>AP027107.1:61081640-62281640 GCA_028142955.1 Pinctada fucata | reverse complement strand
AAAAGATTAAGCTAGTCTTAATTTCTTTGAAAAGAAGGTCAAATATCTAGGTCAAGGTCACTTAGTCAAACATTATGGTATGTTTAGAAAGGTCTTGTTACAAAGAATAAACATATGAAATATCAAGCCCTATCACTTACCAATCAAAAGATATAACCAATCTGAACTTTCATGAAAGTAGGTCAAATATCTAGGTCATGGTCAAAAGGTAAAAAGATTATGGTTTAAATAGGTCTAGTCACAGGAAATGCAAGGGTGAATTTTCAAAGCCCTATCACTTACCAATCAAAATATATAGCCAATCTTAATTTTTTGAAAAAGTAGGTCAAATATCTAGGTCAAGGTCACTAGGTCATATGTATAGACTTGTCTTGTCATAAGGTATACACGTGTGAAATATTAAAGCCCTATCACTTACCAATCAAAAGTTATGGGCTTACACACAAAGTGTGACAGACAGACAGACGGACAACAGACGAAGTGATTTCTAAGTGTTGCTATGCTTCGCAGGCGACACAAAAAGGAAGCTTGAAGTGAACTCAATTTCATTCGTTACATTATTTCAAAACATGGATGGTTTCTCTCATTGGTCCGAGAATATTAGAAGAAGAAAAATAACCAAAAATCATTGTTTGTTGCACCACCTTAAATAGATACAGTGAGGAAATATGACGTACATTATTATTCAATGCAATTCCACTGATACTACAGCCCACCATTTATAATTGGAATCTTGAATAACAAAATAGAATCAAAGCGAACACTGAATATTACTACACCGACAAAGAGTAAGAACCATAGAACATATTTTCAAAACAATCAACTTAAACCTACTGCAAAGAAGCACAAGTGAATAGATTAAGTGCCGATGGCATCTCTACCCGTCACTTATGCAGTACAGAAAAGAAAGCGATATTCTTCCAACATGGAGGAAAACGAGACATTATAATGTTGAAACTTTTTTATTTCATCGTCCAAATTTCTTTGCAGTGACAAAGTCAGTCGCTCGCTAATGTAGCTTTGGTCCAGTTGTTCTTCGGTAAGTATCCTTGTCCTCAGCGATATATACAATAAAATATTATGAAAGATATTGTTTAATTTCGATGTTCAAATCTAAATATTGTGTTAATCCATATACTTTCTTTTAAAATCACGTTAACGTTGTTTTATTTCCAAATATGTTTGTTTAAACGAATCTACGCAGTTTGATTGGTCATTCGATCTTCGAAAGACACGTTCATACCCAAATTAACACGATAAAATACTGGAAGCGGTCGGAACTTCTTTCATCAAAATCATTTTATGTTGCCAAGATCGGCTTTTGAATGATAGTTATGCGAAAAACGTATTTTTGTTAACGGTGACGTAGCCCTTAGATATAAATACGATATCATAATGAATGAAAATTTTATGACAATTTCGATGATCATGTTAAACTTGGTTTTTATAGCGTTTTTCGGTTGTTATTAATCTGTTTTTAAGTTTCTTAGAGCATTCCGTCATTCCCTGTTATTTCATTTTGATGAACGATAGAAAATGCAGTAGAAACATAAGCGAAACAGATTCTCTCAGCTATTTTCTTCAAATTACATTCAAATCATAACAGTTGTTTGGTCGAGCATCCTACGTTTGAAATGCTCCAATGGGTGATGACTGTCAACGTGATTTCAAGAGTTTTGAATGAAAAGCCAAAGGACCAGAAATCACAGCTTTAGTCAATTTCTATGAGTTACAATCATTATGAACCCATGAATTATTAATTATTTTCTAATCATTTAATCTCCATTGTCATTTTCAAGAAACGAAGATTCTGATTGGCTGAGAAATTTTGTTGTTACATCGATCAACACAATTTTTCACGGAAGTCTATTTACAGCACTATCGCTAATTGAATCATGGCGGCTACATCACTGATGAGAATTTAATATTCGAAACACGTGTCTGGTGCATTGAAATTGGTTTGGAATTTTCTTCAAGAAGGTATAGAGTTGGAACCCTTCGACATTATTGTTTTGGCAGACGTATCACTGCGAAACCCTCCGACTAACGAAATATAGTGCGGTGATTGATTATTTTTAGATCCAAGAAAACAGTCTGTTTTCCATAGATAGATGATAATTAAATGATGTTTTCCATAAATAGATGATAATTAAATGATGCTACGCGCATTGAGCAGTTTTCTGTCCAATTTTCGGGTGATACCTGCATCAACAGAAAAAATATAAGATTCATTTCTTAAAAGAAGGGAGGAGATCTCCAACAAGACCCCGTTGCAACATCAACAGCAAAACACCAAAACACCCGATGCAAAAACACAAAAGACGAGTACAGCACGAGACGGAAAAGAGACACACGACATGTAAACATCAAACACAAAAGACTACACATAAACCGACGAGACCAGTGGGCAACCGGTGCCGACTTTGGACGGCCATTTGTCACGCAAGTAGCAAATGGTGTGGTTATCCTGGATTACGTGCGCACAACCCTCTCACTTCTCCAATTACCCAGATGTCTCGAAGAACGTACAATTGTGGTGTCAAACAATCACCTCACTGTAAGATTACCTCACACAAACAAGAACGCGAAACGTAGAGACCCCAGAAACACAGATGAACATGTAAATGGATATAAAAAGAGGGCATTCGTAATACAGTCCGTGCTCTGCCGGCTGTAGCGAGCTCATATATGTAATCACCCGAGGAGTCCGACTGACATTCAGAGAGGACAGGTGGTCGGGGCGTCTTCTCTTAAGAGGTTTGGACAGGGCCCGTCAGAGGGCAAGTCTCAAGGATGCGCTTGTACAAGACTGTAGATTTGGTCAAGTACCAAGCCTAGTGTCCGTCTGGTGACATTAGGATCATATCCACGGTATAAAAGGCGTTTGATGATTCTGACGCATTTTCGATGGTTATGCTGCCTACCTTTGGTCCTTCTAATTTTGTTTATCATATCACCATAAAAGACAGGTTGCGTAATACCCAAAGTAATGTACACTGTTGCGTGTATAGATCCGAATTTTAAAAGAAGTTGACTGTAATTTTTGTAAAATTTCCAGAAAGTCTTAATTAGTTTATGACAGCGGAAACCTTGACCTAAAAGTTTTTTGGTAATTTATAAATTTCTACTGTGAAAATCCAAAATATCAGTACATGCTCTAGCGTACCGGATGAGCTGTGATATGTATTTTTAAAGGCATGTATTCTCACTTAGATGAAGAACATTATCAGCGAACAGAAAATGAGAGATCAAAAGACGGATACCTACCTCGATCAAGATACGGTATCGTCATGATTTTTATTAATTAACTTATAAAATAATTTACTAATAACCCTATGAAAATATTCTCACACCAATAGATCGTAATCATGTCGCTTCCTGCAAATAATAGATCTACAAGTACAGAGAATCTGTCTGTATAAATTCCCAGCTCATGCGTGTACAATCCAAACACATTGAACATAATATTTTGTTGCTTTTAACTATGTATTATACATTATATTCTATTCGTTTAGGAACCTGTTCGCCCATGGAGTTAAAATTTTCATACGCGATGTACTAAATTAACGAATTACTAGAGAATCTTCATGAATTTTGGGATGAATTAGGGTTAGGAAACTACGCGATTTTACACAATTTGTGATGCGACAAACCAAAGTTCATACTCCAATAAACTGTCAACACTGAACATTCAATTCTTATAATACATAATAGTCAATGCACGTTATGCCATATTCTGTTTTCAGTTTGATCTATAATACTATTTGCATTACTATGATAACTATACTTTTTTCCAAAATTCCATATTACGGATATGCTTAACAAATGCAATTCTAGTCACAGTTATACTGAAAATGTCTATTAAGTGTGAAACCCTGCTAAAATTGAGAAAAGTACCATGCAATTTTCACGTGTTTTTCTTTGACTTTGACTGATGCAATACTTTAAGCTATACAACCAGTACAAGAAAGTTATTAAAACACGAGAGGTGAATAGAAAAGTGTTGAAAAGTAACAAGAAAATTATATATATTTCTGCATGAGAATATCCAATTTTTGTATTTGCAGTAAGTGAAATTTCCTGTGGTAATATACTCGTTTTGTTAGGATGTAAAAAGAAAATCAGAATCTATCAAATATGTTTTATCAGCGAAAAAAAAATCCAGGTATGTTACTTCCATTATTGCTCAAATTCTCTCGTCTGTGTGTGGCGTTTTAAAATGTATATCGTCACCTTACGTCTGTTTTCGTCGTATGTGGTCCTTTATATTTTTATTTTCATCTATGTACCGATGTGTGTGTTAAAATGTGCTTTTAGAGAGATATTTCATGTTGAAATTTATTCCTTTTTGGGGTCCAAATGAAGATCAATTTGATCAAACAATGGGATCGATCGACCTCCTTTCATTATGCAGAAATGAATACATTACATGTAATAGAATTGAAGCACAACTCTAAACTAGAGGAAGCGATATTAAATCAAAATTATCAATGTATGCTAGGGTTTTGTTCTTCTGTAGTATACAATAATGGAGCGATATTCTTAATCAGAGAAAACGATAATTAAACAAATATCTGCTGGGTTTGTTTATTTTTCCGTTTTTTCCGAGTTAAGGAACGATGAATGTAGAAAGTACCACTTAAAAGCCATTTTAAAGTGGCTTAATCTCGACCCCTCTCGCTGAACTACAATAGATCTATAGTTTTATCATTCTATTCCAAGTTCAAGTCTTGGACATTTATTTGGGTGCATAGCGGCTGTGGTTTTAGTCAGAACGGATCCTATGGGCAAAGCCTCATATTTTCACGAATCTCCGAAGAACCTTTTCTTCAAACCTTGCTCCTCCACCTGAAGGCCTGTTTGTAACTATATTGACATATCACAAATTACTAACAGAAGGATATATTTACCCATCTACGCTGTATTGTCGACCAGATATTGCCATGAATCAGGTATGTTCAAATTTGCCGCCATCATTTAATAATTGATGTTAGTGAAGTGAAAATGTCCCAGCGGCAGTATACCTGATTGAGGCAATATCTTCCAAATAATAAAACTAAGGAAGGTAAATGTATCATTCAGTTGGTAATTGTGATATGTCAATAGTTACAAACACGCAGTTCCTCGGAGGGTCGTGAAAATTTGAGGTTTTGCCCACAGAATATGTTCTATCCAAACCCAGCCTCTATCTGCAAAAAAAAAAAAAAACCAAACAAACACCAAAGGCTTCGTTTTGGTTAGCTATTTTGGACTTATATCATATCAACAGGAAATCCGAACTTTAACACGTGATTTGATTATACAATTACATATAGCGTTATGAATTTAGAACAACAAATATGGAAACACGGACAGATAAACAGAGCCATAACGAAAATCGAGAAAACACACAAATAAAGTGCAACATGTTTACGAGTTATTCTTTTTTTTTTACAAACATATAAATTTTCAATGTCTAAAGATTCCCCTTTCTGATGATTTGTACATTGTTTAGAATTCAACTGAAAATGATCAAGATCGTGTTTTTGCTTAGACCTGAGCCCGGCACCATAAACTAAGAAATGACTTAGTTTATGGTGCCGGGCCATGACCACAAAACTTTAGTGTTGTTGTTTTATGTACATTTTTCTCAATGCCTTTTTTTTATGAGAAGTATATCATTTTAAATAGTTACTATCTATAACACTATCTATAATACTAACCATCATGCATTTCCATGAAACGGCTATAATTAGGCTGTCATTAGTATATTATTTTTTTCCGGAAATATCTTTGATTTCACAATCTGCCTGCCGCTATTCTGCAGAGAATATCTGGAGAAACTTGAAGTTGGACTATATCTGTATTTTCAGTTTATGTTAGTTGGAAAACATACCGGTTTATGGTCACTTCGTACCATAACCAACTCGTACCTTGGTCACATCGTACCCAAAATTTACCAACTCGTACCATAACCATTTCGTACCATGACCAACTCGTACCAAAATAAAAAGTCATTTCGTACCCATTACGAATTCATGGGTACAACTCGTACCCAATTTTATTCCAACTCGTACCATAACATACTCGTACCATAACCATGCAACTCGTACCACACAAAATCTCGTACCCATTGAGATTAACTCGTATCATAACCAACTCGTACCCAATTTTATTTCAACTCATACCATTACATACATGTACTAGTACCATAAGCAACTCGTACCACACATAATCTCGTACCCATTAACATTTACTCGATTCATAGCCAACTCGAAACCCCCATCGATGTAGCGTATATATACAACATCTTTTGAATAAACTATGAATTATTAGTTGAACTCTTTACAATGTATGATAAGTTTCCACTAATGCGGATTAGATATTCGAAACATGCATGTCTGGTAGCGCTTAATCCATAAAAATTAATGCAAAAATTGGTCAAGGTCCGAAAAAAGTTATTTCAGGTACGAGTTTACAGAATACAATTTACTGAGTACCATGGTATGAGTTGGTAGGGGTGGGAATTTATGCATGGTAAGAGTTTATGGTACGGGTATTGGTACCATGGTACGAGTTTATGGATGGCACGAATGTATGCATGGTACGAGTTTAGGGTACGAGTATTGGTACATGTACCATGGTACGAGTTGGTAATGGTACGAGTTCATGCATGGTACGAGTTGGTAGAATTTATGGCACGAGTTGGTCATGGTACGAAATGGCTTTGGTACGAGTTGGTAGTAAGGTATGGTACGAAGTGGCAGGTACGAGTTGGTTATGGTACGAATTGACCATACCCCAACATACCATGCAATGTGCACGTGTTTTCCATGGACTTTCACTGAAGACTGATGCAATATTATAGATAATGCAGTATATACAATTAAGACATTGTCATGAAAATTAGGACAGATGAATAAGTAATTATTTTAAAAGTCGTTCAAAAATGACATTTCTGCATAAGAATACCAGATTCCGAAAAAAATGCAAATAGTCTTATATCTAGGCTTGTAGGAATACATAAGCTTTTCAACGATCAACTGGCTAGGTTTACGCAGCGAAAGATCTTGAGGTATGTCAAATAATCAATATTTCTTTCATCCTCTACTACATTTCAAATTGTACTAATTCACTGGTACTTCCCCGTCTGAATGTCGTCGTTTGTGGTCCATATTTTCTTTTATAATTTCATTACAAAGTAAATGCGTGTGAAAAAAAACTGTATCATTTGCATTAACCTAAATTGGAGTATTAATTAAATAAATAATGAAAAAGGCATGCATTATTCTTATCAAAAGTATTTATTCCTGTGGTTAATTTATAATCGAACACTCGGTTATTTTCTTCATTGTGTCATAAATGTCGATAACAATTTTGAAATGTGTATCGGTCGAAGTTCAGGAATGATATCGCCACTACCATCTCAGGGAAAAAATGTAAAAAATTGTTAGCAAAAAAACTAACAAACAAACAAACAAAAACATACAAACAAACAAACTAAACCAAACAAACACCCCCCCCCCCAAAAAAAAACAACAACAAACAAACAAAAACGGTATAAGAATATATTGAAAAGTTGAATTAATATTTTCAGTAACAGAAATTTATCGGATTTATCTACCTCCGACGAAGTTAAATGGCACGTGAGCCTTGCTGACATGAAGTGCTCACTCTTCCCTATTCTCTCTTTCTTGTTTGTAGTTAACTTCTGTCCATCCTCATAGCATTCCATTAAGTTTGTTGAGTTACAAGGTCAAAGATAAGATCTACAGTAGATAACCCTGCACTGACCACAACGGAACAAACATCGAAGAGAATACAAAACAATTATACAATACCAAATGGTCCATCAGACTGTCAAAGAAGACACACCGAAACTCGAAGGTTTCTTTGGTTTTGGTAAATCATATATATATGACTTAAGAGACTATATTAATCTGCACCTGATCTCACTTCGGGCTATTGTTTATTCCGTGTTTGGCAACCGTTCCAGTGGAAGTTCTAATAATTTTGTCATGCTTTCTCGACTTTGTGACTGAAAAACTGATGAGAACTTCTTCGATGTTTACTAAAACAATTCAAGTATAAGCAAATTTCGATGGCATCAGAAGATAAAAGGAAGATATTTCCAACAAGACGAGAAAACAACAGAATGGATAAATGATACAATTTTTTTTTATTTCCTTAATTTGAGTACCGGTCTCATCATCATGATATAAACTCTCACATCATTAAATTGAAGTGTCAGTATTCAATTTCAATAATACTTTTTTCAATCCCAGAATGACTTTTGTGTCAATGTGGTTCATTAATTATTTTAATCATAACCATTTCATATTACTACAGGCAATGCGACATGATACTTTTAACTAACAAGATATGTGCGTAAATTGTAGCTGTATTTCCGAATTTGGTTGTTTCGGTTGTTTTCTGCGGATGCAGCAACCGAGTGCTGTTGAGTATACTGTCCTTTCTTGTACATCAACAATATAGTGCATGTCTGATTGAGAATATTACATGCTTTTTCTCTTGTGATTCTTAAAACAATATCGCCCTCTTACATAAAGTGTCGTCTGAATATCCTTATCTCACCCTGGTTACCAAGGGTTAAAAGTTTAGGCAATGACATATAGCCCCTAAACACAGGGATTTATCACGCTTCCCGGTTGCTCTATTTACTATGGGCTATTAATAAGCCATAGTAGATAGAGCAACCGGTAAGCCCGACCTGTGCCCCTAAATTCTCTGAAGCGAGGCGGTATGCTTTTAGGTACTTGTGGTCACGTCAAGGATTTGTACATCAATAGTTTGTTATAACATAACGTTTTTGAGGAATTTTAAGAATGTAGTGTTCAGCATCTGAGATAGGAGAATTGACACCCGTCCTAGAATTCCTTTCTGTAGGAATGTCTTATATTTATTTTTAAATGGAAAGATAAATAAATATACTTAAAACATTTAATTAAATACAACGACACATTGCAACACGTGGATAAAATCAGCACACCCAGAGAAAACTGCTTTACATTTACGATTTCGCATTTCCTCATACTTAGTACTTTTTCTGAAAAGAGAAATAAAAGTTGCAAATTATGTTAATAAGATGTGATTTGCCGTAAAGAAATCTGATTTCAAACGGACAGCAATGACTTATATATAACCTGCCTTTCTGATAATTGGTCCAACACCTCCACCTCCAATGATTCCACCCCCGCCGATAACTCCACCGCCGCCGATAACTCCACCGCCGCCGATGACTCCACCGCCGCCGATGACTCCGCCGCCGCCGATAACTCCACCGCCGCCGA
This sequence comes from Pinctada fucata, assembly GCA_028142955.1. Lineage (NCBI taxonomy): Eukaryota > Metazoa > Mollusca > Bivalvia > Pterioida > Pteriidae > Pinctada > Pinctada fucata. The sequence continues at coordinate 62,272,350 of AP027107.1, read as the reverse complement.
TGACTCCACCGCCGCCGATAACTCCACCGCCGCCTATGACTCCACCGCCGCCGATAACTCCACCGCCGCCGATGACTCCACCGCCGCCGATGACTCCACCACCGCCGATAACTCCACCACCGCCGATGACTCCACCACCGCCGATTGATCCACCACCAAGAACTCCACCATATCCACCATATCCTACTCCGAATCCGCCAAAGGAAATTGGAAATTTGGGAACGCCGGCTCCGAAAGCTTGGCCAGTCAAGGTTGCGGTACCGTAGGGATAAGATTGGGATATACCAGTGAAGGAGCTTCCATACCCGGGCAGGTAGTAGCCTCCACCATAGCCTCCCAAACTATATCCACCTCCATATCCACCTCTATATCCACCTCCGTATCCGCCTCCGTATCCACCCCCGTATCCGCCCCCATATCCACCTCCGTATCCATATGATACTCCATAACCTGGATATCCGTAATAGCCTATTGGTGAAGCACCTCCTGAAACAATGGCGCGTCCTCCACCGATTCCGTAGGAATATCCAGACACTGTACTTGGTACGCCCGACAAGACACCAAGAGTACTAGCAGCTGCAGCACCTTGGATAGCACCTCTTACTGCTGGCGAGTATCCGTACAAACCATAAGCATTTGTGCTCAATCCGCCAAACTGATTAATGGTGCCATAAACGCTGCCGGGGTAAAAGCCTCCAATAATTCCAGGTACACCTCCAGAGATACCTCCGGCAACGCCCCCTGACACAGAACCTCCGACGACACCCCCTGGTACTGCACCTCCAATAGCACCTCCTGATACTGCACCTCCAATAGCACCTCCTGATACACCTCCTGATACGACGGTTACAGTAGGAAGTTGTCGTATTCCTGACCCTCCGGCGCTAACCGAAACAATCAGAGCAACAGCACAGATTAGTTGGAACATGGCTGAAAATGGATCAATAAAAGAAATTTAGAATATTTTGTTTATCAAATCAATAAATGAAAACGAAAGACAAGAGGATATCTCCTTTTTCATTCGTCGTTTTAATGATCGATATACCTTTTCAAAGATTTATCTTTTGAGGATATAGTTACTTAAGATCCGAACAGAGAACAGAGAGAGAGAGAGAGAGAGAGAGAGAGAGAGAGAGAGAGAGAGAGAGAGAGAGAGAGAGAGAGAGAGATTACATATCATCAGAATGACTTTCTTGAATCAAGCAAAATTATTACGAATAAAAAATACCAGTTTTCTGAAATAAAAATCAAGACTATTCGCTTCGCTTCAAACATAAAATCTAAGTCGTTATTGAGAGTAAGGCACTTTGCAAGTACTGTTGCAATTACAATGGGAAAGCATTTTAATCTGTTTTGAATCTACATAGATGCATAACATAAGTGAAAAAGTATATTGAAATAAGTGGTGAAGAATTCTGTAACTTACTTGATGTCACTGAGGTTCTTTGACGGTATCTCTGAAATATTTCGATTCCAATTCCTATTTATTTGTTTCTGAAAACCATTTTTTGCAGAGAGTTGACAAATGTTCTCTAATTAACCCATCTGAATTATTCATTTAACGGAAAACAATATTGATAGATAAATGCTTGTTATTTTTATCCATACAAGGGCCGTTCCGAAAGTTCGTGGACACGTGCCTTAAAAATCACATCTGAAGATGTATGTGAATGAAATTTTCTAGAAAAGAAGGGAATCATTCAGAAATAGAAAAAATATCAGGTTAATGTAATCCATAAAAAGGACGTAATTGTCATCTTTATACATGAAGAGTAGATGTTATGGAGCAGGGAAATTTGAGTTGTTGAAATGAACCCGTCGATTACGCTACGTTGCTAAATAAAATAATGAACAAAAAAAGCTCGACTATCAATGAAACTTTCTAAATAATTACAACTATAATCGTCCATGATCCCTGCAAAGTTTCAACGAAATCGGAGAAGATTTACGAAGTTTATTAGGTTTTATGCATGTATTCAAAATTATCCATATAATAAAGAAATAAACTAGGTTTTTGTAAAATGTTCTAAATCTCACCTTAAATTGCATTGTCCATGAACTTTCGGAACAGCCCTCGTATGCACATTTCACATCATTGATCATATTTCATAATGAGGAACTATCAAATTAATCAATATTGCACGTGTCCATCGAAATTTGTGCAAAGATATGCAGGAAAAAGAAGGAGGCGGAAACAACAAAAAATAAAAACAAAAAGTCAGCCTACCAACGTTCAGTTTTCTAGGAAATCATCGTGTTCCATTAATTATATTTGAAAAAGATGCATACAAGTTCAACAAAACAAGAAAAAAGTTTAATCATCATCAAGGCCGACAGACTTTCATCATAAAATGATCATATGACTGTTTGCAAGACAATGTACGTAAATATAATTGGAATAACTTTTCATAAAACATATTTCAATCATGAAAAGAGTCGATTTTGAAATGCAAAATGGACCCTATTTAGATAAAATGGAACACAACTCTCAGATATTGTTCAACTGTATTTCTTGCGGTTTGCAAGTTAGATGAGACTTATCTTTCAAACAAAATGTCTTTGAATGATACAAAGTTATGGAAATATCTTCTCAAATGTAGAGCAATTCTCGTTATAAGCAATGGTAAGTTGAAAGTGTATATGATCTCAGTTTGTATGATTCCTATCAGTAGCGTAGCAAAGCTTTAGATATTGTGTTAGCTTTAAAATGAGGAAAATATCATGCGAGGAACTAGTCTAAGTGGAAGGAGGAGGAATCACGGATCATTTACCTCTTTCTTTTTTTTTTAAATTTGAATGATACCACTTTTACTAGTTAATAAAATAAATGCTGTATTGTACATTAACGTTACCGATGACATGAGCTTCTTGAAATTTCTAAACAGTGGGTCCTGTAGCATCATATCCCACCCATTCTGCTACGTCTTTTGGTACATTTTTGAACATAATTTTCATACTTTTTGGCCATTTTACATTGTTTAGATTAAGGATCACTGACGAGGGTTTAGTACCCGAAACGTGCATGTCTGGTCCATGCTGTAAATTTATAAGGTCTTGAATGATGCTATTGAATTTGAAGACGTTTAACATTGGAAGTAATGGAAGGATTTCCTTGGAGGAAGGGATGGGTGATCTGAAAGCATGATTCCCGTCCAAAGTCGACGACGGGTGTATATAATGTCCTCCTCATTTTATGTTCTGTCATTCATGATTTGTGTCGTTCCAGTTGGTATGGGTATTTGGTTTTATGTCTCCTGTTTGTGAAAAAAATACTAGTTGGATCACTTCACATTTCTATGATCATGTGCATGTCCGCTGTGGTCAATGCAAACTGGTCATCTCGCTGGAAAGTTTTTCTTTTTCCTTATAAATCTTTTGAAATTCAAAAAAGCATGAGAAGTCATTAGCCGTTTTCCGAATTTAGACCCTGAAATATAAGATGGAAATGTCCTTGATAATGTGCATGTGCTAATTCAGAACGGAACTAGCGGATCTTTGTTCAATTCATATAAAGTATGTGAAGGTCTTATTCACCAAGTCCACTTTTTCTTGTTTAGTCTGTAATGATCTACATATCATATTTATAATTTGATATGCCATTAGTCCGTGTTACAGGGATCATTATTTGCTGGCTTGTCGACGGCGGGTGCGGCTAGCCATCGGGGGTGCGGCTAGCCAAACAGGGGATGCTTAATCCTCCCGGGTACCTGGTCCCACCTCTAACTTGCTAGGGATCCATCGATGCTCAATTATGCTCAGTTGTGTGCTCTATTGTGAGTGCTGTTGAGGTTATCGTCAGGATCTTCTTTAACTCATTGCTATTTATTTGATATATCTATTCACTTTGGTGAACATTATGTGTACTCTTGAATATAAAAACACAAATATCTGGTTTCGACTTTGAATGGATTTTTTATGTAACACTGATAATCAAAGTCAATCAAATTTCGTAACATTTGTTTTTAGTTTCTGTTTTCTTTGAATAAGTTCACAATCTTAACCACGGATGTTGCTTTCTTGCCTTGACCTTTCTCTAAAAATGATAACTAGTATAGATTTTTGTCAGTGTTTCTGAGACTGTCTAAAGTTTCCTAACGCCATTTATTCAATAAGGACAAATCATTCCATTTACTGTATATCTTACCTTATGTAGGAATCATTGAATCAAAGTCAAACACAAAAGCCGAAGTCTGACTCTAAAATCAAACAAGGCTCATAACTCTTTAAAAAAAATAAAACAGAACTTACTTACGAGAAAAGAAAATTCGGACAAAGATACGGAGACAATAACACAGTTCCATAGAAACATGAAATACAACTTTATCTAATGGCCAAACTCCAGAGTCCAGTGTGAGTACGGAATCGAATGCTCTGTAAATGGCGCAGTTAAAACTCGCCGTGCTTAATTGCAAAGTTTAAACATATTTAGATATCACATGAATCATATTACATATCTAATGAAGAAGAAGGAACAAAAAGAAGCTTGAAGCTTATTTTATTTTCTCTCCGTATTATTTTGAAAACAAGAGGGGGTTTCGCTCATTGGCTCATTATATAATATGGAAAAGTTAAAAGAGATGTCATATTTCAGAGGTCTATGATACGTCTTCAAATTCATGGCATCATTTAAGAACAGATAAATTTGCAGCGTGGACCAAGCATGCATGTTTTGTGTACTTCGTCAGTGACCCTGAATCCAGTGACCCCGCTATTTCTTCTGAAAGATAATTTCGTTTTCAAAGTTACATTGTTCTTGAACCGAATACTCTGTTCTTTGTTAGTTAGGCTGGTCGGATTCTAGCTTTGATGTACTTGCCTAATTCTTTTATTTTATATTTAAGTACTCATTAATCTTTCATTACCTGTGTGTGCTGTTCGCCATTTCGACGTAAACCCTGTATGACAAATATGGATAATGATCATATCCCTGTATACAGCAGAAAATCAGAAACCGAAGGCATACAAAATCAGGATAAAACAGGAACCAAAGCAAACAAGAGACTTATGGATTGTGACATATGAATCGGGTATCCACTGAATTTTTGTTAAGGGATTGTGATATTTGGATCAGGTATCCACTGGATTGTTGTTAAGGTATCTACTTGATTGTTGTAATGGGAGAGTTACGAATTGTGATATTTGGATCAGGTATCCATGAGATTGTTGTCAGGTATCGACGGGATTGTTGTTAAAGGCCGGGTTTTTCAACCGAGTGGACAAGAACATGCATACCTGAGCGACGTAGGTTCGGTAGGCGTGACATACATTATATAAATGTAAAAAATAAACCTGTCTTCTTTTATAGTCCCCATCCGGCCTTTAAGGGAGAGTTATGAGTTGTGAAATTTGGATCATGTATCCACTGGATTGTTGTTAAGGGTTTGTGATATTTGTATCAGGTATCCACTGGATTGATATTCAGGGAGAGTTATGGATTGTTATATTTGGATCAGGTAACAACTGGATTTTTGTTAAAGGAGAGTAATGGATTTTGATATTTGGAATAGGTATCCACTGGATTTTTGTTAAAGGAGAGTTATGGATTTTGATATTTGGAATAGGTATCCACTGGATTTTTGTTAAATGAGAGTTATGGATTGTGATATTTGGATCAGATATTCACGGGATTGTTGTAAAGGGAGAGTTATGGATTGTGATATTTGGATCAGATATCCACGGGATTGTTGTAAAGGGAAAGTTATGGATTGTGATATTTGAATCTGGTATTCACTGGATTGTTGTTAAGGGATTGTGATATTTAGATCAGGTATCCACTGAATTGTTGTCAAGGGAGAATTATGAATTGTGATATTTGGATCAGGTAATCACTGGATTTTTGTTAAGGTAGAGTTATGGATTGATATATTTGGATTATGTATCCACTGGATTGTTGTTAAGGGAAAGTTATGGATTGTGATATTTGGATTAGGTATCCACTGGACTGTTGTTAAAGGAGAGATATGGATTGTTATTTTGGATCAGTTATCCACTAGATTGTTGTAAAGGGATTGTGATATTGGATCATGTATCCACTGGAGTTTTATTTAAAGGAGAGTTATGAATTGTGATATTAGGATCAGGTTTCCACGGGATTGTTGTTGAGGGAGAGGTTTGTATTTTTATATTTGAATCAGGTATCTACTGGATTGTTGTCAAGAGAGAATTATTGATTGTTGTAGTCCGTCTACTCTATGGACTTGTTTTTATTGGTGTAAGAATGTTTGTGCATCATGGATGTCGCCTTCTTGTCTGGATCCTTCTTCTAAATGATTATATATGATTTTTGTCCATGTTTCTGGATTTTTTGTTAAGTTTCTTGATGCCCAACATTCTCGCCTGCATCAGTGTATTCGTTGATGATTTAATTGTATTAGTAATTTTGTGTTTGATTTCCTTTTGCATGCTCCTTTCCAACACTGCTTTGATTTTTTTTCTCCTTTATCAATGTTGTATTGTGATGGGGTCTTCCTCTATAGCTCACCTATCTTTGAGCTCTAAGAACAACTACGTTTCCTCTCGCACATTGAACCCTCTTTGGATGTTGAGGAATCCTCTCATGCTTGAGCATCTCCGCAACGGACCCGGGACCTTAAACCCCCTTTTTGATCACTCATAAATCAAAGAATTCAATGTTGTATGTATAACTTTTTACGTAATCGACAAATTGAACTTTCGAGTACCAAGTTACTATTTAAGTTCTGCTTGTACTGAAAGATATGTCTCTCCTTTTCAGAATTAGCCATATTAATTGGCGTCCATGACTTATTTTGAACAAATCTATCAGTATTTACCTGGTTGTTTTGTGCATAGTTTAACTAAAACGGCATCAAAACTGCCGAAAGGTGGGTACGTTTTAGCTGACTTTGTCACCGTGCATAAGGGCGATATCCTAACAACTTATTGTTAGGACATAGTTCAAACAATTTATAAGGTCATTTCAATACATAGTTAGCATTTTGAAAAACGATTTGATAGTCTTTCTTTATGGTCCGGGATCCTTTGATAGGATGTACATTTATCAAGTTTCAAAAATGTAACTACTTGACAGACGTACAGACTGGCAATTGGATGGACAGGAGGACGCCAGACATAACGATCCATAAATATCAATCTTGTGTCACAGGAAATATAAAATTCCAAACAAACAAAAAATCACCAAAGGAAATAAAATGATTGTTAATTTCATAACCTCTGTATACCTATTTGAGAAAATACGAGTGTTCTGTGTGACATTTATATGCTGGTATGACTTAGTGACCATGACTTTGACTCGTGCATGGCGCACACATGTACATTATAAAAGTAGATTGATTTACAACTGCCAAAAAAAAAAAAAAAAAAAGAAGACAAGAGTGCAAGATATAATGGTATATTCGTAACTTTAATTAACGTAGATTTAGATCCACACCTGCCAAGGTCTTTTCTCGAATTTTCCCCGAGTTTCCAATAGTATTCTTTCATTATTTTCACCCTATTAGCATTTTCTTAAAATAAAAACATCAACATGCATTATTACATACACAAGAGCAAGTTACTTCTCATATGTCTTTTTTCTCGAAATTATTTCTGATATTATACATGTGTTAGTGTATCTTAGGGGACAAAAGGGAGTATGACAACAATTCTATGCATATATCTATCTTATTGTTTCATACATGGATATAAGGATGATGTAAGAAGAACGATGAGTTGTAAATTATATATAGTAGCAACTCATCACCCAACACATTAATATTGGTCTACGTCTCGTTGAAAATTCAGTCTTTCTGACCGATAAGTTTTCAACTTTGATCCTGCGTGAGATGTATAATGGGGTAGTTGAAATTTTCAGCATTGAAATATATATTCTATAGTTCCAATTTTATTGTACTAGACACGTGTTTATGATATTGACTCCTCATTAGTAGTACTTAATGCCAAACAGGTTGAAAAAAGCCAAAGTGACTTTTCCTGGCGCCGTCTACAATACAGACTTTCTATTTCCTCTTGCTGAAAATGAGCGGCTCCAATTTTTGTAGGGTGTATTCAGAAGCAAATTTTTAAAAGCCAAGTGACAAATTCAAGCCAATTTACTATTATCAAGGTAGCCCTCGGTGTTCTTGCAACAGGCTTATAAATGAATCCCCGACATCGCCGCTATAGCACTTTCTATATAGACATAACCTCAGTCAGTGCATGTTTTGAAAATTTTGTTTTTATTTTCGTGCGTGAAGATCGACGGAGGGTGCTGCTAGCCAAACACGGGATCCTTACTCTTCCCAAGCATCTGATCCCACCTCTACCTTGCTAGAGGTCCGACAATGCTCAATTTGGTGCTCGATTTTGAGTGGTGTTGAGATTGTCGTCAGGATCTTCTTTATCTCATTATAAATTCTGACAATCATTTTAATTTCCAATCAATGAGTTTTTATAGTTAAAACCATCTGTCTTGGATATTTCTATCTAATCGTTACCTACAAACAGGTACGAGAAGAAATATTTGTTGTAAATTATAGCATCTTCTTTTCCATCATGTATTTGAGAAGGTTCTTGGCTCAATTTTGATAAATCCAATACGATAACATTCCAATGACCACAGCGGGATGCATGCAATAGTCGAAGGGGGAGGCGTAACAAATATGCAAAATGACATTGAAACAAAAGGGACAACTAACACTAATGGAAATCGCCTTCTACATGTTTTAATCGTAGTGCATGCAGTTTTTTTTACATTATCATGCGATACTAATTTTTCAATGACTCTCTTCATTTCATATATTGTCTCTACATGTTTTCGTGTACACTGTGTACTGTAATTGTGCGATTAGGACTTAATAGAATTCCTGCTTTTTATTTCCAAATTGATCGATGTACATTTTTTATGAACATTTTTTTTCTTAACTTATTATATTCCATTTTTTAATATAACTGGTTAATTTATGAAAAAATCTATTCCAGTTGGTGTTTTGCATCCAAGATAGCTGTTTTTAATTTGATGAAGGTTTTGTCATAATTTAATTTGTTTTCTCATTACTTATTCATTTCTATGCATAATCATTATCATTTGGACACCTTTCTTATTAATATGAAGACTACTTTCTATAAATTTCGTCAAACTTATATATAGATATATTTTCCCTCGTTGTAATAAAATTAACGTGATGATGAGAAACGTCGCCTCAAAATTATTTCGCTATTAATATTGAATTAACTTTTGACGTTTATGATTTTTCAGCAAGTTGAAAGGGAAATGCGTGATTTAACGGCCCATATGTGTCATAACCTATCTTTCCTATTGCTCTTATAAGGAATACATTTAGTCATGAAGGCAGAAAATGAAAAACAAAGCAGTCAGATTTCTTTTGAAATAGGAAATACAATTGGTCAAAATGTCATAAGAAAATTCATACATGTAGATGAGCAAGTTTGAGCTATTTTTACAGTCTATAATTTTTAAAACATTAATGTAATTGGAAGATGATAACTTCAACTTCATAATTAGAAATAAACTTACAAATCTTCGTCCCCTGTCTATGGTGTACTCATATTGCAGTTGATAAGCCATTTCAATAGCGAAGCTAGAGCTAGATCTAGCACAAACTACAAGGGCAAGGCAACTTACCGAGTAATACCTAATTCAAGGGTTTTAACGTACCGAGTAATAACTGATTCAAGGGTTTGTGTGCTCTGTATTTTTGCAAGAATTGTTTTGGTGTTTTGCTGTGTGTGCTACAACCGAGTGTTGGAGATACCCTCCTTTCATGTTGTGAGCTATTGAATTTGTCTCTGCAAAAAAAAAAAAAAAAAAACAACGGATGATACAATGATAATATAAAAGAAGGGAAGAGATCTCCAACAACACCCGGTTGCAGGTACCAAAAGCAAAACCCCAAAACACCCACTGCAAAAACACAAAGCAGACACGCTCAGAGAGAGACGCAAATTGTACAAGGAACGCCAAATCACATAGAAACGACTACACATAAACCAACGAGACCTAAGGGCAATCGGTGCCGACTAAGGACGGCCATCTGCCACACCAGTTGCAGATGGTGTGGTTATCCGGATTACGTGTGCACAACCCTATCACTTTTCCGGTTACCCAGAGGTATCGAAGACGTCTACAATTGTGGTGTAAAATAACCTTCTCACCGTAAGATGACCATACAAAGACACAGCATGACGCAGGGGCCCAAGTAACACACAGACGGATATGTAAATGGATATAAAAACATAAGGCGTACGAATACAGTCCGTGCTCTGCCGGCTGTACCGAGCTCATGCATGTTATCACCCGAGGAGTCCGACTGAGATTCAGAGAGGACAGATGGTTGGGGTCCTGTCTTCTCTAAGGAGGTCTGGACAGAGTCATAGAGTCATAGAGTCCTCTCGTCAAAGTCAGTCAGAGTGCAATTCTTAAGAATGCACTGATACAAGGCTGTAGTTTGGTCCTGTAACAACACAAGTGTCCATTTGAGGACAGAAGGATCATATCCACGGTATAAAAGGCGTTCGGTGGTTCTAACACAATTTTGATGGTAATTCTGTCTACCTTTGCTCCTTCTCCTTTTGTTTTGAAATTATGTCACCATAAAATGCATGTTGTGAAATACCCAATGTAATATACTCTGTTGCTTGTATGGATCCGAATTTCAAAAGAATTTGACAATATTTTTGTAAAATTTCCAGAAAGCAATTACTAGTTGATGAAAGTGATAACCTTGACCTAAATGTCTTGGTTATTAGTAAATTTCTACTATAAAAAATCAGTACATGCTGTAGCATACCGATGAGCTGCGAAATGTAGATACCGAATGACGTTAATCAAGACACATCACCGTCAAGCAAGGGAAATTTTACTATTTTGAATCCAAAATCATCTCTTTAGTCATACACACTTGTATGAATCTCTCCATTAACAGTTTTGATATTTAGGTACAAAATGGTGTTTCTATGTTTGTAACGTTTGCCTTGTTAAGAGAGAATTCTTGTTGATAAATAGGATTTTTCATACTTTTCACAAACAGCATTGTCGATAGTAAGAATATAATCCAGGTACCTAGAAGAAGTGAGGGGATCTCCAACGAGACCCTGTCGCAGCACCAACAGCAAAACACGAAAACACCCGATGCGAAAACACTAAAGACAAGCATACCAAGAGACGGAAAAGAGACACACGACATATGAACACGAAACACAAAAGACTACACATAAACCAACGAGACCCCTGGGTAACCGGTGCCGACTTTGGACGGCCATTTGCCACGCAAGTAGCAAATGGTGTAGTTATCCTGGATTACGTGCGCACAACCCTCTCACTTCTCCAATTACCATGAGGTCTCGCAGAACGTACAAGTGTGGTGTACAACAACCTCCTCACTGTTAGATTACCACACACAAACAAGACCGCAAAACGCAGGGCCCAACAACACAGATGAATATGTAAATTGATATTAAAAGAGGGCCTACGTAATACAGTCCGTGCTCTGCCGGCTGTAGCGAGTTCATGTATAGAATCACCCGAGGAGTCCGACTGACATCCAGAGAGGACAGGTGGTCAGGGCCCTGTCTTCTCTAAAGAGGACAATACCAATGAAACATTTCAAATCATCATGTTTTCTTAACTTTTGAAGAGTTTGGATAAATTCTTTTTCATACGTGCATAAAAATAAATCTGCAACCAGAGGCGTAATTGCATTTCTCAGATTATTCCATGTAGTCAGAAAAATTTTTTTGGATGTTTTCTTTTCATCCTAATTAAGGTGCCACAACCATAGTCCAACAGTATTTTATTGTTTAGTTTTATTATTTTCATTTTTTAAGTTATCCATAGATGAAAGGATGATCTTATCAAGTCAATAGCCCACCTCATCGAGGACCATACATAAATACATGATCATCAATGATAGGAAAACCATCAATAACCATAAGAATAGTTGAGACCGGTGGGTAATCAAAGAAGCACACACTTGTTGAATAACAGGAAGAATAGTTCACGACACAAACTAATGTGAATAAAGTATTGAAATAAAATGATTGCAGGTTTCGTGTACCTGTGGTACCTGTGGTTCAGGAGAGACCAGGTGCCCCGGAGGAGTAAGCATCACCTGTTGGCTAGCCGCACCGCCGTCGATGTTCATGCACGAAAATGAAAACAACATATAAAACACATGCACTGCACTGTCTCAGGCTATGTTTATATAGGAAGTGCTATGGCGACCATGCCAGGGGAAAATATTCAAAACACTTACTGTCAAACCCCTCGCGGGGACCTTTTTTACGAGCTCCACACGGCAAAGGACATAAGTGTGACACAAATAAGTTAAAGAAGATCCTGACGATAATCTCAACAGCACTCACAACAGAGCACAAAATTGAGCACCGACGAATTCCTAGCAAGCAGTAGGTAGGGCCAGGTGCCCGGGAGGAGTAAGCTTCCCCTGTTGGCTAGTCTTACCCGCCGTCGATGTATAGGTGCATCTAATTGATGAAAATGGATAAAAGCATCTAAGCTGGAACTTTTAAGTTCTGAAAGCCATAGGTATAGGTTAGATAGTATTTTGAAGTTTCTCCATGAATAAGAAGTGGGCGTCTTAGATGGCAACTACCCCGGTAGCATGGTATATAGCGCAACCAGTTAACATGCCAGATAACATGCTGAAGGTCTCAAGTTCGCGACCCGCTTATGTTTTTCAAGTATTTACTGTTCAGCTTTGTAGGATGCAGGATAAATGACGATGATGAAGACGATTTCTACACAGAATCTTCACAAATAAGACTATCAATTTGAGAGCCTGTGTTTCTAAAACGAGGAACACATTTGGACAGAAAATTGCAAGAGGCAAACATATAAACAGCGAGCGCTTACCACAAGCAAACGATTCATTCTTGTTCAATTGTAGCTCTGCTTTGTTGGATTGATTGTTAGTAAGTGTCATTTTTGGTGGACCAGGAGTCCCCGAGGGCATATGTAGCCAAGTCCGATCAACTTCGGTTGATCGCTTCCTCAAACGCATTCGAAAATTTCTGTTTCTTTTGTCATTACTTCACAATCTTTGGCCATATTTTATTGTTTGGATTGCGGATCACTGACGAGGGTTAAGTACCCGAAACATGCATGTCTTGTCCATGCTTCAAATTTATCTGTTATTAAATGATGTATAGCAGGAAGACCCGTTATCACCGGAGATAACTTTGTTGGTAAACTACCACATGCATACTGCGCACTTATCTGCGCACTTGTCCCTATCACTAAACCGGACACGCATGGGCCTTCCAAGATACATATGAATTGTTTAAAGATAGCAGAGTTTGACCTTTTAACTTTGTAGACCATTTATTCTCCATTAAATTGAGCATTTTATTTCAGTTTCTTCAAACGCATTCGAAAATTACTCTTCACAAAAAGGTCTCGTAATTTCTGAAAAGTGGGTCCTGTAGGATCATATCCAACCCATCCTGCTTCGTCTTTAGGTATTTTTTTGGTAAAACTTTCATAGCCTTTGGCCATATATCATTGTTTAGTGTGGATCACTGACGAGGGTTAAGTATCCGAAACGTGCATGTCTGGCCCATGCTGCAAATTTATCTGTTCATAAATGATGCTTTTGAATACCGTGGATATGATCCTAATGTCACCAGACGGACACTAGGCTTGGTACTTGACCAATCTACAGTCTTGTACATGCGCATCCTTGAGACTTGCACTCTGACTGACTGTGACGACGGGACTCCATGACGGGCCCTGTCCAAACCTCTTTAGAGAAGACAGGGCCCCGACCACCTGTTCTCTCTGAATGTCAGTCGGACTCCTCGGGTGATTACATACATGAGCTCGCTACAGCCGGCAGAGCACGGACTGTATTACGCATGCCCTCTTTTGATATCCATTTACATATTCATCTGTGTCTCTGGGGCCTCTGCGTTTCGCGGTCTTGTTTGTGTGATGTCATCTTACAGTGAGGAGGTTGTTTTACACCACAATTGTACGTTCTTCGAGACCTCTGGGTAATTGGAGAAGTGAGAGGGTTGTGCGCACATAATCCAGGATAACCACACCATTTGCTACTTGCGTGACAGATGGCCGTCCAAAGTCGGCACCGGTTACCCATTGGTCTCGTCGGTTTATGTGTAGTCTTTTGTGTTTGATGTTTAAATGTCGTGTGTCTCTTTTCCGTCTCGTGCTGTACTCGTCTTTTGTGTTTTTGCATCGGGTGTTTTGGTGTTTTACTGTTGATGCTGCAACGGGGTCTTGTTGGAGATCTCCTCCCTTCTTTTGAATTTGAAGACGTTTAACACATGGACACTCACTAGAGAGTTTGAGCAAACCCAACTTGGCGTCTAGATTATAAAGAAGAACCCTCAAAGTAGACCGAAAATTTTATTCAAGAAGTTTTATTTTGATATTGTATATATCCGATTACTTAGAATAAAAACAAAATTACTGGACTATTTAAACATATTTCTTGCGATAAGATGGTCCAACATCTCATAAATCCTTTCCTTCTTTTCTAGCAAATAAGTCCTATCTACAGTTCAAAGTTAAGGTTTGCCAAAACAATGAAGTACAAAGTAAAGAACTAATTACAGATGGTATGGAAAGGAGAATCGAACAAGATAAGAGTCGCACTGAAAAATGATAATGAAGCCAACAAGACCATGGAACCCCAGAGTACTTAATCCTATATTGCATCAGAAAACTTCTACCCTAGTCAGTTGTAGTGAATAAAAATGGAAATTTTACTATATGAGATGAGGTACAATGTGATGGTGACGGTGATTTTATTTAAGCAAATAGAATGGTTTGATCAGATCATGTAATGTCAAATATGGATAATGCCCATATCCCAATATACAGTACAAAATCGATAATTCAGAAAATTATAAACCGAAGGCATACAAAACCAGGACAAATCAAGAACCAAAGCAAACAAAGAAAAACCTCCACCATATGAAAAGAAGCTAATTTCCAAAATGGGAGTGAGCAACTTTATGTACAAAAGGGAATGTATATCCAATACACATACGCATGGAGTTGTAACAAACAACAGACACAACGCAATAAAACTACACCAACTAGATGACTAATACAACGTGACAACAGAGAAAATTCAATTACTAAGATGTCCAGTATATAGAACAAAGTTAGCCACAGCTGAAAAATTGTCATATGAACTATTTGACGTATCGTAAAAAAAAAATAGTGCACCAAATGCGTATTTAGAAACAATGCATCATCATAGCTGCTCGAGGTTGAAAGAGACGAAACATGACTGCATACACATAAAAGGAGAGAGTCCATAGTGTGTCGGAAGCCGATTTT
This sequence comes from Pinctada fucata, assembly GCA_028142955.1. Taxonomy (NCBI): domain Eukaryota; kingdom Metazoa; phylum Mollusca; class Bivalvia; order Pterioida; family Pteriidae; genus Pinctada; species Pinctada fucata. Next base: position 62,257,049 of record AP027107.1, on the reverse strand, counting down.
AGACTGTCATCCGATATATAAAATGCAAATTGTATTTGGTAATATAATAATAATGAAGAAATCATTGAACTACAAAGACCCTAGCTTGAATTAAAACTCTATTATTGGAAATCAAATAGTTTTATTCATACGCTAAACCCGGTCACACTTAAAAGCGCCCCAGTACGCCCGAGAGCGCCCGAGCACTTAAAAAGCGCCCGAGAGAACAGATTGAATATTTTTTTTACCATAATTTGAGAATTTTTTTTCTACATTTGTGTAATTAAACGCTACTGAAATTGTTCTTGGTGTTTGTGTTTTATATACACGTAGAACATGAAGCGTTTGGTTAATATATATCTGATAACAAGACCCATTAATTGGTACATTTTATATTTTCGCTACTTTTCGACACATAAATATTTCCCTCTTGATCTTAAACAGCAACCCCCTTCTTTTTCACATGCAAATTATGCTTATATATCGACATGTATTTTTCAGGTTCTTTACTTTTTTTACCAAGTTTCTTCATCGGGATTTTTTTTACTTGTGTTACTTGTGTAATTGAAGATGCAATCAAGCCCCCCCCCCTTTTTTCTGTCGAGAACTATTCTGAATTTTGAGTTATATTCATTGCGTTTACGATATTTTTATTAATTTAAATAAAATTCATCATTTTGTTGCAATTTTATCACTCATATATAACTCGGGCGCTTTTTCATTACTCAGACGCTCTCGGGCGCTCCCGGGCTCTTTTAAGTGTGATCCCGCTAAACCTGAATATTCTGTCTGATGAGGCATTATTAAGGTCTATGGAAAGGTACATAATAATGACTTTTTGATAACTTAATATCAATTCTCTGTAAGGACCAAAATATTTTGGAAACAGCATGTCATGGATTTTAATGATTTTCTCTATAAATGGTATGTATAATGCCCTGAATACAAAAATAACAATTTTTTAGAAATAAATATTCCGGTTGCCATGGAAACGAGGTCTGTCTATTTATAGCACTAAAAATGGTCAAATAAGTCATCTTTGGTTATTATGTTGCCATGGAAACCATTGTCAGAGTTAATTGGTATTAACAACTTATATTCTTTAAAACCTCTATTTTTAGAAAAAATAACAAATTTTTGACATTTCTTTCAATTAGCCGGATCCTATCAAATCCAAATCAGTCAAAAATTGCCATAAAATAAGGTCAAAATCAAGGCCTATTTTTGTCCAATTTTTACCATTTTTAAGCAAAAATAACACAAAATGTCAGGCTGATAACACCATCACTGTTGTCAGAACAAAATAGATTTCATGTGACAAATATAATCACTGAAAAAAATTAGTGGGACCTTGTTTTGTTTTCCTACATTTTGATGTCAAAAATGGTTGCCATGGCAACTTTTCACTTGAAACATGATGACTATATCTTATCAAATTGATTTTTAGCATGGTTTAAATAACTTATATTGCTTAAGCTTTATGTAGGGACAACAGAAGAAATTGTTCTTTATTTGAGCACTTCTAAAATTTGTCAAGGTCATTGACTCTAAGTTCAAGGTCAATTCAAATTACTGGTTTCAATTTCAATAAAAATTTGCATTTTTGTTGTTATTTGTTGTTACTAAATTTAGGCTTGACTGTCATATATTTGTATCAAAAATACTTCTTTCTAAAATTAAGACCGATAGATGGAAAAACATTACAATTTTTTTGTTCAGAACATTTTCCTAAAAAAATAAGCCCAAGACAAAAATCATAATAATCTCACATTTTTTTATATGTATGTTTGAAATACTAGCTAAAAATCAAGGATGTCATTGATTTTGAGATTTTTGCAACTTTGGTCAATAAATAGGGGATATATCCAAAATCACTATGTATGTGTTTGTTTTACTCAATACCACATGATTTTTGAGTAACTGCCTCTCATATTTTTGAAAAATCACAGAATTTTGCCAAATTTTGTGAATTACATTCAAGATGACCTTGACATTGGGTCCTATGACCTTGAAAAAATTTTAAGGTGATTTTTTTAATCAATAAAGCTCTTTTATATGCACTGATAAAAAATGCTTAAAAATATATAACGGACAGCTGAAAATTTACCAATAAATTACTCTATGTGTAATAGCACTGAACAGAATGTCACCATGGTAACCATTTTTTATACCCTTTTGATTAAAAATTGTGAAGAGGTCCCACTCAAATTTTAACATTTTCTTAAAGATAATTGGCAGTAGAAATCAAGTTAGCCTGACATTTCAAATTATTTGCCCTTAAATTTGAGCAAAATCACGTTAAATTAGGAGCTTTTCCAGTCTTAAAAAGGGCCTCTTCAAAACAGGTTTTTGCCTACATTTTGAGCATATTGACATAGAGAATAGCGGGCAGAAACATACTTCTTGTGTAATATTTATACTATTAAAGATATAAAGAGAAAAATTAAGGAAATTTCAGTTGACTACAATAGCTGTTACCATGGAAACGAGCCTTGTGAAAATGCCATGATACAAGTATTCTACTGATGAGTAAAATTTCAAACATGGTTTCCATGGCAACGGAAACTTAATTTATAAAAAGAAAGTTTATTTTTGTCTCAGTACATCATATACACCTTCCACAACAAAAATCTTCAAAATTGGAGACATGCTGTTTCCACTTGCTATTGAAATTATTTTGGTCCTTACAGAGAACTGCTATTAATATTTATTAAGCATTTATTTATTATACAGTATAAAAAGCATGTTGATCCCACAAAAGTCCATACTTGTATAATACATATATCTTTAACTTTAAGGTGTGATTTAAATCTGAATTCTATTCTAATCTCAGATGGACTATAAAGACGGAAAAAAATTCTCAATTTATTAATTGATGATCATTACACATAAAACCACTTCCCCCTTTATCATTTTACTGTTTTACAGATTTGGTGACGTCTCTGACACATGCTGCTTCGCCAGGAAATACCACGATGAAGATGCAATATGAGAATAAGCTTTGTTGCCAGCCATTATCTTTTGTTCTGTCAAATGCAACAATAACATATCTAAAAGTACAAGATTAAGGTTCTTTTGAAAAGAAACTCCCTTTTACCGTATCATTCCATCAGAACATGTTTTAAGCGATTCAATAATAAATTTTCATAATAAATTAAGTTTAAAACTTGGGCATTTATTGAATGCGGTTTCTCAAAATTTGTAAAATTACTTTTATGTTTTAATTTGTGTGATTTATTCATATCTTAGCTTATTTTTCACAAAAGAAAGGAGGGGATCTCCAACAACACTCGGTTGGAACACCCACAGCAAACCCCCAAACACCCGATGCAAAAACAAGGAGCAGACACCCACAGAATGTGACGTAAAAGGGACAAGGAACATTAACTCACAAACATAGAAACATGAAACACAAAACACCACACATAAACTAACGAGACCAATGGGCAACAGTTCCGACTTAGGACGGCCATCTGCCAAGCAAGTAGCAGACGGTGTTGTTATCCGAATTACGTACGCACAGCTTTCCCATTTTTCCGATTACCCAGAGGTCTCGAAGAATGCACAATACACATTACGATTATTTTGTTCTAATTAACTTTTTGGGTTTATTATTCATTAACGGAATTTTGTGAGGTTTTATTTTTGTGCTGATTTAGTTGACAATTATTTGGATGATATTCACCTAAGCTTCTTATTCCTTTTACTTATTTCCAGTTGTGTAGTTGATATTGTCTTGCTTGTTCTTTTTCGTGTTTGGCTGTATTACAAATATGGACAATGAACATGTCGAATACACAGTACAAAATCGATAATTCAGAAAACCATAAACCGAAGGAATACAAAATCAGGATAACATAGGAAAAAAAGCAAACAAACAGAAACCTCCACCACGTGAAAAGAAGCGAACTCCCAATATGGGAGTGAGACCAGGTGCCCAGGAAGAGTAAGCATCTCCTCCATGAATGCAAAAGAAGGGAGGAGATTTCCAACAAGACCCCGTTGCAGCATCAACAGCAAAACACCCGATGCAAAAACACAAAGGACAAGTACAGCACGAGACGGAAAAGAGACACACGACATGTAAACATCTAACACAAAAGACTACACATAAACCGACGAGACCAATGGGCAACCGGTGCCGACTTTGGACTTTGCAACACCCGTCGCTTCGATTTAGCAGAAATAACTAATCCGGTTACTTAAATATATATTTTTGCTATTTCGGATACTAGCCATTTCACCGATAAATATCATCGAAATGAAAGGAGTTTAACATCTTAGCACCATCCCTCCCATGCTATTTTGAACGTAGATTTTATTTGGATATGCTACTGAATCGACCCTACAGGACATTTGGAGCCGCGCGCTCTCTGTAACATCTGTAATGTAAATGTAAAAATCTAACTTCAAAAAATTAAAGAGGGCGCTACTGAAATTATTGAAGGTGGCGCCGCTGAAAGCATCACTGATGAGAATTTAATATTCGAAACACGTGTCTGGTGCATATAAATTGATTTGGAATATTCTTCAAGAAGGTAGAGAGTTGGAACCCTTCGACATTATTTACATTTCGTATGATACAAGTATATTCTGTGGTTTGATTGTTCAAATGGTCTAAGACAAAATATCATCCACCTTTCTGGGCAATGGGACATCATGGTGTGTGACGAGTTCCCTGTATCGACCGCAGAACTTCCTCAGTGACGATGTTAGTCGATCACAAATGTATCCGTGACTGAAAATGTTATCTGAAAGACGCCTAGATCTCAGAACAAAATCTGCATATTCGGTACTAGCTCTGGCATAACGTATCAATTGAGATATGAACACTTCATAAGCAGGCTACTCAGAAAAGGAAAGTTTGTGATGCTGAAACTGAAGTCGTCACGTTGATCATAGAGTGAGGTGTTCATGTGATCATCAGCGTCGTAAGACTGCATTATGTTTAAATTTGATGCTGAATTATTTGTCTCTGTAGTTTCTTGACTTCAGCTCCGACGGATAGATTCTGCTAAGGTGATCCGCGAATTTTGGATTGTTGATGATTGTTGATGCTCTGTAAGTGAAGCTAAGTATCTTTTCTCTTCGGAGACAAAAGATTGAATGAATTCCGCTTCGTTCGAGTAAAGAAAACTGTCGGCAAGGAGTTGGCCACAATTGGTTCCCATTTGAATTCCGACAATTTGTCAGAAGACCTGTCCAAACCCAGATTTTTGTTTTTGGAAACCCAGATTTCTTTTGACTTACTGGTGCATGTATGATAGATATTTTAAAACTTTAACTTCTCTTGACACGTTTTCGGATGTGTGATACGTATTTTTGAGAATTTTTTGTGTCGGTCATCGTTTTGTGTGATTGCTTGGGGATATAGCATTAACAAACTACTTATTTCGGTGTTCATATAGGTGTTTTTTTTATTTCTTTAAACATTTGCTATGCCCGAGAACTTTTTCCTCTCATGAGATATTTTCGATTCAAGTCTTGTGAATAATTTTTGAATTTGAGCTCCAGAAAGTCCACTTGAAAATGTTATAGTTTGCGTGCATGTGATAATACCATGGTTTGTTTCCTTAAAAATACGACTTCATACAAAGGTTTGATCAGACGAAGGGAAGAAAACTGAAGTGAGAGAGAGAGAGAGAGAGAGAGAGAGAGAGAGAGAGAGAGAGAGAACTTACTTCAATGACGTATATTTTGAAGAACCATTTCTTTTTACAAATAATACGGAAATGTTACAAAGTGACAGAGTGTCAATTTCCTTTTTTTAAACTTAATGATAAGTTTGAAACCCAATTCCGCATTCAATACATTTCACATAAAAAATCATTTCTCAGAGTAGATCTACGATAATAATGAAAAGTGTTTTCAGCAAGCAGAGAATGCGTACTCTTCCCAGTAGACTTAACCGATTCCTGTTATGGGGAATCAAGTTGCTACTAAAAGTAGCTTTTTGTCTGTTTTGTTGTCATTTTGTTTCATTATATCAAATGGCTATTTTTGTGCCGCCTGCGAAGCATTGTGCTACACAGGGATCACTTTTTAATGGCTTTAAGTCATCAGAAATGCGTCCTCCTTCTTCGCTTCGAGGAGACAAGTCATGGATTCAAACTCAATCTCAATACTCAATAAAACTCAATAAAACATAGCAGAATTTGTAAGCTTAATTTAACGAAGAATGTAAACAGTACAAAGATACTGAAATAAAACTTTTAATCGGTGCGTGAAAAGCATTTTTACATTCAAAATTCCTTTTGTCCGATCTTCTCGATGTTCATAATTTCACAATATTAATGTAAGTTAACATTTCATAAGAAAGTTCATTTTTAAAGACCACAAAGAAAAATTCCTTACTTTCACTTATGACTTTTGAATTTTTTGTACCCGAGTATTTCTTTGTCGATCTGTCATTGTTATATCAACATTACATAATTCACATGCTAGGTAGTCTTTCTATCAGATAATATCCATTTGAAGATTAAGTTTACTCAGTTAGCCATGAAAGCAGAATTGGTTAAAGACTCTACACACAAAAACATACAGTCTGTTGACACATTTGACCAAAACCCTTTTCCTTGAACACTTTTCACATTGCACAAAATGTTTGATATTTTAAAGATAAATACGAATATAACACGGTCAATGTTCCAATTTGCTGTACTTAGACTAAAGATTTTCAACATTCATTGTCTTTGAACATATGTACGAAAAGGAAAAAGAGAAACATCTGTTCTTTTACATGATTTTGGAATCCCAGATTTCTTTTTACTTACTAAGTGCATAAATGAAGCTAATAAATACATGACAAGGTCAATTCAATTTACATTTATATAATTAATATGCATTTAGAAACTTTTATGAGATTGTTTAATGAGCGGTTGAAAATTATTTTGTTAAATCATGTCAAATCTCCCCACATTACATGACAAAAATCGTACTCGGGAAACCATATAAATAGGGGGTGTACACGAGGCTCAGACAGACTGGTCTGCAGGTTCCTAAAGTCTCATCACACAATCATACAATAAGTAAGTATGGCTTTGTATTGAGGTTACAAAAAGGATTAAGTAATTTTCTTAATAATTTTTCAATAATTTGATTTCTTCTTCATTAATTTCTTTGAACTTACTTATACTTGAAAGTTATGGAACTCATTATTTGAAGAAAAGAAAGAAATTATAAATAAGTTTGAATTTGTCAATATTGAAATATATGTTTTATAGTACCAATTTCATTGTACTAGACGCGTGTCCTCGTCACTAATACTTCATGTCAAACACTTTAAATAAAGCCAAAGTGAATTTTCCTGGAGACATCTACAATACAGACTTTTAATTTCTTTTTTCTTAATATTAGGGATTTAAATGAATTTCAGTTAAATTAAGAATATTGGAAACCGCTTCAGAACTTTTGTTTAAGTCGTCTTGAAACCTACCAATAGCCTGTAAACGGTATATCCATCCATAGATTATTTGACTTGCGTCCATCTGCGAATCAAATGACATTATACCTAAAACTGATACGTCAATCCAGAGCAGATTTCTAAAATTAATGAATAAAAGTCATTCGAGGTATTGAAACTATTTACGAGGGATAAAGCCAATCGTACATTTAAGAATGAAACGTCAAGAAAATTATACTGTTACCAATTTTATGCAACTATGCGATTTTGAAGTTTCATTAAAACAAATATTTATCTCCGTTCTTGCAGATATGCTGCGATTCATCGCCGTCGTCGCTCTTGTAGTCTCGGTCAATGCCGGAGGCTCATATTATGGTGGTGGAAGCGTAGGCGTTCTTCCAAGTGTCACCTATTACGGAGGAGGAGGTGGTTACTATGGGGGTGGTGGTTACTATGGGGGAGGTGGCTACTATGGGGGAGGATTTCCCGGCTTAGTTGGCGGTTTCGGCCCTGGAGGTGTTTATGGTAGCATCAATTCCTTCGGTGGAGTAGGCACAAGCGCCTATGGACTTTATGGAACCTCGCCAGCAGTAAGAGGTGCAGCCCAAGGTGCTGCCGCTCTCAGCGCTCTCGGTGTTGCTTCCGGAGTACCAAGCAGAGTCTCTGGTGTATCTGTAGGAACCGGAGGTGGACAGGCCGTAGTTGCTGGAAGCGCTAGACCAATCGGTGGTTATGGATATTCCTATGGATACCCAGGATATTCATATGGATTCCCAGGATATGGATATGGTGGATATGGCGGATATGGCGGATATGGTGGATATGGTGGATACGGATATCCCGATGTTGCAACTTTCGGAGGACATACGTACGGAAATATCGCCACTGGATCCATCTCATCATCAGTTTCCGGTAACATTCCATATGGTGGAGTTCTTGGAATCGGAGGTTATGGAATAGGTCTCGGAGGTTATGGAGGATACGGATTAGGAGGATATGGAGGATACGGATTAGGAGGATATGGAGGATATGGATTAGGAGGATATGGAGGATACGGATTAGGAGGATATGGAGGATACTTCCCTAGTTACGGAAGCTCATTATACGGTGTGTCCCAATCTTATCCTTTTGGAAACGCAGTATTCAGTGGTCAAGCCTCTGGTGCTGGTGTTCCCCTATTTGGATCATATAACTTTGGAGGCGTTGGAGTAGGCTACCCAGGTGGTTATTACGGAGGAGGTGGTCTCATCGGAGGAGGTGGTATCATCGGAGGCGGTGGTGGTGTAATTGGAGGTGGTGGAGTTACCGTTATTAGAAAGGTAATGATTATTTTTTTAAACAAGGGAAGCAACCTTTTGCAATCGTTAAACTTAATAAGGGTAAACTCAACTTTTTGATGACATAATGAAGTTTCGAAACATTTAAAAGAAGCTTAAGTACGTTGATTGCAATATTTGCGTCTATCCAGATGAAGATCTGACTATATTTACGGTAAATTTTGTCCGCAAAGTGACATGGTGTTAGTTACAGAGTCCTCATTTGTGTCTAACTATACAAACAAGTCAATTAAACGTATTCGTCAATTTATTTATTTTCACATAAGAAAATGAAAATTTTTTTTGGTTCAAACAGTTACCTTATTCGACATTTCGAAGACATATGAATAAAATCGTTTTCGTAGCACTATTTGCAAGCATGAGGTTCTCCATATCTCTAAGATCAATAAAATGGTCTAAATAATTCATTTGTAAATGGAGTGAATTAGGGTCGCGTGGTATTTTATAACCTTGTAGGAAATTCAGTTTGTTGATTGCTACATAAATGTATGTTTTGTCTATTTCAGAAGAAGTATTAAGTCTCTGGAAGCTAAAATGGTTTCGAAACGACTGTCCTGTCCCATGGTTTAACGATCATCATAATTGTACATTTGTTAGTTATTATATATTAAAAGCAGCATCTCAAAATACGATTTTCTGGTTTTTCTTTTGGTTAAAAGAATCAAATGTACAAAAGAAATGAAGCTGACTTTCACTTTTATCCCGACATTGCACTTCAACAGCGAAACGCCAAAACATAACTAAAGTTTGACCATATGCATTACTACGCTAGCTATGTGATAAGCATTCAGAACAAATGAACAAGCTCATTGGTTTTTCGAGATTTTATGTAGTTGAAGTAGGTATAACGATAAGCACAATGAACAAAGAAAGATAATATATCTTTTAATTGAGGGGAGAATCATGGAATGAAAGTGAAACACAAAATACGATTCCAAAACTCACTATCAAAAGGCTTACAAATTCTTGTAAAAAACATAAAACAAAACTTTCTCGCGAAAAAAAGAAAAATTGGAGAATAACAGAGCTCCATAGAAACACGAAATACAACTTTGTCTAATGAACAATATGCCGAGTCCAGTAGAAGTATAGAATATACACTGAATGTGGTGCTGTTATGTTTTCAGACTTACATCCTAGTAATCTCTATTGTATGAAAATATGGAAAATACCTCCATTTAGACATTAATTCTGTGAAAATAGAGAAACTCACATGCATGATTGAAACAAAATTATCAAATTTGGGCCGTTTGATTGTTAAAACTATTAGGTTAGTGATCTATCAGAAAGACCTAATAACATCCTTCTCTGAACAAAACTAACAAGAAAGCGACACATAAATGAAATCAAACAAAACTACAACCCACAACAGGAGACAACAATATGCACTAGAAAATCATACAAAACGGACAAAAAACATGCGTAGAGAAGCATCAAACATTATTGGCAACACATAAATGGAAGGAGACGAATGTGTACCCGACGTCGACTTTGCTATTTGCTATCTGCTATTAGAAAATGGTGCTGTCATCCGGATTACGTGCGCACAAACCTACCACTTATCCGGATACACACAAGTGTTGTGTACACAGAAAACTTCTCACTTTAAGATGACATATCACAAACAAGATAGTTACAAGAAATCGAGAAAGGAAATTATAGTTTATGTATCGTATAATAAAACAAAGGAGGGGATCTCCAACAACACCAGGTTGCAGCACCCACAGCAAAACACCCAATGCAAAAACACAAAGCAGACAAGCACAAAAAGAGACGCGCAAGGGACAAGGAACGTCAACGCACAATACAGAAACATCAAACACAAAGGACTACACATAAACCAACGAGACCAATGGGCAACCGGTGCCGACTTAGGACGGCCATCTGCCACGGAAATAGCAGAAGGTATGGTTATCCTGGATTACGTGCGCACAATCCTCCCATTTTTCCGATAACCCAGAGGTCTCGAAGAACGTACAATTATGGTGTAAAACAACCTCCTCACTGTCAGATGACCACACACAAACAAGACCGCAAAACGCAGGGACCCAAGCAACACAGATGAATATGTAAATGGATATAAAAAGAGGGCCTACGTAATACAATCCGTGCTCTGCCACCGCGAGCTCATGTATGTTATCACCCGAGGAGTCCGACTGACATTCAGAGAGGACAGGTGGACAGGGCCCGTCATGGAGTCCCGTCGTCCCAGTCAGTCAGAGTGCAAGTTTTAAGAATGCGCTTGAAGACTGTAGATTGGTCAAGTACCAAGCCTAGTGTCCGACTGGTGACATTAGGATCATACCTACGGTATAAAAGGCGTTTGATGATTCTGACGCATTTTCGATAATGATGTTGTCTATCTTTGATCCTTCTTATCTTGTCAATAATGTCACCATAAAATGCAAGTTATGAAATACCCAAAGTAATATACTCTGTATTGGTCCGAATTTCAGAAGAAGTTGACAATAATTTTTGTAAAATTTCCAGAAAGTCTTTACTAGTTTGTGAAAGCGAAAACCTTGTCCTAAAAGTTTCTTCGTAATTTGTAAATTTCTACTATGAAAATCCAAAACATCAGTACATGCTCTAGCATACCGGATGAGCTGTGAAATATAGGTGCCATGGGACGGTAATCTAGGAACATCACCGTCAAGCAAGGGGAAATTTACTATGTTAAATCCAAAATCATCTCTTTTGTCATACACACTTGTATGGATCTCTCCATTAACAATTTTGATATTTAGGTCCAAAAATGGTGTTTCTGTGTTTGAAACGTTTGCCTTGTTTAAAATCAATTCTTGTGGATAAATAACATTCTTATATTTCTCAAAAACAGGATTGTCGATAGCAAGAATATCATTCAGGTGCCTAGAAGTACCAATGAAACATTTCACATCATCATTTTTCTTTGTTTTTGAAGATTTTGGATAAATTCCTTTTCATACGTGTATAAAAATAAATCTGCAACAAGAGGCGCACAATTGGTACCCATTGGAATCCCTACAACCTGCTTGTAGAGTTTCTCACCAAATCTTACATAAATATTGTCCAAAAGGAAGGACAAGGCAATACACAGGTCACCACATGTCCATGATTTGTATGATTTGTAATCTGTGGCGGAAAAGAAACCCTTCGATTTAGAAGTACAAATATAAGTTTTCCCCTCTCGATCAAAACACCGTTTAATGAGTTTGGACAGTCGATCATTTATTTTGTCGTGAGGAAGCGTGGTGAACATATTAGAAAAGTCGTATGAAGATATCGTATTTGCTTCAAAATTTCTTGATTTCATTTTGTCAATCACATCAGCTGAATTTTTAATAGACCAAAAGAAGTTTACGCCATTCCTGTTCATGACAGTTTCACAGTATTTTGCCACGTGTTCCTTTATAGTCGTGAGTGCTGACGCCAGATTTCTAGACAAAATTGTTGTTGAGCAGTTGCTAGAATTAGCAATGTATCGAAACTTGTAAAGAGACTTGTGAAGTTTTGGTATACAGTATATTGTAGGGAGATCCAATTTAGAAATAGGGATGTTAAAAGAAGAAATTTCACTGTTATGTTTGTTCAAAATATTGGGAACACTTTCGTTGCTTTCGATATAAGTTTTAGTAGAGGAAAGTTCCGAAACTAATGTTGATATGTAGTAGCGTTTTCAAATAATTATGGTGTTGTTGGCTGCTTTGTCTGCAGGCGCAAAGACATATTTTTCATGTAAATTAGGTAACTTAGATTTGAAATATCTTTCAGAGTTAGAAATTGGATTTTCAAAAAGTTGAGGATTTTTGTGGTAGTTATCTATTCGAATATCGGTAATATCCAAAATGAGGTTTTTCCAGTCATTCAGAGCATGCGATTCGACTCCTTCGGATTTACAACATCGTTTGGTATAGGTATCTAAAGCTTCCTTTAGCACTTCGCGACATTTAATAAAATCTATCTTGGATGGGATTCTATACGTAGGTCCTTTCTTAAAAAGACCACGGAGCTGCCTGTCTTTGATAATTGAAAAGTCACCTGTAATAATATGACAAGCTGGTTTATATAGATATGCAGACGTTGCACATTTTCAAGAAGCAAGACATGATTCAAGTATTTTAGGATCTTGTGTAACTTTGTTGTAGTTAAAAACGAAATTTCGAATAGGTCTCTTATATTTGTAACAAATAAGAGGAGGTTCTAAATTTTCAAAATATTGAGGAATGGCACTTTGTACGCGATGATCCCGAAAAATATTAGAGATGTTCAGAAGATCAAATCCTTTGTTAATAAATGAAATTTTTATGAATCGTCTTTTAGGGGAGGTGTTTTTAACCAAAGGATATAGTTTATTTTGTGCGAATGCAACAATGATATTTAGCCTGAATCAATCAGTGTTTCTTAAGAATGCAACCAGTGCTTCATCCAAGATAGATTTTAATTGAACTGATTGAACTGAAGAGAGAGCATGTAGCAGTTCATGTCTGCCGCCGTTGCGTTCAATGATCAGTAGATCTTTGAGGGTACGATGTACTCTAGGACTTTTTCTGAGTTTTTCGTTTCTCCTTTTACCGTGAGACCTATGCTTTCTTTTAGTGTTAGGGCGGATTGAAAAAAACATTAATATTTGAAGAGGTCGAAGAAATGTTTCCTTGTCCATAAATCTGATCGTTTAGACCAAGGGGGTACACAGTTTATAGTTTGGTTATCCAGGCAAGTTCAGCTTGTAAGCAGCGTTTTTTAATTTCAGTTTTACTTTGATTTTTAAGTTTTTGGAATGACTGAACTGGAGTAATTGTTATATCCGAAATTGAATGATTGTATTTAACGAAGTGATTATATAGGAAATTTCTTCGTTTTTTTTTCTGACGCGAGTTTCTTATCTGATACGAATGACTTCGAAAACGAGATTTTAAGGCCTGGCCTGTTTCCCCTACATATTGGGCGCCACATCCCTTGGCGTGTCATGTAATGACATAGATGACATCTTGATACGATCAAATAAGAAGCGTCAGGATCTTCTTTTTTTTGTGGAATAAATATTGGTACAAATTCATCACTTCATGAAAATTTAAGATTTTGCCCTGAAAGGGGGCCACTTAACTATATAAACCATATATAGTCCTTTCCCAAAAGTTCGCGAAGTGATTGTAGTTTACATTATTACATTACTTGACATTAGATGCCTTCAACTATACTGATGGTGATTCATAAATTTATATGGATACATTTTCAATATGTAGGTTTGAATAACAACTTGAACTCTCTGAACATCCATTATTTTATGGAAGTCAAGGAATCCACAGTAGTCAGTATTCATCTTATATTCTGATATCATTCAGAGTAAAAGTTAACACAAAACTCAAAATCAGAATACAAATAATAATCTATGGGCATACACAATCATGAAAAATAGATATCCAAATGGAACGTTAGGCAGATAAGAAAAAAATAAAGAATCCGCAAAGAAGATGACATTAGATGACAAATATGGATAATGACCATATCCCTCTATACAGCACAAAATCGATAATTCAGAAAATCATAAACCGAAGGTGTACAAAATCAGGATAAAACAGGAACCAAAGCAAACGAACAAAAACCTCCACCACATAAAAAAAGCGAACTCCCGATTTGGGAGTGAGACCAGGTTCCCAAGAAGAGTCAGTATCTCCTGCTTGCATGCAACAACCGTCGCTTCAATTCGGTAGAATTGTCACATCCGGCTACTTCCATTTTGGAAGATATAAAGTATAATCTTTGGTTGGACGGTACAAATGGTATATGACAGAATATCATCCACCATTCTGGAGAGTGGGACATCATAGTGTATGACGAGATCCCTATATCGACCGTAGAACGTCCTAAGTGACGATGTTAGTCGGTCACAAACGTATCCCTGGCTGAGAAGTTTATCTGAAAGACGCCTAGCTCTCAGAATGAAATCTGTATATTTGGTACTTGCTCTGGCATAGCGTATCAACTGAGATATGAACACGCCATAAGCAGGCGATGAAGGGATATTGCTAGTCAGAAAAGGAAAGTTTGTGATGCTGAAATTGAAGTCGTCACGTGAGGTGTTCATGTGACCATCAGTGTCATAGGACAACATTATGTCCAAATAGGATGCTGAATTATTTGTCTCTGTAATTTCATTGACTTCAAGCTCCGAAGGATAGATTCTGCTGAGGTAATCCGCGAATTTTGGATTATTGATGGACAACACATCGTCTATGTATATGTAAGTGAAGTTGAAGTCAGAAGCTAAGTATCTTTTCCTTTCAGAGACCAAAGATTGAATGAATTCAGCTTCGTACGAGTAAAGAAAAATAACGATAAAAAGTGGGGGACAATTGGTCCCCATTGGAATTCCGACAATTTGCTGGAAGACATTTCCTCCGATCACCACAAAAATTTTGTCGATCATGAAGTTTAACGTCTGAATAATAACTGTTTCAGTGTACTTATTTTCAGAATCGGATTTTTCTTTTACAAAGAAGGTTTTGTCATAGTTAACAACAATAAATTTGTATTTGCGATTGCCATTCTTGCTTGTAAACGCATTACTTATAATTTTTGCGAGTCTTTCTTTCAATTAAAAATGTGGGATTGTAGTGTAAAGTGTCGAAAAATCGAAGGCTTTGATCGAGTGGACTCTACTAAAATGAGTGCTAGAGGAGAGGAAGCATCTCCTGCTGGATAACAACATCCGTCACTTACTCCAATCATGGGTTAAAGGTCAAAACAAGTGAAAAATTAAATGGTGGCATTGAATTTGAATACTTCTTTTCGAATACTTTTCAATTTTGTGGACAACTACGATTTATTTTCTTTATATTTTCATTATCATTACCACCCCGATTACATAGATCTGTCCTTTATAGTAGGTTCTTTTGCAGTAGGATTGACTATATGTTCACCACTAGTTCAACATGAGTTGGAGATCCCCTCCTTTGTTTTGTGCCACACCGGAAACCCGCGACCAACGAACCATTAACACAGCAAAATAATGGACAAAGAGAAACAGCTATTTAAAGACGATAAGAACACTCGAATTCAATAAAGCAATATACAACACACATGTCACTTAACAAGAAAGACGACGAGCTAACACATGGATACTAGTAATTATTTAGTGCCGAGTCCACAGAACTTCCAGCAGATCGTGACGTTACCCGGATTACGTGCCCACAAAACTTGAAGGATAATAGCCCCATGACTTACTTTTGCCTGTAGTAATTATTAAATGAATCAGACTGAAATGAAAAAAAAAATGCTTGGTGGACCATAAGTACTTTATACCAATGAAGTTTCATAAGAATCCTTTGAGAAACAGCAAAATATGTATTGCATTCCTCCTCCTCTTCTTTTTTTGCAAAATAAAAAAATCATAAGAATTTGAAAGGCAAACATTTCACAACAACAATATAAAGGCATTTCATAAATTATATGCGACATATATGCAGTATATCACCTCCTTTCATACATATGCAGTAAACATTGCAAAAACATATCATATTTTGGTATTCTATGATTTTTAATACACAAACGATTTTTAATTCAGTTCGAAAAGACATGAAAATTGACTGCTGGAAGAAACAAAACTGTCATGTCTATGGAGAACAAAACTTTTGTGTCTATGGAGACCTCTGTGTATCCGGATAAGTAGGAGGGTTGTGCGCACGTAATTCAGATAACCACACAATTTGCTAAAAGAAGATGGCCGTCCAAAATCAGCGCCGGTGCACATTGGTCTCCTTCCTTTAATGTGTTGTCATCAAAGTTTAATGTTTCTGTACGTCTGTTACGATTGTTTTGTATGATATTCTAGTGAATATTATTGTGTCTTTTTGCGATTTGGAGTTTGTATGATGTCATTTATGTGTCACTTTCTTGTGGGTTTGTTTCGCTGGGTGAATGCAGGGTTGTCATGCTGGAGATCATTCCCTTTTCTTTCACTTCTTCCGATTTTTGAATAATATTAATAGACCAAACGCATCACCTTCGGTTCTTCAGCCATTTTTACAAAAATACTTACGAACAATTTCAGGAATTTTCTTAACATTTGATCGTTTAGTTCTTCTTTTAAAATAAAAATATCTTTATTTTGTTTCTGAATTTAGATGAAGTATGTAGAAATGATATTCGAAAACATAGTGCAATCTACATGAAAAAAAAATCTATTGAATGTTTTATTAATGGCCTGAAGTTATGAAAATTCCTGAATTTTTTCTTAAGAACTTTTGTAAAGTTGGCACTGAAGATTATCTAAGGAGGGTACGCCTGCGACATACGTTTGCTTCTGATGGCATCGTCTGTGAACAATTCTTTACAGAAAACGACAACACCTATAGGAAACCACACAAAACCTTCATCTCATTCGAAATTCTCGTTCCAAATCTTAAAGTTATTTCAAATCAAACACTTCCGTATTACTACATATCAAGTATAGTTTCGGAATTTTCGTCTACACATACTAATAGCAAAAGCAATTAAAGTGTCTCTACCATTTTGAGCAATTTGTCTTCATTTAACATCTCTATATCTTAATTGGATCTCTGAACCATATATTGCATAACAAAACTGCACAAGTCTCCTTACAAATTTCGATTCATTGCTAATTCTAGCACCTGCTCCACTACAATTTGTCTAGAGAGCTGACGTCAGCATTTACGGAGATAAAGGAACAAGGGACAAAATATTGTGAAACCGTTCTAAACAGGAACGATGTAAATTTAAAAGTTCATGGGGTGTGATTGACAAAATGAATTCTAGAAATTTCCAATCCAATACGATTTCTTCATATGATTTCTCTAATATGTACACTACACAACTTCATCTCGACAAAATGAATGATAGATTGTCTAAACTCATCATTTAATGGTGTTTTGATCGAGAGGGGAAAACTTACATTTGTACCTCTGAATCAAAGGGGTTCTTTTCCTCAATAAATAATGAACTTGTAGTGATCTGTGCAATGCCTGGCCCCTTCTCTTGGACAACATAGATTTGATGAGGATCTATACAAGCAGCTTGTAGGGATTATTATATATGGGTGCTAATGGTGTGCCTCTTGTTGCAGAGTTATTTCTATACACTTATGAAAAAGAATTTATCCAAAATCTTCAAAGGCAAAAGAAAATTTGATGATTTGAAATGTTTTAATTGTACATCTAGGTACCTGGATGATATTCTGACTATTGACAAATTTAACCACAAGAATTGACACTCAGCAAGGCAAACCTTACAAACACAGAAACATAATTTTAAACCTAAATATCAAAATTTTAAACGGAAAGATTTATACAAGTGTGTATGACAAAAGAGATAATTTTGGATTCAACATAGTTGATTTCCCCTGGCTTGACGGTGATGTTCCAATACTACCGTCATGCGGCATATATATCACAGCTCACTGGTACGCTAGAGCATGTTTTGGATCTTCATAGTAGAAATTTACAAAGTACCAAGAAGCCCTTCGGTCAAGGTTTCCGCTCTCATAAACTATTTTATAACCATCGAAAATGTGTCAGAATTATCAAACGCCTTTCATACCGTGAAAATGATTCTATGTCTAATGTGACCATATGGACACTCCTCGGCAGTGTACCTGACCAATCTACAGCCTTTTACGAGCGCATTTTAAGACTTGCACTCCGGCTGACTATGACGTCATATGTCCATTGCAGAGGAATCCCCATGTTAAGCGCCCGTTAGGCAAGCGGATTTATAAACTATAATTCTGGTTGCCTACTATGACGTCACGCTTTAGTTTTGAAAGTACGGAGAATTTACCAACGTTCAGATACTTTTGACGTTATAACATGCAATAGGCTCATTATTAATGCTAAACGGGGTGTCTGATATTTAGTACAAATGGAAATATAAGTAATGACTGTCTTACTTTGGGTGTTCATGGTAGTATAATTCTGGTTGGACACGTGCAAATTTTCCGAGAATCGCTTCGCGATTCACGGAATTTGCACGTGACCAACCAGAATTATACTACCATGAACACCCAAAGTAAGACAGTCATTTCTTAAATGACTCCATGACGGGCCCTATTCAATACTCTTTAGAGAATACAGGCCCCAAGCACCTGTCCTCTCTGAATGTCGGTCAGATTTCTCGGGTAATAACATGCATTAGCCGGCAAAGCACGGACTGAATTTCGTAAGCCCCATTTTCATATTCATTTAAATATTCAGCTGTGTTGCTTGGGCCCCTGAGTTTCGCTGTCTAACAATGAGGAGGTTATTTTACACTACAATTGTGCGTCCTTTTATACTTCTGGGTAATTGGAACAGTGGGAGGATTGTTTTCTTCTTGCATGGCAATTGGCCGTCGAAATTCGGTACCGATTGTCCATTGGTCTATGTTGAGTTCATTGTGTATCATTTTTCTATATCGTATGCTTGCTGTGTGTGTCTGCTCTGTGTTTTCGAATCAGGAGTTTTGATGCTTTGCTGTGGGTACTGTAACCAAGTCTGATTGGAGATCCCCTCATTTCTTTCAAACCAACCATGTTTCATCGAAATTAGTTCATTCTTTTCCGAAAAGTTGAAAAAGTAAACATAATGACAATACCTCACTGGAATCTATGACACAGATGAGCTCCTCATGCATGCATATTTTGTCTCTTTGGTAAAAATTATTTGCCTTTTCCAATTTTTTTTTGTATATGTCAGTTTTTAATTATCTCAAAAGCTACGAGAAAACTAGATCTATCAAAAGGTATTTCAAATTTAAGGTTTTTTTTTCATTGGGAGGGCATAAATCACCTTTTCATTTAACACGACTATGATAAGTTTGACAGCGTTTCCAGCATAGCACACGTACAATCAATGACGACAAGAATCTATGGAGAGTACTGCGCAAATCACAGTTAAAAAGTACCAAACTAAAACCCTTAATCCCTTTTCCTACCTAATGGTTGGTCGAAACCAACTTCAAGGGTGCCTTATTGGGGAGAAAAATATTTATCTGATAGAGCCAGAAACAATATTTTTAGATCACAGAAAGAGAATGTAACGGCGCTGAGAGTTTATAATTATTCCCTGTAGACATTTTATAAGCATAAATATGGTATGGCTGAATTGCACGTATACTAGGGCTATATTACGGGAAGGAATTGTTTGTTTTTAAAAACATACTGCCTAAACATCAAATAATTAAAGGAGTGTTTTATAATCAACAGTTCAAAAAATATATTTCATTTTCCATCCTCTACATTAATTAAAGGATAGGAAATTGCACTGTATGAATTAAAAACACGGCCGTCACTTAGATGGTATAATTAATAAGTAAATGTCAAACCATTACAATAATTCATCTCGGCTATTAGTTTAAAAAGAAAAGTTTATTTTAATGTTTAACAAGCAATTCATACGACTTCAACTCTTCGATGTTCTAACCTCTGTTAGTGTGGCTATCCAGAAACAACAAACCATTACTTCTTTCACTGTTCAAAATACTCCACCCTTCGAAATGAAATAACTCATGTAATTCCTTTCCAAATAAACACAGATATATTACTCTCCGGATGTCCTCTGTACGATGATAAAACCAATGGAGATATTTTTTCGTCAGTTCACAAATATTATCAACAGTAAACGTTTCGATTGAAATTCTATGTGAAATCATTTTATTTCTGCATTCTACAAACCGTTTAATACTACATACCTAGATGCTCATATTGCTTAAAGGAAATTTACTGTAATGTTTCTTCTTCTCTGTTTTTTCCCTTTTTTTCTTGTAAACTTTACCTTCTTATATTCACTTCCTTTCTTTGCACTCTTTCTTATCTCTCACTCACTTTTGCTCATTGTTGATTCGATATTAGGTTTATTCAGTTGACGTTCCATTATCGTCTGTTATGATATCTATTGTACTTTATTTGTTGATAGGGAGAGAGCTTGATAAAAGGGTTCTCTTGTTGCTCGATCTCGAATATGTATTTCTTGTAATCATATATCATTTGCACAAGATTTATGAAGTAAATACTTTTTAAACCAACTCTTAGATGCGTCAGCTGGCTCAAATGTTAGCATAAGGGGCATTTGGGCAAGAGGAAACCGATCCAGATGCAAACCTGCAAAGACCGAGTGGGCGACACTTCCAGTGGCTTTATTGCCGTTGGAAATGATCGAACATGATGTGAAAATTTAAACGGTGTCTGATTGATCGCTTGAGTACGAAAGCTGAATAGTGTCAAACAAAAAAATTAGATTTATCTCGTTATTACGAGAAAAAATCTCGTTATAACGAGAAAAGATCTCGTTATTACGAGATAATTATCTCGTAATTACGAGAAAAGATCTCGTTATAACGAGATAATTTTCTCGTTATTACGAGAAAAGATCTCATTATTACGAGATAATTATCGCGTTATAACGAGATAATTTTCTCGTTATAACGAGAAAAGATCTCGTTATTACGAGATAATTATCGCGTTATTACGACTTAGTTATTAGGTGAATATGTATGAATAAAGCATGATTTATTTATATGCATTTTTTTGAGTTTAAACATGTTTGAATTGAACCAGTTCATAAGAACTTGTTTCCGAACAGGATTCAGTAGCAAGGAAATTATTCAATTGTTAGCACATTCTGAGAAAATAATAATAAGTATTTCGACACTGAAAAGAAGAATGAAATCTATGGGTTTGTTCATTTAAAGATATCTACAAATAGAACCATTTGAAGATATCTTTAATTCATTAAAAGATATCTTTAATTCATTAGAAGATATCTTCAAATCATTTAAAGATATCTTCAAATCATTGAATTTATGTTAAAACGGCGCTTTGGAACGCCGTTTTAACATATATTCAATTATTTGAAGAAATCTTCAATTATTTGAAGATATCTTCAAATGAATTAAAGATATCTTCAAATGATTTGAAGATATCTTCAAATAGTACCACTTGAAGATATTTTTAATTCATTTGAAGATATCTTCAAATCATTTGAAGATATCTTCAAATGATTTGAAGATATCTTCAAATCATTTGAAGATATCTTCAAATCATTTGAAGATATCTTCAAATCATTTGAAGATATCTTCAAATCATTTGAAGATATCTTCAAATCATTTGAAGATATCTTTAATTCATTTGAAGATATCTTCAAATAATTGAAGATTTCTTCAAATAATTGAAAATGTTAAAACGGCGCTCCATACATAACCTCCATCCCCCGAAAAATTATTAAAGTGATTACTTATTTAATTTTAACACACATAATTGCTTTCAAATCGCTAACAAGATGTGTTTGTGAAACACTGATGTCCCCGGCGGCAACGAAGTCCAAAATGGCTATTTTTAGACTAAAGGTCACAGTCAAGGTCACAAGGTCAATGACCTTGGTGTCATCTGAAAGGGTTTGTAGAGTAAGCATGCCAAATATGAAGTGTCTATCTTTTCTCGTAATAACGCGATAATTATCTCGTAATAACGAGATCTTTTCTCGTAATAACGCGATAATTATTTCGTAATAACGAGATCTTTTCTCGTAATTACGAGATAATTTTCTCGTAATAACGCGATAATTATCTCGTAATAACGAGATCTTTTCTCGTACTAACGAGAAAATTATCTCGTTATAACGAAATCTTTTCTCGTAATAACGAGATCTTTTCTCGTAATAACGAGATAAATTTAATTTTTTGTTTGACACTATTCGGCTTTCGTACTTGAGTTCCAAAATCAACGTTAAGAAAATAGATTTATATCTCATCTCAACTTAAGGTTCACTTTCGCAATTTTGCAGAATCTTCATATAATTTCTTTCTTGTAGAAGTATTTTCCATGTTTTTCATCGTTTGGTGGTGTGGAAATCTTCATTTTTGAACAATGTCTTTCTGTTTTAAAAAAAAGGAAGGTCAATGGTGGGCTTTGAAATAACTACACAAAAGTTGGTTTCATTTATAGTTAACGTATTTATTTCTTCATATGATTTATTCAAAGTAGTGCCATCAATAACGAATTTCGCATTTACAGTAAAGATGATAAAGTGTAAGGTCTTCATACAGTTGTATTTCTAACTGAAAGCACTCTCTGGATTAATTCCATATAATAAGATTATATTTTGGCAGTTTTCGTATTCTTATTCCATAGTACGCTGAATTCGACAGCGCCAATTTCAATAACTTCCGTTCTTACACTTGGTTGTGTGTGTCCATCGTGTTTCTGTGGTTATGTGAGTTAAAGAAGATCCTGACGATAATCTAAACAGCACTCACAGTAGAGCACAAAAGTGAGCATCAACGGACCCCTAGCAAGCTAGAGGTGGGACCAGGTGCCTAGGAGGAGTAAGCATCCCCTGTTGGCTAGCCACATCTTGTTACATTTCCATCTGTTCCATCTGCTCCATCTGTTCATCAAATTTTCTCTTCCATAGAGAATATGTTCCGTTGTTTTCACTTTTGTGGATCCCTTCCCTAGCATTGTTTTATTTCATTTGAATGACCATTGATTGTAATTTTTCGATTCTGATTTTAGGTTTTTTGTTTGAATTTGTCGGTTCCATAAAGTTGTTAGCGGAAGGAATGAATAAGCGTCGCCTTGTTTCAAAGTATTATTCTCCATCGGTGCCTTCTTACAGCCAATAATGAAAACTGCCCTAAAGGGACGAATCATACCCTCTGCCGAATACAACTGAGCAGATCAATTTTATGACCGGTAGTGTGATTTTGGAACGCGGTTCAACATTCAATATTCAACATTCGAATGTTGAACCGCGTTCCAGAACGTGGTTCAACATTCAAAAATGAGCGACGTCTAATTTGTATCAACCAATCCTTTCTATTTAATAATTCAATAAGTATAAAAGAGAAAATGTTATTTTTTACTGAACAGTAAAATAAGAGTCCGTTCTCCGCCTTTTAGTACGAATCTGAGATGTCCAGGGTGGAAATTTAAAGATATACAAAAATTAATAGTATCGATAGATAAATTCAATAGTCTATTACTTACATAAAAAATGTAAAAACAGGTTATAATATATGATCACGTGACTGACATATATCAAAATATAGAAAAAATAAATGGAGGAGCGACATTTTCGGGTTTAGAGTAAAGCTGACATCCTCCGATGATATTCATGTCTTTAGGAAACATCGAAGTCCCCTGAATAGAGAGCTGAAATTTTCAGGATATTTAGATAATTGTCTGACTAATTGATGGTTAAAATATGGTTATGGTAAAATTCTTCGTTTACGAGATATAGCTCCCATATCTCACCCGGCATATACATGAAATGTAGTACACCTCTACATATTCATGTCTTTAGGAAACATCGAAGTCCCCTGAATAGAGAGCTGAAATTTTCAGGATGTTTAGATAATTGTCTGACTAATTGATGGTTAAAATATGGTTATGGTGAAATTCTTCGTTTACGAGATATAGCTCCCATATCTCACCCGGTATATACATGAAATGTAGTACACCTCTACATATTCATGTCTTTAGGAAACATCGAAGTCCCCTGAATAGAGAGCTGAAATTTTCAGGATATTTAGATAATTGTCTGACTAATTGATGGTTAAAATATGGTTATGGTAAAATTCTTCGTTTACGAGATATAGCTCCCATATCTCACCCGGCATATACATGAAATGTAGTACACCTCTACATATTCATGTCTTTAGGAAACATCGAAGTCCCCTGAATAGAGAGCTGAAATTTTCAGGATATTTAGATAATTGTCTGACTAATTGATGGTTAAAATATGGTTATGGTAAAATTCTTCCTTTACGAGATATAGCTCCCATATCTCACCCGGTATATACATGAAATGTAGTACACCTCTACATATTCATGTCTTTAGGAAACATCGAAGTCCCCTGAATAGAGAGCTGAAATTTTCAGGATATTTAGATAATTGTCTGACTAATTGATGGTTAAAATATGGTTATGGTAAAATTCTTCGTTTACGAGATATAGCTCCCATATCTCACCCGGCATATACATGAAATGTAGTACACCTCTACATATTCATGTCTTTAGGAAACATCGAAGTCCCCTGAATAGAGAGCTGAAATTTTCAGGATATTTAGATAATTGTCTGACTAATTGATGGTTAAAATATGGTTATGGTAAGATTCTTCGTTTACGAGATATAGCTCCCATATCTCACCCGGCATATACATGAAATGTAGTACACCTCTACATATTCATGTCTTTAGGAAACATCGAAGTCCCCTGAATAGAGAGCTGAAATTTTCAGGAAATATCTAGATATCCTGAAAATTTCAGCTCTCTATTCAGGGGACTTCGATGTTTCCCAAAGATATGAATATGTAGAGGTGCCCTGCATTTCATGTATATACCGGGTGAGATATGGGAGCTATATCTCGTAAACGAAGGGTTTTACCATAACCATATTTTAACCATCAATTAGTCAGACAATTATCTAGATATCCTGAAAATTTCAGCTCTCTATTCAGGGGACTTCGATGTTTCCTAAAGATATGAATATGTAGAGGTGCCCTGCATTTCATGTATATAACGGGTGAGATATGGGAGCCATATCTCGTAAACGAAGAATTTTACCATAACCATATTTTAACCATCAATTAGTCAGACAATTATCTAGATATCCTGAAAATGTCAGCTCTCTAATCAGGGGAATCGGTGTTTCCTAGAGACATGAATATGTAGAGGTGCCCTGCATTTCATGTTTATACCGGGTGAGTAATGGGAGCTATATCTCGTAAACAAAGAGTTTTACCATAACCATGTTTTAACCATCAATTAGTCAGACAATTATCTAGATATCCTGAAAATTTCAGCTCTCTATTCAGGGGACTTCGATGTTTCCTAGAGACATGAATATATAGAGGTGCACTGCATTTCATGTATATACCGGGTGAGATATGGGAGCTATATCTCGTAAACGAAGAGTTTTATCATAACCATATTTTAACCATCAATTAGTCAGACAATTATCTAGATATCCTGAAAATTTCAGCTCTCTATTCAGGGGACTTCAATGTTTCCTAGGTTCACTGCATTTCATCTCAGATTCGTACTAAAAGGCGGAGAACGGACTCTAATTTTACTGTTCAGTAAAAAAATAACATTTTCTATTTTATATTTATTGAATTATTAAATTGAAATGATTGGTTGATATCAATAAGACATCGCTCATTTTTGAATGTTGAACCACGTTCTGGAACGCGGTTCAACATTCGAATGTTGAATGTTGAATGTTGAACCGCGTTCCAAAATCACACTACCTTTATGACCCGACTTTACTAAAATTTTTCCAAATGGATATTCTCTCATACAAGGTCATCATTCAGGGTTAAAGTCACTTTATCGATTAAAATACTTAGTACGTTTTAAAAACATTTTTATGATATATTTAAGATAGCCTCATGAGATGAATGATGACAAGATTCAACATTTTAAATGCATAAAAAAATCTAAGTCAAAGGGAAGATGAATCTGGTATAAGCATTTTGGCTGCAATCCCCTTTCTTCATGCACATTTACATATTATGATCTTTCATTGTTAAAGTTTCAATGTTTTGGAGGAGTTGTGATGACAAGGCTTGACATTGAAAATCAATTAATGCATGAAAATGTGAGTCAAAGGGCCATAACTCAGGTCTAACTTTTTCGACAGCAATCCCGTTTCTTCATGCACATCTACATATCATGATCTTTCATTGCGTAAAGTTTAAATGAAACCCAAGACATGGTTTTGGAGAGGTTGCGATGACAAGCTTTCGTCTACAGACAGAAGGATGGACGGACAGGATGAATCCAGTTTACCCCCACCCCCCAATTTTGTTGCGGGGGTATAATGATACGATGGATACATCCATCCTCTTGGAGACTATTATTTAAAAAATACACATTACATATGTCCTCTCTGTCGAAATAAAATTAATGTAACATTAAATAATCAACCTTTCTAATATCTTCATTTTGCTTAACCCTTGTACGTCCTTACATATCATTAGATCATTTCAGATATGTCTTATTTATGATTTAAGTTTAAAGGCCCGTCACACTTGTAAGTAATATCTTTGAAATAAACGTCTTTTTAGTTATGATTTCTTATAATAGGCTATCATTTCACATTAAAACAGTAACCATAAAGCAGAGATCATTACTCCAATGGCTTGAAGTTGCTAAGCATTATGCTGAAATGAATACTTTTATCATGGTTAAATAAGTTTGTACATGAATAACTAAATAAATATTATTACGCTTTGAAATTTGTTTCGAGATTGTCTTTATTACTGCGTTAAAATTTTGATCAATTCGAGTTTTCCTTGCAGTGCAATAACAGAAAAAACACGGTGCATTTGTATATCATTCTTATTGAAAATAATTCCCCAAAAAATACTAGGCTGGTAATATCCTACTTAAAAAATATGTTAAACGTATGTGTTGTATACAGCTTAAGATTTTGTCCATTTGTAATGCTTAACTGAAAAAAATTCTGAGCAATATCTTTGCAGACGACAATTCAACGGAGATGTCACCTTGACAACTTAAGTTTACATTTTACTTACTTTACTTTTGTGTTTCTAGTCCAAGGTGTTTAATATGTTTCATATTTCTGTTTCCATGTCTAACGTGAATTTTATGACACCTTACTTTGTTAATAATGCGAGAATGATGTGAAATTGTATTTGATGTTTCATAAAGTGCATAAAAATGACAAAGACACATATCCCACCTTTTTTTTCGTACGAAACCATGAGGATTTTCAAGGATCATGTAATCACGAGGAGAAGGCCCCTGATACGACCATGCTGCAGTCACAATATAGGCACAAAACACCAAACACCACACGTGTTACAACAGAGGACCAGGCTGCAGTTACAATATAGACACCAAACCACAAACACCACACATGTTACAGCAGAGGACCACGCTGCGGTCACCATATAGGCATAAATCACCAAACACCACACATGTTACGGCAGAGGACCACACTACAGTCACAATATAGACACTAAACCACAAACACCACACATGTTACGGCAGAGGAACACGATGCGGCCACAATATAGGCAATACACACCAAACACCACACCTGTTACAACAGAGGACCAAGCTGCAGTCACAATATAGGCACAAAAGACCAAACACCACATATGCTACAGCAGAGGACCACACTACAGTCACTATATAGGAACCAATCCACAAACACCACACATGTTACGGCAGAGGACAACTCTGCGGTCACAATATAGGCACAAAACACCAAACACCACACATGTTACAGCAGAGGACCACGATGCGGTCACAATATAGGCACCAAACACCACATGTTACAGCAGATGACCACGCTGCAGTCATAATATAGACACCAAACACCACACATGTTACAGCAGATGACCACGCTGCAGTCATAATATAGACGACAAAAGCACCAATCACCACACATGTTACGACAGAGAACAACGCTGCAGTCACAATGTAGACACTAAAACACCAAACTACACACATGTCACGACAGAAGACCACGATGCAGTCACAATATAGGCACAAAACACTAAACAATGCACATGATACAGCAGAGGAATACGATGCAGTCACAATTTAGACACAAAACACCAAACAATACACATGTTACGACGGAAGACCACGATGCAGTCACAATATAGGCATAAAACACCAAACACCACACATGTTACAGCAGAGGACCACGCTGCAGTCACAATATAGGCACAAAACACCAGACACCACATATGTTACGGCAGTAACAATATAGGCACAAAACACCAAACACCACATATGTTACGGCGGAGGACAACAATGCAGTCACAATTTAGACACAAAAACACCAAACTACACATGTGACGAACGACAGAAGACCACGATGCAGTCACAATATAGGCACAAAACACCAATCACTACAAATGTTACGGAAGAGGACAACGATGCAGTCACAATATATGCACAAAGAACCAAACACCACACATGTTACAGCAGAGGACCACACTACAGTCACAATATAGGCACATAACATGAAACATTACACATGTTACGGAAAAAAAAAACGATGCAGCCACGATATAGGCACAAAACACCAAACACCACACATATTACAGAGAAGACCACGATGCAGTCACAATATAGGCACAAAAACACCAAACAATACACATGTTACGACAGAAGACCTTGATGTAGTCACAATATAGGCACAAAACACCAAACAATGCACATGTTACAGGAGAGGACCAAGCTGCAGTCACAATTCCGTGTTTTCGATTTTATAGGTCTACGTTCGATTTGTGCAGGTATCTGACGTAAAAGCATTGTGACGTCATTAAATTCCTTTGAAAACGTCATATATGTGACACTGTTTCCCTGAATTTCACGCTTGTTTCCATAGAATTTGATGACGTCACAATGCGTTGACGTCAGATACCTGCACAAATGGGAAGTAACTCTGTATTTCGAAAAGACCGAATATAGACACCAAACGACAAACACCACACATGTTACGGCAGAGGACCACACTGCAGTCACAAATTAACTGACTCACAATATAGGCACAAAGCATCAAACGCCACACATGTTACGGCAGAGGACCACGCTGCAGTCACAATATAGGCACAAAACACCAAACACCACACATATTACAGAACAGGACCACGTAGGCTGCAGTCACAATATAAGCAAAAAACTCCAAACGCCACACATGTTACAGCAGAGTAACGTGCTGCAGTGACAATATAGACGACAAACCACAAACACCACACATGTTACGGCAGAGGACCACGCTGCAGTCACAATGTAGACACAAAACACAAAACACCACATATGTTACGGCAGAGAACCACGATGCAGTCAAAATATAGGCACATAACACCAAACAACAGACATATTACAGCAGAGGACCACGCTGCAGTCACAATATAGACACAAAACACCAATGTCACATGTATATGTTACAGGAGAGGACCACGCTGCAGTCACAATGTAGGCACATAACACCAAACAATGCACATGTTACAACAGAGGATCACGCTAGTCATAATATAGGCACATAACACCAAACACCATACATGTTACAGCAGTGGACCACGATACAGTCACAATATAGGCACAAAACACCAAACAATGCACATGTTACAACAGAGGATCACGCTAGTCACAATATAGGCACAAAACCAAACACCACATATGTTGCAGCTGTGTTACACTCCGTTTTTCTTAACAGGGCTATGGTATGAGGGAAAATGCTAAAAAAAATCAGAATGTTTTTGTCTCAAACGCTCATATGCCCATTGCTTCATATGGCACTGAAACGTTAAGTCAAGTCAGTGACTACCAGCTACTTTGATTCTACTATCTTGAAATGTTAAGGTACCTAGCATATTTTATTTTTGTAGCATTTACTTGTTTCTTTATCTTACTGTCGAATCAAATTAACTACTCTATTTTAGTAGTGCGTTAGAACTTAAGTATACATATATCAAATTTTGAAAATCAAAATCAAAATCAAAATGACATGTTAAAAATGAAAGACTTATCATAAAACGTAAAAGCACTGAACTACTTTTCAAGTAATCTACTACTGTTTTTTCTTAACGTCAAAAGTAATATGTTAAATGTTACTCAAACGTTGCTAAATTTGCATTGCATAGGATAATTTATATTCATTTCACACATAAAAACAATCAAAAAAGAAGTTCGAATTCAACATGCACCTGTCACATTGTGAGACAGACACTTTTTCTCATAAAGTTAAAACGTTGACAATGCTCTCGTTATGTAATAATCAGGGAAATTTCCTCCATCGAAAGTCATTAATCAATCGCATAATGAAATGTATGAGAGGAAATGAAATGATTGGCTAACGTAATAAGAGGGCAGGTTTAAGAAACTATAAAAGGAGACAACATTGCCCAAATCTGTCGAGTAGCATCATAACATCTCCAGATAAAGAACGGTACCCATCCACAATCGTAAGTATACATTTATTGATTTATTTCAAATATTCATTTATTATAAGTTAAAGAAGATCATGACGGTAATCTCAACAGCACTCACAATAGAGCACCAAAAATTCTAACTTTCACGTCTATAAAATCTTTACTTCCATCTCATCGATTTCGATACTAAGAATAAGACATTTTTACGCTATTTTATTTCTTTAATATTTTTATGCATTTACGTCCTTTTATTCTTAACTAGAAGAAATATTTCATTTGACTATTTTTGAATGAAATTCAGATGATATAAAATTCGGTTCTTTGCAACTAGTTAAAACTTTTCATTCCATAATTCCTTAGGTTCTTGGGTTCCAATTCAATATATTTACTTATTTTTATTTTGTGTCCATTGTTAGATGAAGCCCTTTGTCACACTCGCAAGCTTGATCGTCTTAATTGCTTCGGCTTCTGCCGACGGCTATGATGACTATAAGAAATACGGAAGTGTCGGTTATGGACCTGGCATCAGCCTTGGAGGTGGTGGTTTAGGTGGCGGAGGAGGACTTATCTCGGTTGGAGGCGGCGGAGGAGGCTTGGGTGGTGGTCTCGTAGGTATCGGAGGCGGTGGATTGATCGGAGGAGGGTTTGGTCCCGGTAGAGTTTCTGGTACCATCAACGCAGGAGGTGGAGTTTTCGCAAGCGGATCCGGATTGGGAGGACTCTCACCAGCTGGAAGAGGTGCAGCACAAGGTGCAGCCACTCTAAGCGCTCTCCAAATTGCTTCCGGAAGACCAGGCAGAGTCTCAGGTGTATCCGTCGGAACTGGAGGAGGTCGTGCTGTTGTTTCCGGAAGTGCTACTCCAGTTGGAGGCTTTGGTGTTCCCTATGGAGGTTACGGATACAATTACGGTGTCCCAAGTTATGGAGTTGGCCTCCCAAGCTACGGAGTCAGCCTTCCAAGTTACGGAGTAGGTTTGGGAGGAGGTTATGGTGGCTATGGATACGGTGGCTATGGACTAGACCTTGCCAGCTTCCAAGGTTCTACCTACGGAAATCTTGCAACTGGACAAATTAATACCGCAGGTGGTAGCATTCCATATGGCGGTTCTCTTGGAATCTATGGAAGCGGAATCGGATACGGAGGTGGATACGGAGGATATGGACTCGGAGGAGGATATGGAATCGGAGGAGGATACGGAATCGGAGGAGGATACGGAATCGGAGGAGGATATGGAATCGGAGGAGGATATGGACTCGGAGTCCTCGGTGGTGGATCAAGTCTCTATGGTGTATCCCAATCACTTTACGGGGGACGTGCTGTTCTGTCAGGTCAGGCTTCAGGAGCTGGAGTTCCCAGCTTTGGAAGCATTAGTTTCGGTGGTTTTGGAGTAGGTAGTCCATACAGTATTTATGGAGGTGGATATCCAATTGGAATTGGAGGCGGCGGCGGTGGTATCATCGGCGGAGGTGGTATCATCGGCGGAGGTGGTATAGGAGGCGGTATCATCGGCGGAGGTGGTATCGGACCAATCGGCGGTGGAATCATTAGAAAGGTAACTTAATCATTTACTTTTGAAATTTGTGTGCAAACCGTTATATTGCAAGGTAGAAAAGGTGAAAGAACCACGAGTATGAGATTAAAAGAATCTACAGTATACTGTCCTGAATGTATAACATTTCGAAATATAAGAGTTTTCGTATCTTTTGATTAATTCATTCTTTGATTTAATTTTAAAAGTTTTGGTTCTGTATTTCTGTTTAATATGTAAAAAATATGATATATAAAAAAAGGAAACATTTCTTAATCTTTGCTGTAATGTGGAAAGTAATAAATATTTCCGGAAATGTTTTGCAGCAAGTGTTGATCCTTGAATTCTTCATTAATAGATATTTAAAATATAAAATATACATTTGTAAAGTTAATATTCTATTAATCATTGAATTAAGTAGAACATAATATCAATATTTATGCGCTCAGTTTTATTTGAATTGAATAATAATCCGATTTCATTTTACTCTCTTTACAGAAGAAGTATTAAGCTGATGTTTGATGTTATGGGAATTGCCAAATGGACTCACCTTTTTACCTGGATATACCTTTTTCATGGATGTTTGATATTTAATTTTTTGCAATAAATGAGCATATACAATTACCTTTTTCATTCTTATCATGTGCTTTAGATATTCTAATAAGTGAGATTAGATATGTTTGCATTGGTCAATTATGAGAATGCCACATCTCAGTGACCATAGCTGTGCACACACATACACAAAAGACCGAGACGAATAACGTAAACTCAAAATAATTTCAACAATAAAAAGCGGAGACATTAAATAAACAAGAACACTCATACACAGAGAGGACTATAAAACATTAAAACGAAGAAGACAATACATTAAAGATGGAGAAATCGATGTTAACATAAATAAGCTTTCGACGGCCCATAACAATTTAACGTAAGCTATTTAAAAGGTATATCTATGTCTAACGTAGTTCTGTCCATTGCATGTTTAAGAAAATGATCGAAATAAAAGAGACTGGAAGTATTAAACGAGTCATTATTACACTACAAGTTCAAGTAAAACCATTAAAATATTTGTTTTCATAAGGTACAGAAACCTTAATAAAAAGAGCAAAGGATCTTCATTTCTTATTAGAAATTAGTGTGGTTATCCTGATTACCTGTTCCCAATATTCGATAACCATTAATACATAATTCGCAAGGCGGAAATGGAGAAGTCGACAAGATACGTTAATGACAGAACCAGATGCTTGACATTAATTGCTGAAAATAAAATATAAATTATCAATATTGAAATATATTGTCTAATGTAATAATTCATTGAATCGTATGCGCATTTCAAAAGTAGTGTTTGATCAATGATACCCAAGGCTGAAATAGGTGATATGTAAAATGTGTACATCAATTCAGATGCTTACCCTCAAGGCAAAAATAATTAAACCAAATGGGACCAATGAACACACATGCTTGAATGTTTTTAATACTCGCAAGTGGTAACTAAGGCCAAGAATAGAGACGCGTCACCTTATTGGTTATTTTTTCAATTAGCAATTCATTTCCTATTCAAAAATAAATTCGAAGAATATTTATCAAGACAACATTGCAAGGGCAATGGTCAAAACATATACACATAATCATAAATTATAATATACATATAAAGCATGCTACACAATTACAGCGAACGTCCAAAATATGCATATGCTTTCTGAAAAATTAAGTCGTCAGCCCAAAACTTCAATAGACAATTTTCACATTACCACAGTAGACTTGAATTTTATACAGGCCAAGACCCGACATGACAACATTTGACGTAACTTTTTGATGTGACGTCGAAACATAACTATGACGTCATAAAAGAAAATAATGTCAAAAGTTATGATGTCTGGTCTTTGAGTGTGAAAAATGCAAGTCTAACAGTGATATGACGGTAAAGAGTTGGAACCCTTCCGCATTATTAATAATATGAACTATGACAAATCCATGAAGGGGACGTAGCACTGATAGAAACTGTTAAAAGAAAGGAGGGGATCTCCAACAACACTAGGTTGCAGCATCCATAGCAAAACCCCAAAACACCCAATTCAAAAAACACAGAACAGACACCCATAGAAAGAGACGTAAAAGGGATATCAACTCATACCATAGAAACATTAAACATAAAAGACCACTCATAAACCAACAAGACCAATGGGTACTTAATACAGTCCGTGCTCTGTCGACAGTAGCGAGCTCATATATGTTATCACCCGAGGAGTCCGACTGACATTCAGAGAGGACAGGTGGTCGGGGCCCTGTCTTCTTTAAAGAGATTAAAGGTTTGTTATCCTCCTAGTTGTGACAATCACAGTGATTTTTACCTCAGCATTATAATGACATTTAGCTCGTAGTGCTACATGTAGCCTCTTGCATATTTTTTTTTCTCACCATTGAAATTATTTATCAGTAACTTTCACACACAGTTCCGGAGTCAAGGGGGTGCGGAGGGGGCGTCCACCTCCCCGGCACTGACCCAAAAATTTCCAAAAAGAAGGTATATTTTGGCCCATTTAAAAATCGGCAAAATTCGACCCTTGACCCCCGGCAAAGGGGGCACTGGATCCGCCATTTGACACAGGTGATTTAGCCAGAGCGAAATAATATTATAATTTCTACTAAAAACAGCATGATGACATGGAGCTCTTACTAGCCTCCTGAAAAGCGAAATGATATTGTCTCTCTTTTAATTTACTTCTTTTACATTAGCATGTAGGTATATGAAAAACTTTTTCTATAGATCTTTTTATTATTCATGTCATAACCTCATGTAATGAGAAAGTGAAGAATAATTTGAATGAATGAATGAATGAATGAATGAATGAATGAATGAATGAATGAATGAATGAATGAAAAGGTTGAGGACCGCTACACACGACATTAAGCTCTGAACTTGAAAACCAAAACGTGATGTCCTATTAATTCATGGACAACACAAAGTTTCATGAAAATCTTATGTTACATGTATCTGTTGCTTTTCCAGCAGTGTCTGTCTGCAGTATCTGTTGGTATTAAAATCTCAGTATGACCTTTGCATTAAATTATTGTGGGGAAACATTATTACATGTAGCAGAGGGAAGGTGGGGGCGTTCTAGGTAAATAAAATGACTGACTTGAGATTTCTTATCAAATCATAGAAAGAACCCCCCCCCAAAAAAAAAACAAAAAAAAAAAAACTAAAAACAAAAACAGATTAAAGGGCTGACGAGATACTTTGCCGAAACATGCTTAAGAAAAAATTACCCCCGCCCCTCTCCTTCCAAGGGAAAATAAATGATAGTAGATCCAGCATGAAATAAATTACGATTTGACATGTTATTCCAACAAAATGTTTTCAATCAATATTTGAAGATAAAGAGGTGTAGCTATAGATAAATAAAGAATAGAAAAATAAATAAAAATGATAGATAAAAAAAATGAATACCCCTCCCCCCTTTTCAAGCAAAATGATAATGATAATAAATCCAGCTTGAAATAGATGACATAAGATACTGCAGAAGCACTGTGTAGCATCACGTGACTTAAGTTGGTGAAACCACGAATAAATAAAAAGCTCAGTTGGAGGAAAGAAACATTAACTGCAATAATTGCTTTGATTAAATTTTATCTTTCCATAGCCTATATCCTTACAACCATAGCTAGGCGTCTTTCAGGTAAGCTTCTCAGTCAGGGATATGTTTGTGACCGACTAACATCGTCACGGAGGAAGTTCTACGGTCGATATGGGGAACTCGTCATACACTATGATGTCCCACTCTCCAGAATGGTGGATGATATTCTGTCATAGACCATTTGAACCATCCAACAAAATATTGTACTCTATGTCTTCCGAAATGGAAGTAACCGGATGGGACAGTTCTACCGAATAGAAGCGGCGGGTGTTGCATACAAGCAGGAGATGCTTACTCTTCCCGGGCACCTGGTCTACTCCCATATTGGGAGTTCGCTTCTTTTCATATGGTGGAGGTTTTAGTTTGTTTGCTTTGGTTCATGTTTTATCATGATTTTGTATGCCTTCGGTATCTGATTTTCTGAATTGTCGATTTTGTGCTGTATACAGTGATATGGTCATTATCCATATTTGTCATGTAGTAACGTTTTCAAATGATAATGGTGTTGTTGGCTGCTTGATCAGCTGGTGCATCCATGTTTTTATGTAAGTTACTTAACTTGGATTTGAAATATCTTTCTTATTTTGAACTTGGATTTTGAAAAAGACGATGGTTTTTATGGAAGTTATCTATTCGAATATTCGTTATATCTAAAATGAGGTTTTTCCAGTCATGCAGAGCATGCGGTTCGACTCCTTCTGATTTACACCATCTTTTCGTATAATTATCTAAGGCTTTCGTAAGCACCTCACGTCATTTGAAAAAATATATCTTGAATGGGATTCTATAGTTAGGTTCTTTTTTAAGAAACACTTTGAAAAGCACTTTGACTGGAAGCATCACTGATGTGAATTTAATATTCGAAACACGTGTCTGGTGCATGAACAATTGGTTTGAAATTTTCTTCAAGAAGGTATAGAATTTGATGAAAATTATCTATACACTGCTGCCACCTACCATTACTTTACAAAATTGAAGTAATACTTTCAGAAACAGCATTCATTCTTATCTAGGTATCAAAAATGTAAACGAGAAAATTCATACAAGGTCATACGCAACAGTGTAAGTATCGCAATAGAAATGACGTTGGATGATTCAACGATATATTAGTTTTCCCTGACTTGACGATGATGTTCCTAGACTAACGTTATACTGTTACACCATATCTAAACTAATCAGATATGCTTGAGAATATATGAATTATTTAATTTCCTTTATTATTCTAAAGAAACGAAGATTTTAATTGGCCGAGAAATTGTGTTATTACCTGCATCAACCGAAACCGGAAGTGCACGCTTGGCAACGTCGTTGGCAACACAATTTCAAAGCTGCAAATAAACGTTGAAACGTGACAAAAATGAAATAATAAGGAATCATTGTAAAATTTTATTGGTTGACCGAGTTATTAACACCAAAAATTAATGGAATACTTATGCAACTTGCGCAACGTGCACAATGCAGTTTTCCATCAATTTACATGTATAGTGTTGAGACCTCGGTCAACCAAATAAAAAAAATATTACAATGACTCCTTTAATAACTTGGATATTTACAAATAACAAAGAACCTTTGTCAATGTTTCGCTTTTATAAATTAGTTAAAACATTTTTGAATTTTTTTTTTCATTTTTGAAATTTTACAATAATACTGCAGTAGATTTAAATATTTCTTCCAGAGGGAAGGCATGATACAAATAAAAACAAAAATACTAAAAAAACCCACAAATTTTCGGCCCCTTGGGCTTTATTATGTGCAAAAAATAATAAGACTAGGTAAAGTAAGACTACATGTATGTATAGATTAAGACTATAACACTTCCGTATTAAAAATTAGACTAGGTTTATATACATAGTCGTTTTCTACGTTTGATAAATGCCAAGAGGCCGAAACTGTGTATTCGTGTATTCAAGTATTTGTGTTTTTATTTTTATAATAATAGTTTCAGCTTCTTTTGAAAGTAGCTTCTTTTGATCTGTTCTTAAATAATGCCATTGAATTTGAAGACGTTTGCCATTTGAACGGCTTGGTGAGTGTCACTGCTGGTGGACCAAGAGTCCTCGATGGCACATGTAGCCAAGTTGATCTTTGTCTGTCCCTTAAACGCATTCGAAAATTTCTGTTATCAAAAAATCATGAAATTTCCAAAACGTGGGTCCTGTATCATCATATTCTACCCATCCTGCTACATTTTCAGTACATTTTGGACATACTTTTCACACTCTTTAGTCATATAACATTGTTTAGATTGAGGATCACTGACGAGGGTTAAGTGCTCGAAACGTGCATGACTGGTCAATACTGCAAATTGATGCTATAGAATTTGAAGACGTTTGCCATATATACATCGGAAACTCATAACCTGTTTTAATGGTGATATGATACGGAGGATCAATGGTAAACTGAAATTAAATTAGAAATGAGTGAAAAAAATATCAATCGATTGATATTATTTAACCAGATGACAAATATGGATAATGACCATATCCCAATACATAGTACAAAATCTACAATTCAGAAAATCATAAACAGAAGGCATACAAAATCAGGATAAAACAAGAACCAAAGCAAACAAAGAAACACATCCCCCATGTGAAAAGAAGCGGACTCCCAAAATGGGACTGAGACCAGATGCCCGGGAAGAGTAAGCATCTCCTGCTTGCATGCAACACCCGTCTCTTCAATTCGGTAGAATTGTCACATCCGGTTACTTCCATTTCGGAAGATACAAGTATATTCGGTGGTTGGATTGTTCAAATGGTCTATGACAGAATATCATCCACCATTCTGGAGAGTGGGACATCATAGTGTATGACGAGTTCCCCATATCGACCGTCGAACTTCCTCCGTGACGATGACAAATATGGATAATGACCATATCCCTGTCTACAGTACAAAATCGATAATTCAGAAAATCAGAAACCGAAGGCATACAAAATCAGGATAAAACAGGAACCAAAGCAAACAGAAACAAAAACCTCCACCATATGAAAGGAAGCGAACTCCCGATATTAGAGTGAGACCAGTGTGCACGATGTTAGTCGGTCACAAACGTATCCCTATCTGAGAAGCTTATCTGAAAGACGCCTAGCCCTCAGAACAAGATCTTAGAATCAGAAGGACACCATTATGTTTGAATAAAATTCGTCATAGGAGACAGGGCCCTGAACAACTTACTTCACTGAAGTTTGATCGGACTCGCTGAGTAATTTCTTACATAACGTAGCTGATGTTGATAGGGCAGTGACTTTTACTGTTTTGCTTTTGATACCCATTTTTTACATATTAATCTTTTCGCTGTCCCTGTATTTTGCTATAATCTTTCCGTTAGAAGGTTATTTTAACAACAATTATGCACTGAAGAGCGAGAGCGGTAAGCAACAAGACTAGTTGGTTGGTTTTGTGCATGTTATCTGGATTATGAGTTCATTTTCTTGAAAAATGAACTTGTAAGGCGGTATCGTTTACACAATTGGGTCTTGGTTAATGACTAGATATCAATACAATAATACATTCATCAAATTGTAAAAATAATTACGTGTACCATATGTGCATTTCAAGAAGTTAAGTCTCATCAGTGAAGCTCAGAGTCGAAATGAAGGAAATCAAAAAATTGAAAACATGAAGAGCGGAATTCTAAATATGACCAAGAATGTGCACCGAAGAATTAGCTTAGAGATATGCCATCGGGGATGTGCTGCTTAGTTTCAGAACAATTTATCTTTAGTGATTAAAAACTTGCATACAATACATTTCAAGCTTAGTGTTGAAATACCATGAAACTAGGCGAAAGATAAAAGGGGACTAATAGTCAATCAACAGAGATGTCAACCTGGTGATTGAAATTATTAATATTGGAATATATGACTTGTAAAATTAAATTTGCACCATATGCGCACTTTTACGAGTAATGTCTCATCATTTATGCTTGATGCAGAAATATAAAAAATCAAAGTATGATATATCACGAGGTCTTAGAAATGACCTTAAATGTTTGCCAAAATAAAACATTCATAGACAGAGTTATTCGATGAGGGGAAATATACTAGTTTTAGAATATAATTTATCAGTTTTGTCTCCAATCGTGCTTATCTACCGTTCTCGCATTTGGTTGTTTCTGTGTTCTCGCTGTGAGTGCAGCAACCGACTCCGGCTGGAAAGCCCTTCCTTTTAATTGAATTTCTTCTGGAAAACTCGACGATTCGTGCCGAAGACATTCTGTATTTCCATTTTGCTTTTTCAAATTAAACACCAAATATCGAAAAAGCATAGTGTTATCGGCTGTTTCTGTGGCTTGTTCGTGTACTGATGAACACCGGGATTTAATGTTTGGGAATCCGAGAAGTCAGAGTAACTTAAGGATCTGAATGGGAACCGAACCTTGGTCAGTATTCCTCTTTTTTTCAAATACCATAGATATGTTAACAGGACCTAGACAAGGGCAATTTTCAGTATATATCACAAAACATTGAAGGACCCGTGGTCTTATTGTTTTTCTGTTACTTACCCGACGTCCTAACGACCAGGCCACGGCTTCCTCTTGGCAACCAGTGTTTATGGATAGCAAATGCACAATGCTGCAAATGATTCTGCTTAGAGATGAAGATACTAAAAATGCTTTGATTTCAGGGGATCATACTTATGGCGGACATTGTATATTTATTGCTCAGTTGGGAGTAAGGCAGGAGGAGTTGTTCAACCCAGAAAAATCATGTCGCCCGGGTGCCCTCCCAACTGGGCAATAAATTGTTTATATAACCAAAAGCTAATGAAAGGCCATTCTTGTAACCTGTGATAGTCATCGTAACTATAGAGGAAACTCTTACTCAACGTAGAGTATACAAAAGCGAGTTTAGTTGCTCATTTCTTACCTTTCCTGTATGATAATTCTGATCTAAACCTATTACTTGAATAAATATTATTTAAACCAATGTAGAATATGATGTGTCGTGATGCAGTGAGTCATAACGTCGCTTAAGGGTAATATGACGTCTCTGGAGGGAAACATGACGTTTTGTCGTCCTCCGACGTGACGTCTTTAAACCAATTAGATTTCTTTATTCGTCATATTAATTATATGCTGTATAATAAATTGTTTTATAATCTCTCTAATAATGTTGTAAAATTTTTCAAAGAGTCTGTTTCACATTTGTTTCAGAATCTATTAAACATCATATAATGTTTTATCAGCGATCATTTAAAGTGTCAGGAAGGAGAGTGTTGCAAATATTAAAACATGGTCTGTGTTTTATTTGTATTTTAGTGAATACATTCTGTGCAAACTGGTTACGCGGATGTATACATGTAAATGAATTAGAACAAGGAGAAATATAGGATCTCGCACTGACAATTTTCTCTTTCTAGTGGGTGATCGAGATTTAAAAAGAGTTTGTACACTTGCCTAATGTTTTCATTATTTAGTATTTTTAATTTGGGTTTAAACTGTGCAACATTCTTTTTATTATACGTTTGTCAAACTGTAAAATATATGGAATATTCTTTCATTGTACAAAACTGTCTTATGTGACTGTGCAAGGGCCGACAGAAAATAGGTCACATAAGACAGGTGGTCATTGAATACAGGTTCAAGCTGATATGACTTTGACCAACAAAATTTTCGTAGTATAAGAGCAATAGTTTTTAAATGAATCACTGCATATATCAATTCGTGTATTTTTTTATTAATCGTATTGCACATATAAAATCACATTAGATTTTATTTATCACAGAAGATCTAATTATGACAGACACTGATGAAGAGATGTTATGTAAAACATTATGTAGTTTGGGTGCCTTTGCAATACTAAAAGTCTTTATATACAGGTTCGAAATTCGGTACGGGACAGAAAAATCACGGTCGTTGTCGCGTTAGACAGGTTGTCGCTATATACAGGTTAATTTGATAGGAAAATTGCTCGGGAAGAATAAAAAAGGTCACATATAGCAGGAAGTCGCTAAAAAGAAGGTCACTTAAAGACAGGTTTGCCTGATGAGAAATATAGGATCTCGCCCTGACAA
This sequence comes from Pinctada fucata, assembly GCA_028142955.1. Classification (NCBI taxonomy): domain Eukaryota; kingdom Metazoa; phylum Mollusca; class Bivalvia; order Pterioida; family Pteriidae; genus Pinctada; species Pinctada fucata. The sequence goes on along the minus strand of AP027107.1, from coordinate 62,215,258 downwards.
TTTTCTCTTCCTAGTGGGTGAGATTTAAAAAGAGTTTGTACACTTGGCTTATGTTTTCATTATTTAATATATCTAATTTGGGTTTAAACTGTGCAACATTCTTTTTATTATAAGTTTGTCAAACTGTAAAATATATGGAATATTCTTTCATTTAGCTTGTATCAGAGATAAAATTATTCTGTGTATTCTTTTTTGAGTGTTTTTGACATTGTGTTTTTAAGCTCTCATGGAAAGATATTTTCTATTATCAATAAGGCTAACAGTTTTCGCAAAAATACGCAAAATTATTGATAAGTTAATGTCGGTGACTTATAAAACAATGTTTACTCAGCTAGAGTTCGAATATATATATTGACTCTAAATCTGAAAGTACGTTATATATTCATTTGAAACAAACAGCTAATTTTCAGTTGAACTAACATATTTGATGCTATAGCATCAAATATGTTATCAAATTGAATAGCATCATATATATGATGCTATTCAATTTGAAGACGTTTACACATATTAAATATTATGTAAAGCAAATATTTTGACCTTAGACGTGCTTTGAATTTTCTGCTATAAAACCAATTCTCAGATGTACACTTATCATCTGTCAAAGACTGAAATACAGATAAAATAAATAGAAGGAAGAAGATTGAAATGCAGGCTGCACCTGAGCGAGACTAATTAAAGTAACCTGTAAAGATTTCGTGACTAACTTTAAGAATTTAAATATTTCATTCCTTACTAAAAATCATCATTTATATGGAAATGAAACAGTAAGTAATAATTTGATAAATGACATGAATTATACTGATGACCTGCAGTGGTCTATATTTCTTGGTAAAGGAAGTGAGTTTACCAAACTTCTAACATTAAACCAATGAATTGTGAAATGAAACGTTTAACAGGTTATAACATATCCATTAATTACATGGAAGAGTCAATCTATTATTTTGTCTCCAATTCAATTTTGAATACAAAAAGCCATATAAAAAGATCAGCCTTCCGTCTTTCCCATCACTTCTGTCGAAAAAAAAAAATCATGATACGGATAGAATATTTTCTGCAAAGAAAACTTTACATTGACCAGAGCAGAATACAATCTCAGTATTGTAACAGATATAAGACAAAACAATGTCAACAAACAGCAAGGGAACAAGTTAACCAACAACATTTCAACAATTAAACCAAATGGACAAAATGGCAAAGCAAACACAATGAGACATGGCAGACCTAACATAAGTATGCAGCCATTGTCGACTGCTCATGATCAGCCGCTTTAAAATAAAGAATTCTGTTATTATCCGACACTCTCACGTTTCCGTATACACAGGATTCTTACGAGACGAAAGCTATTGTGTAATGGAAAATCATTCTACTGGAAGGTAGGATAACAAAATAGACATTTAGACGTAAGGCTCTATGTTAAACAGACAATGTAAATTAATATCAAAAGCAGTTTGACATGTAAATAGTCAACAATTTTTGGACATTTACTTGGAGTTTCGTCATAAAGATTAGTCAATGTGCAATGACAAATATGGACAAAAAAAGAAGGGAGGAGATCTCCAACAAGACCTCGTTGCAGCATCAACAGTAAAACACCAAAACATCCGATGCAAAAACACAAAAGACGAGTACAGCACGAGACGGAAAAGAGACACACGACATTCAAACATCAAACACAAAAGACTACACATAAACCGACGAGACCAATGGGTAACCGGTGCCGACTTTGGACGGCCATCTGTCACGCAAGTAGCAAATGGTGTGGTTATCCTGGATTACGTGCGCACAACCCTCTCACTACTCCAATTACCCAGAGGTCTCGAAGAACGTACAATTGTGGTGTAAAACAACCTCCTCACTGTAAGATGACATCACACAAACAAGACCACGAAACGCAGAGGCCCCAGAGACACAGATGAATATGTAAATGGATATAAAAAGAGGGCTTGCGTAATAGCGAGCTCATGTATGTAATCACCCGAGGAGTCCGACAGACATTCAGAGAGGACAGGTGGTCGGGGCCCTGTCTTCTCTAAAGAGGTTTGGACAGGGCCCGTCATGGAGTCCCGTCGTCACAGTCAGTCAGAGTGCAAGTCTCAAGGATGCGCTTGTACAAGACTGTAGATTGGTCAAGTACCAAGCCTAGTGTCCGTCTGGTGACATTAGGATGATATCCACGGTATAAAAGGCGTTTGATGATTCTGACGCATTTTAGATGGTTATGCTGCCTACCTTTGATCCTTCTAATTTTATCATATCACCATAAAAGACAGGTTGTGTAATACCCAAAGTAATGTACTCTGTTGCGTGTATAGATCCGAATTTTAAAAGAAGTTGACCGTAATTTTTGTAAAATTCCAGAAAGTCTTAACTAGTTTATGAAAGCGGAAACCTTGACCTAAAAGTTTTTTGGTAGTTTGTAAATTTCTACTGTGAAAATCCAAAATATCAGTACATGCTCTTGCGTACCGGATGAGCTGTGATATGTAAATGCCGTATGACGGTAATCTTGGAACATCACCGTCAAGGCAAGGGAAATTTACTATGTTGAATCCAAAATCATTCCTTTTGTCATATACACTTGTATGAGTCCTTCCGTTTACAATTTTGATATTTAGATCCAAAAAGGGTGTTTCTGTATTTGAAAGGTTTGCCTTGTTAAGGGTTAATTCTTGTGGATAAATTTCATTCTTATATAATTCAAAAGCAGGATTGTCAATGGTTAGAATATCATCCAGATACCTAGAAGTATTATTGAAACATTTCAGCTCATCAAATTTTCTTTGCTTTTGAAGATTTTGGATAAATTCTTTCTCATAAGTGTATAAAAATAAATCTGCAACAAGAGGCGCACAGTTAGTACCCATAGGAATTCCTACAACCTGCTTGTATAGATCCTCACCAAATCTAACATAAATATTGTCCAAGAGGAAGGACAAGGCATTACACAGGTCACTACATGTCCATGCTTTGTATGATTTGTAGTCTGTCGAGGAAAAGAAACCCAAGGAAAATTACCTTATCCCTATACATAGTACAAAATCGATAATTTAGAAAATCATAAAACGAAGGATACAAAATCAGGAGGATAAAACAGGAACCAATACAAACGAACAAAAATCCCCACCACATGAAATGAAGCGAACTCCCAATATGGAAGTAATACCAGGTGACCAAGATGAGTCAGCATCTCCTGCTTGCATACAACACCTGTCGCTTCAATTCGGTAGAAATATCACTACCGGTTACTTCCATTTCGGAAGATAAAAGTATATTCTGTGGTTTAATGGTTCCAATGGTCTGAGACAGAACATAATCCACCATTCTGGACAATTGACATCATAGTGTATGACAAGTTCCCCGTATCGACCGTAGAACTTCCTCAGTAATGATATTAGTCGATCACAAACGTATCCCTGACTGAGACGCTTATCTGAATGACGCCTAGCTTTCAGAACAAAATCTGTATGTTTGGAACTTGGTCTAGCATTACGTATCTATTGATATATGAACACGCCAATGGCAGGCGATGAAGGGATGCTGCTACTCAGAAAAGGAAAGTTTGTGATAAAATTGAGGTCGTCACGTTTGTCATAGAGTGGGATGTTCATGTGACCATCAGTATTGTAAAACAGCATTATGTCCAAATAGGATCCTGAATTATTTGTCTCTTTAGTTTCTTTGACTTCAAGCTCCGATGTAAGTCAGAGGTTAAGTATTTTTTTCCTTCAGAGACCAAAGATGAATTCAGCTTCGTACGAGAAAAGAAAAATGTCGGCAAGGAGTGGGGCACAATTGTTTCCCATTGGAATTCCAACAATTTGTTGGAAGACCTTTCCTTCAAACACCATAAAATGTTGTTGATCAGGAAGTTTAACATCTGAATAATATCGGTTTCAGCGTGCTTATTTTCGGAATCGGACTTTTCTTTTACATAGTACGTTTTGTTATAGTAAACAACAATAAATATATATTTGCCATTGCCGTTCTTGCTTGTACATTTTGTAAACGCATTACTTTTTGCGAGTCTTTCTTTCAATTTACGTGGAATTGCTGTGTAAAGTGTCGAAAAATCAAAGGCTTTGGTCGAATGGACTCTACTACAAAATGCGTGGATTTCAGATGTCCTTAAAGTTCTTTCGAATTCTTTTTTAAATCCACATCGTATTAATACCGATTCGAGAATACACTGTCGAACAATATTTTTGAAGTCCATATTTGATTTCAGATCATTCTTTGGTGAGTAAGATCGATACAGATGCTCGACTAGTCAGTATGCAATGATGGTTGTATAAAAATTTAGATTAGTTTAAACATCGTTCAGAAAATTGAAATGAACAATCATAATTCTTAATTTTGTTCAATCTTGTCCTACGACACTGATGGTCACATGAACACCTCACTCTATGACAAACATGACGACTTCAATTTCAGCATTACAAACTTTCCTTTTCTGAGTAGCAACATCCCTTCATCGCCTGCTTATGACGTGTTTATATTTCAGTTCATACGCTATGCCAGAGCAAGTACCAAATATACGGATTTTGTTCTGAGAGCTAGGCGTCTTTCAGATAAGCTTCTCAGTCTGGGATATGTTTGTGACCGACTAATATCGTCACTGAGGAAGTTCTACGGTCGATATGGGGAACTCGTCATACACTATGATGTCCCACTCTCAAGAATGGTGGATGATATTCTGTCATATACCATTTTAACCATCCAACCAAAGATTGTACTCTATGTCTTCCGAAATGTGACAGTTCTACCGAATTGAAGCGCCGGGTGTAGCTTACTCTTCATGGGCACCTGGTCTCACTCCCTTATCGGGAGTTCGCTTCTTTTCATATGGTGGAGGTTTCTGTTTGTTTGCTTTGGTTCCTGTTTTATCCTGATTTTGTATGTCTTCGGTTTCTGATTTTCTGAATTATCGATTTTGTGCTGTATACAGGGATATGGTCATTACCCATATTTGTCATTTTCACTAATATATAGTAAAATTTTAACTGTTAGGTACTTCTTTGATGTTTATTGGAAGATCTTTTGGGCGATTTGAACAATCAATTTAATGTAGCTGTAGTTATCAAGATTCGTAATTTTGTATGGATAAGCACTTTCCAACACTTGCGTTTCTCTGGTTATCTAGCACAGCCAACTGGAACGCTAGTATCAAATGGTGTAGTTATCTGGATTACGTGTGCAAACCCTCTTTTCCGATTACCCAGAAATCCAGGAGAACGCAAAATTGTAGTGTATAATAACCTCTTTTCTGTAAAATAATTATGATTACATAAGTTTCAAAGTATAAAGCGCACAAACACCTGAATGAGGTTGGAAACATGTCTTTCTTTACATTCCGAAGATGAGGTTAATCTAAATGATATCAAAACATTTGTTACAATTTTCTATAAATAAAAATTTCTTGAAAGGAGTAGGGCCACGAGACCCCTACATCAGCCCTCGTTTTTCTCTAGAAATAAACTTCATTAGGAATACTTGATAACTCTCATGAAAATACTCGTTTGTTTAAACGCTTCTAATGCAAAGAAAAATATCACAAAACAAAGTGTCATTTAACTGTAATGACGTTATTGACAAAATATGGCGAAAATTGCTTGGAATGTTGCCTTTTGTCGAAGAATTTAATGTGGCCGCATGCATTAACTGAGATAAAACGTTTATGACAAAAGGATATAATGATAATCTTTCACATATAATTTTTTCATCCCACTTAATACATGCGGCCATTGCTAATTTTATAGAAATATGTAGTTTCTGTATCAATTTCGCGGAATATGACCAATTATGGTGTTCTCAAAGAGCTAAAAGCTATAAATAAACGCAATGTTTACAAAAGATAGATTCGTTATTCAGTGTTTAGATTGAAGATCACTGACGAGGGTAAGTACATGTCTTGCCCATGCTGCAAATTGATCTGTTCTTAAATGATGATATTGAAATTGAAGACGTTTAACACTGATTCATTTGTATTATGGACTAATGAAATTTATCAGATATCATTTAAAGAGTCAACGAATGAACGTCAAACACCAAAATCAGATTCTAAACGTCACAATCAACAAGCATACAATGGAGTTGGGATCAGATAAACAATGTTTATAGTACTCTGCTTATATACGGACTTGATTTACATGTATATATATATATATATATATATATTAAAGACGCAAATCGTGAAATTTATTCAATGCGTTCCGATTCCTCTCCTTTTAATTGTTATTTAAGAATTTATATCAAATATCTTATTGAAACTTGGTATAAAAAAATGGATCATTCAATCTTTACCACGATTTAAGCTGTCTTTATCAATTCATTAAAGTCAAACACAAATCCTTAAACGGATGGGAAATGGAATCAACAATTATTCTATTGCAACAATATATGACTCACTAATTAGTGCAGTGCTTTTGATTGACGCGCGCCATCTTTTTAAGGTGAGTATAAATCAAGCATCATTGTTCATTTCCCCTGTGTTCTTCCTCAAGCACCTGTCCTCTCTTTAATGACAGTCAGACTCCTCGGCTGATACCATACATGAGCTCGCTTCAGCCAGCAGGGAAACAACAATAAGACATAAGATAGGAGGGTATCCACAACAAAACACCCAATGTGAATACACATAGACGATTCATACAGCAAGAGACACACAAGGGACAAAGAACAACAACTAAGACACCAAAACATCAAACACGAAAGACTACATATAAGTCAACTAGATAGATGGTCAATCGGTGCTGACACAGGACGTCCACGATAGTAGCAAATAGATTGGTTATCCGGATTACGTTTGAACAACCCTCCCTTTTCCGGTTACCGGGAGAACTCGAAGAACACAAAATGGCTGTGTATAATAGATATCCTCCTTCCTTTAAGATGACCGCAAAATATAGACAGCAAAACAAAGGGGCCAAAGCAACACACAGATAAATATGTAAATGAATATAAAATAATAAAGGGTATACGAAACAGTACATGCCTTGACAAATATTTGATCCATCCTGCCGTCTGAACTTTCAAATCGTCGCAGTAAACACCAGTTGAACGAGAAAAGGGAACAAACAGAAACGGACGACAAAAATTTATTTTTCCACGGACTAGTTCGAAACAATCAGAACGCATACATCTCGTCACGTGTACACCGTCTAAATTTCTATAGACCGTCAACAATTCCGCCATTGCCGTATAAATGCATTCGCACGTAAAGGGAGTCGTGAAACGGCAATTTTCGTCAACAAATAATTGAGCTTTTGTTCCTCGACAAAATAAAACAGTTATTAGGTTTGTTACTGACCGTCCACAGAGATTTGTCGGGTTGATCAAGCCCATAGAAGTCTCGGCTTCGCCTCGTCTTCTACGGGCTTGATCAACCCGACAAATCTCTGTAGACGATCAGTAACAAACCTAATAACTTATAATAGCCATACCATTGCAAATAGAACAACAATGTATATAAGTGTGAATACTATCTAGGGTCATCGGTGAAAAACAAAATTCACCACGGTGGCACCTTTTAATGTATCAATGCTGCACTACAATATTCAATTTTTTTTTCAAATATGAATTAAAATGCAAATCGTGCTTTTGCCTGAGTTAGTAAATAAACATTGTCTTGTCTTGTCTTGTCTTGTCTAGTATTTTCTTATTTGTTATAAGTACAAGAAACCTATTCGAAACTTTGTTTTCAACTATAATAAAGTTACATCGGATCCTGACATACTTGAATCGTGTCCTGCTTTTTGAGAATGTGAGGCCTCTAGGTAATTGGAGAAGTGAGAGGGTTGTGCGCACGTTATCCAGGATAACCACACCATTTGCTTCTTGCGTGACAAATGGCCGTCCAAAGTCGGCACCGGTTGCCCATTGGGATCGTCGGTTTATGTGTAGTCTTTTGTGTTTCATGTTAAGATGTCGTGTGTCTCTTTTCCGTCTCGTGCTTTACTCGTCTTTTGTGTTTTTGCATCGGGTGTTTTGGTGTTTTGCTGTTGATGCTGCAACGGGGTCTTGTTGGAAATCTCCTCCCTTCTTCTTAATATCTCTACAAACCAGCTGGCCATATTGTTACAGGTGACTTTTCAATTATCCAAGACAGACAGATCTGTGGTCTTCTTAAAAAGGGACCTAAGTATAGAATCCCATCCAAGATAGATTTTGTCAAATGCCGTGAGGTGCTTACGGAAACCTTAGATAATTAAACGAAAAGATGGTGTAAATCAGAAGGAGTCGAACCGCATGCTCTGAATGACTGGAAAAACCTCATTTTAGATAAAACGGATATTCGAATAGATAACTTCCATAAAAACCCTTATTTTTTCAAAATCCACGTTCCAAATCAGAAAGATATTTCAAATCCAAACTAAGTAACTTACATGAAAAATACGTCTTTGCACCAGCTGATAAAGCAGCCAACGACACCATCATCATTTGAAAACGTTACTACATTTCAACTTTGGTTCCGGAACTTTCGTCTACTAATACATATATCAAAAGCAATGAAAGTGCATCTAACATTTCAAGCAAGCATAACAGTGAACTGTCTTCATTCAATATCTCTATTTCTAAATTGGATCTCCCAACACTATATTGCATACCGAAACTGCACAAGTCACCTTACAAATTTCGATTTATTGCTAATTCTAGTAACTGCTCCACTACAATTTCGTATAAAAATCTGACGTCAGCACTTACTGCTATTAAAGAACACGTTACTAGATATTGTGAAACGGTTCTAAACAGGAACGATGTATATTTATTTTGGTATATTAAGAATTCAGGCGATGTGATTGACAAAATGAAATCTGGAAATTTCCAAGCCAATACGATTTCTTCATACGGCTTCTCTAATATGTACACCACATTTCCTCATGACAAAATTAATGATCGATTATCTAATCTCATTAAATGGTGTTTGATCGAGAGCCCAAAACTTACATTTGTACATCTGAATCGAAGGGTTTCTTTTCATCGACAGACTACAAATCATACAAATCATGGACATGTAGTGACCTGTGTAATGCCTTGTCATTCCTCTTGGACAATATTTACGTTAGATTTGGTGAGGATCTATACAATCAGGTTGTAGGAATTCCTATGGGTACGAACTGTGCGCCTCTTGTTGCAGATTTATTTTTATACACTTATGAAAAAGAATTTATCCAAAATCTTCAAAACTTAAGAAAAATTGATGATCTGAAATGTTTCAGTAATACTTCTAGGTATCTGGATGATATTCTAACTATTGACAATCCTGCTTTTGAATTATATAAGAATGGAATTTTTGTCCACAAGAATTAACACTTAACAAGGCAAACGTTACAAATACAGATACACCATTTTTGGACATAAATATCAAAATTGTTAACGGAAAGATTCAAACAAGTGTATATGACAAAAGGGATGATTTTGGATTCAACACAGTAAATTTCCCCTGGCTTGGCGATGATGTTCCAAGATTACCGTCATAGGGCATTTACATATCACAGCTCATCCGGTACGCTAGAGCATGTACTGATATTTTGAATATTCACAGTAGAAATTTACAAATTACCAAAAACTTTTAGGTCAAGGTTTCCGGTTTCATAAACTAGTGAAGACTTTCTGGAATTTTTACAAAAATTACAGTCAACTTCTTTTAAAATTCGGCTCTATACACGCAGCAGAGTACATTACTTTGGGTAATTCATAACCTGTCTTTTATGGTGATATGATAAACAAAATTGAAAGGATCAAAGGTAGGCAGCATAACTATCGAAAATGCGTCAGCATCATCAAACGCCTTTTATACCGTGGATATGATCCTAATGTCACCAGACGGGCACTAGGCTTGGTATTGACCAATCTACAGTCTTGTACCAGCGCATTCTTGAGACTTGCACTCTGACTGACTGTGACGACAGGACTCCATGACGGGCCCTGTCCAAACCTCTTTAGAGAAGACAGGGCCCCGACCACCTGTCCCCTCTGAATGTCAGTCGGACTCCTCGGGCGATTACATACATGAGCTCGCAACAGCCGGCAGAGCACGGACTGTATTACGCACGCCCTCTTTTTATATCCATTTACATGAGTTAAAGAAGATCCTGACGATAATCTCAACAGCACTCACAATAGAGCACCAAATTGAACATCGACGGACCCCTAGCAAGCTAGAGGTGGGACCAGGTGCCCGGGAGGAGTAAACATCCCCTGTTGGCTAGCCGCACCCGCCGTCGATGTCCACGCACGAAAATGAAACAATATATAAAATACATGCACTGTCTGAGGTTATGTCTATATAGAAAGTGCTATGGCGACAATGTCAGGGAAAATATTCAAAACACTTACAGTCAAACCCCTCGCGGGGAACTTTTTTACGAGCTCCACACGGCAAAGGGCATAAGTGTGACACAAATGAGTTAAAGAAGATCCTGACGATAATCTCAACAGAACTCACAATAGAGCACCAAATTGAACATCGACGGACCCCCTAGCAAGCTAGAGGTGGGACCAGGTGCCCGGGAGGAGTAAGCATCCCCTGTTGGCTAGCCGCATCCGCCGTCGATGTCCACGCACGAAAATGAAACAATATATAAAATACATGCACTGTCTGCATTCATCTGTGTTGCTGGGGCCTCTACGTTTAGCAGTCTTGTTTCTGTGATGTCATCTTACAGTGAGGAGGTTGTTTTACACCACAATTGTACGTTCTTCGAGACCTCTGGGTAATTGGAGAAGTGAGAGGTTTGTGCGCACGTAATCCAGGACAACCACACCATTTGCTACTTGCGTGGCAAATGGCCGTCCAAAGTCGGCACCGGTTGCCCATTGGTCTCGTCGGTTTATGTGTAGTCTTTTGTGTTTGATGTTTACATGTCGTATGTCTTTTTTTCGTCTCATACTATGCTCGCCTTTTGTGTTTTTGTATCGGGTGTTTTGGTGTTTTGCTGTTGGTGCTGCACAGGGTCTTGTTGGAGATCCCCTCCCTTCTTTGATTACATGCATTAGCAGAGCATGGACTGTATTTCGTAAGCCCTTTATGACATATCAATCTACATGATGTTTGGGTCCCTGTCTTATGCTGGCTTGTTTGTATGATCTTCTTACAGTGAGGAGGTTATTTAACACCACTCTTGTGCGTTCTTCGAGAACTCTTGGTAACCGGAATAGTTGGAAGGTTGTGTGCACGTAATCCGGTCCATTACACATATATCTAGCTGCCATAGGAGATGGCCGTGCTATGTCGGCACCGAATGTCTATTTGTTTCGTTCATTTATGTGTATTCTTTTGTGTTTGATGTTTCAATTTTGTGTTTTCGTGTTCCTTTACCCTTTTGTGTCTCTTGGTGTGCGTGTCTGTTCTGTGTATTTGCATGGGGTGTTTTGGTGTTTTTCTATGGGAGATGAAACAGAGTGTTATTGGAGATCATGCTGCATATTTTAAAACACCCAGTTGGAAATTAATGCCAATTTTATCTAATTTATTTGAAAACAAATCAATCATACAAAGAAGACAGGAAAGGAGGGGATCTCCAATAACACCCGGTTCCAGCTGCAACAGTGAAACCCCGAAACACCCAATTCAAAACACAGAGCAGACACATACAGAAAGAGACGCAAAAGGTATAAGGAATACCAAATCACATAGAAACATCAAACGCAAATTACTAGACATAAACCAGCGAGACCAATGAGCAATCGGTGCCGACTTAGAAATACCGAACACAAATAACTGCACATAAACCAACGAGACCAATGGGCAATCTGTGCCGACTTAGGACTTCCATCTGCCACGCCAGTAGGAGACGATATGGTTATCCGGATTACGTGCGCTCAACCCTCCCACTTTTCCGATTACCCAAAGGTTTCGAAGAACGCATCATAGTGGTGTGAAATAACCTCCTCACTGTAATATGACCAAACAAACAGCATGGCGCAGGGGTTCAAGAAAAACACATGGATATGTACATAAATAACAGAAGGCGTACGATATACAGTCCGTGCTCTGCCGACTGTAGCGAGCTCATGCATGTTATCACCCAAGGAGTCCGACTGAGATTCATAGAAGACAGGTGGTCGGGGTCATGTATTCTCTAAAGAGGTATGGACAGGGTCCGTCATGGAGTTCTGTCGTCATAGTCAGTCAGAGTGCGAATGCGTAGGCTGTAGATTGGTCCAGTACCAAGCCAAGAGTCCGTCTCGCAACAGAAGGATCATATCCACGGTATAAAAGGCGTTTGATAATTGTAACGCACTGTCTACGTTTGATCCTTCTTATTTTGTTAATTATGTCACCGAAAAAAAATGCAGGTTTTGAAATACCCAATGTTAAACGTCTTCAAATTCAATAGCATCATTTCAGAACAGATGAATTTTTAGCATGGACCAGACATGCACGTTTCGGGTACTTAACCCTCGTCAGTGATCCTCAGTCTATACAATGCAATATTGCCAAAGATTGTGAATTCAAATGTCCAAAATTGACCGAAAGACGTAGCAGGATGGGTGAGATATGATGCTAGAGAACCCACGTTTTAGAAATTTCAAGGAATTTGACAGACGATCAACCGAAGTATTATACTCTGTTGCTTGTATGAGTCCGAATTTCAAAAGACGTTGACAATATTTTTTTGTAAACTTTCCAGAACACGATACATCACAAGACCCCGTTGCAATGCCATCGGCCAAAACACATACACAAGAAAGAACGGTGTATTCATTTAGACTCGGTTGCAAACTTACAGCAAAAAAACGAAACACCCTCGCGAACACACAACACAAACACAACAACAGAAGCAGAAGGGAGACGGAACATCAAACACGACATAAAGATACTAGTACTAATAATACGATATACCTTCTTTTCAAATTTCAAACCAATTTTTCTGCACCAGACACGTGTTTCGAATATGAAATTCTCATCAGTGATGCTTCCAGCTGAGCCGCCATAATTCATTTTAGTAGCGCCCTCTTCTTTCATTTTTTTTTTTGGAATTTAAATTTGTACATTTGCTTTACAGAGAGTGCCTGTCTCCGAATTTCCTGTAGGGTCGATTAAGTAGCATATCCAAATAAAATCTATGTTCAAAAAAGCATTGCAGTGAAGGTGCTAAGATGTTAACCTCCTTAAATTTCGATCATTATCTCCAAACCTCTTTAGAGAAGACAGGGCCCCGACCACCTGTCCTCTCTGAATGTCAGTCGGACTCCTCGGGTGATTACATACATGAGCTCGCTACAGCCGGCACAGCACGGACTGTATTAAGCATGCCCTCTTTTTATATCCATTTACATATTCATCTGTGTCTCTGGGGCCTCTGCGTTTCACGGTCTTATTTGTGTGATGTCATCTTACAGTGAGGAGGTTGTTTTACACCACAATTGTACGTTCTTCGAGACCTCTGGGTAATTGGAGAAGTGAGAGGGTTGTGCGCACGTAATCCAGGATAACCACATCATTTGCTACTTACGTGACAGATGGCCGTCAAAAGTCGGCACCGGTTACCCATTGGTCTCGTCGGTTTATGTGTAGTCTTTTGTGTTTGATGTTTACATGTCGTGTGTCTCTTTTCCGTCTCGTGCTGTACTCGTCTTTTGTGTTTTTGCATCGGGTGTTTTGGTGTTTTACTGTTGATGCTGCAACGGGGTCTTGTTGGAGATCTCCTCCCTTCTTTGAATAGAATAACAAGTTTCCGAAATAGCAAAATAATATATATGGTGTCAAATCGATAAAGGGCCAAAACGAAGCTTCTTTCAGGCGACAGAGCTAGAAAGAAGTAATTAAGATACTTCTAAACATCAAGTCAAGTGCAAAAGACTACATATACTCAAACAATATCAATTGGTAATGAGAAATACAACTGTATCAAGAGATTACAATCAATAAACCTATACTGTAAATAGCGTTGGATATATACACATGGCGCTACATCAAGTAAATTCAATGAAATAAAAGACTGAAGGTGGTCATCTGCTGTGTTTTGATCCAAATGGTGCGGTTATTGCAATTTCATCGAAGAACGCAAATCACAACCAAAAAGATGAGGACAAGATCCTACACATGACGACTATGCAGTGATGACATCAACAAACAAGTGAATCTAGAGGAGGGGAACCACATCCGTATAAACTGACAATGATAAAGATAGAGCTAAAACAAACACTTTGCTCAATTGAAATATGAAATACAGCACTATATTTAATTGTCAACAAAGTCACATAGTTGTGCAAATTTCTTGAAGATAGAGCCTGCCATTTTTAAATAAACGGACAAAGCACATGGATATATAATGGCCCCACTGGAATGTGGAAAATACATGTAGAATTTCTGAAAAAGATATATATATATATATATATTCTAATAAATCCAGAGAATGTATTAATAAGTAAATAAAGGTCAAATACAAAAGCCGAAACCAGATTCCAAAATCCAAAAAACACAATCGAAAAGCTTATGAATTTTGGAAAAAAATACAAAACAGAACTTTTTTCGAGCGAGAAGATAATAGGACAAAGAGACAGAGACAATGACACACGTCAGAATACGGCCTGCACTACGTTTGTGTATTGCTTGGGCCCTGTGTTTTGCAGTCTTGTTTGTGTGGTCATCTTTCAGTGAGGACGTTATTTTACACTACGGTTGTGCGTTCTTCAAAATCTTTGGTAACTGTGCGCATTCAGTCCTTATATCCACACCATTTGCTACTAACGTAGCAGATGGTCGTCCTTTGTTGACACGGACTGCCCATTGGTCTTCTTGTAGTCTTTTGCGTTTGGTGGTTTGAAGTCGTGCATGGTGTTCCTTGTCCCTTTTCTGTCTCTTGCTGTGTATGCCTTCTCTGTGTTTTCACTTGGGTTGTTTTGATATTTTGCTGTTGGTGCTGCAACGGGTCTCGTTGCATATCCCCTCTTTTTTCTAATGAACAATCTCTGATCTAACATCCCATTTCGGTAGTTCGCTTCATTTCATGTGGTGGAGGTTTTTGTTGGTTTGCTTTGGTTCCTGTTTTATCCTGATTTTGTATGCTTACTGTGTATAATTTTCTGAATTATCGATTTTGTGCTGTATATAGGGATATGGTCATTATCCATATTTGTCATTATCGAATAAACTACTCGTATTTTCCCGAACAACTCCACAAAGATCCTATTGAGACGAGATAATGTCTCTAAAAGAGTTAGGCAAAGTCGAGAATAGAGCAAATATTTTAACGTTGTTGAAACAATTTCGAAAATCACACAAGATACAGTCTTTGGTGTGATAAAGAAGATTTTGATCTTTAACTCCTATTTAATTTCTAGTCCTCAAAAATAAACTCCTCTAATGTCCATGTGTATGATATCTTTAAACCTTTACACTGTTCTTTTTCGCAGTCAAAGGAAGATAACTCGAGATTTGCATGTATGTGGCCATCTTACAGTAAGGAGGTTTGATTTGACACTACACTGTTGCATTCGTCGAGACTTCTAGGTACCCGGAAAAGCAGGAGGATTGTGTGCACGTGATCCAGATAGCCACACCATTTGCTACTGATGTGGCAGATGGACAACCTAAGTCGGTACCGATTACTCATTTGTCTCGTTTGTGTATGTGCAGCGTTTTGCGTTTGATATTTCAATGTCGTATTTGGTGTTCCTTGTCCCTTTTGTGTCTCTTGTTGTACTGGTCTACTCTATGTTTCCACATAGGATGCTTGGTGTATTGTTGAGGGTGCTGAAACCGAGTCTAGTTGGAGATTCCCTCCTTTCTTTTTATCTTTTCCGTTGTATATCTTTTTGAGCTTCTCTACTCTTGTGTTTTCGCAACCGATTGTTTTTGTGTTTTGCTGTGCGAATGCAACCACCCCCTTCTTGTTTTCTCTGTATTAATTCCCCATAGCAGTAGTACGACGCCCGTTCTTATATTATTAGTTCAGCACGAGTATTAGTAGAGACACCTATGTTGAGTGTTCATCAGATAGTGTTATCCTCAGTCATTCCATGTTATTGTTTTATTGTCCCCGTATCTTTTTCAAGAGAATGCGTTCCGCTGTTTTCACTTATAGGGATCTACTCCCTACCTATCTTCTTCTTTTTTTTTCAAAAAATTGCATATCTACCGATTGTAATTTTTTCTCAGATTTTATGTTCAATTTTCATTCATTTCTTTGATTTTGTTCCCATTTAGTTTTTTTTTAATTGAAAAAGGAATGAAACTATATTAAAATTGCTGCTCTTCATTAGTATATCTTTTAACGATCGTTTTTTGAACTTTTTACAATAAGTGTATCTGAAGAACGAGTGTACTCCATAGGAAAAAATGTTATATAACTATAGGCTATCATCAAAAATTAAAATTCACACGGGTATGTGAGAAAGAAAAGGAAATATTTGAGTAAATTGAAATAAGCTTTACCCTTCAATTTCTATATTAAAAAGCTATTTATTTGAAATGTGTTACCTGGCAGCTGTATAAAAAGGAAATTGTGATGTATAGATAAAGGAATAATATACCATCATTTCCTTGAACCTTTCACATGCACATGGACAATATTATGCACTTTAAGTCATTTTATTTCATGCATGAGACCTATGTTATAATGACAGTTTCCAGGTAATGACATCAACCTAATGATATATGTCCAGGTGTCATTATAAAAATAGATAATTTGAGCTGACATCTCTTCTTTTTAATTGATAAACATATATTCAATTATCTATTTTTCTAATTCCCCGAAAAAGGCCTCAAAATGACAAATTTACGTTAAAGATGCAACATGAAATATTCTTATTCCCGCATAATGTTTTACCTTTTTTTAGTAAACCACAACATTGCGACATTTTAATTAACATAATTACAATGACGACAGCGTTAAATTTAAGGTAAATTAATGAACATATTGATATTGATCAGCGTGGAAATACGTGATAGGAAGATGCACAAAACTGATTTCATCAGACCAAGTAATTGACATGATTATGTCAAAAAATAAATATTCATTAATTCTTTCTATAAATAAGGGAGGTTTCTTTCAAGATTTGCCATTTGTCCTAATCTTGCCGGTCTCTCCGTAGCATCTACAAGTAAGTTAATGCTATCTTGTATGCCTTCGGTTTCTGATTTTCTGAATTATCGATGTTGTACTGTAGACAGGGATATGGTCATTATCCATATTTGTCATTGTAAAACAGAAAATCCAAATTCTATTTTCCTTTTTTCAGTAAACTAATATTAAAAATGATTTTTTTCTAAAAATTACAATTGATATCATTTATATTCAGGAATGTTGCGATTTGCCTGCATCGCCTTATTTGTTGCTCTCGCCAATGCTGGAGGCAGCAGCAATAAATATCCATCAGTAATTGACCTAGGAACGTCCGTCGCTCCTGCAACCAGCTCAGTTTCACCAGGAATAATTGGATCTGGCATCGGATCTATTGGAGGTGTCGGAGTTCTACCAGTGGGAGGAGTCGGCATTGGACCCGTGGGAGGAGTCGGCATTGGACCCGTGGGAGGAATCGGAATTGGACCAGTATTGGGTTATGGCGGACCTGATGTCGCCACCTTCAGAGGAAACACATTCGGAACATTGGCAACTGGAACAATTAACTCACTTACTGGAGGCTACTCCGTAGGATATGGTGGAAATCTAGCATTAAGTGGAGGACTCAGTCTCGGTCTTGGAGGTGCTGGTGGTCTTGGAGGTGTTGGTGGTCTCGGCGTTCTTGGAGGCTACGGTGTAGGACCTGTAGGAGTTGGAGCATTCGGAGGAGGAGTAGGAGCCATCGGGGGCGTAGGCTCAATTGGCGTAGGAGGTGTCGGCGGCGGAGTTGGCATCCTTGGAGGTGGTGGTCTTGGCGGCAATGTTGCTTCATTCCAAGGACATACATACGGACCAATTGCAACTGGTTCAATCACCTCGAACACAGGAGGTGTAATTCCATATGGTGGAATCATAGGTCTATCCCGTGGCATTGGACCTTATGGACTCGGATCTGGAATAGGCGGTGGTGTCTTAGCTGGACCTGGTTTAGGTGGCGTCGTTGGAGGAGCAGGTGTAGGTGGCGGCGTTGGTGGTGTCGTTGGGGGAGGTGGTGTCGGTGGCATTGTTGCCGGACCAGCTGTCGGTCCCATTGTCTCTGGCCCATCAGTCAGCATCGGTGGACCAATAATCAGAAAGGTAAGAATCTGAACTTATATAGAAATGAGTTAAAGAAGATCCTGACGAAAATCCCAACAGCACTCACAATAGAGCACCAAATTGAGCATCATCGACGGAACCCTAGCAAGCTAGAGGTGGGATCAGGTGCCCGGGAGGAGTAAGCATCCCCTGTTTGGCTAGCCGCACCCGCCGTCGATATTCATGCACGTTAAATGGTCTGAGAAATGCATTATATGAAACGAAACTGCAGACCCTCAAAGTAAAAAAAAAAACCCACCAACAACACAATTCCTAGAATCTCAGACAGAGGAGATCAGAAGCAAGGTAAAGATAAGAAACCAAATGAATTCGTCACTGTAAAGAAAAGCAAGTGATAAAATAAAAGAAAAAAAAAATTGTTCTTGTTAGTCATCTTGAACGAACAGAAAATGTGAATATCAAGGTTAATATTACCATTTTTCACGATAATCAGATTTATCGACCAACTTGCCTTATACGAGAAAATCATTAGCAATTGTGAAGGAGATGATGCCACCTTCAAAGATGAAAGTTTTCCTGCTTTATACATTCTCTTTGTGCTTATTTCAATCTAGACAAGAAACGTCACAGGATTTTTTAAAATATTCTTTAAATTCACATTTGCTTGCAAATAGCCCTTCACTTATTGCAAAAACTAGATAGACTTTTGGTAGTCCTTCATGGAAATCACAGTACAATTCTGAAACTTGAATGACGGAATGGGTGAAAAATCCTTACACCAGACGTATCTTCATCTCATGCATTTTGTGTTCTGTGATTAGCTGTTGTCACAGCAAAGTCACTTTAGAAATAACACGTTGAAAATATTCATTACTTTTTTGTTTTTACTAATGATAGCACTAATGAGAACCTAATTGTTTGTTGAAACTAGCATATGTTGCATTAAAATAATCACCATCGTATATGTTATTTATCTTACTTAAAAATCGCACATTTCTATTGCAGAAGAAATATTAGAAAATGGTCAAGTATCAGTGAAATGGTGAAAAGAAGACATTATAAAAGAACAAAATATCACAAACAGTATTGATGAGTGTTAAGATTACAATAAACATGCAGGATGCCACCTTATTTGTGAAAACTGTGTATTAATAAGATATCCAATGAAAATGAGATCGAGCGGTGAATTCATATCATGACACAATGCACGACTCCATCAGATAAGTTAATCTAAGTCACACTGTACAAGAGACTTAATAAAATGTAACACCCACACAGTACGGTCTATTCTACAACTTACTTTCCATCTTTTTCTTTGCCAGGGTATTTGTCATAACTTTCATGTTTTTACATATCACTCAAATGACATATCTTTAGGTTGACTCTAAGTATAGAAAAATGAAGAGTTATTTTTTATTCTTATTTTTTCCGTACCTTTTGCGTAGCGAGTCATTTTTACCCTGATTATTCAAATTTGAAGTAACCGTTGCTAGAAAATTGGTTGAATATATTATTTAGGCCAGTAGCTTTTTTTGGATCATTCATGTAAATATATGTATATATATTTATGTTGTTATTTTTTCTAGCCTGCTAATAAACATCAAAACTAAAACAAGTAGCATGTTAATGCTGGTTTATTCTATCCTTAGTATTCATATAGAGAATAAGTGTCTTAATTTGTGTTTTGTTACGGGTATGTAACACACAGCAAGTGCATTATCTTACATGTAAGACGCGTTAGCACATTTCATGCAATAAATGCACTTGCTCTGTGTTGCATACCCGTAACAAAAAAACAAAAACAAAAAAACAACAACAACAGCAAATTATGACATTTATTCTATATCTATACACCACTGTTGTCTGTTTCATTTTTCTTTTCTGAAATCGCGTTTTTCTAGATAACAAGATGACGTTAACATTCAGGTCGGGTCCAGTTTGCAGATTGAAACAGTCATCGCGGCTTGTTTCTTTAGATTTTATGCATTGTGACGTCACGAGCGTTTTGATGCGAAATACACCAACGTTCCTTTCAATAGTTTCATCTCAGGGAATTACATTGTGTTTGCATATTTTTCATATTTAAAACGAATATGAAATATAATCTCACTCAATGGTTTTTCTCATACCTTTTCACTGAATGATTTCAGGGGGTAGATAGCATACAACACGACATCGAGTTTCCAATCATTATGTCTCCCTCCAAACTGGTGATGAAATGCCATTCTTGATCAAATTAACATATAGCCTGCCGTAGTCACCGTAACAAGAGAGGCACCTCTTACTCAACGTAGAATATACATAGGTTCTCCTTAATGTTGCTCAATCCTTAAACCCCTATCACACTTCGGCCAACGTATCTACGTAGCGAGTACTCTTTGGAACGTAGCATGATCTCTTGATACGAAAGAGTGCGGCGTTTTTTTACGTTCACACCTAAAATTACGTAGCACGTACGTAGCAACTTCCATACGCCGTGTGTACGTAGCACGAACGCAGTGCAAACGAAAGAGGCGCAGTTGCAACGTAGCAGGAACGTCGCTAATACTTTTACAACGCAGTACAAACGAATACCAAACTCAAGCGATATCCCTATGGCGTACGTGCTACGAACAAGGCGTTGCTGATTCGTACCCGCGGCGTTCTTTTCTTATTTACCACGTATGATGCAAGTTTCAATTTCGTATTTCTTGTTTCTTCGATTTACTCTTGCGTATGTATGGCGTACGTACCACGTTCTTTTCGTTCTTGCTACGTCAGAGCTACGTTGGTGTTACGTCGTATGAGTATCTGCAACGTTAAAGGAGTATCGTTCATTCCATCTCTGCGTAAAAGGTGTACTTGCTACGTTTTTATGAACACATGGTAAAAATCTTGGGGGGAAATTAATTTTTGAACCTATTGAGACTGAATTAAGATTAATTATACCGTATATTTACAAGCTTCCACTAGATCAACCAAACAGATTTATTTCATGGCAAACTGAGTCTAAATAAAGTATACACTAATTTTAAAGGGCACTTTGACAGTATCCTCTACCCATTTGGTGTTCATATTATTAAATAATCGATAAATATAATATTTGGCAACCAAAATGTTTTTTCATATGAACGTGAGCGCCACGGCAACGCAACAGAAACGTCGCTATAAGAGGATTACGTAGAATCAACGTCGTACTTGTGCAGTAGAAACGCATTGAACTCCACACGTACGTACCGAACGCCGCGTACACGTGTTGGTAGAACGCATTGGTACGTCGCTCATACGTGATAGAAACACCTCTAACGCCATATAAACGTCTCACTTATGCCTTGGACTTCTGAGAAGGACGAAATACGCGGCGAACCTCTTCGTTTGTCTCGCGTAAAGAATTTTGGCAACAATACTCCTCTTACGTAGCTGTTACGAAAAAGTGTGATAGGGGCTTTACTAATATTTCCAAACTGGAAAGATACATAAAGTTTTGTCGACCGCCCACGTGACCTCTAAAGACAATCAATTTCTTTACGAATTATATGAGGCATCATCAAAATCTTTATTTATTCTTCAAATTTTAATTGTGATTCTGGATCTTACATTGTTTCAAATAATACGGAAGTGTTCCAACTCTACACCTTCCAAAGAAATTTAAAACCAATTTAGTATGCAACAGACACGTGTTTCGGATATTGAATCCTCATCAGTGATGCTTCCATCCAAATTGATTTTTAGACAAAGCCAAAATTCATTTTAGTAGCGCCCTCTGGTTTCCTTTTTCTTTAAAACTTAAATTTGTGCAATTTGCAGACAATGAGTGACTCCAAATTTCTTGTAAGGTCGATTCAGTAGCATATCCAAATAAAATCTGATCAAAATAGCATAGGAGGGATGGTGCTAAGATGTTTTAAAATATCAAAAACTATTAAGAAAAACCTTTGGTCAAAGTTTAAGCACGAATTTGTTTGAACAATTAATGATAAGGTACATTGGTCTCCTTCCAACGTTGATATTTGATGTTTCTGTAAGTCTGTTTCGATTGCCTTGTATGATGTTCTAGTGATTATTGTCGTGTATTTTTTGTGGTTTGTAGTTTTGTCTGAGGTCATTTACGTGTCACTTTCTTGTGGGTTTGTTTCGCTGGGTGGGTACAGGGTGGTCATGCTGGAGATCATCCCCTTTTCTATCTGATCCTGTTATATGTAAATGGTCCTGTCATCAGGATTTCTCATTCACAATCTACCAAATTATAAAACTGATTTCATCCTTAACATTTCATAGATTATTTCATGCAAATAAATATATTCGGTACAATTACAAGTGAAAGAAACGAGGACAACTGTGTTTATTCACAAGGTTATCCTTTTTCAGTGTGGAAAGAAAAATAGGCAGCATAGCTCCAAGTGACAAGGAACAAACCTCAGCTCACAATTACAGACATTCTCAATTGAAATTAAAAGAAAAAATCTCTCAAATCATGAAAATGCCTTCATTTGCATGAATGGCAATCGCAATACACTGGTGTAAAGGAGATGCACGTACCATCTTGTACCTACATCCCGTCATGCCTATTCGTATGTGTACACCCTTCAATAGCTAAAATTTACAATTTTTTACAATCAACGTAAATATAATGTTTAGATCAAGAGATGGTAATACGCATATGATAATAAAATCGAATAACAACATTTTTTTTCAGCCGAATCAAAATTATGATGGTGTAGATACCGGTTAATGTTGGTACCACATTTCCTTACTCATACACTGGTACCTACCTCCTTGTCATTTTCATAATGTCAGCATGCACTCTGTATTTAACAATCAATTGAGAAATTACGTAATTTCCAGCATTTATCCATACATAATCCACACGTTGAGTGTACAAATCCAGCATGAACTGTATTACTTATTGACATGAAGGGTGTAAACATACGAATCGACATCACATATCGCCATGACGGGATGTAGGTACATTTAACCGATAGAATCTGCATCTGCTTTACACAAGGGAAATACAGGTAAGTTGAGGATTACAGTAAAAAAAACTTATTTTGTGGAATTCGTATGCAATCAGAAGACACTGACTATCCCCGGGTACCTGGTCCCACTTCGGAATGTTATTCATTCCGATGTATGTTCGCAACCGTTTCAATGGAAATTGTAATTACTTTGTCTTACATTCTCGACTTTGAGACTGAGTAAAATGTAAAAAGACCATTTGAACCATCCAACCACAGAATGTACTTGTACCTTCCGAAATTGAAGAAACCGGGTGTGATATTTCTGCCATACACTATGATGTCCCACTGTCAAGAACGGTGGATGATATTCTGTCGTCATACATCGTCGGAAACCCACGCTCGGTCACGCAAGCTCACCTCCCGTGGGTCATAACGGTAGATTTTTCGCTGGATAGCATTACAAATATCTAATGCGAGTACTTGTCGGTGAATGTGTTATCGATAGCAAAAGCATGATCTATTTTACATTTTTTATCAACAAAAGATGCTCTAATTAATGTTGACAGTGATTCATATTTGTTAATTTTAAGAGTTACAAAACAATATGATAGTTTATGTTAGCTTTAAATAGCTCATTCACTGACATGTACTCGCATTAGATTTTTGTAATGCTATCCAGCGAAAATTCTGCCGTTATGACCCACGGGAGGTGAGCTTGCGTGACCGAGCGTGGGTTTCCGACGATGGTCGTCATACACACTTCTATGAATCTCTCCATTAAAAATTTTAATATTAAGGCCCAAAGATGATGTTTCTGTGTTTGTAACGTTTGCCTTGTTTAGAGTCAATTCTTGTGGATGAATAACATTTTTATACTTTTCAAAAACAGGATTGTCGGTAGTAAGAATATCATCCATGTACCTAGAAGAAGGGAGGAGATCTCCAACAAGACCCGGTTGCAGCATCAACAGCAAAACACCAAAATATCCGATGCAAAAACACAAAAGACGAGTACAGCACGAGACGAAAAAGAAACACACGACATGTAAACATCAAACACAAAAGACTACACATAAACCGACGAGACCAATAGGCAACCGGTGCCGACTTTGGACGGCCATTTGTCACGCAAGTAGCAAATGGTGTGGTTATCCTGGATTACGTGCGCACAACCCTGTCACTTCTCCAATTACCCAGAGGTCTCGAAGAACGTACAATTGTGGTGCAAAACAACCTCCCCACTGTAAGATGACATCACACAAACAAGACCGCGAAACGTAGAGGCCCAAGCAACACAGATGAATATGTAAAAGGGTATCAAAAGAGGGCATGCTTAATACAGTCCGTGCTCTGTCGGTTGTAGCGAGCTCATGTATGTAATCACCCGAGGAGTCCGACTGACATTCAGAGAGGACAGGTGGTCGGGGCCCTGTCTTCTCAAAAGAGGTTTGGACAGGGCCCGTCATGGAGTCCCGTCGTCACAGTCAGTCAGAGTGCAAGTCTCAAGGATGCGCTGGTACAAGACTGTAGATTGGTCAAGTACCAAGCCTAGTGTCCGTCTGGTGACATTAGGATCTTATCCACGGTATAAAAGGCGTTTGATGACTCTGACGCATTTTTGATGGTATTGCGGCCTACATTTGATCCCTCTAATTTTGTTTATCTCATCACCATAAAAGACAGGTTGTGTAATACCCAAAGTAATGTACTCTGTTGCGTGTATAGATTCGAATATTAAAAGAAGTTGACTGTAATTTTTGTAAAATTTCTAGAAAATCTTAACTAGTTTATGAAACCTTGACCTTAAAAGTTTTTTGGTAATTTGTAAATTTCTACTGTGAAAATCCAAAATATCAGTACATGCTCTAGCGCACCGGATGAGCTGTGATATGTAAATGCCGTATGACGGTAATCTTGGAACATCACCGTCAAGCCAGGGGAAATTTACTATATTGAATCCAAAATCATCCCTTTTGTCATATACACTTGCATAAATCCTTCCGTTTACAATTTTGATATTTAAAGTTTCGTGATCCAGGCAAGTTCAGCTTGAGTCGGCGTTTTTTAGTTTCCGTTTTACTTTGAATTTTTGAGTTTTGGAAAAGACTGAAACAGATTAATAGTTATATTCGAAATGGAATGGTTGTACTAAACGAAGGTATTGTAAAGGAAATTTCTTTGTTTTTTTATGACGCGAGTTTCTTATCTGATACAAAACGAGATTTTAAGGCATTACCTGTTTCTCCGACATACTGGGCGCCACACCCCCTAGTAATTCACGTAATAACATAAATGACATCTTGATACGATTAATCGATGTCGCTTCTTTTCATGTGTTGAAGGTTTTTCTTTGTTTGCTTTGTTTCCAGTTTTATCATGATTTGGTATACCTTTGGTTTATGGTTTTCTAAATCATCGATTTTGTGCTGTATATTGGGATATGGTCATTATCAATGACAAATATGGATAATTACCATATCCCTGTATACAACACAAAATCGATAATTCAGAAAATCAGAAACCGAAGGCATACAAAATCAGGATAAAACAGGAACTAAAGCAAACAAACAGAAACCTCCACCATATGAAAAGAAGCGAACTCCCGATATGGGGGTCGAGTCGAGGTGCCTAGGAAGAGTAAGCATCTCCTGCTTGCATGCAGCACCAGCCACGTCAATTCGGTAGAACTGTCACATCCGGTTACTTCCATTTCGGAAGACATTGAGTACAATCTTATGTTGGATGGTTCAAATGATCTATGACAGAATGTCATCCACCATTCTGGAGAGTGGGACATCATAGTGTATGACGAGTTTCCCATATCGACCGTAGAACTTCCTCTGTGACGATGTTAGTCGGTCACAAACATATCCCTGACTGAGAAGCTTATCTGAAAGACGCCTAGCTCTCAGAACAAAATCCGTATATTTGGTACTTGCTCTGGCATAACGTATCAACTGAGATATGAACACGCCATAAACAGGCGATGAAGGGATGTTGCTACTCAACCATCTTGATACGTCTTTCGGTATATTTAGGACCTAATTTTCACAGCTTTTGGCCACATTACATTTTTGTAGATTGAAGATCACTGACGAGGGTTTAATACCTGAAACGTGCATGTCTGGTCCATGCTGTAAATTTATCTGCTCTAAAATGATGCTAATGAATTTGAAGACGTTAAACATCAGAAAAGGAAAGTTTGTAATGCTGAAATTGAAGTCGTCACGTTTGTCATAGAGTGAGGTGTTCATGTGACCATCAGTGTCGTAGGACAACATGTCCAAATAGGATGCTGAATTATTTGTCTCTGTAGTTTCTCTGGGGTAATCCGGAAATTTAGGATTATTGATGGACAATACATCGTCTATGTATATGTAAGTGAAGTTGAAGTCAGGAGCTAAGTATCTTTTCCCTTAAGAGACCAAAGATGGAATGAATTCAGCTTCGTGCGAGTAAAGGAAAATGTCGACAAGGAGTGGGGCACAATTGGTCCCCATTGGAATTCCGACAATTTGCTGGAAGACCTTTCCTCCAAACACCACAAAAATGTTGTCGATCAGGAAGTTTAACATCTGAATAATATCTGTTTCAGTGTACTTATTTTCAGAATCACGTTTTATGGCACTTTATTAAGATCCATTGTTCTCTTTTTCCCCATTGATAAAAAAAATCTGATCATTGAAACTTTGTGAGAAACTAACAAAATCTAGTACAGATACCATTATTGATAAAGAAAGAAAGAAATTCAACCTTCCAATGAAGATAAGCATTTTATTTTCGTCAAATATATCCTGCCCGGTCCAAAATTATGACGACGTAAAAATAACATTTGGGGAAAAAGCCAATATAAAAAATGTATGAAGCGCAAGCCTAACTTCGGCTTATTCTTTATCAATCTACAGTCTCGACCAGGGCATTCTTAAAACTTGCACTCTGACTGACTGTGACGACGGGACTCCATGACGGGCCCTGTCCAAACCTCTTTAGAGAAGACAGGGCCCCGACCACCTGTCCTTTCTGAATGTCAGTCAGACTACTCGGATGATAATATAAATGAGCTCGCTACAGCCGGCAGAGCACGGACTGTATTACGTACGCCCTCTTTTGATACCCTTTTACATATTCATTTGTGTTGCTTGGGCCCCTGCGTTTTGCGGTCTTGTTTGTGTGTGGTCATCTGACAGTGAGGAGGTTGTTTTACACCAAAAATGTACGTTCTTCGAGACCTCTGGATAATCGGAAAAGTGGATGGGATGTGCGCACGTAATCCAGGATAACCACACCTTCTGCTATTTCCGTGCAATACTTTGGAACAAAAACAAACTGAGATATTTATAAAAAGTCCAGGGGCCATAACTTTTGTAAAAAATAGGTCAATCGGAACCAAACTCGAACTTGATCTGTATCACACTGAGATAAACTTACATACTAAAAATGAGTTCAATATATGCAACGACAGCGAAAAAAAACTAAAGTGTGACGGACACCCAAACGGGGTGGAAACTATAAGTCCCCTCCGAAGAGCCGGTAGGGGACTAATAACTTATGTTTGCGTATGAGCAGGAACATTTTGATGACGTTCTTTATTTATAACTTGAGTTTTATTTATGTTTTATCTATGTATTCTTGCTTAAATTGTGTGGCTTTCTATTGGTAATGTAATATATGGTGGTACTTCATCAGCATATCTAGCACGTCACTATTCATAATGTTGGTCTCAGACATTATTAGCGTCGATTATCTTCCGTATAGGTAGATATTGTTTTTCTGGAAGTTATTTGATGTGATGTATATCCAGGTTCTATTATGATGGTGTAACAACTTCACGACGTATAATGCAGTTGTCAAGAAGAAAAAAGTAATTAAAACATAATATGTCTCATAAATGGTATTATCAACCCTCGAGAAGAAAAAATTGTTCATTGGGGGTCATATTAAAACTTTGATCTACTTGATTTCGGTCGAAACTGAAGCAGGAATCTGTTCACAACTTCAATCCACTTCTTCCTGTGTGTATACTCATGACAAAACTAATCCAGATTGATAAAATCAATGTCACAACCCCCGTACTGTCTTTGTGCCAAAACGTACGTGGAAAGACTTTGGAGATCAGTTCACGACCTGTACGTGACCTTACGAAGGAATGAAATGTATCATTGAGAATTTCATTACGACTTAGTAAATAAAAATCAAAAGGATCAAAGGCAGATCAAACTTCAACCACAAAAGTAAGAAAATAGTCGGTCGCCTGCTTTACAAAGGATACGATCCCAACGTCATCAAAAGAACACTGGACATGGTACTGGACTAATCTACAGTTTTGTACCAGTGTCTTTTCCAACGTTGCACAATAGCCAACCATGCCGACGGGACTCCATGACGGGCCCTGTTAAAATCTCGCCAGAGAAGACTGGGTTCTGATTCCCTGTCTTTTCTATAAGTTGGTAAAACTTCTCGGGTGATTGATGTTGAGCTCGCTTCAGCCATCAGAGCACAGACTGTTATACGCATACCACAGAAATTTTAAGATCCTTTTACGTAGAATTTGTGTCACAAAATGCCGCTACGTTTAGTTGTCTTGTTTGTGACGTCACCTTACAGTGAGAAGTTTTATATTTATACAACTTGTGTGTGTCTATGAAGACCTCTGTGTATCCGGTTAAGTGGGAGGGTTGTGCGCACGTACCCCGGATAAGCAAACCATTTGCTTTGGCAGATGGCCGTCCAAGTCGGCCCCGGGTGCACATTGGTCTCCTTCCTTATATGTGTTGTCATTAATGTTTGATGTTTCTATGCGTCTGTTTCGATTGTTTTGTATGATGTTCTAGTGATTGTTGTCGTGTATTTTTTGTGGTTTGTAGTTTTGTCTGATGTCATTCACGTATTACGTTCTTGTGGGTTTGTTTTGATGGGTGGGTGCAGGGTGGTCATGCTGGAGATCATCCCCTCTTCTTTATGACCTCTATTGTAAACTTGTCCAAATAACACACTTAATAGCGAATAATATGTAATCGTACACCCAGTACTGCAACGATAATATTGAGGGATCGTCAAATGTCCTACAACGATCCTGTTGGCGGATTTATTCATTATGACGTAATAAGCAAATGACCCGTCATGCGACGGATTTAGTTCGGAAGCAGCATTTTACGAAGCGTAACAGAGCTGTCACATGATCGTGTTTTCTTGGTCCTTTTAAGGTTAGTGATGCGACTACAGGGAGATAACTCTATTTTCATGTCACGGAATATTTCAAACCGACTTGGAAGATAAATGAAATAAACTCAGAGAAAAATAATACTCCTTGAAATTGTCATTGCTTAATGGGTATTTTTTGGGAAAAATGCATATTTTTCAATGAAAAATCGCTGAAAATAGGAAAAAATGAAATTTTGAAAATTTGTTATCGTTATGTTCATATGTGCCAGTTCTATATATCGTTCACTCTTTCTGTATTAACAAATACATCGACCGCATTTAGAGTTATTCCTCTTTCATCATGTGCACATCTATAACAATTTGTTTCATCTCAACTTCATTCATAACGTAAAACACAAACCTAACAAAATTAACATTACAGTTTAGACCCGTATGGACGTGTTATGCTAAGAGCATAACTCTACAACAGTTTTGAAAGAGTTGGCAGGTAAACAACATCGTATAAACCCCAAACAAAACTTTATTGTTCTTAAAAGGAACAACACTTATCTTCAATTAAATGAAGACCTGGTGAAAGTATTTGTTTTTTTTTCTTTTTTTCAAGCCCCTGTGTTTTGCTTTCTTGTATGGTTATCTTACAGTGATGAGGGTATTTTACACTACAATTGCTCTTTCTTCTAGACCTTTGTCTAAACGGAATGTGTTGTGCGCACGCAATCCATGCGCGGCAGATAGCCGTCGGCATTGATTGCGATGGATAATGTGTAGTCTCTCTGTGTTGAATGTTTCTATGTCTTATGTATCTTTACGTCTCTTGCTATGCTGGTCTTATCTGTGTTTTCACATCAGGCGCTCGTTTTACTTCGTAAGTTACGAAGAATTGTTTACAGAAAATAATTTCTTAAGATAATTCGTAAGAGAAAAATTGCGTGTTTTAGAATTTCCAGATAGAAAATTTCGAAATTTTAAATAGATACATATTCTAAATGACGTATTTAACTACAATAAAGTAACATCCTGTTTCTTGAGAATGTGCAACGTCTGAATACCCATATAAACCAACTGACCATATTGTTACAGGTTTCTTTTCATTCTTCGCAAAACAAAAAAAAAACCTAAGTATAAAGTCCCATCCAAGATAGATTTTATTAAATGTCGCGAAGTACTAAAGGAAGCCTCAGATCGCTATATCAAACGTCGGTGTGAACAGGAAGGAGTCGAATCACATTCTCTGAATGACTGGAAAAACTCATTTTGGATACTACTCATATTTGAATCGATAATTACCACAAAAATCCTCATCTTTTTAGAAATACAAATCTGAAAGATATTTCAAATCCTAATTACGCAATTTACATGAAATGTATGTCTTCGCTCCTGCAGATAAAGCAGCCAACAACACCATAATCGTTTGGATGATATTCTCACTATCGACAATTCTGTTTTTGAAAAGTATAAAAATGTTATTTATTCACAAGAATTGAATCTAAACAAGGTAAACGCTACAAACACAGAAACAACATTTTTGGACCTAAATATCAAAATTGTTAATTTAGAGATTCTTACAAGTTTGCATGACAAATGAGATGATTTTTGATTCAACATAGTTGGCTTGACGGTGATGTTCCTAGATTACTGTCATATGTTACATACATTTCGCATGTCATCCGGTATGCTAGAACATGTACTGATGTTTTGGATTTTCAATGTACAAATTTACAAAGAAGGGAGGAGATCTCCAACAAGACCCCGTTGCAGCCTCAACAGTAAAACACCAAAACACCCGATGCAAAAACACAAAAGACGAGTACAGCACGAGACGGAAAAGAGACAAACGACATATAAACATCAAACACAAAAGACTACACATAAACCGACGAGACCAATGGGTAACCGGTGCCGACTTTGGACGGCCATCTGTCACGCAAGTAGCAAATGGTGTGGTTATCCTGGATTACAAATACCAAGAAACTTTTAGGCAAAGGTTTTCGCTTTCACGAACTAGTAAAGACTTTCTGGAATTTTGAGAAAAATATTGTCAACTTCTTTTGAAATTCGGACTCAAGCAACAGAGTATATTACTTTGGGCATTTCTCAACCTGCATCATATGGTGACATAATTTATCAAAATAAGAAGGATCAAAGGTAGACAGAATTACCTTTGAAATTGTGATAAAATCAACAAACGCCTTTCATACCGTGGATATAATCCTTCTGTCATCAGACGGACGAACACTTGGCTTGGTACCGGACTAGTCTACAGCCTCTCACTCCTAATTGGGAGTAATTGGTCTCACTCCTAATTGAGAGTTCATTTCTTTTCATGTGGTGGAGATTTTGGTTTGTTCGCTTTGGTTCCTGATTTATCCTGATTTCGTATGCCTTCGGTTTGTGATTGCCCGAATTATCGATTTTGTTCGGGTTAAGTGCCAGGAACATACATGTCTGGTCCATGCTGCAAATTCATCTGCTCTTGAATGATGGTATTGAATTTAAGACGTTTAACATTTGAACTACTCGGTGAATGTCACTGCTGGTGGACCAGGGGTTCCCGAGGGCACACGTAGCCAAGTTCGATCAACTTAGGTTGATCGTCTGTCTCTCAACGCATTCGAAAATTTCTAGTACCAAATTTCTTGAAATTTCTAAAACGTGGGTACATTTTTGGACGTCATAATTTTCATACTCTTTGGCCATATTACATTAATTAGATTAAGGATCACTGATGAGGGTTAAGTACCCGAAACGTTCATGTCTGGTCCATGCTGCAAATTCATCTGTTCTTGAATGATGCTATTTATCATTTGAACTACTTTTGAGTGTCACTGCTGGTGGACCACGAGTCCCCGAGGGCACATGTAGCCAAGTTCGATCAACTTCGGTTGATCGTCTGTCTCTTCAACGCATTCGAAAATTTCTTTTACCAAATTTCTTGAAATTTCTAAAATGGGGTCCTGTAGCATCATATCATATCCCACCAATCCTGCTACGTCTTTCGGTACATTTTTAGACGTCATAATTTTCATACTCTTTGGCCATATTAAATTGTTCAGATTAAGGATCACTGACGAGGGTTAAGTACCCGAAACGTGCATGTCTGGTCAATGCTGCAAATTCATCTGTTCTTGAATGATGCTATTGAATCAAAAACGTTTATCATTTGAACTACTTGGTGAGTGTCAATGCTGGTGGACCACGAGTCCCCGAGGGCACACGTAGACAAGTTCGATCAACTTCGGTTGATCGTCTATCTCTTCAACGCATTCGAAAATTTCTATTACCAAATTTCATTGAAATTTCTAAAACGTGGGCCCTGTAGCATCATATCCAACCCATCCTGCTACGTCTTTCTGTACATTTTTGGACGTCATAATTTTCATACTCTTTTGCCATATTACATTGTTTAGATTATGGATCACTGACGAGGGTTACGAACCCGAAACGTGCATGTCTGGTCCATGCTGCATATTCATCTGTTCTTAAAAGATGCTATTGAATTGAAGACGTTTAGCATTTGAACTGTGTATTGGGATATGGTCATCGTCCATATTTGTCACTTATACCAGGGCATTTTTATAATTACTCTCTGACTGACTGTTGCGACTTGATTCCATTACTGGCCCAGCCCAAAACTCTTTTAAGAGGACAGGGCGCCGACCACCTGTCCTCTCTTAATGCTGGTCGGGTGATAATATGCATGAGCCCGCTTACAGCTGACAGAGCACGGACTGTATTTCGTATGACTTCTGATTTTTTAATATCAATTAACATATCCATCTCTGTGTTTCTTGGGCCCCTGCGTTATGTTGTATGGTTATTTTACAATGAGAATATTATTTCATACCACAATTGTGCGTTTTTCGAGACCTCAGGGTAATCCGAAAAGTAGAAACTTTACGCACGTAATCCCGGATAACCACATCATTTGCTACTGACGTGGCAGATGGCCGTCCTAAGTCGGCACCGATTGCTCATTGGTCTCGTTGGTTTATGTGTAGTGATTTGTGTTTGATGTTTCTCTGTGATTTTGCGTTCCTTGTACCATAAGCGTCTCTTTCTGTGCGTATCTGCTCTCTGTTTTTACAGTAGGTATTTTTGGGGTTTTTTTATTTGTGCTGCAACTAGGTGTTGTTGGAAATCCCCTCATTGCTTTTACTGACGCATTCGTTAGAAATGGTCTTGACGTAAATAAATTCTTAACTTCATAAAATTCGTAAGTTACGAAATCGGAAATTTTTACTATAAAGGTAATAATGTTCATAGCAACCGCAACTCGAGCATGCGAAATAAGTGCACTAAAAGCGGATCAGAGTGATTGGGCGGAATGAAAACTCCAGCTAATTTTTTGAAAAACCAATCTTGCGGATAACTTGCGGTATGACTCGAGGCGGCAAAATAAATAAATTCTGCAATTCATTCTTCATATTCTTTATATAGATGTCTGCACATATGGCAAAAATAGTGCTCAATTTCCTACTTTGCATAGCGGCCATCTATTCCATAGGTTTCACATTCTTAGTATAGAAATATATGGGGAGCATTTAATAAATCAAGAATACTCACGATTTCATGACACCAATAAAATGTGTCAACATATAGAAAGAAATTCTACAACAATCAGAATTTATAAGTCCTCATCTTTGATGATTTAACGAAATGTTACTTCTGTCATTTTTGAGGTACAAATTCGAAAATTGTTTATCTTAAGGAGATCAAGGAAAATGTGTATTTGTCCATATCGCGATGTCAAATTCCGGATTTGGTCAACTTAAGATTCATAAAATTAAATGAATTTCTGTCTTTTTGGGGTTGAAGGAATGGATATTCTAAGAAGTAGGCCCGCCATATTGATGGAATCACTTTATCGGCTTTCAGTGTTTGTTTATGGATATAGTTGGTAAAATGTTTGGTATAGTAAGCTGAATTGTATTAGAAAAATTCGTATTTACTGGGCGGTGTATTCTGTAATTGGTATTTATTTTTAAAAAGTTATTGCTTTTCCTGGCACGTCGGGTCATTCTTGTTTTAGATTTAGCGCGTATCAAACATATAATCGCCATTTGACTACATTTGCATATTTGAATACATTTGGCGCCATTTTGTCATATGAACTAATGTTTGTTGATTAAATAAGACAAATCGTTCTTATCCACGGCTCTGCCGGCAGCCCCCCCCCCCATTTTCTTTAATTTTTCAGGTATTCGTGTTTAATTTATTGATGACAACTTTGGCGTTTGGTCGTTCTCGCCCCGTATGTTTCTTGGGGTGCGCTTTTGCTTATGTTTCATTGGATGTTCCGGGTTGCTTTTTTGCTTTTGGTGCTGCAACGGAGAACCCCTTCCGCCATCAATGTGAAAAATGATGTATTGGTACGTAATATCCAATCATAAGATTACCTTTAAAATATTAAAGCTTAATATCATAATCTAAATCAACGAATTTATTTTATATCTGCAATAGCTTATATCGTTCCTTCTTTCTGCATTTAAAAAAACATCGACCTCATTTAGAGTTATTCCTCTTTCATTATGGGACATCTATATCAATTATTCTATGTACAATCGAAAATAATTAAAACTAAAAATGACAAAGTCATTTGAAATGTAAAAATAAAAAACAACAGAAAATGAAATTTACAGTTTTGCCCAATATGGATGTGTTACGTAACGTTAAGGGCATAACTCTTCAACTGTTTTGAAAGAGTTGGCAGCTGAACAACATCGTATAAAAATGTGTCCTTCATCATTCAAGTAACATTTGCATCGGGTGTATTGGTGTTTTGCTGTTGGTGCTGCAACAGGATCTTGTTGGAGATCCCCTCCCTTCATCTAATGATAATCCGATTCTGATCCAAGGGCCATATAAACACATTATTCAACAATTAAATCTAGTGTTAATGAGCAGACTTTTAAAGTCGAGATTGATAACGACATCGATTGATCGTACCAAGATGCCATTTATGTTATTACATGAGACGCAAGGAGATGGGGCGCCGAATATATAGGAATACAGGTCACGCCTTATAATCTCGTTTTCGAAGTCATTCGTATCAGGTACGAAACTCCCGTCACAAAAACAAATCAATTTCATTTACAATCACATTGTTAGATATTACCATTCAATTTCGCATATAACTACATTGCTAAAAAAATTAAGGGAGAAAGTTATCTACTTTCATTGTTCAGATATTTGAAGTTGCTTATTCTATGTTATCAACAAATATGCATTTAGACATATTTAGAGGTGATTTCTTACTTACCTGTGTCTGTATCGAACTGATGAACTTGTAAACATTATAAGACATAAGTAGATAGCCTTGGTGATACCAAAGAATATTCATTCTTTCAACCATTACATTACAATTAAATTTTGTGAGCAGTGTATTACTCCGGTTCAGTCTTTTCCAAAAGTCAAAGTAAAACTTCAATTAAAAAGTCCGACTACAAACTTAACTTGCCTGGATCACTAAACTAATCGAGGGTACATGTAGCCATGTTTGATCAACTTCGATTGGTAGTTTCTTTAACGCATTCGAAAATATCTGTTCTTGAAATTCTTAAACATAACAGCTTTCACTCTTTGACATAGTTCATTGTTTCATGTGTTTGAGGATCACTAACGAGGGTTAGGTACCCGACAGGTGCATGCCTGGTCCATGCTACAAATTTGTCTGTTCTTAAATGATGCAATTGAATTTGAAGACGTTTAACATTCAAACTGCGTACCTTATTGGTGTAAACGATCAAATGTATGGACATGGAATTTTTTCTTAGGCCTCCACTAATATTAACATCTTTTCAATCCGCCCAAACACTAAACGAAAGCAGATGTCTCATGTGGAGAGACGTAACAAAAAAACCAAAAAAGAAAAAAAAGCTAGAGTACATCGTACCCTCAACGAACTACTGATAATAGCACGCAACAGTGGCAGACACGAACTGCTAATTGCTAGGGGTCCGCCGATGCTCAATTTGGTGCTCTATTGTGAGTGCTGTTGAGTTTAGTATCTTCTAGGATCTTCTTTAACTCATTTGTGTCACACGTATGCCCTTTGCCGTGTGGAGCTCGTAAAAAAGGTCCCTGTGAGGGGTTTGACAGTAAGTGTTTTGAATATTTTCCCCTGACATGGTCGCCATAACACTTTTTCATATAGACATAATCTCAGATAGTGAAGTGCATGTGTTTTATATATTGTTTTCATTATCGTGCATGAACATCGACGGCGGATGCGGCAAGCCAACAAGGAATGCTTACTCCTCCCGGTCATCTATGTCCACCTCTAGCTTGCTAGGGGTCCGTCGATGCTCAATTTGGTTGTGCGCACGTAATCCAGGATAACCACACCATTTGCTAATTGCGTGACAAATGGCCGTCCAAAGTCGGCACCGGTTGCCCATTGGTCTCGTCGGTTTATGTGTAGTCTTTTGTGTTTGATGTTTACATGTAGTAGGTCTCTTTTCCGTCTCGTGCTGTACTCGTCTTTTGTGTTTTGCATCGGATGTTTTGGTGTTTTGCTGTTGACGCTCCAACGGGGTCTTGTTGGAGATCTCCTGTCTGTAATGTAAATGTAAAAATCTAACTTCAAAAAATTAAAGAGGGCGCTACTGAAATTATTTTTGGTGGCTCCGCTTAAAGCATCACTGACGAGAATTTAATATTCGAAACACGTGTCTGGTGCATGGAAATTGGTTTGAAATTTTCTTCAAGAAGGTATAGAGTTGGAACCCTTTGACATTATTATACAAACAGACAGCATGATGCAGGGGCCCAAGAACCACACAGAATGTGACTGCTGTTGAGATTTTAGTCAAGATCTTCTTTATCTCACAGAGGTATATGTAAATGGATATAAAAAAAAAAAACAGAAGGCATACGATATGCAATCGGTGCTCCGCCAGCTGTAGCGATCTTATACATATGAACACCCGAGGAGTCCGACTGAAATTCAGAGAGAACAGGTGATCGGGACCCTGTCTTCTCTACAGAAGTTTGGACAGGGCCCGTCGTCCTGTCGTCACAGTCACTCAGAGTGCAATTTTTATGAATGCGTAAGTGCAAGGTAGTTGATTGGTCCAGTACCAAGTCAAGTGTCCGGCTGGTGACAGATGGATCATATCCACGATATAAAAGGCGTTTGATGATTCTAACACAATTTCGATGGTAATTCTGCCTACCTTTGACCCTTCTTATTATGTCTCCATAAAATGCAGGTTGTGAAATACTCTTAAAAATATTCTATTTTAAGTAGTGATTATTTAAATATGTTTTATTGAATTTACACTGTGATTATAGGAGTATAACCGCGGTGGCTCGATTTGAACTATCACGTCATAGTGACTTGGCTTGATTTAAAGAATTTGAAGTATTCGAAGTATCAACTTCGGTTGATTGTTTCTTCACCGCATTAAAAAATTTTAGTCTAGTTGCCAAATGGCTATTTTGGGGTGAACCCAAAAAAATGTTACGCACAAAATGTTTTTGCATGAAAGTGATGTTAATACTCTCTACTTTGATAATCCGGCTGATGCCACTCTGGCATCCTTGGGCATTTCGAAATTTTTGGGAAAAAAGGTAATTTTTCAACGAAAACCGTTGAAAATTGGAAATACACAATTACTTTGTCCATGTTGTAGCTAGAACAACAAATTTGGTATCAAAAGAACAGCAATGCCATTGCTTTTAAGTCCCAAGCTCAGTTTATCAATTTACTCGTCCATAAAATGGGGAAAACTATGGATTTTCGATGAAAAACCGTTGAAAATTGGGAATATGTCATATCTTTTTTCATACCGTAGATAAAATAACAATTTTGGTACCAAACGCACAATAAATGTATTGCCTTTTACTTTAAATATCAGATTAGCAATTTGCAAGTACGAAAATGGGGGAAAGAATGAATATTGAATGAAAAATCGCTGAAAATTTGCATATTGCAATGTTTTTTCCATGCTGTAGTTAGAACAGCAGCAAGAAAAATGATTTCATTGCTTTAAATTCAGAATTCCACTCAAGCAAATTGAATCTTCTTGTTTTGTTTTGTTTTTGCTGAAAACAGGTTTTAAATTGTAAAAAAAAATCGGTTTAAAGAAATTCTAAAACAACAATTTTCGTATCAAAATGATTGCATATTGATAGTTTTAGATTTGCACTCTCTTATTACCCTTTATTCTACTCTAGATATATCATTCCAAATAGTATAAATGTCCTAGCATCATCTTACAACATCACGCATCATTTCACGAAAAGAATGTTCCATTTTAATTGCATAATTCATACATTGCTTATTTGATGTTTGATGTCGTGTTTGCTGTTCCTTGCCCGTTTGGTTTCTCTTTCTGTGTTTGTCTTCTCTGTATTTTTACTTGAGATGTTTTGATGTGTTGATATTGGTGCTGCAACCCAGTTTTGTTGGATATCACCTCCTTTCTTATTGCCCTGTTTTTTCATCAACATGCAATTGTAATTCTTGTTTGCAGCTACTTCTAACAACAAAGAATCCCTCTTACATGGTTGATCAAAATGCTTCCTTTGCATCGTACTCTGACAATTTTCTACTCCAAAACATTTACAGAATTAAAGAAAATTGAGCACAGAATTTGTCACATCTGTTTGTCTTATGGTATCTACATTTCGCAGCTCATCCGGTATGCTAGAGCATGTACTGATGTTTTGGATTTTCATGATAGAAATTTACAAATAACAAAGAAACTTTTAGGTCAAGGCTTTCGCTTTCACAAACTTGTCAAGACATTCTGGAAATTTTACAAAAATTATTGTCAACTACTTTTGAAATTCGGACCCATACAAGTAACAGAGTATATTACTTTGGGTATTTCGCAACCTGCATTTTATGGTGACATGATCAACAAAATTAGAAGGATCAAAGGTAGACAGAATTACTATCGAAAATGCGTCAGAATCATCAAACGCCTCTTATAACGTGGATATGATCCTAATGTAACCAGACGGACACTAGACTTGGTACTTGACCAATCTACAGTCTTGTACCAGCGCATCCTTAATACTTGCACGCTGACTGACTGTGACGACAGGACTCCATGACGGGCCCTGTCCAAACCTCTTTAGAGAAGACAGGGCCCCGACCACCTGTCCTCTCTGAATGTCAGTCGGACTCCTCGGGTGATAACATACATTAGCTCGCTACAGCCGGCAGAGCACAGGTCGTATTACGCATGCCCTCTTTTTATATCAATTTACATATTCATCTGTGTTGCTTGGGCCCCTGCGTCTTGCGGTCTTGTTTGTGTGTGGTCATCTGACAGTGAGGAGGTTGTTTTACACCACAATTGTACGTTCTTCGAGACCTCTGGGTAATCGGAATAGTGGGAGGGTTGTGCGCACGTAATCCAGGATAACCACACCGTCTGCTACTGACGAGGCAGATGGCCGTCCTAAGTCGGCACCGTTTGCCCATTGGTCTCGTTGGTTTATGTGTAGTCATTTGTGTTTTATGTTTTTCTGTGATTTGACGTTCATTGTACTACTGCGTCT
This sequence comes from Pinctada fucata, assembly GCA_028142955.1. NCBI lineage: Eukaryota > Metazoa > Mollusca > Bivalvia > Pterioida > Pteriidae > Pinctada > Pinctada fucata. The sequence continues at coordinate 62,175,540 of AP027107.1, read as the reverse complement.
CTTTCTGTGCGTGTCATTTTTGTGTGATTACAGTGGGTGTTTTGGGAGGTTGCTGTTGATGCTGCAACTAGGTGTTGTTGGACATCCCCTCCTTTCTTTTACACAGCTCAGATTTCATGTGCGACTACAACAAATCAACAGGATAACACATAGAGGTTCAGAAACAATTGGCAAAATATTATCACAAAAGGTCTCAACATTTATTTTAAATTTAGTTCTTTCAGCAGATCCAGGTTTGATCTTAAGAATGTTTCCTTATGCATGGCTAAAAATAATTCGTTTTTCTTGACATTTTATCGAAATTCTTCAATTAATAAAGTTGGTGGTAATGGTCATCCAAGAGTTTTGAACTCTGTGAGGAGGTTGTTTTACACCATAATTGTGCGTTCTTCGAGACCTCTGGGAAATCGGAATAGTGGGAGGGTTGTGCGCACGTAATCCAGGATAACCACACCGTCTGCTATTTACGTGGCAGATGGCCGTCCTAAGTCGGCACCCGTTGTCCATTGGTCTCGTTGGTTAATGTTTAGTCTTTTATGTTACATGTTTCTATGATCTTATCCCTTTTGCGTCTCTTTCTGTGGGTGTCTGTTCTGTGTTTTTTTTTTGCATGGGTGTTTTGGGATTTTGCTGTGGGTGCTGCAACCTAGTGTTGTTGGAGATCCCCTCCTTTCTCTTATAGCCCATTTCATTCAATCGTACACTGGACCTGACATCAGATATACTGTCTAGATTCTTTTCAATATCTGAATTAACTTCTCTCAAATTTGACACGGAACACCACTTCAATAGATTTCCCACAGAACAACCTTTGTCTCTCCTATACCATCATATGTTGATGGTATCCATCATCATGATCTGTTCGCAATACCTACATCTTTAGAATAATGTGTAGAATGCGAGTTCTTAATCAATCGGATTGCTTTCTCGATCAAATGATTGCAAGTACATGTAATATCAATCAGTTGCACTTCATTTCATGAGATGTAGCTTTCTTGACTGAATCTTTTATGTCATTGTGATCGTAAGTAGGAGTCAATTGAATACCATTTAAATTTGCTCTCTGCAAAGTAATAGCAATTTCAAGTTCAGAAAATAGGGCCAGGGGAGCTGCTGGAGAGGATTTTGGCTGTGCCATGAAGTCATTTAATTGAAAGCATCACTGATGAGGATTTTTCTATCCGAAACACGTGTCTGGTGCAGTAAAATTGGTTTAAAACTTTCTTCAAGAAGTTAGATAGCTGGAACACTTATCATTGAACATCTGAAGTGTTTAGTTATTTTTAGAATTATATGACCAGAAACAATCAAGGTATTAATTCTGCCATTCAATTGTCAGTTGATACACCAGAGCCCTGCATACATCAATCGATCACCAGCTCCTAGGCATTCTTGTCGAATAGATAACCTGGATCTTATTTTAAGAACATATTTCGAAGTTGAAAAACTGAAGTAATCTTTTTTACATTGAACAATGTCACCACTAAGCAGGTCTTTAAGATCCATTTCAATGATTGAAAACAACTTCACAACCCTGGCAGAAATTATCTATGTTAAACATCTTCAAATTCATTAGCATCATTTAAAAGCAGATAAGTTAACAGCGAGGACTAGACATGCACGTTTCGGATATTTAACCCTCGTCATTGATCCTCAATCCAAACAATGAAATATGGCCAATAATGTGTGATAATTATGTCCAAAATATAAGACGTAGCAAGATGACTAGGATATGATGCTACAGGACCCAGGTTTCAGAAATTTGTGACAATTATCAAACAGGAATTTTCGAATGCGTTTGAGACAAAGGAGGGGATCTCAAACAACAGCAGGATGCAGCACCCTTAGCAAAACCCCCAATGCAAATAACACAAAGCAGACAAGCACAAAAAGAGACACATAAGGGACAAGGAACGTCAACGCACAACACAGAAACATCAAACAGAAAGGACTACACATAAACCAACGAGCAACCGGTGACGACTTAGGACGGCCATCTGCCAGAGAAATAGCTGAAGGTGTGGTTATCCTGGATTACGATTTGAAGAAACGACCAACCGAAATTGATCAAACTTGGCTACATGTGCCCTCGGGGACTCCTGGTCCACCAGCAGTGACACTCACCAAGTGGTACAAATGTTAAACGTCTTCAAATTCATTAGCATCATCTAAAAGCAGATTAATTAACAGCGTGGACAAGACATGCACGTTATGTATCATAGACAGTAGCCGCTTCCTTTTGAACAATGTGTCTAATTTCACCCACATCTTTCAAAAGCTTGCTACAAGACTCCATGTACTAGTAAATTGTTTTTCTTAAAACTGTTGACTTGAATACACATATCTTTGTTCTAGATTTTCTCTAAACGTTTTGCATTTTTCAAAGTCCCAACTTTGTATGGAAAAAAAAACCTTCAAAAATTAAAGTTTTCTCCCTCATTGTTCTTCTCCCATTTTATTTATGAGCAAGTTGCTAAATATATATTCAGAATAAAAGACAATAACAAAAACCTTTATTTTGGTACCATAATTGCAGAACCTCATACTACAGTTTGAAAAAGTCATTGCATTTTGCAAATTTTCAGCGATTTTTCATCAAAGAGTAGTTGTTTTTCCCAATTTTTCGTACCAGCAAATTGCAAATCTGACTTCTGTATTAATTAAAATGAAAGGCAATAAATTTATTGTGCATTTGGTACCAAAATTGTTTATTTAGCTACAGAATAAAAAATGATATGGTGTTTTCCCAATTTTCAACGATTTTTCATCGAAAATCCATAGTTTTCCCCATTTTATGGACAAGTAAATTGGTAAATTGAGCTTGAGACTTGAAGACAATAAAATTGTCGTTCTTTTGGTACCAATTTTGTTGATCTAGCTGCAGCATGGAAAAAGTTATTGAATTTTTCCTATTTTCAACGGTTTTTCTTCGAAAAATTCCATTTTACCCCAAAATTTCGAAATGCCCAAGGATGCCAGAGTGGCATCAGCCGGATTATCAAATAAGAGGGTTTTTACAACACTTTCATGCAAAAGCATTTTCATGCAAAAGCATTTTGTGCGTAACAAATTTTAGGGTTTCGTGAATGGCACCTAGACTATTTCTGTTATCATAATTACTCAAAATTTCTAAAACGTGGGTCCTGAAGCATCAAATCTCAACTATCCTGCTACACCTTTCGGTACATTCATTTATCATAATAACCTTCACTAACTTTTTTCGACATATTACATTTTTTTAGATTGAGGATCACTGACGAGGGATAAGTACCCGAGACGTGCATGTCTGGTCCATGCTGAAAATTTATCTGGTTTTAAATGATGCTATCGTATTTGATAACATACATGAGCTCGCGGCGGCAGAGCACGGATTGTATTACGTACGCCCTCTTTTTATATCCATTTACATATTCATCTGTGTTGCTTGGGCCCCTGCGTTTTGCGGTCTTGTTTGTGTTCGGTCATCTGACAGTGAGGAGATTGTTTTACACCACAATTGTGCGTTCTTCGAGACATCTGGATAATCGGAAAAGTGGGAGGGTTGTGTGCACGTTATCCAGGATAACCATACCTTCTGCTATTTCCGTGGCAGATGGCCGTCCTAAGTCGGCACCGGTTGCCCATTGGTCTCGTTGGCTTATGTGTAGTCCTTTGTGTTTGATGTTTCTGTGTTGTGTGTTGACGTTCCTTGTCCCTTACGCGTCTCTTTCTGTGCTTGTCTGCTTTGTGTTTTTGCATTGGGTGTTTTGGGGTTTTGCTGTGGGTGCTACAACCTGGTGTTGTTGGAGATCCCCTCCTTTGTTTTTGAAGACATTTAACATTTGTACTACTTGGTGAGTGTCACTGCTGGTGGACCAGGAGTCCCCGAGGGCACATGTAGCCAAGTTCGATGAACTTCGGTTGATCGTCTGTCTCTTCAACGCATTTGAAATTTTCTGTTACAAAATTTCTTGAAATTTCTAAAACGTGGGTCCTGTAGCATCATATCCCACCCATTCTGCTTCGTCTTTCGGTACATTTTGGACACAATAATTTTCACACTTTTGGTCATATTACATTGTTTAAACTGAGGATCACTGACGAGGGTTAAGTACCCGAAACTTGCATGTCTGGTCCATGCTGCAAATTCATCTGGTTTTAAATGATGCTATCGAATTTGAAGACGTTTAACATTTGTACTACTTGGTGAGTGTCATTGCTGGTGGACCAGGAGTCCCCGAGGGCACATGTAGCCATGTTCGACCGAGAAGAAGGGAGGAGATCTCCAACAAGACTCCGTTGCAACTTCGATTCGGTTGATCTTCTTTCTCTACAACACATTTGAAATTTTCTGTTACAAAATTTCTTGAAATTTCTAAAACGTGAGTCCTGTAGCATCATATCCAACCCATTCCGCTACGTCTGTCGGTACATATTGGACTTCATAATTTTCACACTTTTTGGCCATATTACATTGTTTAGTCTGAGGATCACTGACGAGTGTTAAGTACCCGAAACGTGCATGTCTAGTCCATGCTGTAAATTCAACTGGTTTTAAATGATGCTATCGAATTTGAAGACGTTTAACATTTCTACTCTACCTTGATGACGTTTAACATGACGGTACGTAGTAACAGAACCTTAGCAACGGAATTTTAAACGTATCTAAATCTTTATTTTAGGCGTGAAAAATATAATGTTAATATATATAGTAACTGTGTATTGGAATATGTTTCCCATAATTCTTGGGTCCATTGCAGGTTATCACAGTATAATCACATTCCAAAACACAGTTATTCTATCATTAAATAATCTAGACATTGTTGATTATATTCTGTCGGCAATGACATCAGGGACAATGAACTTGTTGGAACTTCAGTATTATTATAAACACTTATTTCATGTTGCAGTATATAAAGCAGTTAATATCGTTCCCCGTGACCTGATGTTTAGTGTATAGATTACTTCTTTCCACTTCTTTTGCCTGAAAGAAGCTTTGTTTTGACCCTTTATCGATTTGGCATCATGGATATTATTTTGCTATTTCTAAAACTTGTCATTCTATTCAAAACTATCACCGAAATTAAAGGAGGTTAACATCTTAGCACCATCCCTCCTAGCTATTTTGAACAAATATTTTATTTGGATATGCTATTGAATCGATCCTACAGGGAATTTGGAGCCGCGCACTCTCTGTAAAATAAATGTACAAATCTTAATTCAAAACATTAAAGAGGGCGCTTCTGAAATCATTTTTTGTGGCTCCGCTGGAAGCATCACTGATGAAAATTTAATATTCGAAACAGGTGTCTTGTGCAGGAAAAATGGTTTGGAATTTTCTTCATGAAGATTTAGAGTTGGAACACTTCGGTATTATTGTGCAGAATGTGTTGGTACAAATCAGTGAGTGAAAGAAGGGAGAGAATCTCCAACAAGACTCTGTTGCAGCACCAACAGCAAAACACGAAAAGATACGATTCAAAAACACAAAAGACGAGCATATCACGAGATGGAAAAGAGACACACGACATATAAACGTGAAACACAAAAGACTACACATAAACCTACAAGACCTATGAGTAACCGGTGCCGACTTTGGACGGCCATTTGCCACGCTAGTAGCTATCCTGGATTACGTGCGTACAACCCAACCCAACTTCTTCAATTAGCAAGAGGTCTCGAAGAACATACAATTGAACTGTAAAACAACCTCCTCACTGTAAAATTACCACACACAAACAAGACGCAGAGGTCCTTTAACACAGATGAATATGTACATGGATATAAAAAGAGGGCATACGTAATACAGAGCACAATACACTGCTGGTGGACCAAGAGTCCCCGAGGGCACATGTAGCCAAGTTCGATGAACTTCGAATGATCGTCTGTCTCTTCAACGCATTTGAAATTTTCTGTTACATAATTTCTTGAAATTTCTAAAATGTGGGTCCTGTAGCATCATATCCCACCCATTCTGCTACGTCTTTTGGTACATTTTTGGACATAATAATTTTCATACTTTTTGGCCATTTTACATTGTTTAGACTGAGGATCACTGACGATGGTTTAGTACCTGAAACGAGCATGTCTGTTTAACATTCAGATGTACAAATATTAGTTTTCCGCTCTCTATCAATACACCATTTAATGAGATTAGATAATTGATCATTAAGTTTTGTCATGAGGAAGTGTGGTGCACATTTTAGAGAAGTCGTAAGAAGAAATCGTATTGGCTTGGAAATTTCCAGATTTCATTTTGTCAATCACATCTCCTGAATTCTTATTAGACCAAAATAAATTTAAATCGTTCCTGTTTAGAACAGTTTCGCAATATCTAATTACGTGTTCTTTAATAGCAGTAAATGCTGATATTAGATATCTAGACAAAATAGTAGTTGAGCGGTTACTAGAATTCGCAATAAATCAAAATTTGTAAGGAGACTTGTGCCGTTTCCGTATTCAATATAGTGTTGGGAGATCCAATTTAGAAAGAGAGATACTGAATGAAGACAGTTCACTGTTATGCTTGCTCAAAATGTTAGATCCACTTTCATTGCTTTTGATATACGTATGAGTAGACGTAATGAGTTAAATTGAGCATCGACGGACCCCTAGCAAGCTAGAGGTGGGACCAGGTACCGAGGAGGAGTAAGCATCCCTGTTGGCTAGCCGCACCTGCATGAAAATGAAAACAATATACAAAATGCATGCACTGCATATGGCCATGGAGACCACGTCAGGGAAAAATATTCAAAATCGAAAGTTCCGAAACTAAAGTTGATATGTAGTAACGTTTTCAAATGATTATGGTGTTTTTGGCTGCTTTATCAGCTGGTGCAAAGACATATTTTCATGTAAGTTACTAAAAGTCAAACACAAAAGACGAAAACCAGATTCCAAAAATACAATCATAATTCTCACGAATTCTGGACAAAAATACAAAACGATAGTTTTTCACAGCAAAAGAAAAATTGGACGAACAGACGGCAATCAAGACGGCTAACCCACCAATCGACATACAGTATAACAAATGCCTTTGATGATTTTGCAAACAAAGCAAATTGTGGACGAGTAACAATTAGATTGAATATCAATATTTCCCATGCACCTTGATTTTACATTTATTAATTTTCTAGATAGTAACGTTAGGTGTTGTTGGTGGCAAACCCCTGATGACAAAGGTAACTTTTTTACAATTAAGACAAGCTTACAATGTAATCAATTCTCCAATAATTTTAATTTTTCTTCAAACATGATGCATGATAAATCTTTGACAGTTCTATCAGAATCCTATTGAAAGGCATTAAAGGGTGTCGAGAAAATCTGTCAAACAACGATAATATCAATGACGCCCATACATACCATATGTTTTTTTTCTAATTTTTTACTCTTTACGCAACGATTCCATATTCTAAATTTAAAGAAAGAATATCCTAAATTATTAAGGATGCCTTTATCAGAAAAAGTGGCAATCACAAACACAGGTACAATTATGTGGGTTACAATAAAACTTATTTTGTGCGAGAAAATTCTGATTCTAATAGATGCACAGCGGAAGATGTAATCGAAATGTTAGAAATTCTGATCGATAGCATATTTATGGTGTTTGGAGGCATGGTCTGCCAGCAAATCGTAGGAATACCAATGGGAACTGATTGTGCTTCACTTCTTGCTGAAATTTTTCTATAGTCATTTGAAACAGAATTTGTGCATTATTTGATCTTTCACGGAAAGAGACACCAAGTCTACGCACAGATGTATCGACGACGTGTTCTTAATTAATGATCAACATTTTGCTGATTACCCTATTAGATTCGTCTGAGTTAGAAGGGAAAGAAATCACTGAAAGCATTTAGTTTGCTTCTTAGTTGGATATCATGTTGTTCTTTTAAGATTTTTTGGTCTACAAATAGTTCAATTATTCAACTATAATATGGTTGTCTTCCATTTGTCAATTCTATTTCAAATATCTAAAAACAAAAGGTGAAAATAATTGCTCTTCAACACCTTTTTCATGTGCATTTTATGGCCTGACTAGAAACTTTAATTGTCAAGTTATGACCTTTTGTTCATTTGTCGCTTTACCTATAAATAATAACTGACACTTTGTCATTCATTTATGTACATATCTTGACATTTGACGCCGGGTAATGATTAACGTTAATCTGTATTATCATATTACAAATTTAGTATCTGAGACGGAAAAGGCTTTACATCATATTTAAAATATTTGCACTATATTTCTATTTAAATATTCTAATTCACAACGTCTTTTCTCGCAAAGTTATTCAGAGCATTTGTTAAATCAATAGGAAAGGATGAAAAATAAAAGGATATATAGGATATAAGTTAATAGCTTGAAATTCTCCAAACGGAATTACATATTTGTTCCGAAATGATGTTCATTTATTTTATCTTATTAAATATTTAACTGAAAATAGCAAATTCTTTCTTTTTCATAATTTGTGATGCAGCTTCCTTTGGTCAAAATCACTAAAAAATGTATACAGCACAAAATCGATAATTCAGAAAATCAGAAACCGAAGGGATACAAAATCAGGATAAACAGGAACTAAAGCAAACAAACAAAAACCTCCACCACATGAAAAGAAGCGGACTCCCGATATGGGAGTGAGACCAGGTGCCCAGGAAGAGTAAGCATCTCCTGCTTGCATGCAACACCCGCCGCTTCAGTTCGGTAGAACTGTCACATCCGGTACCTTCCATTTCGGAAGACATAGAGTACAATCTTTGGCTGGATGGTTCAAATGGTCTATGACAAAATATCATCCACCATTCTGGAGAGTGGGACATCATAGTGTATGACGAGTTCCCCATATCGACCGTAGAACTTCCTCAGTGACGATGTTAGTCGGTCACAAACATATCCCTGACTGAGAAGCTTATCTGAAAGACGCCTAGCTCTCAGAGCAAAATCCGTATATTTGGTACTTGCTCTGGCATAGCGTATCAACTGAGATATGAACTCGCCATAAGCAGACGATGAAGGGATGTTGCTACTCAGGAAAGGAAAGTTTGTAATGCTGAAATTGAAGTCGTTACGTTTGTCATAGAGTGAGGTGTTCATGTGACCATCAGTGTCGTAGGACACCATAATGTCCAAATAGGATGCTGAATTATTTGTCTCTGTAGTTTCTATGACTTCAAGCTCGGAAGGATAGATACTGCTGAGGTAATCCGCGAAATGTGGATTATTGATGGACAACACATCGTCTATGTATCTGTAAGTGAAGTTGAAGTCAGAAGTAATTATCTTTTCCCTTTAGAGACCAAAGATTGAATGAATTCAGCTTCGCACGAGTAAAGGAAAATGTCAGCAAGCAGTGGGGCACAATTGATCCCCATTGGAATGCCGACAATTTGATGGAAGACCTTTCCTCCAAACATCTTCTCGATAAGAAAGTTTAACATCTGAATAATATCTGTTTCAGTGTACTTATTGTCAGAATCGGACTTTTCTTTCACAAAGTAGGTTTTGTCATAGTTAACAACAATAAATTTGTATTTGCGAGTTCCATTCTTACTTGTAACGCATTACTTATAATTTTTGCGAGTCTTTCTTTCAATTTAGAATGTGGAATTGTAGTGTAAAGTGTCGAAAAATCAAAGGCTTTAATCGAATGGACTCTACTAAAATGAGTGGATTTCAGATGTTCTGAAAGTTTCTTCGAATTCTTTAAAATCCACATCTAGTTGATACCACTGCGACAATATACTGTCGAACAATATCTTTGAAGCCCAGATTTGATTTCAGATAAAACTTTGGTGAGTAAGATCGATACTGATTTGGTACAATATTTTGAGGAGCCAGCGATGAAACGTTGTTTGTACGGATTCTTATGCATTTTAGGTATGCAGTATATGTATGGCAAATCTAAATCTAAATTGTTAGTGTCGAAGCCAAAGTTTGTGGTTATCTATTATTTCAGAGGCAGAAAGGTTTGTTGGGGTAAAAGTTGGATTTCCAGGTGTCGAATTCAAACCCAACTCTTTCACTAGACTGTCGAAATAGTACTATTTGCAAGTAAATGTGTAATTATTTGAGGCTTTGTCCGCTGGTGTGATGACATAATGTTCTTGGAGGTGGGTAAGCTCTGTGATAACATCAAGTTCAAGTTCAAGTTCTTTATTTACCGTAAGCCACACAGCTCATAGGTTACACAATATATACAATATATATACAATATACCATAAATGAACACAGGATAATAAAGTGAGTGTGTTCGTCTAAACAATATGATGTACTAGTATGACACAGTGTGTAATATATGAAATGTATGATAAAATAGTATAATATATGATGATATGACATGGGACGTGAAAGTAGACATAATCATATTCATAATAATTCTGTCCTAATTCTACTTGCATAATAAAGATATTTACCAAGGTTACATAGTTCTGCTACATTATTAACACTAAGAAGAAGAATAAGCTTAAATACACTAGGTTTTCGGAAGTAAAATGGTTTAATATATTTGATTCTAAGTGAATGAAACTTGGGGCATTTAAGAATAAAATGGAATTCATCTTCAATATCGTTTAATTCGCAACAACTACATAATCTATTTCTTCTTTCTATATTATCATATCTTCCTCTTTCTACATTTAGGTCATGAGATGAAGTTCTAACTCGGGCTATATATTTCTTATACATTGGTTTAATCCGTTTAATTAAGTAATACTGTAATGTAAAATTATCGGTCAAGTGTTGATATAATAAACCTTTAGAAGAAGATGCGATTCCGGTTATTATAGATTGTCTGAATGTATCTTTCAATCTATTTTCAATCATAATAAGTATATCTTTACTCCATATCTCTTGTTCAAATAAATATGAGAGTCCTATGTTATCTAATTCTCTTTTTATATTTGCAACCCATTCATCGTTTATCTCTATTCTTTCTCTATAACATGCTTGTAATATGCAATTATTAGTTTGTTTAAGTTTTGCAAAGTATTTAAAAATCTTTATTTTTCTTGCTACCATTAGAGGGTATCTACCAAGTTCTTTATAAACAAAGTTATTGGTGCAACTTTTTATTACTCCTAAATCTTTTTTGCAAAATGTTAAATGGACAGTTTCAATAGCCAATGCTTTATGAAATCCCCATACTTCTGCGGAATAGTTCAGAATACTGCTAACATAAGTATCAAAAAGGGAAAGGTTTGTATCAATATTAAATTGCAATTTTTGTAATGATCCGTTCAAAGCAAAGACTGCTTTTCTCCCTTGTTCAGCCAATTTTTTCTGTGTTTTAAAGAATTTTCCGTTGTAGCTAAATATCATCCCCAGGTAATTAAATTCATCCACTACTTCTATTGGACTGTCATTATATGACCAGTGTTCATTATTTCTATAAATACCATTATTTCTAAATACTAGAATCTTTGTTTTATCTATGTTAACCGCTAAGTTCCATTCTTTGGTATATTCGTATAATTTGTTCAACATTAGTTGTAGTCCCTCTGGAGTCTCTGCAATTAATACTGTATCGTCTGCGTACATGAGTAAATATATGTTAAGAAGTTAAGAAGAATGATTCGAAATCATTTACATACAAAGAAAACAAGATGGGCGACATTATCTCCCCTTGAAAAAGCCCGAAAGATGAACTGAAATGATTGGTTAAGAATCCCTCAAATTTTATACAAGTTTTCACATTTTCGTATAATGATTTTATGATGCTAAAAATTTTCCCCTGTATTCCTGAACGTATCAACTTTGACCACAAACTACATCTATTTATAGAATCAAAAGCTTTTTGGTAATCTACAAAGCAGCAATATAACCTTTTTTTATTCTTTAATGTCCTATTTATTAAAGTTTGTAAAGCAAAAATAGCGTCCGTTGTTCCGTATCCAGGTTTGAATCCAAATTGTGCATCTGTTATGATTTCATTTTCTTTGTCCCATTCTAATAACCTTGTATTAAGAATTGAAGTGAATATCTTTCCTAAACAGCTTACAATAGTGATACCTCTGTAATTATTTGTGTCGTTAACATCCCCTTTTTTATATATTGGCACAATGCAACCTTTTGCCCATGATTCTGGGAAGAAACCTGTTTGGAAAATATCATTGAACAATCTATTTAATATTGGGAGTAATGTATTCTTTGAGTTTATGAACATTTCATTTATAAGATTATCCTCCGCAGAGCTCTTATTACACTTTAATTTACCGATAGCTTTTTCTATTTCTAAATCACTTATTCTCTGGTCAAGGTCATCATATACAGCATTTTGAATATCATCAGATAAAACAGTAAAATTTTAGGGTCTTTAAATATAGACTCGAATCTGGTGTTCCCAGTTCCCAAGTTTTCAAAACATTTCACCAAAAAATAGACTTTTAAAATATTTAAACTATTTTAGTATATTTTCACAGTATTTAAAAACTTCTAAGTCCGATAACTCCGCAACGACAAATGAACATGAAAATCAAAAGGCGGCTTCCTCTTTACAGGCTTATCACAATGAAGAAATATCACGAAAATCTGTGAACACATATTCAAGTTATTAGTCGATTTGACAGCCTTATATAACATGTGGCCGACCTAGAAATGTCCTTTCCTATGAACTTTTTTTGATGATTCTTATCTATTGGATAGTACTGAACGATTCTAGCTTGGTTGCCACTCTGGCAACCTTGGGCAACTCTTTTCATCGCCGGAAATCCAAAATGGCCGCCAAATGCCTTCCACCAATAGATGAAATTAAATTCTTTCTTTAAATATTAAGTGTGGCACATCAAATCAGGGGTTTTGAGGGTCAACAAACCCATTTCCGATGTAATTTTTACAATTTGAGTTCATCCAGGACTAAAAATTCAAGATGGCCGCCAAATATCAATCTCATTATGGTACAATAAGGATATTTCAATAAAACGTTCGTGTTACATGTCTTATTTGTAGTTGCAATGGTCCTAGAATACATTTAGTTTGCTGTTTTGGTTGTTTTCAGCTTACACATGTTTCTGGGACAACTCTGCTTATCGGGGGAAATTCAAAATGGCCGCCAAATGCCTTCCATCAATAGGTGAAATTTAATTATTTCTTTAAATCTTAAGTGTGGCACATCAAATCAGGGGTTTTGAAGGTCAGCAAACTCATTTCCAATGTCATCTTGACATTTTGGGCTTATTCTAGGCTAGAAATTCAAGATGGCCGCCAAATTTCAACCTCAATATGGTACAATGTGTTGATTTCAATAAAAAAAAAGTCGTGTTACACATCTTATTTGTAGTTTCAATGATCCTTGAATACATTTATTTTGCTGTTTCCGTTTCCAGTTCACACATACTTGTAGGACAACTTTTTTTCATCGGGGGAAATTCAAAATAGCCGCCAAATAGTCCCCTACCACTGAGTAAAATGTAAAAAGAAATATCACAAGCTCTTATTTCTTAAGACTTACTATGTAATGAAAAATGAATAAGAGTGACATATAAGATTGGATGATTTCAGCTTTAACAAACTAGGATTTGTCAAAATGTAATGCAAAGATAAACATGTCATTTGTTTGATTAAAATGGTACTCAAAAGACAAAAATAGAGTTTCCCTTTTGATCATGTTGATATAAGACCAGTTTGTTTGACGCAGGAGATTCTAGAGTAAGCAAGTAAACTCGAGGTAGCTTGGCTATTTTGGCTCTTTTGACCATCATTGCAATTTCTTTGCTTGGCCTGTATAGCTTTCTTTCCAATCGGCAAGAATGCAAGAGAATGTGTTTGATGTTTTCTTTACAACAGTCCCTCGGTGTAATTTATGTTGAGTTGGGCTATCTACTATATTTATGTATAACGTTATTGATGACATGTACCATTTTGCAATGAAATTCTGAACCTTGCATCTCTATCCTAGCTATTTATACTTAAAATGGAACTTTGTAAGAATAGAAAGTCTTCAAATTTGGCAAAACTACATTAATTATATATGCTTCTTTGAATCATTTTGGCTGGAAGTACCACTAATGAGCATTCATTGTCCGAATCATGCATGTCTGGTACATAGAATGTATTTTTCTATGTAAAGAAGGCTGCCCAATAGTAACAGGGTTAGCACTCGATCTCATTTCTCTTTATAAGGCCGGTTAAGTTTGTAAATGAACAGGCCTTTCAAAATTTCATCTGCTATGAATACATCATAGGATAATTTTAACTTCTGGTTGGAGATTTAATTCCTCCGTTTTTCTCTACAGTGATTCAAAATTGAATCCGAGGAATCTTAAACTGTGGTAAGATGAAATGGTACTACGTATGTTTTGGCATGTAAAACTCAAATGGGTGAAATCTATCTTGAAAGCAATAGCCATGGATATCAACTAGTGTTTCGTACAGTTTGAAGGTTGTTTCTATACCATATATCTTAAACAGGTCTTCAATCCAAATGTTTTCTTACAACACAGAGTATTTAGTTGAAGAGTAAAACGTAGTCAGACGACCAGCTTGGAATGAATCTAAAACAGAACATGGGCATAAGTCAAAAGAATAGTGACAGGGAAAATGATCTATGTCAAAAATACAGATCATGCAGAAATCCTGGAAGAACTTTGCTCCTTTGAATTCCTTTTGCAGACTTTCAAATAGGACAATCACTTAAGTATTTGACATGATATTTTGACAACCCATAGCCCTAAGATGTAGATTCTTGCTTCAGGTCGACTCTTTTCCCCCTTCTTTCAAATATACAATATTTGCAATTTATTTTTATCTTTATGATAAAAAAAGATTCTTCTCTTTTACGGTTTGAGAATGTGCAATCTATGTAAAAAGTGCATGTGTAAGCTCATATTGACAAAAGGAAATTTCACGTGGAGTATACCACGTTTGGGATCACAAATAATGTTTAACGTCTTCAAATTCATTAGCATCATTTTAGAGCAGATAAATTTACAGCATTGACCAGACATGCACCTTTCGGATAATAAACCCTCGTCAGTGACAAGATGCATCACAGTTATTCGTAACGAAATGGGAATATTGAAGTGAGGAGTAATTTTATGTTTAGCCTTTAATGACTAATAAGCAAAATGACACCAGATATGGATTTGGCCCTTAAAAGTCCTGATTAGATGTGCTACACTTAATATATCAAGTAAATATTACATTTTACACAGTAGTAGGAGACTATTTGGTGGCAATTTTGAATTTCCCACGATAAGCAGAGTTGCCCTAGAAGCATGTGTTAACTGAAAACAACCAAAACAGCAAAATAAAAGTATTCTAGGACCATTGCAACTACAAATAAGATGTGTTACACGAACGTTTTATTGAAATATTCACATTGTACCACAATGAAGTTGAAATTTGGCGGCCATCTTGAATTTTAGTCCTGAATGAACTCAAATTGTAAAAATGACATCGGAAATGGGTTTGTTGACCCTCAAAACCCCTGATTTGATATGCCACACTTAATATTTAAGGAAATAATTTAATTTCATCTATTGGCGGAAGGCATTTGGCGGCCATTTTGGATTTCCGGCGATAAAAAGAGTTGCCCAAGGTTGCCAGAGTGGCAACCAAGCTAGAATCGTTCAGTACTATCCCATAGATAAGAATCATCAAAAAAAGTTCATAGGAAAGGACATTTCTAGGTTCTGAAATTTTCAAATCGACTATATCGCTTTCCATGCGTCTTTACGTCGCCCATCGGCTGACATGTATGGATTGCGTCAAAAAAAGTAAAAAAAAAAAACCCGTTACATATGTCAAATTGTTAATATTGAAATATATGTTCTATAGTACTAATTTTGTTGTACTAGACACATATTTTTATTCTCGTCAGAAGTACTTCTTGCCAAACAGTTTAAATAAAGCCAAAGTGAATTTACCTGGCGCCATCTACGATACAGAGCTTTAATTTTCTCTTGCCGAAAATGAGCGGCTCCAAATTTTGTGTAGGGTTTATTCAGAAGCGTATTAAGGTAAAAAAAAATATGGCCAAGAATGGTTGGAGGGTAGGCGCAAGGACCTCAATTCTAAACACAACCGAAAAAAAATTCCGAAACCCAGCTAAGAACAGAGCTATGCAATGAGGGAGATACCCCTTAGTCATAGAAATTTATGTCTATTTTGATGACAGGAAATTTAGAATATATTTCAATGCAGTGCGTAAACATTAAAACTAGGTGAGCGATATCCTCGGGGACGTACAGTCCACCACCAGCGATACCAGCCTAGTAGTTGAATTGTCAATATTGAAATATATGTTCTATAGTACTAATTTTGTTGTACTAGACACGTGTTTCGGATATTTTAATCCTCGTCAGTAGTACTTCAGGCCAAACAGTTAAAGTAAAATTAAAGTGAATTTTCCTGGCGCCATCTACAATACAGAGTTCTAATTTTCTCTTGCCAAAATGAGAGGCAGAACAGCTTTTCTTCTTGAAATATACAAATTTTCAAAACGTTTCATCCAAACATAGATTTTCCTCCTTTAAGGATAGGAATTCGTATTAGTCCAATCCTTACAGATTTCCATTGTACATGTTATATGTATGTTGTCAATACGAAATAAATATGTTTAAACTAAACATAGATTTTTGAAGAATTTTTAACTATTTTACTGCAGAATTCGTTGTTGTTTGAATTTGATTGCACTTGGGCTCATCCGAGGCAGCGGACCCTGTCCTTTATCGCCCAGCGGACTCCTAAATAGGTGCAGATTTAAAATAGAAGGGGTTTATAGTCTCAATCGCTTTAGCATCATGCGACTTCAACAATTACCTCCCTGGCGAGACCTGTACACCAGTGCATTCTCAACTCCATTAGGATTATACAAGCAGAGCTGCCGTTCAGGCGCTAATGCTTTTCATTCACATTGCAAACTCGTCTCATGAGTTAAAGATGATCCTGACGATAATCTCAACAGCACTCACAACAGAGCAAAAAATTAAGCATCGACGGACCCCCAGCAAGCCAGAGGTGGGACCAGGTGCCCGGGAGGAGTAAGCATCCCCTGTTGGCTAGCCGCACCCGCCGTCGATGTTTAAGCACGAATATAAAAACAATATATAATATTCATGCACTGTCTGACTTTAAGTCTATATAGAAAGTGCTATGGCGACAATGCCAGGGAAATATATTCAAAACACTTACTGTCAAACCCCTCGCGGGGAACTTTTTTACGAGCTCCACACGGCAAAGGGCATAAGTGTGACACAAATGAGTTAAAGATGATCCTGACGATAATCTCAACAGCACTCACAACAGAGCAAAAAATTAAGCATCGACGGACCCCCAGCAAGCCAGAGGTGGGACCAGGTGCCCGGGAGGAGTAAGCATCCCCTGTTGGCTAGCCGCACCCGCCGTCGATGTTTAAGCATGTGTCAGGTACCCGGTTTACTCTTGGGTAAAGAGAGCGAAACATAGTGTAAAGTAACTTGCCCAAGGTTACAATGGTTTTGCAATGTCCGGCGACGGTGAGATTCGAACCCATGACCTATGGGTTCGTAGACCACTGCGCCAACCACTACGCTACCAGCACTACAGATGCCATATATAAAGTCGGTAAACTCCGTACGGCGGCTTCGCCCAGCATATAAAGCAGGCCGCTCATACCGCTACGCCACGGTGACAACCCTTTCCCTACGCAGGGTTGTCACCGTGGCGAAGCGGTATGAGCGGTCTGCTTTGTATGCTTGGCGAAGCCGCCATACGGAGTTTACCAACTTTATATTTTAGTATATTTTCACAGTAATTAAAAATTCTTAGTCCCATAACTCCGTAACGACAAATTAAATGAATCTGAAAATCCAAATTTGGCTTCCTCTTTACAGTCTCATCACAATGAATAAATATCATGAAAATCCGTTGACCCATAATCAAGTTATTGCGTTCCATAAGCGGACGGACGGACGGACGGACGGACAGACGGACGGACCGCGCCATACCATAATACGTCCCGTCAAATGACGAGCGTATAAAATAAGTCAATCGAAACCAAACCCGAACTTGATCTGTATAACAATAAGATGTATTCAGGTATAAAATATCATTTCAATATTGGCAATACAATGGAAGAAAAGTAAAAAAAAAAACTGAGAATTTCATAAAAGGGATAGGTTCACTAACTCCAAAAATCGACCGTAATTTTTTGCAAAAAATTTTTATGAAAATTATTATTCAGCATCTCAAATACCTGCCGAAATAGAAAGTAAGCAGTTTCCATTGTCAAAACGTCACGTGCGTTAGTTATGACGTCATATTTTGACGTCATTTTTTCTCTTTGACGGAAAATGAAGGAGAGTCGCCATAATTTTGGCATCAAACTTTAATATTTAAAACCCTCACCCGACATACATTTTATGTAGATCGTAAAATAAATAGCAAATTTAACTTTTTATATTAAAATTATTTTGGTTGAGGGCTGGCGCCCTACTGTGTTTCATACATTTTGACAAGAATTATGCCAATTTCTGACGATTTTTTAGCATTTTACGACTTTAAGGCGGGTGTTGCATGCAAGCAGGAGATGCTTACTCTTCCTGGGCACCTGGTCTCACTCTCATATCGGGAGTTCGCTTCTTTTCATATGGTGGAGGTTTTTGTTTGTTTGCTTTGGTTCCTGTTTTATCCTGATTTTGTATGCCTTCGGTTTCTGATTTTCTGAATTATCGATTTTGTACTGTAAACAGGGATATGGTCATCATCCATATTTGTCATTGGAGACAACTCTTTCGGTGAACAGTTATTATTTAATATTTCAATCACCTATACATTTAACTTCATTTACCGACTGACAGCACTACACCATAATACAAGCGAGACTTTCAGTATTTGTATGCTTCCATTTCGTGTCTAGTATCACCATTCCGCCTTTATGTCAAGACATACTTTCTTTTTATAGCTCTACTATAAATAAACTAATCACTAGGTTTGATCTTCTTCTTTTTAATTTGTTGGCGATATTGGGCCGCGGAGGCGTACAATTTCAAAATTCCAATCAATTCAAATTTAAGTTAGTTAATCAATCAAAGTAACAAATCATGTGAATCAAATCACATGTGGGGGCCGCCATTCACATACGGGCTCGCCCCCTATCAATCAATTGATACATTGTGTTTCCGGGCCGAGGGTTAACCCGGGGCAGCAAATACACAGGGTACACACACATGTATTTCCGGAAACACAATATATATATATATTTCACACAAATCCATCAAATCAATCAATCCATCAAATCAATTCATCAATCAATATACAATATATTTTCCTAAGGTTAAAAAGTCTAAAATTCTGTGATCATATAATATACATGTATTACAGTTAATTAAGAGTTATTCACATCATCTCTCAGAATCACTGCGTCGATAGGGTCGCATACGCTTAGTTGTGACCTCCGCGACAGGGCCTGTTGGTTCCTTGTTCTTTAATGGAGTGTCCTATGACGATGACGTTAGAAGGGCACCAATGTCCGCATTAAAAAACAGATGCTGAAAATATACAAGGGCAAAAACAGCAGCACAGATTGTTTATCAATAATTATCAAGCAACATATTAACACAACATAGGGTGAGGTGGGTGGGTTTTACATAAGATAAGAAAGATTTTTTAGGAGCGAATTATAAAACGTACCTCTTCCTTTGAAAGCGTTAAACAAAGAGACTGAACGTTATGCATAATAGGAAGAATTTAATCGGGCGTAAATAATCCGGATTCACAAATTGGGACCCAACAGTTCCGCGTCGGTAAATAGACATATTTCTAGACAAGCTATCGTATGTCCTATTACCGACTGACAGCACTACACCATAATACAAGCGAGACTTTCAGTATTTGTATGCTTCCATTTCGTGTCTAGTATCACCATTCCGCCTTTATGTCAAGACATACTTTCTTTTTATAGCTCTACTATAAATAAACTAATCACTAGGTTTGATCTTCTTCTTTTTAATTTGTTGGCGATATTGGGCCGCGGAGGCGTACAATTTCAAAATTCCAATCAATTCAAATTTAAGTTAGTTAATCAATCAAAGTAACAAATCATGTGAATCAAATCACATGTGGGGGCCGCCATTCACATACGGGCTCGCCCCCTATCAATCAATTGATACATTGTGTTTCCGGGCCGAGGGTTAACCCGGGGCAGCAAATACACAGGGTACACACACATGTATTTCCGGAAACACAATATATATATATATTTCACACAAATCCATCAAATCAATCAATCCATCAAATCAATTCATCAATCAATATACAATATATTTTCCTAAGGTTAAAAAGTCTAAAATTCTGTGATCATATAATATACATGTATTACAGTTAATTAAGAGTTATTCACATCATCTCTCAGAATCACTGCGTCGATAGGGTCGCATACGCCACCTGACCGCTCGTTTGCCGAATGTTAGTACGACAAACAGCGGTCACCGCCACAAAGTGACGGCAGACCCTATCAATGAGATCAAAAGGCAGCGTCGCGCCCTATCTAAGTATTTTTACTGTATGCTTTGCCAACCGCGGCCCTTATTTCTATGGTGCTTAAAGCGCTGTCACTATGGCAGACTGAATATTTCGCAAAAATATGTCATTTCCGACTTGTGATAGATGTATTCCATCTGATGCTAACAACTTCCGGTTTTTGAACTCTGGGTGCTTAATTCTGAAGCCTCCACACTCCCTGGCCTTTGAAAAACCTGCCCCGTTTATGCGATATCTCCCCCGATTCATAGCTGAATTTTATGGGAATGCTTCCAAACAATACGTGGTAGAAGTTCAGACCAAGCTATTTTGCAACGCGGAAAATTTTCTTTCAAAAACTCAAACAGTGCAAACTCATGTGCATCATTATCTCATGAATGGGAGTTTGACCTAAGTCGTTTGCACCGCAATGCAATATGATAAAGTCTGGATAATTTCCGAACTTAGTGAGGTATTTAATTTTCTTAAGGGCACTCTGTAAGGTTAATCCTCCGTATCCTTGCCAGCAGATATCAACCCCTTTTTCTTGGAGTCCTAGACTAAACCGCCAGGCTGACCACAGGCTCTAGCTGCTGCGTTTCTTACTATGGATGAACCAACAATCCAGATGAATTTGCGTTCTGAAAGTACTTCGATACCAATGAGCATGGCATATATGGTACCCAGAATATAATGATACTGTGTGTATCGCAAAGAACATATGTTAAGTATACATGGATAAAGTAAATAGGTTAAATCTGCGTAAGTGGCGAGCGAATATAAGTGCGGAATGCACCCGACTTCCACCTACCAGCTGTCTTGATTGTATTGTCATCGAGACCGATACTGGCCCCATACGTGGCCGCACCTATGCGGAAGGAATGACTTGTATAACGGTTTGGGGGATAACCCAAAATAGCCAAGACTTTTTTAAGAACTGCCGAGAATTGATATCTAGTCAGAGGCCTACCATCAAAATGACAAAATGCGGCACCCGGGAAATTGGGGCGAAGTTGTTAGTAGGATTTCATACTGAGAACAGGGCATGGTCTTTTACAAGTTGCATTCAGCATAATTTTAGTACCTTTACCGTATTGATCCGTTTTCGATTGTGCTATGCGCAAAATTACTCTGTGTGATTCCATCTGAACATCGTCTATGTGCTATGAAACTGTCGACTTTGTATTAGTTAACTCACCTATTCGTAAGAAAGCATGGAATGCTACAGAAAACGCTGCCCTAAACATCGCAGCTTCGAACGCGCTAGAACAAACTGGCGTTAAATTTGACATAAGATCATGTAGGAGGGTGGCTGTTATTGGTAAACGCTTATCCCTAGTCTTATTTAGGCGTCTCATACCTTCCAGTAGCTTGGAGACAACAAATTTGTTCGTCGGGTCAGTTTTAACATGCAATTTGCAGTAATAACTAATTGCGGCAACATAAGACCTTGCCGTTGCGAATGAGTAATCATTATGATGCAATGATAAAGACGCTTTGAAATCAATAACTAAACGTGGTTTACCGGTGGCGGCCACAACGCATCAAAACCTTTGTTCCGCCGGAAATTAGAAAACGCCGTCAACCCTGTGTTATGTGTCGCTAACGTGTTCTCTGCCATTGATGCGCGTAACAGTTTACTTATTTCATGCTGAAAATTCGATCCCAAAAAAGGGTTGGCACTGTTTCCGGGCGTTGATCCGCATTTGGTGCAAGCTTTCTGAATCTGTCCCACTGTTTACGAGAAATAGAGTCCGCTATTTCATTATTTGCACCCTCAATATGTCTAGCTTTAAACGTAATATTATAATTCATGAGTGCTAAAACTAGAGGACGAAGAAGGGACATAACGCGCTTAGACTTTGAGGATTGTTTATTCAGAATAGCCACTAGCGCCTCATTGTCTACGTTAAAATATACCCTACGGTTGCGTAAGAATTTACCCCATACTTCTATGGCTGATACTAACGGAATCAGTTCAAGAAATGTGATATCCTCACGGCTTTAAAAAAATTAAGCTTCCCTACTAAAGACATAATGATTTTAAGTGTACTTTTTTGTGATTCAGTATTTCCTCGATATGCTTGATCAAATCCGCGATCTTTCTCTGGTATCTATTTCTAATCCCAAGAATGTTAGTTTAGTTACTGGTCCGACGGTCTTTTCGCTAGCTTTGGGTATTCCCATTTCCTTACACACTGACAGGAAATTCGTCATCAATATTTGACACTGAGACGTTCCCTTTGGACCAGCAAATATGAAATCATATAGATAATGATCCAGAGTACTGAATTCAGAAGTGCTCATAGTTACCCAGTGCACAAATGTCGCAAACTTCTCGAAAATTGAACAAGATATTGCACAACCAAACGGTAGACATTTATCTATATAGTAAAATCCATTGACGAAATAACATAATAGATGAAAGTCTGATGGGCAAACTCTTATCAACGGAATGCACTTTTCATATCAACCTTAGCAAGCTCGGTATCCGGTCCTAGTTTAGCAATCATCTCGACGACGGTATCAAACGAGGTATACCTAACGGTACACAGTTCCGGATTGATAAAGTCATTGATACTCTGTGATGGAGGGTAGGATAGGTGCGTTATCATTCTCCAGCCACCACTAGATTTGGGAATAATCCCTATCGGAGAAACGTGCGTATTTGGAAAAGGAGGGTACTGAAAAGGACCCATAATTCGTCCCTCAGTTATTTCAGTTTTTATTTTTTCTTCCACGATATTGGCGTGTGTTTTCGCAGATATTAAATTCTTGGAAAATATACCGATCCTAGGGCCCGAATATTGTATTTTGAAACCATTTACCAAACCATCCATCAGAGACATAGCGTGTTCACGGTTTACTTCTTTATATAAATACAGATGTCGCAAGCAAGCCTTAATATTGATTGGGGAATCCCCTAGGGCCCATATATCGTGTATAACCCCTTGACCTCGGAGCGAACGGCTGTCTCGGTCGAAAATTTTGGTGCCGAAATGGCAAATTACTTCTTGGTGCTTTGTAACGCGGTTGACTGGCGAGGATTTGCACAGTGCAAAATTTTGACCGGATGATTGGAAGAGCACCTTATACATAAATGACTATATTGGCATGCTGTATTTGTACAATAGCATTGGTTGTTGAAAGAATAGCATTTACCCAGACTTGGTTTTGTAGAGGGTGTGAGGCTAGACTGGCCTCCCATGTACAATAACCACAGCTCGGTATCTATTTCCCCCCATGATTTTGTTGGGTTAGACACAAG
This sequence comes from Pinctada fucata, assembly GCA_028142955.1. Taxonomy (NCBI): domain Eukaryota; kingdom Metazoa; phylum Mollusca; class Bivalvia; order Pterioida; family Pteriidae; genus Pinctada; species Pinctada fucata. The sequence goes on along the minus strand of AP027107.1, from coordinate 62,151,865 downwards.
CTTAAGTCTAAACTGTTCGTCGAACGCCATCCAGTTCCCGGACCTATCTGATCCTATCCGTACGTCACTCATGTATTTCAGCATTTGCTGAAATTTATATGTATACATGTATAAATACTTATATATATCAAGAATGCATCGGTCCACATTTTTATTGATGTTATGGACTTTGTGTTTTTTGCTTTTGTTACCAATTCACCTTTCGAATTTAGCACCATTACCTTTTCATCCGCGTCAGACGTTTTCGAGTTAACAAGTATGTTGCTAGGTCGACATAAAGACCCTGCATATTTTTTTCTTTTATCTTATCAGAGACATTGTGTCCAAGAGTATAGCTTGTTGAGCATATTTGTACGGGCAACTCACTAAAATCCGTACCTGTGTCATCAGTAGACAGTGCTACCTCAGTTGCACTGACATTTGGCCAGGGCTTCTTCAACTTGGTTATGATGGTTATCCTCCCCCTCATTAGATTCAGGTATTGATACTGACTCTTTAGCCGTTTCTTTTGCTGGTACATGTCGGCCCGTTTTGGTTGCAGGTTTCTTGGCCTTTGTCCTACTTTTATCTCCTGTTTCTGTAGCCTTACGTTTTCCTCTCGGCATCGTTGATATATGTATGTATGAAATAAATATAATAGTCATTCTACTGAATAGACAATAATATTTAACATATCTGTATTTTACAACTTTTATAAATTATGATGTATCAGAATTAAATGTCGCAAGTTTAATGATTGTGATTCAAACCTTTCCCTTTACAACTTCAAAAGAGTTTTGCATTATCTAAATATTTTATACCATCCTGCTTGCATGTACCACTTACGATACTACCTTGCTTGGCTCGCACGTCACATCGAGCACCTGTTTTATATCAACTGGTTTGTTACCTCGTGGCTCTCTTTGCACCCAGCCTCTCCTATATTGCACACGGCTCTAGACCACGCTTCGAAATGTATTATGGCTTCTTATTACTCGTAGTACATGTACACATTCCAATTCCCTGATAATTGCAACTCAACACCTCTTAATTATGGTCAATGTGACTCAAGATAAGTAAAAAGACTACATCAATTAACTCTTAACAGCAGTTAAATAAAATTATACATTGTTTTACATAAGATAAGAAAGATTTTTTAGGAGCGAATTATAAAACGTACCTCTTCCTTTGAAAGCGTTAAACAAAGAGACTGAACGTTATGCATAATAGGAAGAATTTAATCGGGCGTAAATAATCCGGATTCACAAATTGGGACCCAACAGTTCCGCGTCGGTAAATAGACATATTTCTAGACAAGCTATCGTATGTCCTATTATACGAAATACAATCGAAATCGTAAAATATTATGAAATTAGGCCGATTCTGCTCCTTTGTTAAGTCAAGGACCATAACTCTTGTAAAATTAGATCAATCGGATCCATCAAACTCAAATTTGATCTGTATCACACTGAGATATATACTCACATACCAAAAATGAGCTCAATATACATGTAAGCAACAACACTTGGCGGAAGACGGTTTATCGCCGTTGTTTTCAAAACCTTTAAAGTTAGGCGAGTTTATCGTCCGTGGATAGACAAACACAGCTGATGCGACGCCATGAGCATCCGTTGATTGTACGGATGTATACTTTCGTAAGCAACTTTTGCAACTTCTGCAATTTATAAATGATATATAGCATTATAAAGTTTGATATTTCAATGGGAAACCTATCTAATATGATAGATTCTTCTGCAGAATTCCTTATTCGTGGGATGTCGTAGCTTAAGAGGAGTTTACATTCTCGTGGACGACAAACCATTCTATACCTTGTCAACTTGTGTCTATTTTGTAAAATATGTACTTTTGTAACATGTTTCATTATGCTGCTATATAATTGTGACATTACGCTAATAAATAATAATTCAATACATTTTAATGTAAAGGAAGTGAGTGAATTAATAGAAATATTAAACATGCCAATAAAGCTGTCCGTTGTTAGATAGTATAGGAAATTTGGTTCGTAGTTAGATGTCCGTTGCTAGTTATAATCAAATGTATTTTTCTAAAGAATATGCTCCATAAAGAAAATATGTCTACGCCAAATATGGATAATGACCATATCCCTGTATACAGCGCAAAATCGATAATTCAGAAAATCAGAAACCGAAGGCATACAAAATCAGGATAAACAGGAACTAAAGCAAACAAACAAAAACCTCCACCATATGAAAAGAAGCGAACTCCCGATATGGGAGTGAGACCAGGTGCCCAGGAAGAGTAAGCATCTCCTGCTTGCATGCAACACCCGCCGCTTCCATCCGGTAGAACTGTCACATCCGGTTACCTCCATTTCGGAAGACATAGAGTGCAATCTTTGGTTGGATGGTTCAAATGGTCTATGACAGAATATCATCCACCATTCTGGAGAGTGGGACATCATAGTGTATGACGAGTTCCCCATATAGACCGTAGAACTTCCTCAGTGACGATGTTAGTCGGTCACATACATATCCCTGACTGAGAAGCTTATCTGAAAGACGCCTAGCTATCAGAACAAAATCCGTATATTAGGTACTTGCTCTGGCATAGCGTATCAACTGAGATATGAACACGCCATAAGCAGGCGAGGAAGGGATGTTGCTACTCAGAAAAGGAAAGTTTGAGATGCTAAAATTGAAGTCGTCACGTTTGTCATGTTTATGTGACCATCAGTGACGTAGACACCATAATGTCCAAATAGGATGCTGAATTATTTGTCTCTGTAGTTTCTTTGACTTCAAGCTCCGACGGATAGATACTGCTGAGGTAATCAGCGAAATGTGGATTATTGATGGACAACACATCGTCTATGTACCTGTAAGTGAAGCTAAAGTCAGAAGCTAAGTATCTTTTCCCTTCAGAGACCAAAGACTGAATGAACTCAGCTTCGCACGAGTAAAGGAAAATGTCAGGAAGGAGTGGGGCCCAATTGGTCCCCATTGGAATTCCTACAATTTACTGGAAGACCCCCCTCCAAACACCACATAAATGTTGTCGATCAGAAAGTTTAACATCTGAATAATATCAGTGTACTTATTTTCAGAATCGGACTTTTCCCTCACAAAGTAGGTTTTGTCATAGTTAAGAAGAATAAATTTGTACTTGCGATTGCGGTTCTTACTTGTAAACGCATTACTTATAATTTTTGCGAGTCTTTCTTTCAATTTAAAATGTGGGAATGTTGTGTAAAGTGTCGAAATATTAAAGGCTTTGATCTACTAAAATGAGTGGATTTCAGATGTTCTAAAAGTTCCTTCGAATTCTTTAAAATCCACATCTGGTTGGTACCACTTCGAGAATATACTGTCGAACAATATTTTTGAAGCCCAGATTTTTTTTTTGATTTCAGATAAAACTTTGGTGAGAAAGACCGATACAGATTTGGTAGAACATTTTGAGGAACCTGCGATAAAACGTTGTTTGTACGGATTCTTATGCATTTTAGATATGCAGTATAAGTATGGCAAATCTAAATCTAAATTGTTAGTGTCGAAGCCAAAGGAAGCAAGAGCAAGTACTAGGAACATTTGTGTTTTTATGAGCTTCGACAAATTTAAGAACTTTTGGTAGTTATATAGGGATAACTACTATAGAAAGTTGATGAATTCATTACGTGTTTTGTGGAAATTCAAAAGAAAAAGTCGAAGAAATATAATTTATGGATTATTTATTGATTTGTTTATCTTTCTGATTATATTTCACTAATATCTATGTGAAGTCGTGATGGACATATCTAATCTTTTTACGAGGAGAACGGAGAAAGAAAATCCAATAGTTAAAAAGGATCTAGATAAAATATATATATACATACATCTGTAGCATGTTAGAAAAGTTTGACTGAAAACTGAATAAAATTTCAGATGTAGAGGAGCAATTTGTGAAGATACATGTAGAAGGATAAGTTTCGAGGCTGGATAATTTGGAAATGAGAGTTAAAAAGTAAGAGACAGAAATAGTATAAATAAATGGAAATTAAGGAGTTACGTAAGGCGCAAAAGGAAAATGATACTTAGAATGATATTATATGCAGTGATTTGCTCGATGGTCTATGTTGTGAATTTGAATAGGGAAGTAAAGATCTGTACAGAGGATAATGCGGAAGGGTTCCAGCTCTATACTTTCTTGAAGAAAATTTCAAACTAATTTATCATTTAGAGGAGTTACGAGAGGACATCTTAGATCTTAAGTGCAGATTGATGCGGTAGAATTTGCTCTTTTTTGGAATGGAGGAGGAAGATGTTGATGATTGAGAGGAGGTTATCAATGACTTTATACAGGAAGATGAAGAGAGATATCTATTTTTAGAGAATTCGGCGTGGAAAAAAGAGACTTAATGGGTTTTTATCCTCCTTGGAAAAAACTATATTGCTAAATTTTGCTCAATGAATCATTTTTAGTCTTCCTTTATTTTTCTTCACTCTTAGGTACCTAATTTTGCTTAGTTTCGTTACTCATTTAACAGATAACAGATAGAAGCTCGAGTAGCTCGTTGATACACATTGTTGGTTTGACATAATGAATATAATCCTCCTGGGAAAAAACTATATTGCTAAATTTTGCTCAATGAATCATTTTTAGTCTTCCTTTATTTTTCTTCACTCTTAGGTACCTAATTTTGCTTAGTTTTGTTACTCATTTAACAGATAACAGATAGAAGCTCGAGTAGCTCGTTGATACACATTGTTGGTTTGACATAATGAATCTAAATCCTTTTTTTTTTTCTGGAACCCTCATCCTTTAGCTGATGTGTGAAAGGGAGGGGGAGGAAGGGGCGGGAGGAGGGAGAAAGGGGAGAGGGAGGAGGGAGGGAAGGGGGAAAAGGGGAGGGAGGGGCGGAAGGCGGGAGAGAAGGGGGTGGGAGGAGGGAGGAAGGTAAGGGAAGGGTGAAAAGGAGGGTGAGGGAGGAGGGGGCGGGTGAGGGAGGTAATGGTGGGAGGGGGTGAGAAGTACCCCCCTGTTTATATAATGATAGGATATAAAGTGAAAAGAGATGGGGGTAGGTTATATTAACACTCATAAGACTTACACTTACACATAACATATAAAATGCAACATGGGTAATTTAAACTATGAATTTCTCAATAGATAATCAATCATAATATGATAATTATATTGTAGTTCGGCACCGGTTATCCATTGGTCTCGTCGGTTTATGTGTAGTCTTTTGTGTTTGATGTTTACATGTCGTGTGTCTCTTTTCCGTCTCATGCTGTACTCGTCTTTTGTGTTTTTGCATCGGGTGTTTTGGTGTTTTACTGTTGATGCTGCAACGGGGTCTTGTTGTAGATCTCCTCCCTTCTTTTCTTAGTTATTGAAAATAGTTTTCCATGAATTCCATTGATTTACTGTTGAATATATCTATACTATTTGTTTCCAGTGATAAATTTATGATTGCATCGAGAAAATCACCGAATTTGACAGGTTTCAATGGAGCTGTTGAAATGGGTGTTGCATGCAATCAGGAGACGCTGACTCTCCCTGGGTACCTGGTTTCAATTCGGAATTTTGTTCATTCCAAGGTTCGCAACCGTTCCTGTGGAGAATATAATGATTTTGCCTTGCCTTCTCGACCATGAGACTGAATAACTGATGGGTTATTCTGTAATGTTTATTGCTAAATGAATAACATTACAAACATTTCATATAATTTATGTACAGTGACAAATAAATGACCTAGAATGAAACATTTCAAATCACAATATTTGCTTTGCTTTTTTTTAAGATTTTGGATGAATTCTTCTTCATTCGAGTATAAAAATACATGTACATCTGCAACAAGTCCATACAATGTTTAACGTCTTCAAAATCATTAGCATCATTTTATAGCAGATATATTTACAGCATGGACCAGACATGCACGTTTCGGATACTTAACACTCGTCAGTGATCCTCAATCCAAATTTAATAAATATGGCCAAAAGCCAAAAGCTGTGAAAATTATTTCCTAAATATACCGAAATTAAGCAAGATGGCTGGGATATGATGCTACAGGCTCTAGGTTTCAGAAATTCGAGAAAATTTTGTAAACTGAAATTTTCAAATGCGTTTCTAAGAAACGATCAACCGAAATTGATCGAACTTGGTTACATGTTCCCTCGGGGACTCCTGGTCCACCAGCAGTCACACTCACCAAGTGGTACAAATTATTATCGTCTTCAAATTCATTAGCATCACTTTACAGGAGATTAATTTACAGCATGGACTAGACATGCACGATTCGGTACTTAACCCTCGTCAGTGATCCTCAGTCTAAAGAACCTGCTTGTAGAGATTCTCACCAAAACTTACATAAATGTTGTCCAAGATGAAAGACAATGTAATATATAGGTCTTTACATGTCCATAATTTGTATGATTTGTATTCTGTGGAAGAAACTCTTTGATTCAGATGTACACATGTAAGTTTTCCCCTTTCAATAAAAGCACAAGTTAAGGAGTTTGACGATGACAATCGATCATTTAATAAATAATTAAAAAAAAAAAAACAGGGCCAATGCATATAAAAAAAAAAAAACAGTGCCAATACGAAGAACAGGGCCAATACGGAAATTGACATCACTTTGTCCGTGAGGACGGAATCAAACATTGCAGTCATTTCAGACGCTTGGAATTTACATGAACGATAATGAACTATACACGTTTATCTGACGTTGATTATAAGAATAATGTTGATGTTTTTTTTTTATTGGATATTTTTTAATGTAATCTTAACATCAAGCAGAGATACCAACCTGGTGATTAAAATCGTTTATATTGAAATATATCATTATGTTGTATTATAAACCTGCAGTGCACCATATGCGCATTTGTATCTGACAAAAGCATCGATCTTCTTTTTATTTCACAACACATGAGGAAGAACCGCAGTTGCCATTGAATTTTTTTAAACACTATGTTTTCTCTGTGGATTGATTGCAAAGAACCCTCCAGTGAGATCAAAATCAAAGATACGTAAATTGATATGGAATGGTGTCGTTTTGACTACAGCTGTTATAATCCATAATGGCCGATCATTTTTCATTAAGAACAAGTCGTTATTGTTACGTCTTTGGTTGTCATGTTTAAGCATGATCCGCCGTATTGTTCTGTCGTCAATGTTATTTCTAGTATTTCCGAATCGTTTGATAGAAAAATTAAGTTTTTTTTTAATATCAAAATGTTGTGTTACACTGCAGGAAAAGGAAGGCTTCATTTTGTAACCAGGTGTTGTTGGATATCCCCTCCTTTCATTTCTTGTTTATACGATATACGCCAACAAATTGGAAACAAACTACAAATAGTCCTACTGCACCAAAAGAAAACAACGAATAAACAAAACAATCAAATCAAAATATGATTGTCAATACATGCAGTGGGGAAGACAAATTTTCGACCAAAGCCGAATTAGGAAGGTGGTTTTTAGAATTTATTGCGTAATTGTGTGATTATCCTGAATATCAGTATATGACCTTTACACTCTTCTGGAAACAAAGAAGTATCCTACGATGCATAAAATCTGTATGAACAAAATCCTTTTCCTTGCAATATTACAAGCCGGCAAGACAATAAAAGACACTGCCGACCCTAGCTGCGTTTGAAGACAAACTCTCTCAAAGGAGTGCGAACCGTACGACATACAGTCCGAGCTCAGCTCACTGAAAGGAGATCATATTTGATCCCCTTGTGAAGTCTTAAAACGGTATATTTTTCTCTTTCCGAGGATGAATCAAAAGAATGTATGTAAATTCTTTGATATGATTAGAGATTTAGAAGCAAAAGTCTTCATTGACAAATCGCAAACCTTCTGTCATCCTCAAAACTTCTAATGATCTTAAACTATTTTTAATAATAATACGGAAGTGTTCCAACTTTATACACTCTTGAAGAAACTTTATACTTTCTTGAAGAAAATTTCAAACCAAAGCGTTCGAAATGCGATGTACTTGGACATGTTTACCTTCTTTACTGCCTTAGTCGTCAGCAAAATATAAGATTAAAAGCATTTATTTTTTTTACAAATCTGAATCCTAATTAGTTTTCAAATTTAGTGGTGAGAAATGATGAAGCTGTCAACACAAATAGAATTAGATTTAGAATTTCAAAGCAATTCTAATTTACTTTCCTCAAGGATAAAACGATAATTCTCTTTACTATGCTTATATATTTTAAATCTACGCTCCGTTCACTTATTGCGTATATACTTGTCATTGTCTAATAATCTATCATCCTAATTGGAGAGATTCAAAAGAAAATATGTTGAATATTTATAGTGCAAGTCTTAATCAACAAACATCGCTCGTAAAAAGTACATTAATTATTATTTGTGTGAAAGTCAAGTGCTTTTTTTCCTGGTCATGATATCTCATGTCAAACAAATTGAATTATATGTCATTATTTTGAAATTATGCAAAGTTCGATTGATGACAAAAATAATGATTTTGAATGACAACATGTATAACCGATTAAGCTTTTTCCTCCAATCAACCGTGACTTTTGCTGATCCATATTAGAGTATAACAGTATAAAAGGTTTTTTTTATTTGAAAGAAAATTCAGAGTTTATTTAGATTGCCATCGACTCTCAACTCTCTGCTCTCAAAGACCACTGGTAAGTTGTATCAATGGAATAGTTTATTTATTTACTTTAAAGTAATCATTTGATAAATAATTTCGTCCATTTTTGCTATATATAACTGTTCTAATAATTTATTTTATCTCTTTGTTTTCATTTTATAAAAAATTACGTAAAATATATCCATAGGAAAACAAAACTTGTATATTTCAAAAGAGCAATGTTTGTTTTGAAGAATACATAAAACAGAATATGAAAAAAAAAATGAAAGACGAATATGGAAAAAAAAAGAGAGGAAAGAAAAAAGCATTTCCAGAAAAGAATTTATCACTATTTTCGTTTAATAAAAATGCAATAATTATTTTAACTTTTTTTCTTTTCTCAAAATCTAAAGGGGGAGGGAGAAAACAAATACAATTTCGATCATATTTAGGAATTCTGTAAAATATATTGTATATAAATCGTACTTGATGATTATTGTATAAAGAACATATAGGGTGATATCATTTGAACAAAAAAAGTGTACAGATAATCTTAAGAGGATATGTCGTTTTTGAAGTAAATAAAAATGTACTTTTTTATAAAATCGGTAGAAATTTTAAACTTCAATCGAATTGACATGTGCATTTTTACATGAGAATAACACTTTGACTTTTACAAAAAGGTTTAAAAACCAATTTCTTGTATTATTTCTTAAATCTAAAATTCTAATTTTGATAAATGATTCATTTCATACTTATAATAAAATATTGTTCATTGATGCAGAATTTTTGGAAACCAGATATCCAATTGCTACATATTTGAATCTCCTAGTTAATGTCTTGTTATAAAGACAAAATGAAAATAAAGCAACAGCAAATCACCATACAGAGAACTTTCTTTTGCAGATAACATGCTGAAGTTTGTAAGTGCCCTCCTTTTGGTGTCAACCTGCTATGCCGGTTATGACAAAAAGTCAAATGTAGGCTATGGAGGCTCCGGAATAGGAGGATTAGGCGGACTAGGTAGTCTTGGAGGACTGGGTAGTCTCGGAGGACTGGGTGGATTAGGCAGTCTCGGAGGAGTAGGCGGCCTCGGAGGATTAGGAGGACTGGGTGGTCTTGGAGGAGTAGGAGGACTTGGCGGATTCGGACGAAGGGGATTCGTACAAGGTCAAATTGGACCTTTTGGAGGCATCAGGTCAAGCTTACAGGGGTTACCTTTCACCTCACCATCTATACGAGGCGCTGCACAAGGACTGTCAGCAGCCGGAGGTATTGCAGCACGAACCGGTATTCCTAGCAGAGTATCAGGCGTTGCAATCGGCAATCGCAGAACTGGTCAAGCTGTAGTATCAGGTAATGTACAGCCATCATTTGGTTCCTTCGGTGGACTTGGCAGTGGTCTTGGAAGCTACGGTTATGGAGGATTAGGAGGACTTAGCGGATTAGGTGGACTTGGAGGATTAGGTGGATTCGGAGGAGGATTAGGTGGATCAGGAGTAACCAGTTTCTCCTCATCGGTCAGTCAGGTACCAGGTGGTGCTGTAGTGAACGGAGTAGCTTACCCAGGATATGGTGGATACAGTCCATTCGGAGGATATGGTGGCATCTCCGGATACGGTAGTCCATACGGAGGTTATGGAGGGTCACTCGGAGGTTATGGAGGGTCCTATGGAGGTTATGGAGGGTCACACGGAGGTTATGGAGGTTCCCTCGGAGGTTATGGAGGTTCCCTCGGAGGATTCGGAGGTTCACTTGGAGGATTCGGAGGCTCACTTGGAGGATTAGGAACGAGATTTTCAGGAGTTTCACAAAACACAGGTATCGGCAGTGCCGTCTTTAACGGACGAGTAAACAGAGGATTCGGCGGTTTAGGAGGAATCGGAGGATTAGGTGGAATCGGAGGATTAGGTGGAATCGGAGGTGTAGGAGGACTTGGTGGTTTAGGAGGAATCGGCGGTTTGGGAGGACTTGGAAATGTTGGAGGATTCGGAGGTTTAGGTGGAAATCTAGGATATGGAAATATCGGAGGATATGGAGGTTACGGAGGTAGACTAAGGAGAAAGAAGGTAAGGCAACCCTTAGTGGTATACAATATAAAAATGTTTTCAAGAAAGCACTGCCAGTTTCTATAGGCTTTCCTTTATTGCCCTGATTCCACTTTATACATTTTGAAAAAGTTAAAGATCTTCAATTCACCAATAGTTTAGTGGACCATGTATATACATCGCGTCACAAATAGTCTCATCTATTTTCTTTCAAGCGGGGATCGAAAGTTGGAATTCTCGCGAATGAATTTCTCAATTTCTCATACATTTTTTCCTGTTTCACGTATAGCTGTCTTCAAAACTGCGCTGAATCTCACTTTGACATTTTGGAAACCCCCCCCCCCCCGAAAATGTTTAGAGTAGCTTATGTCGTTAACATTTATATAACTTTTTAAAGCTTCATATTGAGTTCTTATGCTTTTTTCCTTTCAGAAGTATTAGATTCCAAATCAGGATAACGAACATTCAGCCCATTGGACGACCGACACGTATATTCTTTTTTAATTTATGTACATATTAAATTGTTGATATTTATATTAAAGTTGCAAGCATCAAAATTTCTTATTTATGTTCGACTTGCGTAAAGAAAATCAAACTTTATTTACATTGTTTTAAACTGTTACATCAGTGAGCAAAAGTCAACACAAAAGCTGAAACCTGATTCTAAAACCATAAGGCCACATTAAGTTGATTTGCAGTTCTTCGGGAATTTTTTTTTAATGAAAAAATAGGACCGAGCGAACGAAAAAAAATTTTTATATAAACAATTTTGAATTTTGAAAATTGAGGACCGATACCCATTGACAGAGGACCGAACGAGTGAAATTTATTTTTTTTTCTACTTATTTTCATGTACATTTCAAAAACAATGATATCAAACTCTTATGTATAACTAATTTAATATTCTTTCTCGTATCTCACGGAAACAACAACTGAATAAATGAATCAAAACATTCAAGAAATAGGAGATAAGAAGAAGTTATTTTGCTGAAATAAGACGAAAATGAATATTCTGAAAGAAGTTACATATCATACATGACACACAATAGCGCATATATCATCTAATTGACTAAAGGGTAATTGACATTGACAAAAAAAATAATTTGACGATGCCACATGAAAAACGTGTAAAATAAAATGTACAGTTCCTTCTGGTACTATTAGTATTATTTTAAAACAATATAAGTTTGTATAAGTGACTTGTACTTGATGCATATAACTCTTATACTCTACATCTACTAGACCTTCGAAATTCAATTGAAAATGTTGAATGTACTAGTAATATGAAAGATTAAGATACATTTTTTTTATTTGTTATCAACTAGAATGTTTAACTTTATCTTCTTGCCATTGATTTTCCGTTTGAACAAAGAAATAGTCACCCATGTAAAAGAATACTACAATACTGATGATCAGGCATACATCATTATATTACATACAAACAGGCATAAACACAGACAGACAACACATAATATGCTGTTAAAAAATTGATACCATGGTACCATCCATCATCTACAGTTTTGACCCAACTTATAATGCTTGGGGGCCACTTGGTTTGATACGGGGGAAATGATCTGTTTGGACATCAATATGACATTCACTCTCTCCATCTGAAGTTTTAATTATGAACTCTACATACTTTAAATTAAACTCCAATGCCATCTTTACCTGTTTACTACGGGATTTGCATCTACTACTATACCAATTTTCCCGGACTGTTACGAACGTTACGAACCAGCCGGCTTTGTTTGATTCGTTCAACAATCTATATTGTATGAATCTGCCATGTATTGGTTTTTGTCGAGTGAACACTGACAACAATACAAACGTTGCTGCCAGTTTGGACGAGATAACTTTTAAACTTACTCGGGGCGCTTGACATTCTTTTCTGTCATTTACATGTTGCGTCAAACGCTTCAGGGATATTGATTCCAATTTTTTTCTGAATCTGAAAAATGGACCGCGCGCAAAATAAAAATAATAAAAATCAGGAATCGAATTTTTACGACTGGGATTTCCGACGAACTGCAAATCTAATTGGTGTGGCCTAATCGTAAGGCTTACGAAAAAATGGGGAAAATACATAACAGAACTTTGTCATGTAACCATAAAATGTCCGCACGATAAAAGAAAGGAGGGGATCTCCAAAATGAACATCAAAACAACTCAAGAGAAAACACACACAGCAAGTGACATATATGTAAAGATTTAAAATAGAGATTTAATCGAAAAAGGTCGCTTTCAACATATACATTGATGATGAACATGTTAAAAGAATTCTGACAACTACTCCAGTATCAAGAAGGTAGCATTTCAAACCTCCTAGTTGAACACAAAAAAACATATCATCACAGTAGTCTTGTGCGTAATGAAAAGACAAACATTTAATTAGAAGCGATTCTCGGAAAATTTGCACGTGTGCCAACCAGAATTATACACCTATGAACACCAAAAATAAGACAGCCATTTCTTATATTCACATTTTTGCTAAATATTAGAACCCCTATTTTTGCACAAACACCCCTTATAAATCGAATTATATCATCAAAAGTATTCTAACATTGGTAAATTCTCCCTACGTTAAAAACTTCTACGTGACGTCATATTAGGCAACCCAATTTACTGGAATATAATTTGAGCTGCCTAATAGGCGTTCAACATGGGAAATCTACTAGTAATGTAAATATAACAAAATGAATTCAAGCACTCTATTCAAACAAACATTGTGGAAAACTTGTTTAACCGTGTGAACTTGTTTGACTTGTGGAAAACTTGTTTAACCGTGTGAACACAGCGGTAGTTCATTCTGCATTAAGCTATTTTTTAAATGCGATATGAAACTTAAGACCAACTTTCAGAAATTTTACTTTATGACCAACTCGAACACATGATATTTAAGAAATGAATCTTATATTTTATCTGTTGTTGTAGGTATCACCCGAAAAATTGGACGGAAAACTGCACCAATGCGAGTAGCGTGTTGATGCAAAAGTTTTCGGTCCAATTGTTCAGGTGATACCTGCATCAACAGAAAAAAAATTATTTTAAGATTAATTTCTTATCATTTTATATCCTCTACTTATGGAAAACAGACTGTTTTCTTGGATCTAATAACAATCAATCCCCGCACTATATTTTGTAAGTTCGGGGGGTGGGGGGGGGGGGGGCTGCGCAGTGATTCAACTGCTTTCCAAGACGAAAACAAGTTATGGCAGCCGCCATGATTTAAACAGGGAACGATCGTCTTTCTCTATCGTTGGAATAAGGACCAGTTAGAGAAAATCCTACATGCACAGTCATTTTAAGTAAGTAGAAAGGAAATGGTACCCAAGAAATTTTAAGCAAACATCAAGAAATCGTTTCAGCTACGAGTTTATTCGTGTTTGAGGGAATCTCCGGTTCTAAAAACAGTGCTATAAATAGACCTATGTGAAAAATGTTGTTGATCGACGTATCAACAAAATTTCTTAGCCAATCAAAATATTCGTTTCATGAAAATAACAATAAGAATTAAATGATTCACCAATCAGTGAAATAAAGACAAGCACGAAACCAAAAATCGGAATCCAATAATCACAATCAATAGGCATACAAACTCTTGCAATTATAAAACAAAAAAGAAAGAGAGGATATCCCAAACAATAAAATAGAGGAACGTATGCAAATAATAGAGAATATATAGAGACTAGATATTATAGGTGGTGTCTCTCAAATGCGACTCCTCATTAATATCAAAGTCACTAAGACAAATTCAAATTAAAAAATGAAAGGAAGTTTTTCTTAGTTTACCGTCTTCAGTGCCTCTTGGAATCAGTTCTTTTAAAAAGAGTTCATAAAAAAAAAAATATTCAGAATATCTTGAAGATGACTTTGAAAATGCGACAGTTGACGAACGCTGGACTGGTCGGTATTATGGATGGTGAGCTAATGACTGCCACTGTCTTAATCTCGGCAGATAAGACATGACCCTGATTCCCTGCGCTATTTCAAAGTTGGTCAGACGTCTCATATAATTGATCTTATTGGTCAAGCAAAGCACATTCTAAATTTTCTTTCTCTTTCTTTGTATCATTTTTTCGTGTGATGCGCTTACGGAATTCCGCAACTGGTAACATCTGCAACTAGTATTCTCGCTTTTGACGTCACGTTACCATGAAAAAGCTTTTTGCTTATGTACAATAGTGCGGAAAGTGTTCCGACTCTTTACCGTCTTTAAGAAAATTTCAAAACAATCTTAATGCACCAAACACGTTTTTCGGATAGTAAATCCACATCAGGCATGCTTCCAGCCAAAGCCATTTTCAGACACAACAAAAATTCATCTCAGTTGCGCCCTCTGGATTGCGAGATATTGCCATATTTTATTAGCTGTATTGCGATATATTGTTTCCTTTATTTTCTGTCATTTTCTATGTAAAATCAGGCTATCTTTGTATGTGAAACGTCTTCAACCTAGATAGCATCATTTAAGAACAAATCATTTCCAGCATGGACCAGACATGCACGTTTCGGGTACTTAACCCTTGTCAGCGATCCTCAATCTAAATGTTTGTCTCAACAGTTCATATTTTCTGATTGAATTTTACATTGTCAATGTCATTTGCTTCAAAGAAACACACACGTCAATGAATGATTTTGATTGCTTTTGTCATTATTCATTTCAATTGTGAGCGATGTTGACCATGGGTGGTTTTTCAAAGTAATTCAATGATAAATGCATATATTCTTTAAAGGCGTGTACATTGCGATACCCATTTTGTATCGCGATACGATACGAATTTATTATTTATCGCAATATATCGATATACGATATCGATATATTGTTACACTCCTTTTAATCTGGATGATCACTCCATTTGCAGCAATTGTTGCAGGTGGCAGCCCAAAGCTAGTTGCCGGTGAGCATTGACATCTCTCCCTCTGAATGTTCTTGTTTCAGTGGTGTGTACTTGTTTGGCTTCTGATATGAATATTCTCGTTTGTGTGCAGATGTTTGTAGACAATTGTTGATGGGATTGTTTTTCGTGATCTTCATTGTATGGTTTGTCTTTGTATTTACTGCAAATCAGCTTTGTGAATATCGACATCCACATTTTCAACATTTTCTAAATAATGCAGATCTGCTTACTTTATAATTCCAGGATGAAAGAATACTTATCTTTTCAAACATTTCTTAAAGTCAACCATTTCAATTATATTTGGTCTCTATAGTTGCAAATGACAAATATGGATAATGAACATATTCCTATGCACGGTACATGATCGATAATTCAGAAAATCATAAACCTAAGGCATACGAAATCAGGACAAAATAGGAACCAAAGAAAACAAACAAAAACCTCACATATCAAAAGGAGCGACCTCCCAATATGGGAGGGAGATCATGTGCCCAGCAAGAGTCAGCATCTCCTGCTTGCATGTAACACCCGTCGCTTGAATTGGGTATAATTGTCACATACGGTTACTCCCATTTCAGAAGATACAAGTATATTATGTGGTTCGATGGTTCAAATGGTCTAAGACAGAATTCATGCTTTCTTTGCCTTGGTTCTGGTTTTATCCTGGTTTTGTATGCCCTTGGTTAGATGATTTTTCGATTATTGATTTTGTAACTCTTGATAGGGATATGTTTTTTCCCATATTTGTCATCCACCATTCTTGATAGTGGGACATCATAGTGTAAGAGGAGTTCTCCATATCGATCGTAGAACACCCTCAGTGACGACGAAGACATAGTTTAAACATATTTCATTTCTATAATAAGGATTAGGCAACCAACATTATAAGTGTCCGTAGACCTCGGGTTTTACCTGATTTTGAAACGCCTTAGGTTTAACTGATGTATTTTTCATATACAATTATGAGAGAATCTTATGATATGTACGTCCGAAACAGATGAAGTGTGTCCGCTACAAAATATGAGCCTTTTTCTTTCTTCCTTCCCGGACAAAAATGTCAGCTACCTAATGATATTTTGGACGTTTTGTAGTTACAAACTGTGCGTATTTTGCTAATGATAAGCATATACTAAATTGCAGATAACACAAATTTTATGACCTAGATGCTATGGCCTTCTTTAGAGAAACCTCCGTACTCAGATAAGAAAATTAAAGTGTCCCAACTCATTCAACATTTCAAACCAATTTTAATGCGAATCGGATAGTAATTGTTTAAGAACAAATAATTATTAAACAAACCATGGAATTTCAATAACCCCCCCCCCCCCTCTAGTTTAAATGTTTGTGTATCTATTTTTGAAAGAGTGCGCGGCCCAACAATTCCTCTTGGGTCGAGCAAATGAATTATTAAATCAATTTTATGACCTAAAAGCACTGGAAGGAAGGTGTTCGGATGTTTACTTCCCTTGTTTTTCGATGATATGTAAGGAAAATAGTTGCGTACACGTGTGCATACGATACCAATCAACGAATGAATCATAGGAGGGGATGACAGTCAAATCATGTTCCAAATTTCACAATCAAAAGGCATAAAATTCTTGATGATAAAATCAGAACTTTCTCGAGACAATTGAAAATAGAGCAAACAATACAAAAATCAATAACACAGCTTCATAGAAACACAACGGACGACTTCCCCATGGTACAGTACAAGCACTGAATGCATTGTAGGGCAAAACATTGTTTGCAATTAATGATATGTAAGATGGTCATTCAAATAAACATTAAAGAGGTACCAAACAGTTATTAAGTCTCACAGTCGAGAAGGCAAGACCAAATCGTGAGAATTCCCATTGTAATGGTTGCGAACCCCGGAATGAACAACATTTCGAAGTGATACCAGGTGCCCGAGGAGAGTCAGCGTCTCTTGATTGATTGCAACACCCGTCGCAACCGCTCCATGGAAACCTGTCAATTCGGTGATTGCCTCGATTTTGATGTGCATATCAGGTAACTATGTCTTGTTTGGTGTTGATGACAGCATTCAATCACAATGCAGAATGTCACTGATCATTCTGGAAAGGGGGATCTTATATGCTTTTATTACACCCCCGTAGCGACCGATGAACTTCCTTAATGATAATTTCATTCGTTGTGCAATATAACCCTGAACAAGTAGCTTACTTGCAAGCCATCTGGCTCTTATGATGAAATCTTCCTATTTGGAAAATGCCCTGGCGTACCGTATCAGCTGAGAACCAAAAAACGTCAATAGCAGGAGAAGACGGAATGTTGCTTCTCATGAAAGGGAAGTTAGTTATGTGGAAGCTGAAATCGTCACGCTTGTCATACAGTGAGATGTTCAAATGGTCGTTTGCTTCAAAATATAGAAGTATATCCAAGTGCGAAGCGGATCTGTCACTCTCTTTAGTTTCCTTGATCTCTAGTTCAAGAGGATATATTTCATGTACATGATCCTTAGAGTTCGGATTATTGATGGACAACACGTCGTCTATGCATCTGAAGGTAAAATTGAACTGAGATGCGAGGTGCTGCAAAACCTCCACCATATGAAAAGACGCGAACTACCGATATTTGAGTGAGATGCTTTAAGGATAAAACTGGAACCAAAGCAAACAATCAAGAAATGAAAAAGAGCGAACTTCCAATATGGAAGTGAGACCATCTGCCCATGACAACACTATATGTGCACTTCCTTTAAACTTGTACAGTTCCATCATCAAGGTATGCATCATATTTTGAAAATATTGCTTTTTTTTTAACAGTAGGATTATTATCAAAATAAGGAGAAAAGATGGAATGAACATTAATTGAAAAAGAAGATAGAACAATCGCCTCCTTTTCTGAGAATACGAACCTGTAATAGAACAAAAAACAAAGAAACGCCCAGACTGACACACTGACAAATCTTGAATGGTACACAACCAATTTGAATGTGTGAAGTTCATGGCTTATTTTGTTCTTTATGATTTTCGTTTTGTTCGTCAGATGTTTTGATTTCTAATGATTTTGCCGTACCTTCTCGACTTGAGACTGAATGACTGATATGTTCTCTTTGATGTATATTCAGTATCTATCCTTGGGCCTTATTTTTCTGTATATGCGGCGTTTCGCGATTACAAGCTTTTTTCTATGACGACATTTCAAAGCATGATAAGAGTGTCCCCTTGAATGTTTTGAGATGTTTGACTTTGAGATACATTGAAGTCTTTGTTTTCCTTTGATTTGTTCAATTTTTTTTTCTTTTCAAAGTTCAAATGCTTTCACCTTCACAATTTGCGTGATAAAATCATCGCCGGTCATTCCGAATTTTGTCAAACTTTGATAAGGCATACATAAATGAAAAAAATTCAGGTGTCCAAACGCTGGAGCAAGACGCCAAGCAAAAGTGATTCATAGAAGCTTAAAGACGACCTCTCTTTTAACTTCTTAATTTCAGGTATATATGTCTTCAAAGACATTTGATTACAAAAGTAAAGGCATTTTAATGGCTGCTGACTTTATTCATGAAAAACAGTATGAATGATAAAACGTATGTAGTTCAATGATCTTGTCCGTTGCGCAGATGATTTAGTATTTCTGAAAATAATAGACATAAACGAATATGAAACAAGATAACATTTTTAGGAAAAATCCCATTTGCTATATTAATTGACCAAATAGAAAAGTGTTAATAGTTATTATATTTAAAATCTCCTGCCTATTGTGTATTGATATCGCAATTGATACGCTATTCCAGAGCAAGCTCAAACTACAACGATTACGCTACGAGGGCCAGGAGACTTACAGATAAAGATCTGACGACCCAAGGGCACATTGAAGAGCGACGACTTTGACACTGCAAATGTTTAAACGATACAATGAAAAAATCATTATAATATCTCGTTGTCCTAAATGTTAGAAGAATGTTTAGGTAAGAACCATCCAAAACACAGAATTTTTTGCACGGCCTTAGTGAGAAAAGTTGCTAGCAAAGATGAGATGCTTTCTCCCTCCGGGCACCAGATCTCATCACTTTTGCTTCTTTGCAGAATGCTTAGAATACTTGTTTATTTGAATCTCCGTAGAAGCTTTTGTGAAATAGAAATTTATCGTAAGTGTCGCTATTAGAATTAATAAAAGTTGTGTAGCGCCGCACACATCCTAAGAGCTATAGATCTAACTCTCTCTTAGTAAGTCGGAAATTTTGGTTATAGGCTAAGATATTGAACCGAACTATATGTTGATGTTGATTGTATCATTTCTTGTGGAAATAGGTTCTTATGATATTTCGTAATAGCAGACTCCACAGGAAATTATCATGTTTGGCAGGCTAGGGGATCAATGGAACTGCATTTTTCAATCAAAGTGTACCTCTGTTTCTTCATCGAATTAATTCAGGGTGGAGCTGCAATTATTTTTTTGGTAAAAGGTAGGGCCACATTTGAAATGGACTATTTATCATGTTAATTCAAACTTTCTCTTTGGCATTGTTGCATTACAAAAAACGCATTGTCACTTGGTGAATTTTTCATTTAATTTAAGAAAAAAAATATTGGGGGATTGAATTTAATCCTGAGTTCATTTGAGTCGTGACTTTTGACAAGAATCCAAAGAAATCTAAATAAACAACTTTCAGCCACAGCAAAATACCTCCAAATGAGCATTTCTTCATCAATAGTGTTATGGTGTCCTACTTACTTATATACTACGCTTGCATTAGATATGTAATATGATGCATGTAATACCTCAATATTTGCAAATTAGCACGGCGAGTTTGAACAGCGCCACCTACAGTGTATTCCGTACTTGAACTGGACTTTGCAGATAAATCGTTGAAATTACATCCATTTGGAACAGAAATATAGTGATTTCATCTTCAAGTATTTAGCAATTCAATCTTTATGTAATAATACGGAAGTGATCCAACTCTATACCTTCTTGAAGTATCAATATTGATAAAAAAAAAACATTTGAAACTAACAGACTGATTCCGAAAAGTAAAAATTAAAATGAATATACCTTTCTCCTAATTCTTCTTGAAGGCACGTATGAGCTATACAGCGCTGGTGATCCGTATCCACCGGTTAAGTATGGGCTTACACCATACCCACCACCAAGGGAGCCGTAAGGGTTGATTCCGTATCCACTACCATATGGATTAAATCCTAGTCCTATGTTGTTACCGTATGGGATATTAAGTCCGTATGGTGTTGATATCGAGCCATATACCCTGTTTCCGTGTGTGTTTCCATTAAAGTACGCAACATCCGGACGTCCGTATCCGTATCCGACTCCACCATATCCAGGGAACCCATACCCACCCAATCCTGAACCAATTCCACCATATCCCGGGAATCCGTAACTGCCTAATCCGTATCCTAGATTTCCGGAGCCCAGTCTGCCGCCATAATTGAGATTTAGACCATATGGAGTACTTATTCTTCCGTAAACCCGATTACCCAAAGTGTTTCCACCAAAGTATGCAATATCAGGTACTCCATATCCTCCTAAGTTACCGTATCCTAGGTTACCAACGCCGTATCCTAGGTTTCCGACTCCATAACTTGGCCTGTAAGATAGACTTCTATATCTCCTTCCATATCCACCGTCATAATCGTCAGCAGCTGCTACAGCAAAGATCAGGGCACAGATCAGGAGAAACATCGCTAGAATGTAAGTCAATATAAAGCGTTAAACAGCAAGAATGACACACATTGGTAAAACAACCTAAGATACTATTTTTTACATAAATAAAAAGGAGTCATTTGCTAAAGAAACATATCGATTATTTCGTAATTAGTACATACTGAAGCAATTTTAGGCGGCCTACTACAAAAATGGCATTGAAGCTACGTCTTTTATACTCCAAATGATATTATAAAAATTAATTTATTCGGTAAAATGATTACATGCTAAAAACAGTCATCATTTATGAAACGAAAGCGAAAAAAGTGATTATGAAAATGAGGTATATTTCGGTTATAAAAAGTGATTTATTGAAGCAGATAAGACGTCGTAATCAAGGATATGTTATTGGATTAAATTAAGTATTATTACCATTGTCATGATCGAAATGTCATGCAATGTCAAAGGGGGTCATAAAAAAGTTTTCTGAGGGCAGTTTTATTGTAAAAGGAAAGATTATCTGACCTCTGTGACCATATTAAATCAAATTAAGATACATCACAGCTACATCTGACGCATTTTGATGTGTCGAGAATTTTGATTCTTTTCCCCATTTGCAAAACATATGTACGACGCAATATCACTAGATCTTTGATTAAGTTGTCTATCGAAGTAGGACAGATTGCGATTCAAATAATTAAGCTTTTGCAATTTACATTTTCAAGTATTTTGTAAACACTAAAACAATTACTCAATCTAATTGAAAGAGGACCAATTTTATTAAGCGATTATTATGTTACTTAGTAGTCGCAAATCATCATACAAATACCTTAAAACAATTTTAACACATCTGTCTATGATATGAAAATTTTTCTCCCTAAATATTAAGATTTCTAAAGATCATACAATCATTTGTGCTCGATCCTGCCAAAAAAACACTGTTACCCTTCATTATACAAGGGCGAGTCATAAAGTAACCTACCATTATTTCAGGTTGAGATTCGATGTAAATCCCCTCTAATGTAATGCAAGATGCTCTTGCCTTCAATACCTGGCCTCATCCTCTAAAGTCGTTTTGTTCTGTTTAAATTCCTCTACCCAAAATATATATTGTGCATAAATAGTGAAGAAGACCGATAATCATCAGATAATTTAGCAGGGTTCTCCTTCCTTGTTTTTCCTTTCAGATACAGGCACTTTACTTCAGCATTGGTACTTAACTTCAGGCGGAAAACATATCTTACCTTCACTAGACATATTTGACGTAAAAGATCTCTTTAAACAATAAACCGATATTCATACAATTTTGTATCCGAGTAAGAGTTTTAAAGGAGAGGATCTCCAACAACACTCGGTTGCAGCATCCACAGCAAAACACCCGATGCAAAAACACAGAGCAGACACGCACAGAGCGAGACGCAAAAGGGACAAGGAATACTATAAGCAATACAGAAATATCGAACACAAAAGACCATGCATATACCAAGGAGACAAGAAAATTTGTTTAAAATCCTAGGATGGCCTTTGGGACATGTCCCCTTCAGTAACTTAAGGTGCGGGTGGTGTAATGTAATAAAAGATTTCCGTATATATTGATTTATATGTGCAAAAGCTCATTTTCACCCAGATATTGTTCTTCTTGTGAATTTATTATCCTACCTGACAGTAGATGCACAACAGAAGCAAGTCAGTCGCCATTTCTACTTCAAAATTTTCTTTTGAATTGGAAATATCGACTTTTAAGGACATGTTTTACGCCTTATTTTAATCGCTTCTTCCTTACGTCATATACTTTGAGGCTAAAATTGCCACAAATTCGATAGAAATGCTGAATAAAAAAGAAAGGGATATCCAGCAAAACCCAGTCGCAACATCAACAGCAAACATCCAAAACGAAGACACAGAGAAGACATCAAAAGACACAAAAGGGACAAGGAACAGCAAACACGACATCAAAACACCTAACACAAAAACGACATATAAACCAACGAGACCAATGGGCAATCGGTGCCGACGTTTGTAGCAAATGGTGTTGTTATCCGGATTACGTACCCTCCCACTTTTCCGGTAATCTAAGAGGTCTCGAAAATCACACAACTGTTGTGTAAAATAACCTCATCATTGTAAGATGGCCACACAAACAAGATAGCAAGACGTAGGAGTTCAAGCAACACACATATAAATATGTAAATGGATATAAAACAAAGGGCGTACGAAATACAGTCCATGCTCTACCGGCTGTAGCGAGCTCACGAATGTTATCATCCGAGGACTGCGTCTTTTCGATGGTTATTCTGCCTTCTTTTGATCCTAATTTTGTTTATTTTGACACCATAAAAGGCAGGTTGTGAAATACCCCCAAGAAATATACTCTGTTACCTGTATATGTCCAAATCTATATAGAACCTGACAGTATTTTTGTAACATTTCCAAAATATCTTAAATAGCTTATGAAATCGGAAACCTTGACTTTAAAGTTTTTTTGTTATTTGTAAATCTCTACTTTAAAAATCCTAAACATAAGTACATGATCTAGCATACCGGATGAACTGTGATATGTAAATGCCGTATGACGGTAGTCTAGGATCATCAACGTCAAGCCAAAGAAATTTACTATGTATGTTGAATCCAAAATCATCTCTTTTGTCATGAACAATTCCTGACAATTTTCCAGAAGGTTTTCACTTTGCGATATCAATATCCTTGGGTTTTGCTTTGCCATTTGTTTATTTCTGTTATCAAAGTCTAATACATGATGAAAAGCGAAGTATATATGTTGTATGATGGCAATCTGGAAATCACAATCAAGTCAAGAAAAATTAATGACATTAAACTAAAATCATCTCTTACATCGAGACATTGTATGAATTTTACGATTTTAATATCGATGTTCAAAAATTGTATTGCTAAGATATCGTTGAGACTGGATGAATAAAAGCCAAGAACCTCGGCTCGGAGCATCAACTACTCATATCGTGTGTGGATTTCTAGGTGCTCTATCTTTTTTTCTTTTTTTCTTTTTTTTTTTTTTTGGACCGTAATATCATGGTTTGTTTTCTTCTTTTCAATGATGCAAAAGCTTATAAGCGGATCAAATCCATATTCTTTTCATTATATAGGATGTTCCCATGTGCGATATACTTAAGTAAGCATTTGTGCTACGGAAAACTGAAAATATTCTTTTAAACAATCTAATGATTAATTATATTCTTTTGTTGCTTAGTCACTATTACTTTGTTGGTGGATCGCATTAGACAGCTGACAAGTACTTTGTTAGAGGAAAAGAGTTATTGTCTGAAGTTTTTAATTAATTTCCTTAATGAGAATTACCTTAATTTAAGAGGAAATGAAAGTCCCCCAAGTGATATAAATGACTGGTATCAAAAGGAATATCTTGGGCGGGAGATTCAGAGTATTCACTGGGTTACCCATGCTAGAAAAGGGAGCAACACACGGAAACTCTTCAAAATATATTAAATATCCTACCTTGACGGTAGTAATGTCAATTAAATTACTTACTTTTTCGTGGAAAGATGAAAAATTAGTGAGAGAACCTTTTTGCTTATAGTATACGAATACATACAACTATGTTTACATTTCTACTGCGTTTCCCTGATATGAAAGTACCAAACCAGCTGCATAGCGATTTTCTATTGACAGTAAGTGTTTTGAATATCTTCTCTGACATTGTCGCCAAAGCGCTTTCTATAAAGAGATAACCTTAGACAGTGCATGTATTTTATATATTTGCATGAACATCGACGGCGGGTGCGGCTAGCCAACAGGGGATGTTTACTCTTCCCGGACACCTGGTCCCACCTCTAGCTAGCTAGGGGTCCGTCGATGCTCAATTTTGTGCTCTATTGTGATCGCTGTTGAGATTTTCGTCAGGATCTTCTATAACTCTTTCGATAAATGCAAGAGCATATGACGTGACATTAGAACATACGTTGATTAATTTCTCATAAAATCCCCATTCTATTAATTGCGTTAACACAGATTCAAAATTTCTTTATCAATCGACTTTGTCTACCCCCAGTGATTAAATGTGTCAAAATTAAGGTCAGCCACATGTACACTTCAAAGAAGTGCGACGTAGTAAGTCGATCACGCGTCACAGCAGATGAAATTCAAGGACGACCTGCACTGTCGTCTACAGAAAGATACCATGTTTGGATGAGGGAATTCAGACATTAATGGATCAAATATTCAATATTTAGGATAAGGATTTGATCCACTTGTGTCATTTATCAACAGTGAATTTATTTTTGCTTCTTATGGAATTAGCCATATCAGATATATTTCGAACGAAAGAAGGGGATCTCCAACAACACTCTGTTGTATCACCCACAGCAAAACACCAAAACACCCAATGTAAAAACACAGAGCAGACATCGAGTATCAGCGAATCCTGTACCATGACAAATATGGATAATGACCATATCCCTGTCTACAGTA
Source organism: Pinctada fucata (assembly GCA_028142955.1). Classification (NCBI taxonomy): domain Eukaryota; kingdom Metazoa; phylum Mollusca; class Bivalvia; order Pterioida; family Pteriidae; genus Pinctada; species Pinctada fucata. Next base: position 62,126,282 of record AP027107.1, on the reverse strand, counting down.
CAAAATCGATAATTCAGAAAATCAGAAACCGAAGGCATACAAAATCAGGATAAAACAGGAACCAAAGCAAACAAAAACAAAAACCTCCACCATATGAAAAGAAGCGAACTCCCGATATGAGAGTGAGACCAGGTGCCCAGGAAGAGTAAGCATCTAATGCTTGCATGCAACACCCGTCGCTTCAATTCGGTAGAACTGTCACATCCGGTTACTTCCATTTTGGAAGATATAGAGTACAATCTTTGGTTGGATGGTTCAAATGGTCTATGACAGAATATCATCCACCATTCTGGATAGTGGGACATCATAGTGTATGACGAGTTCCCCATATCGACCGTAGAACTTCCTCAGTGACGATGTTAGTCGGTCACAAACATATCCCTGACTGACAAGCTTATCTGAAAGACGCCTAGCTCTCAGAACAAAATCCGTATATTTGGTACTTGCTCTGGCATAGCGTATCAACTGAGATATGAACACGCCATAAGCAGGCGATGAAGGGACGTTGCTACTCAGAAAAGGAAAGTTCGTAATGCTGAAATTGAAGTCGTCACGTTTGTCATAGAGTGAGGTGTTCATGTGACCATCAGTGTCATAGGACAACATTATGTCCAAATAGGATGCTGAATTATTTGTCTCTGTAGTTTCTTTGACTTCAAGCTCCGAAGGATAGATACTGCTCAGGTAATCTGCGAATTTTGGATTATTGATGGATAACACATCGTCTATGTATCTGTAAGTGAAGTTGAAGTCAGAAGCTAAGTATCTTTTCCCTTCAGAGACCAAAGATTGAATGAATTCAGCTTCGTACGAGTAAAGAAAAATGTCGGCAAGGAGTGGGGCACAATTGGTCCCCATTGGAATTCCGACAATTTGCTGGAAGACTTTTCCTCCAAACACCACAAAAATGTTGTCGTATGTTATGACCTACCATGTTGTGGTAGGTCATCAAAATATCGATCAAGTTTGTTATTTTTTCTCACGGCTATACTCGAATTTTGCATGATTCTAATTACTTCCAGAAGAAACATGGTAATTTTACAGAAGTTTTGATAATGATAGCGACTGATTTCATAGGTTTAAACAGTTTAACAATGTGTTAAACATTGAGTTTTCAAATGTTTTCCTTCTGTGATATTTCCTCCAGTTAAACCCTCCTCTTGGTCTAAATTATGTTTGACAAAAATCGCGAACTTTCACGAGTCATTTTTATTCAGCTTTAATTCAAATATTCAAAATACAACCAAAAAGCAAAATTCAATTTCTTGTTTTACTACAATGTTTCCGTACAGTATAGAAGAGTTAAAGAAGATCCTGACGATAATCTCAACAGCACTCACAATAGTGCACCAAATTGAGCATCGATTTACCCTTAGCAAGCCAGAGGTGGGACCAGGTGCCCGGGAGGAGTAAGCAGCCCCTGTTGACTAGCCACACCCGCTGTCGATGTTCATGCACGAAAATGAAAACAATAAAAAACATGAACTGCACTGTCTGATGCCATTTCTATATAGAAAATGCCATGGCGATCATATCAGGGAAAATATTCAAAACACATACTGTCAAACCCCTCGCGGGGAACTTTTTACGAGCTCCACATGGCAAAGGGCATAAGTGTGACACAAATGAGTTAAAGAACTTCCTGACGATAATCTAAACAGCACTCACAATAGAGTACCAAATTGAGCATCGACGGACCCCTAGAAAGCCAGAGGAGAGACCAGGTGCCCGGAAGGAGTAAGCATCCCCTGTTGGCTAGCTGCACCGCCGTCCATGTTCATGCACGAAAATGTACAGAAAGTACTACTTCGAATCTAGCAAAATATGTCGAACGTTCGTTTGCTGTTATTACGTCCTGTGACGTTCTCCCTTCGCAGTGATATTTTAAATATACAGAAACGGGATGAAAAAGGACAGACACAACTTTATGAATATGTAAATTAAGTAAATATAAATATTGTGTTTCGGCTTTTGCGCTTTATCGTAAGGAATGGAAACAAAATAATGAAAAACACTTCGTAATTGAGGAAAAGGTTTGTGACCAAGCGATGATACCTCACCCCTGTGGCAAAAACTGAAAACAATCCTTTAATTACTGACTAAAGGCTAGGAAATAAATTCAAATTAATTGCATAATTTTGTCCGTTGATAGGGTTTAGCTTTTAATATTCTGTTAAGTGTTTTTGAATAAACATAAAAGAGGTATCTAAAAAAAATCTTGAATAATCCTAGTTCTGTCTCGAGCATCACTTAAGACACAGGGATTTTCAAAATGATACATTTATACTTGATAACGGTATATTCCTACAATCAAGCATCAATCTATCACCTTAGTCAACTTTCAGACAAACGAAATCTAAGATTAAAAAATAATTTTAAACGGATCTTGAATATTTTCATTAAAAAATTATGATATCTAAATTAAACACCGGTTACCCTGGGCTGTCAAGTCTTTATAACGAACCTTTTCTACATCTACATGTAAGGGTTATATTTTCATTTATAGATAAATTGTAAATTAATGCAATGGTACGTAAGGTAAGATTTTTAACCATTCTTCGCGTCAGAGTTAATCCTCTTTGTTTATGAACCATGTATGGTTTTATGATTTTTACCCATTGAACATAAATTTTGTCCTTCATAAATTAGGGTTTAATAAATAGGGAATTATTATGAAAAAAAGTGCGTTATTCATTTAAATGAAAACTAAGTTTTAATTTTTTCTGTCATCTACTCCGTCCTGCGGAAGTATGTATGATAAAGATCAAAGTAAAGATAGTGGAAAAAAATACCTATATGCATATTTATTGGATTCATACTTATAAAGATTTCGATAATTCCTTACGATGTTAATAGATGCATCATTCAAAATAGAAAGTAAAATCAAGAACGACCCATGCGAACTCAGATCTGCTAGTCGTAGATGATCTTGTTTTTATCTTTCAACCTAGCTTGTAAATCGTATTGAACTTGAACAACCTTGTTTGTGTATCAATTTGAACTTCAGATAAGCTTGTGCTTCGTCTTGGACTTCAACCTAGCTTGTGTATCGTTTTGAACTTCAATCTAGCTTGTGTTTGAACCACTTGGTGAGTGTCACTGCTGGTGGACCAGGAGTCCCCGAGGGCACATGTGGCCAAAGACAAATATGGATAATGACCATTTCCTTGTATACGGCACAAAATCGACAATTCAGAAAATCAGAAACCGAAGGCATACAAATGTAAACGTCTTCAAAATGAATAGCATCATTTAAGAACGGATAAATTGGCAGACCAGACATGCACGTTTCGGGTACTCAACCCTCGTCAGTGATCCTCAAATCTAAACAATGTAATATGTTGGTTCCTTTCTGAGCAGTTAGATATACAACGTGGTTGCAGGCAAGGCGATCCGGTCGCACCTTATCTTTTCATTCTCTGTGCTGAAATTCTTTCGATATTTATAAAAAATAATCAGGATATAAAAGGAATAATTATTCAGGGTAAGGAAAACAAAATTTCACAGTATGCCGACGACACTACTCTCCTACTTGATGGTTCTAAAAAATCACTTTTTGCTGCTATTGACACCTTAGATCTTTTTTTCAAAAATGTCCGGTCTTTTAATAAATTGTGATAAAACAAACTTAATTTGGATAGGCTAAAAAAAATTCAGTAATCAGGTCTTCCATCACACCAGATGGAAGCTTGATTGGAACTCTACCGATTTTTGTTTATTAGGTATTCATTTTTCTGTAAATCTTAATGAAATGGTGGAATTGAACTCCAGTAAACAAATTCCAAAAATAAATGCTCTACTTTCACAATGGAAAAAAAGGATTTTAACCCCTATAGGAAGAGTTACTGTTTTAAAATCTATAATAATTCCCAAACTTAACCATTTAATTATCTCCCTTCCAAACCCTCCGGTTCACTATATAAAGTCTTTTAATAGAATGTTTTTCCATTTTATTTGGGGATCTAATTCTGATAGAGTTAAACGAGATATTTTAACACAGGATCACCTAAATGGTGGATTAAAAATGATTAATTTAGAAAACTTTATAACCTCTTTAAAATGTTCATGGATAAAAAGAATAATGGTGGGGGGTCAATCATGGTTCCCTATCTTTGAATGCATATATGGAGAAAATATTTCATGTAAACTCTTTAGCTTGGGAGATTCATTTGTGAAAGATCTTATAAAGAAAAGTAAAAATCCTTTTTGGCATGACACATTCAGCTCATGGCTCAAGATCATGAAAAAACAATTTGACACACAAATTTATGTTGACAATATTTATTCACTTCCTATATGGTTTAATTCATTAATTCTTATAGATAATAAACATATCTTTTATGAAGATTGGTATTCCAAGGGTATTCTTGGAGATTTTTTTTGACAAAATGGATTCTTAAAGAAACATGAGTTTGAAATCAAGTTTAATATTTTAAACATATGCCCTCTTCGCTATAATGGAATTCAGTCTACAATTATGAAACTACTCCGAAAATTAAACTTCTCTCCACTTTCTATAGATGAACACACACTTTTACCATATAAACCTTTTCATTTTTTTTTTCATTAAACTTGAATGAAAGAGGCTGTAAGAATTTCTATTATATTCTTAATTCCAATAGTCTCGTACCTACTGCAATACAAAAGTGGAATAGTACTCTAAACTCTAACTTGGACATAAAAGAAATTTTCAGAATATGTTTCAAAATTTCTTCTGATTCTTCATTACAGTGGCTTCAATTTAGAATTATACACAGAATCCTTCCAATCGGTACATATTTGAAAAAAATTAATGTAACTAATGATGAAACATGCCATTTTTGTAATGCAGACAATGAATCTATAACTCATGTATTTTTAAATTGTCCTTTTGTACAGAATTTATGGACAGAGCTAGCTCTAATAATAAAAAACAAAACATATTTGGAAATAGAGATTGAACCAAAAAAATTCTTTTTGGTGAATCTTTTTCTAGAAATAATATTGCTATCAATTTAATCTATTTATCAACTAAACAGTATATTTATATAAATTTAAAGAAAAATAAACCTGTTAACACTAGTCAACTTATAAATGTCTTAAAATTGAAATATAGACTTGAAAAAACAATTGCACTTCGACACTTTAGACTACATCATTTTTATCAAATCTGGTCAAACTGGCAACCTTTTTTTGAAGATACTTCATAACTTTTTCTTAGAATATATTCATTGTGATTATAATTCCCTTTTTATAAATTATCCATGCAGCTTTTATTTATTTATTTATTTTTTTTTTTTGAAACACACTGAATGTTTTCTATCCTAAAGTCATAATGTCTATTGCAGTGCAATTGTGTGCGTGAATGTGGAACCCCCCCCCCTTCTCTAAAAAAAATCACTTCTACAAAATAGTAATCATACTTTGCATAACAGTACTATATTCCTAAATATTACTAATATATTATTTTCTATTACATATTACTAGTATACTATTTCTTTATTACTGTTGTATCTGTAGATGTGAAAAAAAAAAACAAAAAAAAAACAATGTAATATGCCGAAAAAGTATAAAAGTTACTATGTCGAAAAAGCGTACCGAAAGACGTAGCAGGATGGGTGGGATATGATGCTACAGGACCCACGTTTTAGAAATTTCAGGAAATTTTGATATCAGAAATTTTAGAATGCGTTGAAGAAACGATCAACCCAAATTAATCGAACTTGGCTACATGTGCCCTCGGGGACTCCTGCTCCACCAGCAGTGACACTCGCCAAGTGGTATAAATGTAAACGTCTTCAAATAAAATAGCATCATTTAAGAACGGATAAATTGGCAACATGGACCAGACATGCACGTTTCGGGTACTCAACCCTTGTCAGTGATAAATCAGGTTAAAACAGGAACAAAGCAAACAAACAAAAACCTCCACCATATGAAAAGAAGCGAATTCCCAATATGGGAGTGAGACCAGGTGCCAAGAAATAGTAAGCATATCCTGCTTGCATGCAACACCCGTCGCTTCAATTCGGTAGAATTGTCACATCCGATTACTTCCATTTCGGAAAACATAGAGTACAATCTTAGAAGGATGCTTCAAATGGTCTATGACAGAATATCATCCACCATTCTGGAGAGTGGGACATCATAGTGTATGACGAGTTCCCAATATCGACCGTAGAACTTCCTCAGCGACGATGTTAGTCGGTCACAAACATATCCCTGCCTGAAGCATATCTGAAAGTCGCCTGGCTCTCAGAACAAAATCCGTATATTTGGTACTTGCTCTGGCATAGTGTATCAACTTAGATATGAACATGCGATAAGCAGGCGATAAAGGGATGTTGCTAATCAGAAAAGGAAAGTTTGTAATGCTGTAACTGAAGTCGTCACGTTTGTCATAGAATGAGGTGTTCATGCGACCATCAGTGTCGTAGGACAACATTATGTCCAAATAGGATGTTGAATTATTTGTCTCTGTAGTTTCTTTGATTTAAAGCTCCGAAGGATAGATTCTGCTCAGGTAATCCGCGAATTTTGGATTCTTGATGGACAACACATCGTATAAGTATCTGTAAGTGAAGTTGAAGTCAGAAGCTAAGTATCTTTTCCCTTCAGAGACCAAAGATTGAATGAATTCAGCTTCTTACGAGTAAAAGAAAATGTCGGCAAGGAGTGGGGCACAATTGGTCCCCATTGGAATTCCCACAATTTGCTGGAAGACCCTTTCCTCCAAACACCACAAAAATGTTGTCAGAATCAGAAAAGGAAAGTTTGTAATGCTGTAACTGAAGTCGTCACGTTTGTCATAGAATGAGGTGTTCATGTGACCATCAGTGTCGTAGGACAACATTATGTCCAAAAAGGATTCTGAATTATTTGTCTCTGTTGTTTCTTTTACTTCAAGCTCCGAAGGATAGATACTGCTGAGGGAATCCGCGAATATTGGATTATTCATGGACAACACATCGTCTATTTATCTGTAAGTGAAGTTGAAGTCAGAAGCTAACTATCTTTTTCTCTTCAGAAACCAAAGATTGAATGAATTCAACTTCGTACGAGTAAAGGAAAATGACGGCAAGGAGTGGGGCACAATTGGTCCCCATTGGAATTTCGACAAATTGCCGGAGGAACCTTTCCTCCAAACACCAGTTCGATCAACTTCGGTTTTCATATTCGGTTTCTCATATCGGGAGTTCGCTTCTTTACATATGGTGGAGGTTTTTGTTTGTTTGCTTTGGTTCCTGTTTTGTCCTGGTTTTGTATGCCTTCGGTTTCTGATTTTCTGAATTGTCGATTTTGTGCTGTGTACGGGGATATGGTCATTATCGATAATTGTCATCTTCAACGCATTCGAAAATTTCTGTTATCAAAAAATCTTGAAATTTCTAAAACGTGGGTCCTGTAGCATCATATCCCACCCATCCTGCTACGTTTTTCGGTACATTTTGGCACATAATTTTCACTTTCTTTTGCCATATCACATTGTTTAGATTGAGGATCACTGACATGGATTAAGTACCCGAAACGTGCATGTCTGGTCCATGTTGTCAGTATTGAAATATATGTTCTATAGTACCAATTTTGTTGTACTAGACACGTGTTTCGGATATTTTAATCCTCGTCAGTAGTTCTTCATGCAAAACAGTTTAAATAAAGCCAAAGTGAATTTTCCTGGCGCCATCTACGATACAGAGCTTTAATTTCCTCGTGCCAATATGAGCGGCTCGTAATTTTATGTAGGGTTTATTCAGAAGCGTATTTGAGTGAAAAATATGGCCAAAAATCGGTAGAGGGTAGGCGCAAAGAGCTTAATTCAAAACATGACCTTAAAAAAATTATGCCGGAACCCCGCTAAGGACATCCTGCAAATTGATATGTACTTTAAAAAAGGAGGGTATCTCCAACATCACCTAGTTGCAGCACCAACAGCAACCTCCCAAAATACCCACTGTAAAACACATAGAAAACACGCAAAGAAAGAGACGCAGTGGTACAAGGAACGTTAAATCACAGATAAACCTAGAACACTAATGACTACACATAAACCAACGAGACCAATGAGCAAACGGTGCCGACTTAGGACGACCATCTGCCACGTCAGTAGCAGACGGTGCGGCTATCCTGGATTACGTGCGCACAAACCTCCCACTTTTCCGATTACCCAGAGGTCTCGAAGAACGTACAGTTGATGTGTAAAACAACCTCCTCAATGTAAACGTCTTCAAATTGAATAGCATCATTTAAGAACAGATAAATTGGCAACGTGGACCAGACATGCACGTTTCGGGTACTTAACCCTCATCAGTGATCGTGAATCTAAACAATGTAATATGTCATAAAAGTATGATGTCCTCTTTTTGTCAAAAAATGTCAGATGACTACACACAAACAAGACTGCGAAACACGGGGGCCCAAGCAACACAGATGAATATGTAAATAGATATAAAAAGAGGGCATGCGTAAAACAATCAAAATAAGAAACAGAAAAGATATTTCAAAACCAAATAATACAATTAACTTAACATTCTGCAAAGAAGAAAAAGTAAATCCCCGATGGAACGAAGCATAGGGATTTATCGCGTTTCTCGGTTGCTTGATGTACAATGGGTTACGTACATAACCCATAGAACATCAACTTCAAGCAACCGGGAAGCGCGATTAATTCCCTGTGGAATGGAGATGACATCAGATGCCCGGGGAGAGTAAGCATCTCATGTTTGCTAGAAACACATATCACTTAGATTCGGTGTTTTGGGAAATAACTTTTATGTGTCTCTTGGCTCTTTAAGGACATACATATATATGTTTTTTGACATGTTACTTAGAAAAATATTTTTTTATCGACTGAATGGATTTATTTGATGGACCGGTGTCCCCATTTTGAAATCAATTAACCTGTTGCCCATTGGTGTCGTTTGTTTATTTCGGGTCTTTTATGTTTGGTATTTCTGCGTTGTCTCTTTTACGTCTCTTTCTGTTCTTGTCTACTTTGTGTTTTTACATGGGGTGTTTTTAAGTTCTGCTGTGGGTGATGCCACCGAGATCCAATCCTTTCTTTTACATAGTTTTGTGCTAGCTAGTGAATCTGCGTTTTACAGTCTTGTGTTGCCACCTCACATATTTTTGTTTGTGTTATGACTATGCTATTCGGTATACCTCTGTTTATCCAGATAAAAAGTGAGATGGACGCACGTAATACGGATAATAACAAAGTTCATTATAATGTATGGTCTTACAGTCAAAATTGCGCTGCATGGAATATTTCTTATTTTTATTTAGGTCAGGTTTTATTGTTGTCCAATGTTTAGTAAGAGTTATGTCTCTTAACCTAGGAAAATTACACATGACTTTCAGTTTTTTGTTTTTTGTTTTTGTTTTTGTTTGTTTGTTTTTTGTTTGTTTGTTTGTTTTTGTTTTTGTTTTTGTTTTTGTTTTGTTTTTTTTTGTTTTGTTTTTGTTTTTGTTTTTGTTTTGTTTTTTTTTTTGGGGGGGGGGGGGAAGGGGGTTGGGGGGTTGGGGGGGGGTGTCGTTCCTCTTACTTCATATATTTAACTGCTGAAAAAATCTTCCAAATGTTACCGATGAAATTTACTTGTTTCAATGACCGATTTTGACCAAAGTATTTGTACTTGGACTCGGAAACCTTAGATCAAATATCAGTTTTCCAGATATTGAATAGTTTTTTTTTTTTTTGTATAGATGTGACTAGAACCTACTTTGATTTCATTTTCAAGACGCCTGTCTTTAGACGGGATGTATTATGGTTTGGCAATGTCTGTCTGATCGTCCGCTAGTTAGCAAGGTAGAAATCAAACAGTTTGAGCTAGGAACTAAACAGTTGCCATGTAGATTGGGTTTTTGGAAACAAATATTTCTGTCGATTTTCAAGGTCAGAAGAATCATCCATTAAATAAAAGAGACAAAAATTGGCAAAAACTTCCCATTTGGATTTTGATACGAGATCACTTTAAAAATTATACATGGGTTCTCGTGAGTGCTTTTCATTGACATTTAATCAGTTTTATAATCAGACATTCATAATTACTCAATTTAATTGCTTTCTTTGGTTTTATATTTATTAAAATCTATATGAATATAATTGTCTATGGACATAAAAAGGAATAACCTGATACTCCATGGGATATTTTCAACTAAGCTTCCTAAGGGGAAAGTTTTGCATAGGTAAGTATTTTTAATTTTAGCATTTGTAACGTAAAATCGACAAAGATAACTTTGTCTGGTGTCTGTATGTCCGTATGATTGGTAGTTAAACTTTCACATATATTTTGATTTAAGTTATCGTAAAGAAAGGATAAAAATCATCAGACTTATACTAAGCAGTGTTATATAGCTAATGTAAACTTAAAGATAAAGTTTACACATCATAGGTAGAAATTTTAATTCAAATGACATGTGTTATTATTTCGCCGAATAGAAACATTATTCAAATCAATTTTCGACATTACTTTCAATTGTTAAACGTCTTCAAATTCACTTAGCATCATTTATAAATTCCTATAGCTGGAGTGTTTCTATTTATCATACATCAGACACAGGACTCAAAATTCTTAAGTCTCTACACTGAAAAGTTCACTGTATGATACTACCGAGTTTCCGTTTTTACTTCGTTGATTGTTTCATTGTTACATACTTGTGCGACAATTATGCTCATTTGATCAGTACCTGAACAGCTGCGAAAGTAGAGAGACCGTCTCTCACAATGAACCATGACCTCAGGCAGGCTAATTATCTTTTTATTTCGATCCATTTTCCATTCCTAAAGAAATTTGTTTTTGGATAAATTGATGTATATTATATCATCATAGGATGTTATATAGTACAATACACAAAAATGATGTGTATGTACTATTTATGAAATTATATTTTCAGTAATTCGTTTAGTACATTCCAGTTTTTTGGGGGTTTTTTTTGTTGTTGTTTTTTTTTTTTAAGTTTGCACTTTCTTTACGCCTATCCACCTTCGTTTTATGACCACGATGACCTGTATTAAACTCATTGAAATTTTTTGTCTTTTTAATTCAGCTTTTGATTTTGTTGTTTTTTGGCTATTGATATTCAGCCTTGCAAGGAAAAATTAATAAACGTACTACCGTGCTAAATGTCGAAAATTAAAGTCAAACACAAATGTCTAAACCATTATTCCAAAAACTACAATCGAAAGGATTACGATTTTCGTGAAAATATAAAAAAAGAGAACTTCCCCAGCCGAAAAGAAAATAGGACAAACAGACGGAGACAATGACATAAGTTCTACAGAAACACGGAGGACAACCTATCTAATGACCCATCTCCAGTGTATCAAGAACTGATAACAAAATGATATGAAAAGATTCAGCGAGACAACCTGACACTGTCTGATCACGGCGGGCGTCACTCACAGAAGTAGAAATTAGTTATTTACATGTAGTCATACATTCAACAGAGAGTATGTTCTAAAAAGGGAATTTGTCGAACGTGATGGACACTCTGTATGAAAATCATTCCTACGGTACTAACCAGTGTAAACTAACAGGATGATAGGAAATACTAATTAATCATTCGAGTCATAACAACTGTTACTCTCTATTACATAAGACGACATATTCTAAATACACTTGTCAAATATGATAAATAATGAGAATGTTTAGTGTGTCACAATGTTCAAATTTAAGAAAACAAAATGAATACATCAGCAGTTGTATCAGACATTCATTATGATAACATATTTACTCTTTCATAACAAAGGTTGATAGGCTTTTCTAAGGTCTCAAGAATTAGAATTTTTATTGCGTAGAATGATAATCGTTGTTGGTCTCGGTGATCAGTACCTGACATAAACACGAGCTGTAGACATACACGGCGACGTACCGATCAACTCAATGTATGCCAACTTTGAAAGAATCTTTAACAATTAGTAAAGAATGTATAGGAAAACACATAATTGTTCGACAGCGTACTTGAAAGGTTAAAATTTGCAATGTTAAACATGTGATAGGACAGTGTCATTAAGAATATTGCATTCATAAGTATTTTGTCAAATGAAAATTGATACATATTTTATAAGTTGTTTATGCCTTTATGTTTTACAGTGAAATAAACAGACAGGGCAATGATTTGAGATGTAGCACACGTTTGGATGGCCTGCAATACAGTGACAAGGTAGGACATTTTGATCTTTGAGCTTAGTGTAGGCGATACTTTGCATCTTCCTTATGTAAATATTTGTTTCCATAATAGGTCATCTTATTAGCATCAACAGTATATGCATGCATCTGTAAGTCCAAAGCTCTTCAACTAATTACTGTGTTTAAACAATATTGAAAATTTCATATCTGTTTTAAAGTTCCAGACACTTGTGTTATTCAAGTAAAAGCTGTGAAGAGTAAATGTTATTGTTGGCAGCATTGATGTCTAAAAGAATAATTTATATATATATATTTTGGTTTTTTTTTAAACAGCTCAATTCTTAGCACACTTGAAATTTTCCCACCGAAAGAAGGGAGTTTTTGTTTTGCTTTTTTATTAATGTTTCAGAAGCAGTACTTTAGTTAGTTTTGATACGAAAGGTTTTGGATAAGATCTATCAAAATCAAAAATTCTTAAGTCTAAACAACTTTTTCACATTCAAAGGAAAAGATTCTTTTTTACTTTACAATTTGAATTCTACTTTCAGGTTTACCATGTTGACTTTAGCTTTCCTTGCTTTTTGTATTGACGTCACAGTGTGCCTTCTGAATTTTCAAGGACTCAACCCCCTTTTTGCCCAAAATGGCATCAGCCCAAACATGTTTGGAAAGAGACCTTCTCTCAGATTAGGCTTTAGAAGTCAAAGGGACCACCTCTTAGATAATGCTTTGAATGATTTAGAAAGTCGAGCCTTTTTGACTGATAATGACGCTGAGAATGAACTTACGCTGCCTGCGGAAAATAATCATCTGAATATTGGAATGATTAATGCACAACAAAACGAAATTGCTGGCACCATTCCTGGCAACAGACGACTTCCTCTTAACTTAAATCCAGAATCTTCTACAGAAACATCGCCTGTCCAACGACATATGCCTCGTGTGCAAGATTCAACAACAATTCTCCCTCAAATAAGAACTGAAAGTATTGCCTTTAAGAATCAACAGTCATCATCATCCCAAAGGGCATCGGAAACAAAGCCAGCCGAAAACAATCCTTCTCTAAAAAGAAAATTACAGGGTATTAATGTCAATGCATTTAGGAGAAGAAGAGATCGATTTCTGGATCTATTAAAGGACAGAATAAAGTCAAAAATGAAAAGCAGTGAGTCAAGTCATCAAGAATCTAAACCTAAAACATCTCAAAATGTGCAAACAAGCACAAAACAGTCGGAACTGTTGAAGGGACAACATAGGAAAACAATGATACGCGAGCTCATGAATATTGTTGCTAAGGGAACTGATAAAGACTTCTTAAGATTTCTTCTCAGAATATTCATCAGGAGAATGCAGCAAAATAAAAGAAAAGTCCAAGAATCAGCTCAATCAACTACCACAACGCTACAACCAAGTACAACGGTTACACATCCTAAAAATAGTTACGTCAAGCTGCGTATACCCTCTACGTATTCGTCGTCACAAACTGTAACAACACCCTTGCATATGATGAAATCGTCGCAACCAGTAACAACACCTTTGCATATGTTGAAACAGACTGATAACAGAGCGCAATACGCTGCTGGAAATTCGATGAACGAGTTGAAGACAACCCGTCAGACGGTGAATTTGCACCTTTATACTACTTATGTTACAGATCCTTCAACCAGAAAATATAATCCCAGGGAGAGCTCAACTCAACAGCAAACGACCACACCTATATACATGAAGGAAAATTCGAAACAAAGAGCTCGAAATACTGGAATAAACTCACTTGGACCTTATGCACTAACCAGGTCAATAATCCCTGTAACATCCAGTACCGTTCCTTTTAACCAAGCATCAAACTCTTTTAATATGCAGAATCCATCAATAAACAGTCCCTCTACAGTTCAAAGTTCCATGTCAAATATGCATCGAGGAGGAAGTTATCCTTTTATTCAAAGCTCTTTAAAAAGTGAATTCAACTGGATCTCAAGTGATAACAAACCAAGAACACATAAGGGAATCAGTGAGATAAAAGTTAATGCTAACATCCTGCAACTCAATAAAAGGACTTTTTCTCATTCAATGAATACCTCCATTCAATCTAATCCAAATTCAAAAAGATTTGATCTCAAAATGAATCACAGTTTTCAAATGTAACTTCATATCGGAGATTATGTTCATGTCAATATTTATTGTATGTTTATAAAAGGTGAAAGTTAATACAACAGCATATATGCTGTTTAGATTAAGGATCACTGACAAAGGTTAAGCACCGGAAACGTGCATGTCTGGTCCATGCTATAAGTTTTATTCTGTTCTTTAAATGAAGCTATTGAATTTGAAGACGTTTAACATTTGTACAACTTGATAAATGTCACTGCTGGTGGACAAGGAGTCCCCCAGGGCACATGTAGCTAAGTTCGATCAACTTCGGTTGATCGTTTCATCAACGCATTCGAAAATTTCTGTTATCAAAATTACTTGAAATTTCTAAATCGTGGGTCCTGTAGCATCATATCCCACCCACCCTACTACGTCTTACAGTACGCTTTTTCGTCATAGTAACTTTCATACTTTTTGGCCTCATTACATTGTTTAGATTGTGGATCACTGACGAGGGTTAAGTACCCGAAACGTGCATGTCTGGTCCATGCTGCAAATTTTATTCTGTCCTTAAATGATGCTATTGAATTTGAAGACGTTGAACATTTCAATATTTATAATTTCAACCACAAGGTTGGTTTCTCTGCTGTAGACTATTACGCCTTCAAATATAAAAAAAAACAAAGATAAAAATTGAAAACAGCCTACCTCTATTTGGCGAGACGAGAAAAAGGACAAGCAGACATAGACAGCAACATCACACCATAGAGACAAATGAAATATAGAAGATCCTGACAACAACCTCAACAGCACTTACAATAAAGCACCAAATTGAGCATCGACGGACCCCTAGCAAGGTAGAGGTGGGACCAGGTGCCCGGAAGGAGTAAGCATCCCCCGTTTGGCTAGCCACCCGCCGTCGATGTTCATGCACGAAAATACAACAAAGTACTATGGAAAGAAGTAAAACATTGTCGATATCTCCACGTAGTACAATATCATCAGTGGTGCCAATCGAGAGAATTGTTTCTGAACCTTCATACTTGTTGTACTCGTATACTAGTATAATGAATTTGAAGACATGTAACATACGAGGGCTGATTGATATAATGTGAGCCTCGTTTTGAATTTTACCAGACATTTTTCATTATTTTTCTACATAATCCCCTATAGCATCTATATACTTTTTTCATCGATGTTTAAGGGCGCCAATACCACTTTTAAAGAACTTCTTATCTTGACTGATCAGAAAGCCATCCACTGAAAGTATGACATCTTTATCGGACTGAAAGTTGGTGCCAGAAATATAGCTGCTTTCAGATTTAACACATCTTCAACTAGTGAACTTTCCGCGGCGCGGCGTGTTACATCCCAAAACGGCTCTTTTGTCATACAGACTCATATGAATCTCTCCATTTACAATTGTGATATTTAGGTCCAGAAATGGCACTTCTGTTATGTTTGCCCTGTTCAGTGTCAATTCTGGTGGATAAATAACATTCTTATATTTTTCAAAATAAAGGAGGGGATCTCCAACAACACCAAGTTGCAGCGCTCACAGTAAAACACAAAGCAGACAAGCACAGAAAGAGACGCATAAGGGACAAATACCGTCAACTGGTGCCGACTTAGGACGGCCATCTGCCACGGAAATAGCAGAAGGTGTGGTTATCCTGGATTACGAGCGCACAACCCTCCCACTTTTCCGATTACTCAGAGGCCTCGAGATAAGTACAATTTTGGTGTAAAACAATCTCCTCAAAAACAAGTTTGTCGATTGTGATAACACCATCCAGGAACTTAGAATTTCCATTGAAACATTTAAAATCATCATGTTTTCTTTGCTTTAAAGATTTTTTAATAAATTATTTTTCATAAGGATATTAAAATTAATCTTCAATCAGAGGCAGTTAGTACCTATTTGGATCCCCAAAACTGCTCGTAAAGATTCACGCCAAATATATATTAAAATAAATGTTGTCCAAGAGATTTGTATGATTTACGGAAAAGAAACCCTTTGAATAAGATGTACAGATATACGTTTTTCCCTCCGAATCAAAATATCATTTAATGAGGTTAGACAACCGATTATTAATTTTATCTTGAGGAAGTATGGTCATATAAAGAAATAATCGTATATACAAGGCTTACAATATGAATGTTTAGTATAAAATAAAATGGTTTTCAGTCTCCGGATTGCAAAAATTACCGATATACTATCTTCAAAATTATTTTTCCACTTTGAACGTAGAGAGGAATGGAGTCATGCATGTATCAATACATCTAAAATATAGTATTTTTGAATAGGTTTTTTTCGTGTTTGACGTTTTACGACATTGGTACCCCTACCTCTTCAACCCGTCATTATGGAATACTATAGCAACTTGAATAAATACCTATAAAGAATCTTCTAATACATTGCATGTATAATTTCATTCAAATAAACTTTTTTCCCTCAAGGGAAGGACAGCGCAAGAGCGCAAGAGAATTGATCGAATGATTTCAGGGCTGACTAAAGCCCTTATTCTATAAGCTCCTTCCAAAATGTAACACTTGAGACAATTTTTCATCCTAAGTGACTTACATCGTCCACATTTGTATCTTCTGTCCCTTTGGATATTTTTCTTTTATAAAAAGACGAATTTTCTGGATTAAACTAGCACTTTTGTTCCCATGGAAATCAATGGTAAAGGTAAACGTTTTACAGTTTTGCTCCCTCCAAATCCATGCAGTTACAGACTGACAATATTAAGGTATTCTTAGGTCAATGTAACTTTTAATTAACAAGGACATTTGGTATTGTTTCTAGTAGAAATTTAAAATTGAGAATGTTGAAATTTATCCCTCTATCTAGACGCTAGTATTGACATTTCAATAATTATACTTGGTGTCAGATGTCATATGTTCGTGCCTGTTTATTACTTAAGCATTCTTGTCTACGCTTTTGACAAGTGCGTGATGAATTTGTAATTTGACCGAGTACAGTAATAATTGCTAAGGAAATATGATGGTATATGCTAGTCAAAGATTCCCATGTGATATAGAACATTGAA
The DNA here is from genome assembly GCA_028142955.1 of Pinctada fucata. NCBI lineage: Eukaryota > Metazoa > Mollusca > Bivalvia > Pterioida > Pteriidae > Pinctada > Pinctada fucata. Next base: position 62,109,034 of record AP027107.1, on the reverse strand, counting down.
AAAACAAAGCACCATGAATGAAAAAAAAAGATTAAGTCAAGCCTGAAATGATTTTCTCCATAAAAGATAAAGGTTCTTTGATTTTATAAGAAAGTACACAATGACAATCTGTTGCCCCAATTACATTTAACCTCAGTCGATAAACACAATTATATAGAAGAAAGGAGGGGAGCTCCAACAACACTCGGTTGCAGCACCAACAGCAAAACTCCAAAACACCCAATGCAAAAAACACATAACAGACAACCACAGAAAGAGACACAAAAGACGGTGTGGTCATCCTGGATTACGTGCGCACAACCCTGCTACTGTTCTGATTACCCAGAGGTCTCGAAGAACGTACAATTGTGGTGTACAACAACCTCCTCACTGTTAGATGACCACACATAAACAAGACCGCAAAACCCAAAAAAACACAGATTAATATGTAATGGATGTAAAAAGAGGGCGTACGTAATACAATCCGTGCTTTATAGAAGTATCCAAACTCTTTACCTTCTTGAAGAAAATCTTAAACCAATTTTAATGCACCAGACACGTGTTTCGGATGGTAAATCCTCATCAGTGGTAAGGTAACATGGCTGTATAAGCTAATCAAATGTGTAACGCATCTCTGGTCAAGGAAAATGACGTCAGAGCTACCACGTGTTTTTAACATGAAATGTTGACAATGACAAGCATAATAAACTTGATTTTGATATCATTATATCCTTTGAGGATCGATGAAGACATTTCAGAAAATATTACATATGTAAAATCATTATTTATATCAAATTCTATACGATTCTGACCATGGGGGCCCTCACATGTAGTTATGCACGCCTGTAGTTAAACAGAGGACAATTTACATCATGTGTAATTTTTTTCGATTAATAAACACAAGGTATACTTTTTTGTTGTTAAAATGGGGATGTAAATGTGACAAAGTTAAGAGAGAAATTATTATTCAAAGCTATGGGAAAGAAGGTCTTAAAGCACTTGATTTGCCTGATTTCATTAAATCTTTGAAATGTACATGGATTAATAGAATTTTAAAAGGTGGACAAAATTGGATGGATATTTTAACTGAATGTTATGGTAATGATTCGTAGTTAAAAACATTCTTGAATTTTGTGATGAGTATATAAAGATTTTATCAGAAAAAAACAACAGAAAACACATTTTGGAAGGATACTCTACTCTCATGACATCAAATCATAAAGAAACAATTATCAGTTAATAAAAGCCCAGTATATAGTTTTCCACTGTGGTACAATAAAAAAAAAGTAAGAAACATGTCTTCATAAAACACTGGTATGAACATGGAGTTAAAATAATAGGAGATATCATTGATGAATCGGGTAGGATTTTGTCAAAAATCAATGTAAAATTAAGTTCAACCTAAACTTATGTGAATGCAGTATCACAGCTTTAAATCTGCAGTGTCAAAGGCCTTAAATTAGTAATAGGCCATAGTCAGATTAGATGATAGCTAAGTACTAATTAGGTGATGGTATGTCCTTATAAGGTGATAGCTAAGTCCTAATTAGGTGATAGTTAAGTCCTAATTATGTGATATTATCTCCTAATTAGGTGAGAGTATCTCCTAATTAGGTGATAGTATGTCCTACTTAGGTGATAGCTAAGTCCTAATTAGGTGATAGTATCTCCTAATTAGGTGATAGCTTAGTCCTAATTAGGTGATAGTATGTCCTAATAAGGTAATAGTTAAGTCTTCATTAGTTGATAGTATCTCCTGATTAGGAGATAAAAAAAATTCAGAATGTGGCATTAGGACGCTTCCGTAGAATTCAACTCGAATAGTTTTTTTAAGATGGGATTTCTAGCAAGATGGAAAAGCATTTCGTTGTTAATAATATCTAGGTCTTAAGTTAATATCCTTCATACATAACTCTTCATGTACCTGTGGTTCTGTTTGATAGCTTTTTGATTTTTGTTTTCAGTTTCCTCTTAATATATATATGCTCAGTCGGGTAAACTTTCCAAATGAATATATTTCATAAAAGGCATTTTGAAATATTTGGATTTAAGATTTTTTAAGATTTCTTTGAATTCATGTATATCCACTATACCGACGCATGCCTTTTCTAAAGAACACAGTGCCTTATTATGACCAGAGTTGATCTCAGATTGAAAATTCTTGAGTATAAGAGAAACCCTTTGATGAATCAGCTGTGAAACATTTTATAAGGATTGATGTGCATACATATTGTATATGATTTCAGTCAGTGAAACCCTCTAGACTAATAAACCAGGAGTAGAATTTAATTATATACATCATGTAATATGTCTCTATAGCTGTCGAATTAATATTGCTTGCACGTAAATGTGTAATTATTTGATGCTTTTTGTGATGATGAAATTAGAGCATATGATCATATCAGGTCATTGGTGATAGATCGGATCCGGTGTTCACATGCAAGTGGTGTACTTTCGTGAATTATGATGGGAGTATTTTTATAATTTTTTTTTTTCAGTATTTCAATGATAACCTCATGTTTGACTTTCATTCACCGATGTCATTAGGTTTTGTCTATATGATAAGCATTAGGCAGGAAAAGAACAGCAATCGTAGTTTTGACCCTAGCCTTTTGCTTTCAATTCTACTCTTCTCTCAGCAAAAGACATGATAGGAACGCCGTAAATTTCCTTAGTTGATTTTTTAAATTGATGTCAAGTCCAGGTAATCATATATTATTTCTTGTCTCGATAAAAGTCATTATTTTATGTCACATTAGTGTTCATTAACATGTATCGTGAAAAAGGAGTAAATATATGAATATTTCATTATTTTCAAAAATATTTGCATTGCTAATGGTGAGATGGCCCCCGACACATTGTCTGTATACAGGTTTATGTTTATGTCGGCCTACTGATTCGTAATGATAGAACTGTAATAAAAGCACTTCCTGGGGCAAAGAATACTTGTCATCTTACACTGAATATTTCAAAAATTAAAAATCATAAAAATCATGTGTCGTCTATACAAGAATGAAGTCTACAGAGTTTTGAACCCTTTATTGAATAAAAGTCTAATAGAACAAGTCAGTGTAGGACATATTTTATTGTATAAAAATGTTCAGGGATTTGTAATGTGATTATAATTCTGTCAATAGTAAAAACAAAAATCTATACCATTTGGTTTAATTGATTATTATCAACATTTTAATTTTTGAACAGAATTCATTAATGAAGAAATTCGATGATTGTGATAGAAGCTATACAGACCATCATTCACCTTAAGGTCTATGATTGCGCAATAATACTTCGCATTAAACGGCAAATATCTACTTCAAGAAGCGTGGTCCGTTAGGGGCTTGAAAAATACGCACACGCGAACACAAGTTTAATTGTTACAAAAAAAAATGTGTGTTGAAAACGTAGAATTCTGTCTTTTTCTTAATATTCAACCTGTTGTAAGTCATAACCAATAGCAATAAACTGAAAACAGAAATCACTCTAGGTAACGCAACAGACATGAATGGATGTGGCACAAAAGATTATAAGTTGATAACTTCATTATGTTCAATAAGAGGGAACTCTCTGGGTTTTTTTTTTTATTTGCTCAAATAAATATATTGTTATATCGGATTGGAATCGTTTAAACATAGCCCCACAAAATGATATTTGACAGACTGAGCAGATCAGTGAATAAAAGTCAAATTCAAAACCATAGCTCAGAATGAAAGAAAATGACAATCAATCATTAACAAGATCAAACAAGACAAAGATAGGGAGAATATCCTCAACCTTAGAGAGGTTAACTTACAAGTACTTTCACTGTGTACGTATGCCTTACATGTACACGTCATCTTTTGACGTCACAATCCAAAGACACCGTTAAGATATATACATACGAATCTGAAAGAAATAAGGGGATCTCCAACAACACCCGGTTGTAGTACCAACAGCAAAACCCTAACACACCGACTGCATAAACACAAAGGCAAGCACAGAAAGAAACGCAAATGGTACAAGGAAAGCCAAATAACATTGAAACATCAAACGCAAATGACTACACATAAACCAACGAGACCAATGGGCAAGCGGTGCAGACTTATAACGGTCATCTTCCATGTCAGTAGCAGATGGCATGATTATCAAGATTACGTGCGCATAACCATCCCACGTTTCCGATTACCCAGAGGTCTCAAAGAACGTACAGTTGTGGTGTAAAATAAGCTTCTCATTGTAAGATGACCATACAAACAGACCGTATCACGCAAGGGCCCAAGAAACACACCGATGGATATGTAAATGGATATTATAACATAAGGCCTACGAAATATAGTCCGTGCTATATCTGAGTAGATCTAGGTAAAGCTATCTAGTGAGGTTACGTGTAACTTGCTTCTTTTCATTAGTTTTATCTGCGAGAAATGTATTATATCAAAATTCGTAAAACCTCGACGTTAGGAAAGGTAGAATCCTAAACGTGTTAAACGTCTTCCAATTTTGCACCATGAACCAGACATGCACGTTAGGGTACTTAACCCTCGTCAGTGATCCTCAATCTAAATAACGTAATATGGCCAAAGGGTATGAAAGTTTTTATGTAAAAATGTATCGAAAGACGTGGCAGAATGGGTTGAATATGATGCTACAGGACCCACGTTTTTGAAATTTCAAGAAATTTTGATAAAAGAAAATATTCGAATGCGTTGAATAATGCGGAAAGGTTCCAACTCTATACCTTCTTGAAGAAAATTCCACACCAATTTATTATGCACCACACATGTGTTTCGAAAATTAAATTCTCATCAGTGATGCTTCCAAAAAATTCATTGAAAAAACGATCAACCGAAGTTGATCGAACTTTGCTTCATGTGCAGTCGGGGACTCCTGGTCCACCAGCAGTGACACTCACCAAGTAGTACTTGTAAATGTTAAACGTCTTCGAATTCAATAGAATAATTTAAGAACAGATAAATTTGCAGCAAGGACCAGGCATGATTCACAATAATGAAAATTCGAAATTCGATCAATGAGAAGTGTGGAAATTGTCACATTCCTTGTTCTGTCGTTACTTATTCGGGATTTTCGTTACTTTTCGTTCGGGACGTTATATGACGCAAACCTATTGTGACGTCATCATATTCTATGGAAACCAACGTTAAATTCAGGGAAAGTATTTTTCAAAACCGAAATTTTATTACATCCGAATGTTTTTACGTCAGATAGCGTTCCAAATCGAACACAAGCATACACCAAAGAAAAGACGAAATGGGGTGCCGTTTACACGTCTATGACGTGTAGTTATACGTCACGTCATGGTATCATTTGATCAAAAATCGCAGAAATTGATGATCAAATACGTTCAAGTGTTCTTTGAGACCTCTGGGTAATCGGAAAAGTCGGAGGGTTGTGCGCACGTAATCCAGGATAACCACACCGTCTGCTACTGACGTGGTAGATGACCGTCCTAAGTCGGCACCGATTGTCCATTGGTCTCGTTGTTTTATGTGTAGTGATTTATGCTTTGTGTTTCTCTGTGATATGGCGTTCCTTGTACTTTTGCGTCTCTTTCTGTGCGTGTCTTTTTTGTGTTCTTACAGTTGGTGCTTTGGGGGTTTGCTGTTGGTACTGCAACTAGGTGTTGTTGGAGATCCCCTCCTTTCTTTTATCAACGAAAAACTGAAATACCGACGTAAACACAAATTAGAAATAAGAAAACTTTCAAAAATATTCTGACTGTAAGGATAAATTCCGTTAAAAATACAACTGTAGCAAGACATAATATGTTAAATCCCTACTGTAAAAATGAAATTAGATAAAGAAATTCCAGTTATTTCAAAGCCTACCAAACAATACTAATTTTTTTGTGGAACCTGCTATTTCAAAATAGAAAGACCGTGATCACTGAAGACAAACACACCAACCCACAGAAACAGAAAATATTCCCCCAACAAAAATCATAATTAAGTGAAAGATTCTGTAAGGAAGAAAAAGTGAATTCACAATAAAGGTGAGATCAAGCGCAATAAGAGACTAAGCATATCTTGTTTGCTAGCAACAACCGTCACTTGGGCCGTGCAGAAAAATATTGAATGAGTCGAATTTGGTTAATACGATGGTTCTAAACCTGTGATATATCATATTGTCCGAGTTTTCTTTTCTCGTGAGAAAATTGTGTTTTTTTAAATTTCTAAATATATTCGTAAGCCTCTTGATTCTGATTTCTGGTTTTGTGTTTGACTTTTATTCACTGGTCTAGTCTAATGCCTTGTTTACGCGAATACGCATTAAATCTAATTCACATTTGATTTGAAGCTCATTATTTTAATGCAATCTTATTTCGCATTGCCTTCACACGGCAAATTCTAAAGCGCATTAGATTTTGGTACTGTTACACTGATAGTAGTATATTCTCAAATCATTCAGGGTATAATTCATGCCAACTCGTTGTATTTTTCATATTTGTTTCATCTTCGTAAGTTAAGCTCCAGCAAGGCAAAAGAATAACAAAAGATAAAATGACGTCATAGTACAATGTTACTTTGCGTAGGTCAAGAGACGCGTTTCATTGCACATAGTTAATAAACTGTAGATAGTATTCTGGCCTCTTATTCTATGGTTCGAGTTCAACGGATTGTTAAAAGTATCTCAATCCATGGTGTAGACATACTGTAGATATTTAAATTATATCATATACGCATGCGCAAGACTGGTGAAGGCAATCTTTTTATAATTTGAGAAATTCTTTGGTTCATTTAAGAATTTTGAATCGTGGTATAAAGACAATTGAATCATTGTTTCACTTTTATTACATTATTACATTATTACAAATTATTTCAAATTGCAGATTCCATGTATTCTAAACGTTTTTATTCGAATTTCTTTGATACTGATTCCAGAATAAACAGTTTTACACTATTTTTGAAGGATCGTCGAAATGCTTAACAAGTATTGATTTCTGATTAAAATATTTGTTAAGCATTTCGACGATCCAGCTATAAAGTGTTTTGTATTGGGATTGTGCAACTTTTGAATACAGTAGAAATAAAATAAAAGAGGGGATCTCCAACAACTCGGTTGCAACACCAACAGCAAAAAGTGGAATCACAGGGTAAAAATACACAGTAATGAGTTAAAGAAGATCCTGACGATAATCCCAACAGCACTCACAATAGAGCACAACATTAAACATCGACGGACCCCTAGCAAGATAGAGGTGGGACCAGGTGCCCGGGAGGAGTAAGCATCCCCTGTTGGCTAGCCGCACCCGCCGTCGATGTTAATAAAGCATGGAAATGAAAATATATAAAATTCATGCACTGTCTGACGTTATGTCTATATAGAAAGTGCTATGGCGACAATGTCAGGGAAGTATATTCAAAACACTTACTGTCAAACCCCTCGCAGGGAACTTTTTTACGAGCTCCACACGGCAAAGGGCAAAAGTGTGACACAAACGAGTTAAAGAAGATCCTGACGATAATCCCAACAGCACTCACAATAGAGCACAACATTAAACATTGACGGACCCCTAGCAAGCTAGAGGTGGGACCAGGTGCCCGGGAGGAGTAAGCATCCCCTGTTGGCTAGCCGCACCCGCCGAGACGCAGATGGTGATAACAAGTCTAATTTTTAATTTTGCAGTTCATGTTTAAAATTAAGCTCCTTGTGCCTACCCTCCATCGATTTTTGGCCATATTTAAAGTTGTCCAGTCATCATATCTTTGGATGAAATGACAATTTTCTAAAACACAAAAAATATGTATGATGCCAAATTGATAAAGGGCCAAAACAAAACTTCAATAAGGCGACAGAGCCTCTTCAAATATTAAGTCATGGGGAACAAGTTTAAAAAGGAACCTTGTGAGAGAAAACATCTCCTGCTTGAAGCATCATCCGTCATGGTAACCTTGCAGAAAATAAAAAAAAAATAGCAATCCAAGGAATGCTTGTGTCGCCTGCGAAGCGGTTTGATTATTATTCTAGAAAGTGGATCAAAATCATTGGTATCAGAAGAAAAGTCCTTTCAAATGAAATTCATTTGAAATATCAGACCTCTTAATTACAAATTAAAAGATATGGTCATTCTCAAATTTTCAGAAAAGAGTGTCAATCATCTAGGTCAAGGTCAATTTTTACTACGTAAAAATTGGTAACAAAAAAGTCTCATTATAAGAAATATTAAAGACCTATCACCTACCAATTAAAAGATATATACAACCTTAGAAAAGTAGGACAAATATCTAGGTCAAGGTCAAAAGGTGAAACATTATGGTCTGTGTAGAATGGCATTGTTAAAAGGAAAATACATGCGAAATAGCATAGCCCTATCACCTACCAATCAAAAGATATAGCCAATATTACTTTTCTTGAAAAAGTAGATCAAATATCTAGGTCAAGGTCAAAAGGTCAAACATTATAGTCTGTGTAGAAAGGTCTTGTCACAAGGAATACTCATGTGAAATACCAAAGCCTTATCACTTACCAATCAAAAGATATATCCATTCTTAATTTTTTTGAAAAGTAGGTCAAATATGTAGGTCAAGGTCAATAGGTCAAAAACAATGGTATGTGTAGGAAGGTCTTTTCACAAGGAGTATACATGTGAAATATCAAAGCCCTATCACTTACCAATCAAAAGATATAGCGAATCTTATCTTTTTTTCAAAAGTAGGTCAAATATCTAGGTCAAGGTCACAAGGTCAAAAATTATGGTATGTGTAGAAAGGTCTTGCCACAAGGATTGCACATGTAAAATATCAAAGTCCTAACACTTACCAATCAAAAGATATATCCATTCTTAATTTGTTTGAAAAGTAGGTCAAATTTGTAGGTCAAGGTCACTAGGTCAAAAATAATGGTATGTGTAAGAAGGTCTTGTCACAAGGAATAAACATGTGAAATATCAAAGCCCTATCACTTACCGATCAAAAGTTATGGGCTGTGACACCCAAAGTGTGACAGACAGACAGACGGACTGACGGACGGACGGACAGACGGACAGACGGACAACGGACAAAGTGATCCCTAAGTGTCGCTATGCTTCGCAGGCGACACAAAAAACAGCAGGTGCATGTATCAATTTAGTTTCGACCTAATATATCTTTCACCATCGAGAATAACGAGATGTTTTATGTTTCCCTTGTTTCGTCCTATGTTCAAAACTAAATATCGTGTCTCTTCCCCTTCAGAGTTTAAACCTTTCCCTTGACAGATCAAGACTTTGCAAGGATATTATACTAGTAACGTTGTATTGGTAAATTTTTCAGATAGCCAGCGAGATCTTTAGTCTTTGCATAATATTTACTTTCTGGTGCAACCTAGCTTTCTAGGTTCAACCGTGTATAATGTATGCGTGTCAACTGTCAAAAACGACTTGTATCCATTTGACCCTTGTTGTTTGCTGAAGTTTCAAATGCGAAAGTTTGACAATTGCACTCTCATTTCTTTCCAGACAATATCAGAATATTTGACCTCGGGGGAATTGAGACCACCTAGTCCTATCGCTTGTATGTTAAGTCAAATTGTTAAATGTGAGATGGTCTCCTTTTGAAATATGAAAATGAAGGTTCTTTTGAAAAATGATATACATATTTTCAACCATTTTTCAGCTGAATAAAAATGAAATACTTCTGAAGAAACAAATAAGCTCGAAACATATGTATTTAAATGCCCATATTCGACTACACTGTCATATAATACACACCAAAGCCACATATTTCTTAAACCAGCAATTTGCTGAAAAATCAAGAAATCATTGCCTAGCGACTTTATGTTGTATTGATTCTATAGATAGCTGCGTGCTTGCTTCTTCCAATTCTTTCCAAATGACTGTATTTCGATCAAACCTGATTATGAAATATCTTCAAACTCTCCTCTTGGAATCTATCTGAATTTTGGAGAAAATCAAATAAAACACTTGATCAAGTGATTTTGCAGTGTAGAGAAAACGAACAAATGAATGTGCTATTTTCAGAATATATAGAAGTATAATTATAACCAACGAAACTCACATGGTTCTGTAAAAATGTACAACAATTTCTTTTCCTACCAAGAAAATAATGAGTGCTGTATACGCACCTTTTCCCCTATCTTGTTTGAACTGATTTATGAAGTAAAATGTATTTACATTAATTAAATCTTAATAAATAACTAACGAGTTAATTACCATTCCTACTTGTACATGGTACAGATTATTATACGGGTCAGTGCAGTGTCAGACATGTGCATGTTTGCTGTCACCTTGATGAATTCTCAATAAGTTCCGACGCTTCTTCTTTAAAAAATGACATAATTTACATAATTACTATACTTTGTACTGGTCATCAGAACATATAAATACGGTGATGTTCCAACACTCAACACTTCAGTCCCTGACCATCTCTAGTGCTGCAAACTGACAATCCAAGGTAAGAGCATATCTTCAGTTTTATTCTTTTTAAATAAGATATTTTTCCTTTTATTATGTATATTTCTTAAATTTTAACTCAACTAGATTATTTGAAAATTTATTTCAATTCTTTACATGGAAACATGTTTCTTCTAACCTCTTTCAAGTCAAAGTTTGCTAAATCAAAAATAGGAAAAAAATTTAAAGATGAAAAGTATTATCAAATAACTAATTGATACATTTCTTAATTAATAAAGTAATAAAGTTTAAAGAAACCTATATTTTCTATTCAATTATCTTATTTATCAATTTATTTATTTATGTATGCATGCATTAATGTATGTATTTATTTATTTATTAATGTTCAAATTGAAAAAAAATTCTATTAACTTATGTTAACCTTGTTTTAAATTAGATTTTCCTACAAAAAGTAAGAAGAGACCAAAATCCAAGTCATGGTTATCGGTTATATTTAAAAATCTTTCTTTCTATTGAAATCTATTTTTCGTTCAAACTAGTTGTTACATTTACTTTCAGAAGAAAATGAAGCCAGTCGTCGTTTTCTTATCGCTGATCTCTCTGAGCTCGGGTCTCGGATCTTATTACCTGGCACCATCTGTCTCATACACGAAACCTCTGTTATACGGAAGTGGCATGAATGGCGGCGGTGGCACCGGAAGTACTCTTGGAGGTGGTGGAGGCAGCATGCAGGCACTTTATGGATACCCTGCTATGGCAGCAGCAGCAAGTGCAATGGGAAATGGAATGGGCGGAGGCAGCGGTGGTGCAATGGGAGGAATGGGGGGTATGGGGATGCTTGGTAATCAGGGAGCCCAGAGATTCAAAGGCGGAATGGGCATGTTTGGAAACGGAGGAATGGGTATGATGGGAGGTGGGGCAAATGGTGGAGCCGGAAATGGCGGCGGTAGCAACGGAGGCGGTGGTAACGGAGGTGGTGGTAATGGAGGCGGTGGCAACGGAGGAAGCGAGGGTGGAAACGGTCAGGGTAATGGAGGATATGGTTACGAAAGTATCATGGCACTCCTAGGGTATGGCGGTGGTAAAGGAAATGGAGGCGAACAAAATGGAGGTGGCAATGGAGGACAGAACGGAGGCGGAAACGGTGGACAAAACGGAGGCGGAAACGGTGAACAAAACGGAGGTGGATATGGTGGACAAAACGGTGGTGGAAACGGTGGACAAAATGGAGGCGGAAACGGTGGACAAAACGGAGGTGGAAATGGAGGACAAAACGGAGGTGGAAATGAAGGAAAAAACGGTGGCGGAAATGGCGGTGAACAGAAAAAGGACAATAAAGATATCATAAAAATGATTGGAGTACCTATTTTAAAACTCCTTTTGAAAGAGGAATTTCAAAATATGCAAAACGAGGGACAAAACGAGGGTGGAAACGGAGGAAACGAACAAGGAGGAGGAAATGGACAGAACGGCGGTGGAAACGGCGGTGGAAACGGCGGTGGAAATGGCGGTGGAAATGGTGGTGGAAACGGTGGACAAGAAGGAGGGAACGGTGGACAAGGTGGTGGAAGCGGAAAAGGTGGATACGGTATGTTTGATATGTTTGGAGGATATGGAATGGGCGGTGGAAACGGCCAAGGAGGAAACGGCCAAGGAGGAAACGGGCAAGGTCAAGGAGGTAACGGTGGTGGAAATGGTGGACAAAATGGAGGAGGAAACGGTCAAAACGGAGGTGGAAATGGTCAAAATGGTATGGGCGGATATGGCTTCGATGTAATGAAAATGATACAAGCTCCACGTTACGTCAAAAAGGTATTTTGATATAGAATCGTTTTTTTTTTTCTTATGCGGAATATCTTAGTTCCACGTCATAATGAATGATTTTTTTTCAGTTTTTTAGAGAAGAAATGTTCATATGAATTTATATTTTTCTCTTTGCAGTTATATTGATGACGACATGAAACCCAAGATATATATAGGATACAACTTTGTAAATATTCCTTAATTTATTTGTAAATAAAACTTATATGCATTAATATACAAAAAGACTTTTTTCGTTTGTTTTGTTAATGATTATTTTGGAGGAATGTAACATAAGTGGTCTATTGTATTTGCTGATGTGAATGTCTTATTCTTTCAAAATTGAAAAAAAATGACGAAAGGTGATAGAAAGATCTCCAGTAAGACATAGGTCAGTGACAACTGCAAAACACAAGTGCACATACATGTACAATGATAAAAAAATCGTTGCGAATGTAACCAACCTATGTCACAACGACCCAATAAGACACAAATGTTATAGGTCCATTGAACATACAATCATTTTCATTCCACGGTTATTTTCAAGAACCGAATTTTTGTTTATGAATTTTTTTGTCTGATACCTGTATCAACAGAAACGGGAAGTACGCGCTTGGCAACGTCATTAGCAACGTCTTTAGCAACCCAATTTCAAACCTTCAAATGAACGTTGAAAAACGAAGAAATGAAATAAAAAGAAATCAAGGTAATGTTGTTTTTGGTATCAAGACAAAAAGAAAATGAGTGAAAACTTGTGCATGATGCAGTTATTCCACATTTTTTGTGTTGATGCCTCGATCAACCTAAAAGATATTACAATGATTCCTTAAATGCATTGAAAATATCCTTTCACAGATCCATCTATCAGTCATCAAAGTAAAGAAGAGAACTTACTTAATGTAGGTTTCATTACCTTCACGACAAAAAGGCGCTAAAACGTGGAACAATAATCTGAAGACATAGCATAAATCGAATAAAAGCTTGCATGCTCTATCACAGGACAGAAATGGAACACGAGCAGGGAATATCGGAAGTCTCTAAAAAGGACACCAAAAGGCAGGAGAAACAGAAGCAGGGTCAATGAATCATGATACCAGAGATATTGACTAGATCTCCGGAAAGACTACTCTTCACTGATCACAACTAAAACACCTGCAAGATTGCGACGAGCATAATGCAAAACTAATTCAGCAAAAACAGATTATACATAAATAACACCAACATCGTAGGGTCCAAGAAACAATCAAAGCTGGCGCACCAAAACATGGATGACAATACATAAACTAAGGAAGATCAAACTGTATACAATGCCGAAATTTGACGACCATTCACTATACAATAACTTATTGTGTGGTTCTCCGGATTACGTGCGCATAAACCTCCAACTTAACCAAAGGCACGTAGGTCTTCCGAGATTAACAATATTTGTATCTATTTTAAAGTTTTCACACTGAACGATGCAAAAAATAAAACGCAGGGGACCCAGGTAACACAAAAAGTGTGTATGCAATATCAAAGGCGGCGAAAATAGTTTGTGCTCTGCTGGCTGATGCGGACTCAGCTACCTTAGAAACCCGACATACTTTCAAGAAAGGGGAAGGATCTCCAGGATGCCAATCCTGCACTCATAGAGCTAAACAAACACACAAGAAAGCGACACTTACGTGACATCAAACGAAACTACAATCCGCTAAAAGACACAACAATATTCACTTTAACATCAAACAAAACAACCGAAACAGACGTACAGAAATATCAAACAAAAGAAGACAACACATAAAAGGAATTATTATGCTTCCAGTGAGTTTTCTTCTGTGATAGGTTTTACTCTACCCATGGGCGGATCCAGAAATTTTTTTCAGGGGGGTCCTAGGTCCGATTTTTTTAAGAGCAAAAAAAAAAGAAAGAAAGAAAGAGAAAAAAACGCAAACGCAAGAAAGTAAAGTTATTGATCTATGATTGTCAGTTCTGTCTCTAATTGTTAATAAAACAGGTGACTGGGGAGCAATGGCGAGCTATCAGCTTAAAAACTTTTGAATTTTCACATCATAGTACTTGATTAAATTGATCCTCAGTTCTAATATGTAAATACAACAAATGGCGAACGATAGCGAGCCAGCGAATTTTTTCACTATTCGTGTCTTTTTCAGTTTCTGTTCGTTTCCTTAGTGTCCTTGTTTATTGACCTAGGTGTAATGTATATGTGTTGTATATAGGAAAGCGCAGCATCATTTGAAAATAACGTACATGTAAGTAATAAATTCTAGCGAGCGGAAGCGAGGAAGAAAATTTTTGAAATACTGACGGCGAAATATTATCAAAATGAAAGATTTCTAATACAAATTCATGATACATTTTTCAAATATTATGACAACAAAAGGGGAATTGGGACTTAATCTTATGAAATATGCAAATTAATAACAAAAATTTAGCAATGTTTCGAAAATTCCAGTGTTGATGGAGATCTCCTTTCTATTGCACTTTGTTACTACCAAAATACTAAAAAAAAAATAGACATACGGAAGTTACAGTTAACATGGGACACAGAAGAGTGAAAGAAGATCATTACGATAATCTCAACAGCACTCACAATAGAGCACCAAATTGAGCATTGACGGACCCATAGCAAGCTAGAGGTGGGACCAGGTGCCCCGGGAAGAGTAAGCATCCCTTGTTGGCTAGCCGCAACCGCCGTCGATGTTCATGCACGAAAATAAAAACAATATATAAAGATACATGCATTGCACTGTCTGAGGATATATCTATAAAGAAAGTGCTATGGTGACTTTGTCAGGGAAAATATTCAAAACCCTTACTGTCAAATACAGAAAACACAGAAACACAGAAAAGAACATACTTATGACGACCATTTGCTACATAAGAATCAATAATGTTTCTATTCGGATAAGAAAGCTGCTCACTAAAACTTGGCACATACAAATTATTTAGATTAGAGAATCATCTGGTTTGTGGTCAAAGTATATGTGCTCTCGTCTTGGGTTCGTTTCCAGGATCAAAGGTAGACAGAATTACTATCGAAAATGCGTCAGAATCATCAAACGCCTCTTATACCGTGGATATGATCCTAATGTCACCAGACGGACACTAGGCTTGGTACTTGACCAATCTACAGTCTTGTACCAGCGCATCCTTAATACTTGCACGCTGACTGACTGTGACGACGGGACTCCATGACGGGCCCTGTCGAAACCTCTTTAGAGAAGACAGGGCCCCGACCACCTGTCCTCTCTGAATGTCAGTCGGACTCCTCGGGTGATAACATACATTAGCTCGCTACAGCCGGCAGAGCACAGGTCGTATTACGCATGCCCTCTTTTTATATCAATTTACATATTCATCTGTGTTGCTTGGGCCCCTGCGTCTTGCGGTCTTGTTTGTGTGTGGTCATCTGACAGTGAGGAGGTTGTTTTACACCACAATTGTACGTTCTTCGAGACCTCTGGGTAATCGGAATAGTGGGAGGGTTGTGCGCACGTAATCCAGGATAACCACACCGTCTGCTACTCACGAGGCAGATGGCCGTCCTAAGTCGGCACCGTTTACCCATTGGTCTCGTTGGTTTATGTGTAGTCATTTGTGTTTTATGTTTTTCTGTGATTTGACGTTCATTGTACTACTGCGTCTCTTTCTGTGCGTGTCATTTTTGTGTTTTACAGTGGGTGTTTTGGGAGGTTGCTGTTGATGCTGCAACTAGGTGTTGTTGGAGATCCCCTCCTTTCTTCAACAAGCGAATAACGGATATTTTGTAACGTTGCGATGTCGATACGTTTCTACTTCGAAACCAAAACATATTCTCCCCTTTGAATTATTGTCTTTGCATAAGCCATAGGCCACATATGTTACATTCCTTGCATAAGACAATTAACTAATTCCTTAGTCTGTTAATGTCCTGGAAATTGTCAGCAGCCTGTTATCCCATTCTTATCACATACTTGAAAGACATCGATTTTTACATTATATAAGCATTTCGTAAGAACTATTGGATTTGTTTTATATTTTCAGAAGTCATTCACATTAAGCGTACGTCAATCACATTATTATCAAAATTACCGCAAGAACATTCACATTATCGTGAAATTAAACATTTACCTTATAAAAATATAAATTACATCAAATTATTATTGAATCGTCTTAGTTTCACCGAAATCTTTTGACTTGAATAAGTTGTATTTCAAAAGCTAATAAACGCAAATAAAAGATAATCGCATCAAAATGGACGAATTAACATATGTGTTGGATGATTATAACATCTGCATAAGATCTTCCTTTGTTTTGATTTTTGTTTTTTGTTTTGTTTTTGTTTTTGTTTTTTTTTTGGGGGGGGTTGTTTGTTTGTTTGTTTTTGTTTTTGTTTTTTTTATTTTATTGTTTATGTGTATGTTACCGTTGTTGTTTGCTTGATATTTTGTCTTTTTTGAAGGGCTTGTTATTTTGTCCTTATAGAAGGGGATGTACTCTATTCTTCTGTAGTTGTTGTTGTTGTTGTTGTTGTAATCTATTGACTTGAATAATTTGTATTTCAAAAGCTAATAAACGCAAATAAAAGATAATCGCATCAAAATGGACGAATTAACATATGTGTTGGATGATTATTACATCTGCATAAGATCTTCTTTTGTTTTGTTTTTTGTTTTTTTTTTTTTTGTTGTTTTTTTTTCTTTGTTTGGTTTTATTTTTTTTTGGGGGGGGAGGGTTATTGTTTATGTGTATGTTACCGTTGTTGTTTGCTTGATATTTTGTCTTTTTTGAAGGGCTTGTTATTTTGTCCTTATAGAAGGGGAGGTACTCTATTCTTATACTGTTGTTGTTGTTGTTGTTGTTGTTGTTGTTGTTGTTGTTGTTGTTGTTGTTGTTGTTGTTGTTGTTGTTGTTGTTGTTGTTGTTGTTGTTCCAAAAAAAAGGTTATAGACAAAAAAGTGTTACTTTACCTCCTGAATCCCACAGGGCTTCGTCTTGGACTAATTTAGGGTCTCGCGGTAGAAACCAAATTCCCTATTTGAAAAGTGCTTCCACTTGAAAAGTACTCCGGCTACGCGCCTGTAAGTGGTGGTGGTGGTGATGATGATGTATTTTATCCATGGCGCAAGTTCAATATTTTTTCCATGCCGTTTGATTGTTTGAATGTCTATATTCTTGTTCGCCTTGTCAAAAAAAAGAAAGAAAAGAAGATGTGAAGGGTATTCCTGCACGCTATACAAGTGTTAGTGAACGCAAATATGAAATCCTTCTGATTCGTTCCCTAGCAACCAGAGTTGTCAAACTTTTTATATAACCTTCTACACATGCGCCGTGTCCAGTATTAGATTGCGTCTCATTCGTCATAGACACAAAATAACCAGATACTACTAATATATTTTTCATATCATTTTTCTTCTGTTTTGCTAAGATTTCATCTTAGTTATGGCTATTACAGCAAATAATACTACGGAATCAGATGAATTTTATTCAGACAAAACTGAGAAGCTTTCTGATATTTCATACCGTGTGTTAGGATCGTACCTGGCAGTTGTCGGTAAGTTATCTAGCTTTCTTTTTCCTGTTTTATTTAGTTTGATTTTGAGATATTTGTTCTTATTTTTGTGTTTTTTATGTTAATAAACAAATATCTCAAAATCAATTTTCATAACACAGAATAATGAAATGCCGTAACGTATTTATAAATAGAGAGTATCATGTAATTGAATAAACACATAGCATATATTTAGCATGGTGAAAAAGATAACCAATTATTAATGGTACTATGTAGGTAGTTCTTGAACAATTTACTACTCATTTTTTTGTAGGATTCCTTGCCGTTGTAGGTAACATCTGCCTGATAGCCTTCTTTGCCACCAAATCTAACAGAAAGAGTCCCATATACCTCTTCATTATAAACATAGCTACTGCAGACATTATAGAGTCCATACTCGGTTACCCTCTTGCTGTTTATTCCAACTTCAACAGCAGGTAAATCATTTCACTTTTCCTTGACGAGTAGTAATCTACATATATTTTTCAAGGACATATTAGGTTGTTGGTGGTGGTGGTGGTGGTGGTGTTTTTTTTTTTTTTTTTCTTTCCTTTTTTTTTTTTTTTTTTTTTTTTTTGTTTTTTTTTTTGTTTTTTTTTTATTTTTTTTTTTCATTTTTTTATTTTTTTTTTTTTTTTTTTATTTTTACGGAAAATGAGATACCTCAAAAAGGAGAACCGGTGCGTTAGATAATAAAATCTTGACATAATAATTTTCATACTTTTTGGCCATATTTACATTGTTTAGACTGAGGATCACTGACGAGGGTTTAGTACCCGAAACGTGCATGTCTGGTCCATGTTGTAAATTTATCAGGTTTTAAATGATGCTATTGAATTTAAAGACGTTTAACATTTGAACTACTTGGTGAGTGTCACTGCTGGTGGACCAAGAGTCCCTGAGGGCACATGTAGCCAAGTTCGATCAACTTTGGTTGATCGTCTGTCTCTTCAACGCATTTGAAATTCTCTGTTACAAAATTTCTTGAAATTTCTAAAGCGTGGGTCCTGTAGCATCATATCCAACCCATTCTGCTACGTCTTTTGGTACATTTTTTGACATAATAATTTTCATACTTTTTGGCCATATTACATTGCTTAGACTGAGGATCACTGACGAGGGTTTAGTACCCGAAACTTGCTGTCTGGACCATGCTGTAAATTTATCAGGTTTTGAATGATGCTATTGAATTTAAAGACGTTTAACATTTATTGAGTTATCACCCAGTCAGAGCCATTTTCTCATGATTGTTTAATAAATGTTATTTTAAACAACAAAAGAGCTCACAAAATCAGACAAAAGTATGATAAGCAAGAAGCATAAAAACGTAAATCTAATGCATAGGGAAACCTATGACGTAAGCAACGCAATGTAACAAGCTTATGTGTGCTAAAGGTGCGTCATTGGACACGATTTAGGACCATTCTTGCGCATCTCCTATTCTAGCACTCATTGAGATTGAATAACATAGATATTTCAATTTATCATGGCTAATGCATTATTTCTGACTCTATTGAAGACTTTAATTCGTATATATACCTAAAAGCGGATAAGTTTTTAAATTTGATCTAAGCTGAATGAAGTATCCGTAAGGAAATGCTTCGCGGTAATTTCTATAAGAATTGAGCTGGAGGTACTCTTTTGAACAGTCCTGATTTCTCTTACGTAAGTAATAACCCATGAATTTTGTTTTACGTATGAAATATTATTGACTAAAAGCTGTTTTATAAGGTAGAGCTGATGGATATTGAAAAATTATATATTGTTTAAATTCAATCCACACTAAGTCAAATTTTACCGCTCTGACACGTTTTCAAGAAAACAACAAAATGGCTCTACTCCAGAGCGTTTGCACTCTCTTATATCAACACGGACATATTCTTCTTCTTCAATATCTCGAAAAACCTTTATCGGGAGATCTTTTTACTGTGTGTTTGAAAAAGTATCTTTGATATTTTTACCCAAACTTAGATGATTTTCGTTATTTTTGTGTAAAATCGAGAAAATATTAAATGATCTTTGAACTTGGTACCTACGGTGAAACTTCTAACCTATTTTATTGTATATAAACAAATATAACTAAAATTAAAATCAAATGAGTGCATTTTAGCACTTCTTGTATTTTAGTTACAAATGTGCTATTTTTAGCAACAAATTTCCAGCATTTTTACCCTTTTTTCCAAATAAGCAAAGTCTTGATTTTCATCACGAACCCATTAATTTTTCATCATAAAATGATTAATTGACATGAATTATATGATTAGATATGGTTTTCATAAAATCGTTGAATTTTTTTAGTTCAGAAATGACATGCTTTAACATCGTTGCGAAGTAGAGATTGACAATTTCTAATAATCAAAAAAGCAATGCCAAAGCCACATTGACAGTACAATGCATAAATATTCGACATAAATAAATATTACCAAACTCAAATAGGCTTAAGCGAGCTCATCTTTTATCGCCAGGATATTCTTTTCAGTATTTAGATATGTCACCTATCCTTTTATTGAAAACTCAAGGTTTTACTGAGGCGTTGAGATCAGAGTTGAATGCTTATTTTGTCATTTTATTGGATTATGAAATCAGAAATTGTGTAAAGTCGCGTTTGACGTTGAAAGTAGTTCCGGTCAATTTTGACATTTTATCACCCTATAACAGGTCCTGTATAACGAAAGTCAAAATTAATGCCATCGACCAATCAAAATGCTTAGATTAAGATAAACACATTTGGTAATTATTCGAATATATCTTCACTCACGAATATGTCCCTCTGTACAGAAATAAGCAACAAAAACCTACGATAATCTGCTACAGTAACTTGTTACATGACTACGGACGCTTCGGTCAATTATTACGCACAAAGATAAATGTACTCAACTTTTGATACCACAAAAGGGGATAAAAATCAGATAATTCTTATGAAGAATGAATGATAGGCTAGACGAGTATGTCAAATAGTGATCCACGTGAATTCTCCGTGAAGACGACTACACCAAATAATAACAAAACAAAAGACGATTATGATGCTCATTTAGGTCGTAATGACGTCGTTATGACTTAGATGTTTTGGTCTTATCCTCGTGTATATGATCTCATGACACTAGAATTAGTCGGGAACTCTTTCGTAATTTCCTTTTTTTTAATAGCCACAGGTAAACTGAAAAAGACCATAGACACGATGGTCATAACAGAATTATATTGACAATGCCAATGACCGTTGGTAGTTTACTTAGTCAGTTAAGCTAGATAATGAACTTTATCCTGAGTACTGTCTGTCGTCATAGATTTGTTTAATGTTCAGACTCTTGCTGCCTTACTTCCTATGTTATCATTGCATCTCAACAAATCATATGGTCATGGCACTTATGATAAATATAAGTAAAATTTATACTTGATTACCATGAAAGGATATGGAGAGTTTCTGAAATTTTATTGATTTTATTGTCATGAAGTCTCTCTAGATTCACATGATCTAGGGTCAAGGTGACGTGAAATTTTAAAGTCATGAGTAACAACATACTAAGATATGAAAGTAATTCGGTATATAGTTTAAGAAATATAGCCCGAACTAGATTAGCATATACAATTTTATAAGCATATTGATTGACCTTCACTTTGATCACATGACCTTTGGTCAAGGTTATATGAAACCTTTGGATATTCACCAACTACAAACTGAAATAAGAAATTGTGATTAGATGCACGATTCAAGAAATATAGCCAGGCCAAGATAAGCATAAGCAATTTCATTACTTAAGTAAGAAGTGACCTTAACCTTGGTCATATGACATTGGGACGATGTGATGTTAAACATTTAGTCATGAGAAACTTCATTTAACATATGAAAACAATTGGATATAAGGTTCAAGATTTATGGCCCGGATATGAGTAACATGAACAATTTCATTGAAAAAGAACTAGGTGACCTTGACCTTGGTCACATGACCTCATGTCAAGAGGATATGAAATCTGTGGATCATGAGCATCAGCATACCAAAATATGAATGTGATCGGGTAAAGGGTTCAAGAAATATAGCATGTACAATTTCTTTAAATCAGGAATAAGCTACCTTTACCCCTGTCAAAGGACCTTGGCTCGGGTAATCTGAAACCTTTGAATCATATAAAAATCATACTAAATTATGAACATGATCGAGTACAATGCTCAAGTGATATACCTCGGACACGATAGCATGTACAATGTCATTGAAACATTACTAAGTGACATTGACCTTGGTGACATGACTTGGGTCAAGGTGATGTGAAACCGTTGAATCATGAGCAACAATATGCTAAGATATGAAAGTGATACGGTAAATAGTTCAAGAGATAGTTCTCGGACATGGTGTGTGACAGACCGACGGAGACGGACAGACGCGAAGGCAAAAGCAATACGTCTTCTCCAATGGGGGGATAAATTAATATACAAAAAGGAAAATATCAAATGCATATAATGTGACAACCAGTGTAAGCACCAGACATGGACATAACTAAGAACTTTAGCAGCATATGAATTCGCTTTCTCTTGGTTAAGGAGGCCGAAAATTTGTTAGAATCTGGTGTTTATTGTTATTGTTTTGATAAAAACTTCGAACAGGGGACTTTTGATCGTTCTTTGAAAATAAGATAAATATGACAGAAGGAGAATATACCAATCTAGTCCAAATTTAGATTATGAGGCTCTTCATATCTTCTTTTATCTACTTTGCCTGTCTTTGTTCACATTTGTGGCTTGAATATTCACGTGAAGATTGTGAAGATGAATTACCATTATGCGTGAGACACAATCGGATTGTACCAGGACTCATTTATATGTAACGGGAGAACCGTAACACCGTAACATCTAATTTAATGAAATATCTTTATCACGTTGTATTCCCACTCGCATGTTTTATGAATACTACACAATTTTCAGCGTCTCAAAATTTCTTTGAAATCTGAGAGCAATTTTAATCAAATCAATATGGATTTTGTAAATAGATTTTGAGCAAGTATAAAGAGCTTGATTTAGATATGTCTATGCGGAATAGGATTTCTTTTGTTAATAAAGCCGATACGTGTAAAGTAATATAAGCAGATTACAGATATGTATTCTAGAAATATGTCAAACAAGAGTTAACTGAGCACAAAGACAAAACAGAGAAATAAGATAATACTAGTATACCGATACGAGCATAAAGCATAAAGGTCCACTTTCAAACGGAATTAACTTCCTACACAGTAAAAAGTGTTGTTATCTGGAATATGTATGTACTATCCTCCTCCTAAACAAGGGACATCAATTGTTTATATATATATATGATATAAAAAATTCAGAGCACCATATGCGCATTCCAACAACTTAAGTCTTATCAGTGATGCTCGATGCCAAAAAAGAGGAAATCCAAACAATATGAAGAACTAAAGTCTAAATTTGACTTAAATTTCTGCCACAGAACATGTTAAGGGCAGATGAATATCATCAGGGAGGTATCCTTAGTTTTATGTCATTTTCCTTCAAAATAATGATGGGTAGTATACAGATTTATTTCAAGTCAAGTGCCGAAACTCTGTGAAACTAGGCGAACAATATCCACGGGGACTAATTGGATTTGGTTTGAAATTTTCTTCAAGAAGGTACAGAGTTGGAACCCTTCCGAATTATTAAACAATCTTCCAGCAGAGATACCAACCTAGTGGTTGAAATTGTCAATATTGAAATATATGTCAATTAAAAATTTCAGTGCACCAAATGCGCATTTCAACAACTTGTGTCTTATGATGTTCGAGGCCGAAAAGAGGAAATCCAAATTATTTGAAACTATGAAGTACAAAAGTCTAAACTTGACCTGAAATTCCTGCCAAAGCTAAGTACATGCTAAGGACAGCTATGTTATAAGAGAGATACCCCTTAGTTTGTGACAAGAAAATTTACAAATATATTTCAAGTCCAGTCAAGTCTATTTAAAGGTTTTAGGCGAAGTACTTTGGGTGTTTTTCTTTTCTTTCATAAATTTTTTCTAATTTTCATTCGTTTCTTTATTATTCTTTTTTCGTTCCTCTAGATGGATGTTTGGACCGATCGGCTGTGACCTGTACGCCTTTACCTGCTTTACGGCCACTCTTTCTAACATGATGACGTATGTCGCCATCAGCGTGTATCGCTTCTTGACCATCTGCCATAGAAACGATGGTGAGTACCTGAGAAATTTTGAGTAATAATATTTCGATTCGTATCTTATCAAAGCTTTTGCTATTAAAGCTAAAAAAATATTCAGAAGTCTTAAAGCAGATAGAGGAGTTTGCTAGATCAGTCAGAGAAAACATTACTTTTAGTCGATAGTACCTAATACATCCAAATATTATTTACATGTATAATTTTATTGGAATTTCAAAGGCTCATCTCTCGTAGAAATTTCACATCTAAAGTTATCTTTGGATATCATAAGAGGTTAATAATTACCTGCACTAACTGAATCATTCAAAATTTAAGATATATAACAAAAAACATTGCATAAATTGCTGTCAAAATGTACAAAATAATAATCATCCAAGTATGCAAAGTTTCCCTTTCATTTTGCAGCAGGAATTTATGTCCAGAGGACGAGCACGGTGAGTTGGATCATTTGTGCTATCTGGGTTTACTCACTACTCTGGGCTACGATCCCATTCATGGGCTGGGGCTCGTATGGGCTGGAGAAGTTCAAGACCTCTTGTTCAGTAGCATGGACTGAAACGTCAAGTGATGGAAAATCGTTCGTCTTATCTCTGTTCGTCTTTGTTCTCTTCGTGCCAGTTTGCTCTATGGGATATATGTACCTCAAATTGATCAAGTCCATAAAGGGGAAAATCTCATCCATCCCTGAACAAAGTACCTCGACAGAAGATACAATGAATATCAAGTGTGGTCTCCATGGAGTCCAGGTGGTACATGACATAGATAGTCGAGTTATCAAGGTATAAAACTGACTTACTGCTGTAGAGTAGTATCATATTTATGATATTAAAACAAATTACCGAGGTTCACAGTTCATTGCTTTTAGAAGCTTTTGTGCTTGCTACGTCGTTACATCTTACAGATGCTTTAACATGTAATCCCTTCTTTACTGAATAAATTCTTACAAATTCTAAATAATGGGAAAGATCCCACGTCTTATATAATGTTAAACGTCTTCAAATTCAAAAGCATCATTTAAGAACAGATACAAGGGCTGATTGATATGTTGTGAGCCTCGTATTTAAGGATTTGGATTTTATCGGACATTTTGCATTATTTTTCTATCTATTCCCTTCAGTATCTATACACTTTTGCAACCGGTGTACAAGGATTCAAGAACACTTTTAAAGAACTCCTTATCTTGACTGGTCAGAAAGCCATCCACTGCAAGTATGACGTCATCATCGGGCTGAATGCGGGTGCAATAATAGCTGCTTTCAGTTTTGGGAATAAATGAAATTCTGATGGAGCTAAATTAGGTGAATAAGGAAGATAATCAATAGAATTAAAGCCACAATCATGAATGGCAGCCATGGCAACGACAGACTTGTGAACATGAGCATTGTCCTGATGGAACAACACGCCTTTAACTTGTGAGATTTTCGCGGCGCTTTAGTGTAATAGTTTCCTGTTACTGTGTCAGAAGTGAAGCCTAGAGTGTGCCATTGATTGCTTGACTGTCCTTTTTGGAGATAATCTATCAGCAGAATAACTTCTGCAACCCAGAAAACGGAGGCTCAAAACGTATCAATCAGCCATAAATTTGCAGCATGGACCAGACATGCACGTTTCAACCAAAATTGATCGAACTTTGCAAAGTTTGTCCTCGGGGATTCCTGGTCCACCAGCAGTGAAACTCACCAAGTGGTACATATCTTAAATGTCGCCAAATTCAATAGCAACATTTAAGAACAGATAAATTTGCAGCATGGACCAGACATATAAACAAGACGAATACCATGTATAAAATGAAAAAGAAAACTATTTTATATATAATTTGAAAAGAATTTAAAAAAAAAAAGAATGAACTGTGCGAGGTTGAGAGGAAAATGCCTCATATTTCATTAGAGAAATGAAGTATCTTTTTCATTTTAATATTTTACATATTTATATATCTTTCAGATTGTGACATTCACCATGCTGGCATACCTTATTGGTTGGTTACCCTACGGATCGATGTCAATGGTGTCAGCAGCCGGAATACCACTCCCAATCGAATTCACTCCGATCCCGACATTCTTTGCGAAAACACAACCTCTGTTCAATCCATTGATATTTCTTGTCGGCCACACAGATTTTAAGACCAAAATAAAGTCGCTGTTATGCTGTAGAAAGTGATCAATTAAAGATTGAAAAATGAAAACGACGTTTAAAAACATGGATGACTATAATGATTAGATTCCCGGTTTGTATCTCTGTATCGTATTGTTTGATTTTGTAAATCTTTCGATGATGGTTCTTTCATTGTACTCGTCATGCCATACTGTGTATAAAAAATAATGACCCAGTTATATACAGTATCGTTCAATACAAAAACAGGATAGCTATTGGTCTGAACATTTGATTTAAAGATAACAAAAAGACAGCTTAGTTATTCCCGTATAGAATGTACATGTTTTTAACTTTTATATACATGTAACAATTTTATTGACAGATGTATCCAAATGCATGTATACAGACACTGTTAAAATTATGTTTTTAATTAAATTAAATTCCGACAATTCGTATTTTTATTTCTTTTTTTTCAAATAGGCAATTTAGTTCAAGAATAAGGACGATCATCAAAGGGTCGAGATAGAAATATCAATCAATCTACAAATACCATGTAAATGAAAATGAGAACTATTTTGTATCCAAAGTAGACGTAAGACAAATAAGAGAGCCCTGTTGGGGAATTCCGCCTTGCTTACATAAAAATTAAACTGGTTTCATTGTCATAATCAAAATATTTTTTCCCGTAAAATAAAGAAGATAATCGTTGGGGATGCCTAATAATGATAAATGAAGCCGGTTGCATCAGTAAGTGAAAGTCAAACCAAATCTTGGAAAAAAATATAAATCAGAACTTTCCCATGAGAAAAGAAAAATCGGATATACAAACGGATCTATAGAAACACGAAGGACAACTTTAATTATTATACCTCTACTGATTTTTTCCTATATAAAAAGAGACTCATTAAATTTAACTATATCCCTGAAAATCGCCTGATAAGACTATTTCATTGCAAAGAGGTGCGTTAGTTGAGAAGCCTATTTCACTAGGGAGTTAGTTTCAAAATGGAGCGGAGCTTCTTTGGGGGTGTGTCAGTATTAGCCAATCAGCGCAGTTGAAGGTTGATCGGATGACGCCATTAATACGCGAGCAGCGTAATCCACCTCCTATCCGCTTAGCACACAAATTAATCCGCAATAAAATAAAACAATCAGAAATTAAACATGTATGAGTATGATTAATGATGTATCTGTTTATCTTATCATCAAAAATTAATATTTTCCGTTACTCAGTCATTCAGTCGAGAAGGCAAGGCAAAATCATTAGCATTTCTATTGGAACCATGTGAACCTAAGATATATGTTTGTTTTAGTATAATGTGTGTTTCGGTATACCTAAGAGATATGTTTTTTTTTCAGTAAAATGTTTGTTTCGGTATAATACTAGTAAAACAGTTAAAGTATACTATTGAGGGAGTTAGCACGATTCTGGTTCCCCTCGACCAGACCTATTTCCCGAGGCGAGGGGAACCAGAATCGTGCTAACTCCCTCAATGGTATACTTTAACTGTATACTAATAAACTATCCCAGGTGTCCAGAATTTATTTCTTAATTTCTTACTTTTTAAGAGTATCTATGATTAATTATCTATAAATTTGATCTTTCATTTTAAAATTTAAGAAAACACAGGAAACGTAAAATGTGGATACAAATGAGATAAAGAAGATCCTGACGACAATCTCAACAGCACTCCCAAAAGAGCACCAAACTGTGCATCGACGGTCCTCTAGAAAGGTAGAGGTGGGACCAGATGCCCGGGGGGAGTAAGCATCCCCTGTTTCGGTAGCCGCACCCGCCGTCGATGTCCACGCACAAAAATGAAAACATTACATACAAAACATGCACTGAGTGAGGTTTTGTCTATATAGAAAGTGCTATGTCAGGGAAAAACATTTAAAACACTGTCAAACCCCTCGCGGGGAAAGTGTGACACAAATGAGATAAAGAAGATCCTGACGACAATCTCAACAGCACTCACAATAGAGCACCAAATTGAGCACAGAGGGGACAATCACAACAAGATACACGAAAAGGAAAAGGAGGACCGCACACTAAAAACGACAAAACAATTTACATAAAGACTAACCAGATCAATCGGTTACCACGGCAATCTGCTGTGTTAGAAGCAGTCAATATCGTTATTTGGATATCGTGCAAACAACCCTTTGTCTGGTTACTCAGCGGTCTCGAAGGACGTACAATTGTTGTACATGTATATATAATTCCGTCATCATCGTAAGATTACGACAATGACAAATTGACAATACAGCAAAACGCAGGGACCTAACAACAGTCCGTGCTCAGCTAGCTGTAGCGAGCTAATGCATTCAATCACTCGAGAGTTCAACCAACTGTTATGGCGATTTTCTCCTAAATATACTGTTGTCATCTTATAAACTGATACCTAGTCTGTAATACTCTCTTAGTCATATTTGAAAATTTCTCTGTAAGCAAGTCTGTATACAAATGATTCAGACTGGATAGTTCTTATCTTATCATGTTACGAAAGCTTATTTTCTGCTCCACATTAATTTTCCTGAATTGATTTAGTACTCAATACTATCAAAAGAAACGACAGAAATATTCAATAGCCCTATCCGGTTTCACCTTAATTCTTGATCTTTATTTATCAATTGTCTATGTACCTTAGTACTCGTATACTTTTCCCAAATAAAATGTTACATTACACAAGTACTTAATGCGCATGACGCACAACAGAAAATTATAACCGCTTAATTAGATATAATGACATCCTTCTTAGTCTTAGCAGGAAGCAAATTAAGTCTAATGACAATAGTCATTCGCAGGAAAAAAAAAGAAGTTGATTATTCATTCAGCATACTGGATTTACTGCGTCATTGCATTAAAAACGACTAGGATGGTAAGAAGACACAAAATAGGAAAAGAAGTCATTAATAGTAATTGTTTCCCAAAAGCACGACATATGTTATCATCACCTTGCCGATAAACTTCGTGCGCTGGTAATCCACGACGGACCCTGTCCAAAACTTTTTAGAGAAGACAGGGCCCGATCGTGTTAGTCGCACACCTTTGGTGATTGCATGCATTAGCTCGCTTCAGTCGGCTGAGCACTGTTAATCGTATACCATTCATGATTTTGATATCCATTTACATATTCATCTGCTTATTTTGGGCCCCTGCATTTACCTGTTTTGTTTTTGTCGTCATCTAACAGTGACTATTATTCAAAACAATCGTGCATTAGTATCCAACTATTTTTAAAAGAATAAGTTCCAAATGACCTTTGAAATGTTCCTCCTAATTGAAACTCAGTTTAACTGCACCTCAGAGCGACAATATCTTTTGCCCTCTTCCCAAAGTGGTTTTTTTATATTCCCTAGTTTAATTTGCAATGTTATATTGATATACTTTTCGAAGGGGATATGTTTGGATCAGAACGTTGATAGAATTCATTATAATTTGATTTGAATACCTATTTGCCAACAATTCCTAACTTATGTGGTGATATGTCTCTTATTGATGAAAGATAAAAAACTGCAGAGAAACAAAGCCTAATTCTTGTGTCGAAAATCTACTTCAATGTCAACGGCATCCTTAATCAGGGCATCTTGCCTACATGCTTATGGTACGGTAATTTTAGTGGATAAATAATATTACAAGATGAATATAAATAATATAAATGATTGAACTTATCAAAATCGAAAAATATTATCTAATGTAATTAATTCAGTTCACCATATCCGCATCTCAATAAGTAATGTATTATCATTGATAAGGAATTCCTAATTAGTGTGATATCTAAACATTATCTTAATGCTATGCCTAAGAACAAGCTAATATCAGAGCTTTGCCATTAGGGAAATACCTTTTGGTTTTAGAATAATTAACCAAACTGTGCAATATTTTTATATTTGTAATAAATATATTTCAAGTCAAGTGCCGAAACACTATGGAACAAGAACTTGCGAATTGAGATCTCAATACTGAATAGTATACACTGCCATCCATAAATAACTATACAAACAAGGAAATCATTCTAAATTCTTTCTAAGTGTATCCTAATTTTTCAATCCTGAACTTGAAAGAATCTTCACATAATTCAAAATTATAAATTGTGGTAACGAAAATGTAAAAAGAAAATTTTCTCGTCTGCACAATTTTTTTCCATAAAAATGTCATTTTTATATGAAAACGTGTACAAATTCAAAAACTTCAAATATTTGGATCAAGTTTGTTTCAAATGATTTCTACAAGGTTCATTATTAGAATCATTCAGCAATGGATTTGAAAACTGTTCATTTTATAACAGCAGAATGCATAGAAATAGTGTATACTAATTTATGGATGGCAGTGTATAATATTGTTGATTATAGTGCACCAACATATTTTCAACGAGTAATAAGAAAACAAATAGTAGATAAGCACAGCTAGAGACGTAAAAGAGACATACGACTGAGGAACATGAAACAAAATGGACGACACATAAACCATCGAGACCAATTGGCAATCGGTACCGAATTAAGACGGCAATCTGCCACGCAAACGAGATAAAGAATATCCTGACGACAATCTCTACAGCACTCACAATAGAGCACCAAGTAGCAAATGGTTTGGTTATCCGGATTACGTGCGCATACCCTCCCACTTTTCCGGTTATCCAGAGGGTCTCGAAGAACGCATAATTGAGTGTAAAATTATCTCCTCAAAGTTGGATGACAACTCAAACAAGACCGCAAAATGCAGGGGCCAAAGCAACATAGATGAATATATAAATGGAAATACAAAAGGAAAGGCCCTACGATATACAGTCCGTGCTCGGCAGGCTGTATCGAGCTCATGCATGTTATCACATGTGAAGTCCGATCGACATTCAGGTCGGGGCCCTGTTTTCACGAAGAAGTTTGGACAGGACCTGGCACGGACTCCCGACGTCATAGTCAGTCAGAGAGCAATTCTTAAGAATTCACCGGTACAAGGCTGTAGATTGGTCAAGTCCATTGTCGAGTGTCCGTCTGATGACATTAGGATCATATCCACTGTATAGAAGGCGTTAAACTGAGAAATCTAATTGAAACCTTGTCTTATTTCAAATAAAGTCTTTTTTCTTAATTATTATGCTTTTGTAATGAAAAACAAATGCACAGATTATAACATTTTTTAAATATCTTCTTTACACAGTTTCACATAATTATAATCAACTTTACTATCCCATGTTCTTAAAATTGTAAATCTTTTGAAAAAACAATATAAGACAACTGATTTTTTAAGGTTTATAGAATACTTGAAAAATGAACAGAATACATGTTCATATCTGCTTCATGCAATTTACATATCGAAACATACAAATAACACTGAAAGTTAACAATTGTCTTTATTCAGTCCTTTCACTTTGTTGGATACATGATTGTCTCTGGACACTTCTGATTAGAACCTCCCTTCTCTTCATACAATGAGCTGGGACAGTTAACTGGCTGTAGGGATCCATCAAAGCAGAGAAAGATTCTCAACAGATATGCAGAATTCTATAACAGTGAGAAATATCTTTTAATACAGTCCATACCACTTTGTTTCTGGTCTCTCTATACTAACATGGTATTAAGTATTCCTTTTAGTTTTATTTTTAGGGGTTGTGTTTTTTTTTAATTTCGATTCATTTAGACGACACGGAGGTTATCAAACAAACCTGATATGATCGAACTCAAGGTAGGCATACAAAATCGGGGAAGCGATGAAAATAAAGAAAGACACATAAAAGACAGTATAATCTACGCTCGAAAGAAAATGGTCAAAGCCTCGGCAAGTTTGCCTCGGTGCACGGGGAAAAAATAAGTATTTACTCCTTCATTACACTCATCAATACAAGCAATACGGAAGTGTTCCAACTCTATACCTTCTTGATAAAAAATTCAAACTAATCTATTATGCACCAGACAATTGTTTTGGATACTAAATCCTCGTCAGTGAAGAGCTATGGATAAATTTCAGAATGATAATGACTTACGTTTCCTCCTTATTTGACCAATTATTCCTCCTTATTTGACCAATTATTCACAAATCAACCTTCCTCTATTCAGCTCTCTCAGGTGATAATGATTTGATTGAAGCGACAATCACATAATTTCCATAATATCGCATAGATGTTGATAAATCGAAATACAAAATGTATATTGAAACAAGATCAAATTCTGCGGTGCTTACCTTGATGATTTCACAACGCAGGGATACTTCCTTCTTGATCCTTTCTGATATTACTTTCACTACATCAGATGTTTGTTTAAAAGTATGAATATAACTTTGAATCATTTGGTTATTTTTTTAAATTCTACTTTGTTGTATTTTCAATAATTGAGAGATTATACATTCTATTACTTTACTGATTTGAGAGAATGTTCTATGACTTGTAGCATATTCAATTGTCGGCATGAAAACGAAGAAGGATGATTCAGTGATTGATATTCAAACACAAAGATAAAAATCAAAATAAGAAAATAATAACTAAAGATCATACTAAACCATCAAAGTTCTTAACTAATAGAAAAAAGTAAAACATCCTGTAAAGGAGCAAACGTGAAAGTATAGAAATGATAAACATACCTGATATGGTTTTTTATCATCTGGAGTAATACCTTTTTCTTTCAAGATGCTGAATTAAAATCATGATGGTATAAAATTATCAGATGAAACATTTGAACCAAACTCCATATCGGCACTATTATTGTGTTTTCTTTCTTTGCATACGGTGCTTACAGATGGTTTATTTCTTACTTTCACTATCGTGAAATAATGATGAGATATGTGGCATGATTCATGAGATTTGTTAGATATAAGTAAGGCGCATTTTGACAGCGACACCTGCAATAGATTCTACAATGCCTTCAGCACTTACACTGGAAATAGTTCATTGCATAAATTGTCACTTGTGCTTCTGTGCAGCTGACAGTCATTTCCTACGACTGTTTGTCCTAATTAGAATGCTTTGTATTTTTTTCCCAAAATTTTCACATTCTTTGGCCATATGTCATTGTTTAGACTGTGGATCACTAACGAGGATTAAGTACTCGAAACGTGCATGTCTGGTCAATGCTGCAAATATATCTGTTCTTAAATGATGTTACTGAATTTGAAGACGTTTAACTTTCGTAAGCCTTTCTATTGTAGTTTTTGGAATCTGATTTCGGCTTTTGTGTTTGACTTTCATTCACTCATAAAAAAGTAGACATAATGTTTCATAAATCGTTAGTTAATGAAAGTACTATGGTTCACCAGCAGTGACACTCACCAAGTGATACAAATGTTAAATGTCTTCAAATTCAATAGCATCATTTAAGAACAGATATTTGCAGCATGGATCAGACATGCATGTTTCGGGTAGTTAACCCTCGTCAGTGATAAACTTAAGAATATTACAAAGCTAAGCAAATCAACTAAGTTTTCACAGGACATAAAATTGTATAGATATGAAATCAGGTGTCCTAGAAGGGCAAGAATCCCCTACATGTTATTAACAATTGTCATTTAATCACGCATAAACAGTCAAAACCGATGGGGTTTTTTAAAGTTAATTATTTTTAACCTTGTACACTACGAGATGTTGTTATCTTTTATATTTTGTCTAAAAGATTTTACATCCAGGCAAAAAGGTAAGTACAAATTAAAATTGTCTAAAAACATTAGAGTGAAGAGTTATACAAGGTATATAATCATAGTCAAAGTACATGATTTACGTATAACTACAGTAGAAA
This sequence comes from Pinctada fucata, assembly GCA_028142955.1. NCBI lineage: Eukaryota > Metazoa > Mollusca > Bivalvia > Pterioida > Pteriidae > Pinctada > Pinctada fucata. The sequence goes on along the minus strand of AP027107.1, from coordinate 62,075,407 downwards.
ATAAATAGTAACTGTCAAATAGAACAAATTAGAGAGTCGTTTAACAATGAGAATATCCAATTAAGCGGTAATTACAAATGCCTACTATCACTTTTCGAGAATTACCTAAGCAAGTTGTACTTTTGTCGCAGATGAAGTGCCTCTGTAAAGTACAAGGTTTGGTTGGACAACTTCAGACATTTTGTACAACATCGTCCATGTGTTTGCCATTCATGCGTCCTTTTGTAAAATTTAATGGAGATGAAATCAACTGCATGTGAAATATGTAGCCATCTGGCAACAGAATGGATATTATACTAGTTTTCATTATTTTGATTTTTAGTTCAGTTATAAGGTATCAACAGATTAAACAAATGATTAAAATGTCATTTTTTGAGATACATTATCAGAAAAATTTCAGTTGTCAAAATTCGTTTACGAAATAAAGAATTCCTACTATTCCGTAATCGTTTTGTACATATATTCGTCACCTCTATAAATTCCTACCAGAAATGTTCACTGCTGCTATTCTTTACAATACTTGGCCAGTACATCATCATGTCACCTTTGATTTTCTGTATATTGTCAATAAAGGTTAAGAACATTTTAAAAAGAAAAGACAGAGTAAATGCGCAAACGTGATCAAATGGTTTTTAATTAGATAAAAGTTTAAATGGATGGAGACCTGCACCCATGCTTTCCTATCTCTTTGTGGATAACTGCACCTACTCAAATAATTTCTCCATTCTCAAATGCATTTTCTCTTATCATGTTTCTAAGAATCTACGATACAATCTCAGTTCATCGAATCTACATAAAGTATTTTCTTAGTCTGGGTGCCTTAAACAAAGCTTGTTCGAGGTTATAATTCCAAATTGGAAAACTTTGCATCTATTGAGCAATATCATGTATTGATGATAAATGACGAAATGAAAAGGGACAGTTCTCTAAAGATATCGGTATACATGTACATGTATATGTATGATATAGACCATTCCAACACGGAGACAAAAGAAAGATAACCAAATGCATAATGGCAAAATAATCCAATCTAATAAAAATCAGAGCAACTTCTTCCTCGTTATTTTGAGATATCGTCACTGTGACGATAACTCAAAATAACAAGAGAGAAGTAGCTCTTATTATGCCCCCCTTCGAAGAAGAGGGGACATATAGGTTTGCCGCTGTCGGTCTGTCGGTCGGTCGGTCGGTCTGTCGGTATGTCGGTCGGTCCGCGACATCAGTTTCCGTTCAATATCTCTGGAATGGATTCACATATTGAAATGAAATTTTGTATACAGACACAACAAACAAAAATCTAGGTCAAGTTTATATTTGGGTCCGATCAAAAAAATTTTGACAGAGTTATGCCCCTTGCATTTCGAAAAATACCAAAATTTCAGGGTTTCCGTTCAATATCTCTTGAATGGAGTTACATATTGAAATGAAATTTTGTATACAGACACATCAAACAAAAATCTAGGTCAAGTTCATATTTGGGTCCGATCAAAAAAATTTTGATAGAGTTATGCCCCTTGCATTTCGAAAAAACCCCAAAATTTCAGGGTTTCTGTTCAATATCTCTTGAGTGGAGTTACATATTGAAATGAAATTTTGTATACAGACACATCAAATGAAAATCCAGGTCAAGTTCGTATTAAGGTCCGATCGAAAAAAAATTGACAGAGTTATGCCCCCTGCACTTCGAAAAATACCAAAATTTCAGGGTTTCTGTTCAATATCTCTTGAGTGGAGTTACATATTGAAATGAAATTTTGTATATGGATACATCAAATGACAATCTAGGTCAAGTGTATATTTGGGTCCAATCAACAAAATTTTGACAGAGTAATGCCCCTTGCACTTCGAAAAATACCAAAATTTCAGGGTTTCCGTTCAATATCTCTTGAGTGGAGTTACATATAGAAATGAAATTTTGTATACAGACACATCATATGAAAATCTAGGTCAAGTTCATATTTAGGTCCGATCAAAAAAATTTGGACAGAGTTATGACCCTTGCCATGTGAAAAATACCAAAACTTCAGGGTTTCTGTTCAATATCTCTTGAGTGGAGATACATATTGAAATGAAATTTTGTATACAGACACATCAAATGAAAATCTACTAGGTCAAGTTCATATTTAGGTCCGATGAACAAAATTTTGACAGAGTTATGCCCCTTGCACTTCGAAAAATACCAAAATTTCAGGGTTTCCGTTCAATATCTCTTGAGTGGAGTTACATATTGAAATGAAATTTTGTTTTCAGACACATCAAATAAAAATCTAGGTCAAGTTCATATTTGGGTTCAATCAAAAATTTTTATGCCCCCTTTGAAGAAGAGGGGACATATTGCTTTGCCGCTGTCTGACTTTCTGTCTATCGGTCCGTCGGTCGGTCCACGACATCAGTTTCCGTTCAATACCTCTGGAGTGGATTCACATATTGAAATGAAATTTTGTGTACAGACACATCAAATGAAAATCAAGTATAAAGTTGTGACGGACTTTAATCACAGAAGGGGTAGGGGGGCATTAATGTTTTACAAACATGACTTTTAACTTGTTCTAATTAGATTGAAAATTATCCAAAAGAAAATTACAAACAAAACAAATACCTCCATGTATTGTCTGTGATAAGGTTGTGATATTTTACAATTCTCTGTTTGATGATGTTGGCCCGGTCCGTTATCCATCCTCAAAGAAAAGCATGTTTTATTAATGTCTTAGAACGTTTTCCTATAACATATGTACCTTCGTTTGTTGAAATGATAAAGCCTTCTTTTACACATGTTACAATTTCTAGAATTCAAAACAAGGGAAATATTCTCAACAAGACTGACGTCAACTTACCAAAGTCCGTGAATAAGCCATGGTATCGCCTTCTTTGGAACATCACATTCTTTCTACAATAAACGATTTGGCAATTTTATCAGAGTGAAGTAGGTAGAAAATGAACTTTTTATGTAAAATGTCAAAATAGCACTATCAATATATAATCAGCATGAGAGAGTGCTACATGTAAAAACAATGAGCTTTGTCTGCAAAACTTAAGAAATCAAAATAGCACTTTTGACTTTATACGTGTACTTTTCTTTCAAGATTGCCAAGTTTGACATGTTCATTTCCAACTACATGTATTTGATAGGGAAATGAGCTAAACATAAAACACTTAATTCGTCCAAATAGTGCAAATATCAAAAAGAAATATCAAAATACATAAAGTTATGATTCTGCTCTTTTAATCCTCCTTTAGTTTCATATTTCAACAGGAAATCCAGGAAGGCAATATTTTTCTTTGTAATTAAAAACAAGAAGCAGAAAATCTCGTCTTTCTATGCTTAGGTAAACAATAATACGGAAGTGTTCCAACTCTATGCCTTTATGAAGAAAATTCCAAACCAATTTACATGCACCAGACACGTGTTTCGAATATTAAATTCTCATCAATGATGCTTCCAGCGGAGTCACCAAAATTCATTTCAGTAGCGCCCTCTGGTTTTACTTTTTGAATTTAGATTTGTACATTTACTTTACGTAGAGTACGCGGCTCCAAATTTCCAGTAGGGTCGATTCAGTAGCATATCCAAATAAAATATATGTTCAAAATAGCATTGGAGGGAGGTGCTAAGATGTTAACCTCCTTTAATTTCCATGATAGTTTTGAATGGAATGACAAGTTTTCGAAATAGCAAAGTAATATTTATGATGTCAAATCGATAAAGGGCCAAAACGAAGCTTCTTTCAGGCAACAGAGCTGGAAAGAAGTAATTAATACATGATGGGTGTATAATGGCCGCTACTAGTGGTGGACACGTTGTCTCGACTGGTCATGATGATATAAGTTTTCAACATACAGAGGTAGAAAACGAACCAGAAAATGGTCTAGAAGGTACAGTTAATGGTGATACTAACAATGATTTAGCTACTGAGGGGAGGAATTGTTCATATTCACCGAACAACACAGAAGGTGTACAGTTGTTTACCCACGACGTGAGTACTATAAGTGACGCCATTGACCCTGATGTGTCTCATGTGTATGTATCTCAGAATACCCAAGCTAGTCAAGGGAGCACGCTTATGCTACAACAGAGTGACATACATAAAATAGATATAGAACTTGCTAATGTCCCCAGAGAGGTGTATGTTAAAAAATTATTAAACATGACTTTAGACAGTGAACATTTAGTATTGTCGTATCGCGATGTACTTTGTACCCGGGCAAAATCTATTGATGGCTGTCCTCAAGGTAGTCTAATGACACGTAAAAGCACGAAGAAAAGTACCAATATAGAGAAATATGCTAGAGATTGTCATATACTAGATCTTTTCACAAAGGGGGAGCGAGGTAGTATCGAGGAGGTGTTTGATAGAAAAGTTCCAAGTGTGGCAAATACCCCCGGGGACCTCACTAAGTGTACTACGGTCGAACTAAAAGTACTTGTACAATCCCTGTTAGAACGTGTTACAGATCTAGAGAATGACGCACAGGAGAAAGACACAACAATTCAGACGCTACAAAAGGACATCAAGGTACTGAATTCTGATAACCAGAAACTTAATGGGTTACTCGAGCAGTACAAATGTGAAATAAACCCAAAAGTTACAAAATTGGACGCACATGTCAAGCAAATGCGCAAAGAACTCGACTCTGTTGAAGGGTTTGACTTTCATACTTATCAATCTTCGCATAATACAGTGAAAGAAGAGATAAAACGCATTTCGAAGGTGTGTACAGGGCTACAAAAGCAAATCTCCGACGTAAAAATTGATGGTACTAAATCATTTGCGTCCGTCACGAGTACCCCTTCGCGTACCCCAGAAGCTTCAATACACTATATAGGTTCCGGTCAGGTAAGCCCAGGTATGCAGTCTACCTGTGCTACACCTGTAAATGATCAAAGCAGATCACAGATTACTGACCCGTTGTCACGCTCGATAGCATCCAGTGTCAACAAAACAGAATCGCATATCGAACACTCTAGTCCACTTTCATCGAAGCTGACCGTTGAGAAGGAGGTATCGTTTCACTCCGTACAATTTGACGACACTCCCCCTACACATCGTAAAGGGCCGATCGCGAACAGATGGAATAACGATCCAGAGAATATGTTCGCCGGAGTTCAAAGGAAACGAAGTGCTCGCTTCTTCCTGTCCGGAATAGATAACAGATCGACGAAATCCGGTATACTATCTTATATCGAATCGAAAGGTGTTAGAGTCACGCATATGATCCTGTTCAACGCTCGTACAGAACGTTCTCCGTTAACTGCGAAGATCAACGTCCCACTGCAGCATGCGTCACTGATAGAATCGGGCAGGTTCTGGCCCAAAGGTGTGCGTTGTCGTAGATGGCTAAGTAACAGAGAGTGGGAGGAAAAATGCGCGCAATCGGACAACTATGAAGCACGTTTTCGTACAGAAGACTGGGATGATGTTGATGATGATTAAACTATGCTCAATCAGATTTGAATATGACAACTCTAACTTTAACCATGATTGATATGTTCCTTTCTAAATTCCAAGTAGTTTTTTGTACTTTTTTAGTTATACACATGGTAGTTATTCTTAGTTGGAATGTTAGAGGCATAATGTCCTCAACTTTATGTTTGACATCCATGCTAGACAAGTACTCGTGCGATATAGCTGTCTTAACGGAGCACAAACTTAAAGAGAATTGTTCTCTGTTTCTTGATACGATTCATCCAGATTATTTCAGCTATTCAAAAATAGATTCTTATTGTAAATACAAACCAGGTCAGAATACATATTTCATTGGAAAAGGAGGGATTGCTCTCTTAGTAAAAAAGAATCTGAAATTTTCTGTCAAAGAAATTTTATGTACAAAATCAGAGAGAATCATTGGGGTTCATTTACAGGAAAAGAACAATTCGCTTTTTGTTTTAGGTGCTTATTTACCCCCAGAAAATGACATTGATTTGTACAGAGTTGAACTGAATTTGCTACAAAACTTGTATGATCACTATAGTATGTATGGTAAGGTCATTTTAGCTGGCGACCTAAACGCAAGTTGCATCGACACACAGCATGTAAACGATGCAAAATCAGCACTTTTGAAAGATTTTTGCAAAAAGTGCGAATCTGTAATACCTATAAAAGACTTTATTGTGAAAGGTGAACAATACTCGTATATTACCAAGAAAACCATGCTCGATTACGTATTATTTCATAAATCCTTGAAAAAGAACTTAAAATCTTACGAAATTGTACGTGAAGGGTCTGAATGCATAACCTCAGATCATTTACCTATCATAGTTGACTTTGTTACTGACTGCAAGTTGCATTTTTTATCTCAGTCCCATGACAAATTGCCTTTATGGCATAAGGCCAGTCCTATAGCTATTGAAAACTATCGGCTATCGGTATCGAGTCAGATTGTTTCACTAGAAAATCGGACGATAAACAGTCAAAGTGACCTTGATGATATATATCGTGACCTTGTTCATATTCTCCGCTGTTCGGCTACGGAACACATCCCACAATCCTCATTTAATCCTTTCACCAAACCTGGGTGGACAGAGGAAGTTAAAGGTCTACATAAGTTTGAACGACAAATGCGCTGTATTTGGCTATCAGAAGGTCGTCCTAGAGGAATGCTTTACGAGTCTTATCGCAATTACAAAAGAGCGAAAAGAAATTTCAGAAATGCATTAAATTCTGCTTATGACAGCTATATGCGCGATGTATATCGTGATATTGACCAAGCCGCTGAATGCGACATACGATTGTTTTGGAGACTTGTAAAACGAAGGAAACCCAAAACCTCACGGACATATCCGGAGATTATTGATACGAATGAAATTTCGCATACGGATCCAGACGGGGTTGCCGAAGCGTTTGCGAATCACTTTGAAAATATCTATACACCATCTAATGATAATCTTTTTGACAATAATTTCCAAAAATGTATAGAGGAAAGATTTATCGAGATATTCTCCCTTAATAAAGAAAAACCAAGCAATGTCCCAGGTGGGGATATAGATGTCAATGAGATTGACAAGATTGTTCATAACTTGAAGTATAGAAAGGCGCCCGGAGAAGACGCCATTACGAACGAACACATCCGTTATGGCGGCAAAATTGTGCTGAATTTTCTAGTAAGGTTATTTAATGCTATTCTTTCGATAGAAAAAATTCCTACAGCATGGAAACGCGGATATATTGTACCTCTTTATAAAGGTGACAACAAAGATAAAACTTCTTGCAAAAGCTATAGGCCTGTTGCCCTGCTTTCGTGTACTCTAAAAATTTTTGAGAAAATCCTAAATGAAAGAATCCTTAATTTTGTACTTGACAGGGAGCGATTTCCGAACTTACAACAACAAGGCTTCCAGTCTGGCCTAGGTTGTATTACTGCCTCGTTTAACTTACAAGAAACCATTTCACACTATCTAGAGCTTGGTAGCAATGTATATGTAAGCTTCCTGGACACCAGCCAGGCTTTTGATACTGTATTGAGACATGGTCTCCTGGTGAAGCTACACGGTCTGGGTATCCAAGGCAAATTTTGGTCAATTATAAATGAATGTCATACAGATACAAACAGTGCAATTATTGTGAACCAAAAGCAGTCAAGGTGGTTTCCTGTATTACAGGGCGTTAGGCAGGGTGGGGTGCTTTCATCTCTCCTATACTTAGTGTACATAGATGAGCTGATAGTTTTACTAGAAGCATGTTGCTGGAATGCTGGTATTTTAAATGTACGAAGTAACTGTCCGTCATTGGCCGATGACCTTTCATGCATAGGTGTTACGCCCATGGCACTCCAATCTATGCTAAACGTTGCTTATGAATACGCGACGAAGTGGCGATTTCGCTTTAATGCAGATAAATCGGTTATTCTTTGTTTCCGGGCGAAAGGGAATAAAATGGACACAAATTATACCTGGCGCCTAGGTAATCTTTGTGTAAAATGTCTTGAGTCATGTACGCATCTTGGAATTGTCTTAGACAACAAGGGTAAAAAAATTGAACTGATAAATAATGCATGTGATAAGGGACGCAAATCTTTCTTTGCTCTAAAAGACATCGGTTCAGACTACCTTAATCCCTTGACAATGATGCACCTGTACAAAACTGTAGTATTACCCTCTGTACTATACGGCTGTGAACTTTGGGGCCAACTCAGCCAAACGAACATACATCGTCTCAATGTTTTTCAGCATTTTGTTTGTAAAAGAATACTAGATTTACCACATTTGACAAGGTCAGACATCGCGGAGAGTCTTCTAGCATTACTTCCGATAGAAGCTGAAATAGAAACTCGCAAATTATTGTTCCTAGGTCGGCTTTGTCGTATGAATTATCGTCTGCTTCCAAAACAGATTTTCCTCACACGCTTATTTTCGTTTCAAGAGCACTTAGCCGATACACAATATGGTTTTATACCAGACATTTTCCCTCTACTAGAGAAATTTGACCTTTTGGAATATGTTCGAACTTGGCAAACAGATGGTTCATTTCCCTCCAAACTTATGTGGAAAAATTTGGTTCGGAATACCGTTAAGCAATACTTTACTGAAACGAGAACTCGGCGCATGCTGAATGACATTGACTTTTCGAGATTTATAGATATTTTTCAAAATGATGCAACTGCTCTTTGGAAAAATGCGAAAAACTGCTATGAGATTTCTTTATGCAAATTCATTGCAAAGTTGTGCTCTACGCGTCCTGCAAACGAAGCACAAACATGCGTGCTTTGTCAGAACACTTATTATGACATTTTTGTACACGCGGTTTGCGCATGCGCAATTACCGAATCTTTGAGAGAAGAATGGTGGAATACGACTTTTGATCATTTTGATGTAAATTTGTGCGCCGAATTGTGTGCATTACAAGAGGATAATTTATTTCATGTTTTGCTCGGTAGGCCCATTGGTCAACTGCCCGATAGGGAAACGCGGGATTTTCAAATGTGTTCATATAGGCTAGTGCGCGATGCCATGTCAGTATATAACTTTAACCTCAAAGGGGTCATCGGTTAATAATTCGTATCAATGTGGTGTATGACAACATTTGATGTGATGTATGTTATTCCTTATTGAACACTTGATTTTCTAACCTTTTTTTTTTTTTCTTGTATTGATTTGTTTTCCTTTTCTTTTTTGTCCTCTTGTTTGCACTTTGTACATATGTTTTGTCATTGTAATCTTTCATAATCTCTATGCATAGAGGAAATAAAGAATGAAATGAAATGAAAAAATACATAGAGTACGCGGCTCCAAATTTCCAGTAGGGTCGATTCAGTAGCATATCCAAATAAAATATATGTTCAAAATAGCATTGGAGGGAGGTGCTAAGATGTTAACCTCCTTTAATTTCCATGATAGTTTTGAATGGAATGACAAGTTTTCGAAATAGCAAAGTAATATTTATGATGTCAAATCGATAAAGGGCCAAAACGAAGCTTCTTTCAGGCAACAGAGCTGGAAAGAAGTAATTAATACACTTCTAAACATCAAGTCACGGGAAACGATTTTAACTGCTCCACACTGCAACAAGAAATAAGTGTTTATAATAATAAATTAATAATACAGAAGTGTTCCAACTTTATACCTTCATGAAGAAATTTCAAACCAATTGTTCTGCAGCAGACACGTGTTTCGAATATTAAATTCTCATCAGTGATGCTGCCAGCGGAGCCACCAAAATTCATTTCTCAAATGTATTTTCAGCTTTTGCTGTTCCCTGTATTTGGTACGACTCAAATTTATCAAAATTTCTCAGGTCAGATCAAAAGTTTAATAAAGTCATATATAGTCTGATTATAATAAAAAAAAATAAAGAAAAACAGATGTTTTAATGTATCCATGACATAACAGGATCTCCAGGAAGACGTACTATTGCCAGAAGAACTTAGCATATATTCGTACTTACGCCTTCTGTCAGAATTTTTCTACAAGAAGACGGAGGCCATTCCTGAGCAAACATGAACAGAAAATCCTCACCGCCACATATCCTTCAACACAAAACAGAAAATTGAAGACAAATGATAAAAATAAGGAAACAAAAAAGATAAGAACATTTTAAAATTTCTCTCATTTCGAAACAAAGCATCGTAGTGCTATTCTCCCAATACTCCTCTCGGAGACATCTGGGTAAAGATCACTTTTATAATTTGTAAAGTCTATTTTATTTATATAAACCAATTTGACAAACTATTTTAAAAGAATGAAACAAAACATCTTTTTTTTTTTTCGTCTAGTTATTTTCGAATGTTTGACTGTACTGAAGAGACCAGACTGCAGCAGTTCAAAAACTAGAAGTTTTCTTAGGAATCTTAGTTATGATTTCAAAGTATTTCATATTCAAATAAGAATCTTCTTCAAAAGAGATTTAACAATTCTTTGCATACTTACGTTGTCCTTATGGCAGCAAAGCATGTTAGCAAAGCTACACAGTACTGCACAAAATCCATTCCGGGTCAATGGTTGTAATACAAGAGATATCATTAAATATGAAATAACCAGGAAATATTTGTGTCATCAGATACTAAAGGAAGTAATGCCATATTGGCCTATCTCCAGGAAGGGTTTAAAAGAAAGGGAAACATATCACTCGCATCGTGTTATTGCAATTATCAATACCTCATAATCTTCCTTAATATCGCTGAATAAAACCTTTTTTCTTTAAGTGGTAGCTCACCTGAGTCAGTGGTTCAAATTCAGAGACTGTCTCTCTGTGCGTTTGGAAACTATTCACATCACACGATATCTTCGGAACCTTTATTCTGAATTAATTGCTCAAATTTCTCCGCCAAAAAAATATGTTTTTTTTCCCAGTCCAAGGATTTGCTAGGGTTTTTGAGATGGATATAATTCACTGACACACGACTTCTGAACAGCATTTGTTTTAAGGAGTTAAGAGCAGGTACTCAATGTCTTTTTCATAGCCATTCATCAAACATTGTGTTACGACCTGTGTTGTTGCCTTATCAGATTTTATTACATTGTGAATGATGGATCTAAATACACTGTCGACTTCTTCCATGCAACAGCTACACTTAATCAAAGTATTCATAGGCTGTTTTCAAAAGCACACTTGCTTTATCAAATGTCGTGCAACTCAGGTTAGCCGTTGTATCTCTTGTCATTTCACTTCATATACCACCGATACACATGTCTATCTACTTCATTAAGGATTCCGACTTCCGTCGGAATCCTTTCTGTTATTGTATTGTCTTTTCTTTATTCTTATTATTATTATTCTTACCCCCAAGCCAATCCAGAGACTTTACAACAAAGTACCGCATCATATGATAAAATGGAAAGTATCATGTGAAAGAGCAAATAAAGATCTTCATATATATTTTTTTTCTTGTCGAAAAGTTTACATATGCCCCCGCTAGAGGTCATCAAAGGTAAAATCTTTAAAACCTTATAACTCCTAAACTAACCATGCGATTTGAATGAAATTTGTTTTATATTGTTCTTTGGGAAATTTGCAAACTTTTATACGCTTACATGCTCGATAAAATATTTACGGTTTTCGCGCTATTTTGAGTTGAAATTGGAACTTTAAATTGGCACAGTGCCAATTTCTACAGTTTTTGAAATTTTGAGTTGAAACTTGGATGGTAGGTTACTTATAGGTAGTCATTGATGATGACCTAGTTTCAAGGTCAAATTTTGATTCTCAAGGTCACAACAAACTTTTGCCTATAGAACAAAGACTATTTGACCTTGACAGTTCAAACTTCATAAATACAATCATTGATCCAAGCCCCATCACCTTGACCTTGACCCAAGGTCAAATTCTCATTCTCAAGGTCACAACAAAAATTTTCCCATAGAACAAAGACCATTTGACCTTGAGAGTTCAAACTTTGCGCAAATGTTCCTTACATCAAGTCCTTTCACCTTGACCTTGACCCAAGGTCATTTGTTTGATTTCAAGGTCAAAACAGACTTTTGTTGATAAAATATTGAGCTTTGAATAGATGAAAAGGAATTTTGATGAGAATAAACTAAAATGCTTATCTTTCATCCATGACCTTGGTTCAAGGTCAAATAAACTTTTACTCTTGTAGGATTGAGAGAATTTTGTTCTTAAATATTTATTCTTCACACAAGTAGTACTTCTTATTTGAACTTTACATAGTAAGATAGATAACTCTTTTATTCTTGTTCTATGTTTCCTTTTTTTATCTTAGTAGCATTACTTGTCTGTACTTTCATGCTGTTGTCATTCTCTATTTATAGAAATTTTCTCATTGCTAATTCATTGTGCAATTCTTTTTGGGATAGTAATTTCAAAGGAATCAAAATGGATAGAATAGATCTAGGAGTTTAAAGCCTTCCTAAACTTGAAAGGTATTTATCATCTTTTTCTTCTATTTTGTCGATAAATAAATAAGAGTCCCAAATTAGACATAAGCTCCTTTGCCTCATTTGCTGAAGTGAATTAGGTACAAAAGCAACTATTCTTTTTTCCATCTTCTTTATTCGGATTTTAACACTTTAGTTCCGAGGAAGGTCTAATAAAGGAGGAATCCGTCTGTTGCTTGCAACAGTAGCCATCTAGTTGTAATTACTTTTTCAATTGACATTTGCAAAACATGATTTTAACTGTACGATAATAATCATAGTCGCCAACCCAAAATTTCTGATAAGTGAAATGCCCGATCAAGCAAAATAGTCTGGCTATCTTGTGAATAAATGGGAAATCTCCTAACGGAAGTGGGACCAGGTACATTAGGGAAATAATAGAATATGCTGTCACACCTGCATTTCAAGAGATAAGATAGTTAAATATGGAAAAAAAACTAAAGATAAAATAATCGCACATCCGAAAATTCATTAAATACCAAACATTATTATCATTTGTGTCACACTTATGCCCCTTTGCCGTGTGGAGCTCGTAAAAAAGTTCCCCACGAGGGGTTTGACAGTAAGTGTTTTGAATATTTTCCCTGACATGGTCGCCATAGCACTTTCTATATAGATGTAACCTCGGACAGTGTAATGCATGAATGCATTGTTTTTATTTTCGTGCAAGAACATCGACGGCGGGTGCGGCTAGCCAACAGGGGATGCTTACTCCTCCCGGGCACCTGATCCCACCTCTGGCTTGCTAGGGGTCCGTCGATGCTCAATCTGGTGCTCTATTGTGAGTGCTGTTGAGATTATCGTCAGGATCTTCTTTAACTCATTTATGAATCACTTGAAAAAGCTTAAGAAGCTATCGTATAAGCGTGGCCAGTTATCTAACCTTATAATTAAGTCTTGAATCTAGATTTTACCACAAAAAATAAAATCGTGTATCATTAAAATTAGAGAATGAAGATCCTGGCGACAATCTCAACAACACTCGCAATAGAGCACCAAACTGAGCATCGACGGATTCCTAGCGAGCTAGGTGCCCGGGGGGAGTAAGCATCCCATGTTTTGCTAGCCCCCACCCGCCGTCAATGTTCAAGCACGAAAACTTCCACCTCAGTTTCTTCAATTTTCATATTTGCAAACGAAAAGACAATTTTATGTGCCTTCAAATACAATCAATTGCCTTCTTTATAAAGGATACAAAGCCTGGGACATCTACAAGAATGGGGATCTCTAAAATGACTCGGTTGCAACACTCACAGCAAAACATCAAAACACCCCTAGTGAAAATACAGAGATGACATACACAGCAAGAGACACAAAAGGGACAAGGAACAGGAAACATAACATCAAAACACCCCAAAGGAAAACACAGAGATGACTTACACAGCAAGAGACACAAAAGGGACAAGGAACAGGAAACATAACATCAAAACACCCCAAAGGAAAACACAGAGATGACTTACACAGCAAGAGACACAAAAGGGACAAGGAACAGGAAACATAACATCAAAACACCCCAAAGGAAAACACAGAGATGACTTACACAGCAAGAGACACAAAAGACACAAAAGATCACCAAATACGACTTCAAAACACCAAACACTTCACATAAACCAACGAGGCCAATAGGTCTCTGTTATCTAGGACCCATGTGCATAATAATTGTATTGTGTTTGTGATGTAACATTAAAGTGAGTAGGCTTTTTATTTATTTATACACGAGTCGTACGTCTCGGCATATTTCTATGTATCCACGTGATCCGGATATCTACACTGATCACTCTTATATATCAGATTGATAAAAAGTTGGACCCGCAGAACGTTTGTCTTCCTCAATTTATGTATGTCTGATTTCGTGTTCCATATTTTAGTGTGTCAGCTTTGATTGTTTGTTAGACCGTTCTATGCGAGTGTCATCAGGAAAATATCGGATTTACTATCCGAAAAACGTGTCTTGTGTATTAAAATTGGTTTGAAATTTTCTTCAAGAAGGTAGAGAGTTGGAACACTTCCATACGCTTGTAGTCAGTAGGGCGGCCAAGCCGGATTTGCACGTGCGGCGGTAAAAAGTAAAATGTGAGTCCACGAACGCATGACGCACTCTTTCTCGTCGGAGAAAATATGGACGCCTCCGAATTTGGGTCCTTTTCCGAAAGCTTTAGACAGCACAATTTTTTATTTCAGCAATTAGAATATCGTCGAACTTTTTCTTTTAGCTTTATATTTAACCCTCAAATAGTTTATTTTAGACAAACCTTACATTTTAATTACTAAATCGATGATTGAAGTTGGCTAAATTTTCCCGGGAAAAAATGCCCCAAAAAGTGGAAAATAAAAATGAGGTACAAAAAAAATGGTCCCTCACAGATTTTTATAATATTTTCAAAAAATGACCTTAACATCGGCATCTTTCAAATATCAAAAAATTACAGAACCACTTTTTCATATATTGAACTAATTCCCGTTTGAAATCAGCTGGTGTTAGCTTCGTTTCGGCATGCGCAGAATCACGATTTTGCACCCAATACACATTGAACGTGTGTCACATTGTAAACATGAATGAATTACTTTATTCGGAGTTTATAGTATTTTGTGTATGAAAAAGTATAACTGTTGGATGATTTTTATCTCGTGAACTCATTTCTAACCTTGGATTAGCAATTAAGAAGAGATTAATGAAGGTTTCAAGCTGTTTTTGTCCAACCCGACTTCACGAAGGCCGATGTCACTGACATCGGCCTTCGTGAAGTCGGGTTGGACAAAAACAGATCACACCGACACTGGCACTGCACTGACATTGTCAGTGCAGTGCCAGTGTCGGTGTGATGTAAGGCACGGTCCATTTGATATTCTGGGGGGGGGGGGGGGGGCTTGGGTTTTTTGTCGGAGCAAGATTATTTTTTTCGCCCTGGACCGGGGCAAAATTATTTTTTTCTTGCAAAGTTGGAGCAAGGAAATTTTTTTCTAGCAATTGATGTGTATATATAAGAATTAATGTTTGTGTTTTTTTTTTTTCGAACAGAAATACTTTATTTTTGCTCAAATTGTTCTAAACATTACTAAATCTTTATGTAAAACGTGTATTCATTTCTAAACTGTGAGAGATAAAAGATTTTTACAATATGATATAATTTCCAGTAAACAAAATGTAATTATAAGGTCATGTAACATGTAAGAGGGCCTGAGGAGAGGGTGATCTGGACAAATTTTTAAATTTAGAAATGTAAACTAGTGAAAAACTTAATTAAATTCTCCTTCCAAGATTGTATATAAATTATAGACTCTATGGTGATACATGTATCTTTCAATAGTAATCAATAAATGATATTGATAAGGTGTTTAAACATTTAAGGAAGCCCCTATTTTTTCAGTCACATGTATACTTTTAAATATGAACTTGCCCTTAAAGAAGAAAAGTATGGCGAGCGAAGCGAGCAAAATTTTTTTTATATAAAGTGAAAACTGCGGCGAGCGAAGCGAGCTGAAAAAATTTCAGGAATTTTAAGCGAATTTTATGGTTATTCTTCAAATTCAGATTACTTGTATGAGCAAGATTATTTTTTTCTGTTACACCATAAGCAAATTAATTTTTTTCATCAAAATTCAGAGCAAAATTATTTTTTTCGAAAAAAACCCAAGCCCCCCCCCCCCCCCCCCCCCCCCCCCCCCCCCAGAATATCAAATGGACCGTGCCTAAACTTGATGACGCAAAAACATGGTACGACTTGTGTACTTCACATACATGTACTTTCTTCAGTTCAGCTGTTTGTTTATACAGTGAAATGGATACTAGGCCGATGCGCGATGACGAAATTAATCTAGGAACCATTGAAAACATCGACTTTTTCCTCAAGCTCAAGGTAAATAAACAAATTTGTAAAGAAATATTTTCTCTCTCTCTCTCTCTCGTTCTCTCTCACACATACATACCCACACATTACTACTACTACCAAGATTTATAATAATTTCCAGTCACTGAACTGATCAGTTTATTAAGTTAATTTATGTGCCTTTATTTTGACCAACCAAGCCTACCTCCTTCCCCCCCCCACCCCACCTCATTGGGCCCTAAGGCATATTCTTTAAATTTTAGAAAATTACATTTTGTCATTCATGTTATCATAAATGTAGTTTTTTTTTAATTTAGAATATAAAGTGGAAAGAGAAAAGAGATTGATTGGGGGGGGGGGGGTACTTAAATTTACATTCAAAATGCAAAATGCAATATGGATAATTTAAACTATGAATTTCTAGATAGATAATATATCATAATGTAATTTGATTACCTTGCAGTTCAAGTCATTAGAAATAATTTTCCATGAATTCCATTGGTTGAGTGTTGAATTTATCAATACTATTCTTTCCAGTGATAAATTATGATTGCTAAATAAATAACATATACAAGCAAATAGTTATAAAGGATTTATACAGTACAATTTAAGTACAATTTATGAATCATTTTGATTTTTTTCAGTTTATGACTATGCATTAGTGAAATTGTATCAAAGTAAACAAATAAATAAATGAATGAGTAAATAAATGAATGAGTAAATAAATGAATGACTTAAAACTAATTAAAATGTATTATTTTTTTCAGGTCAAACTTGTTAGAAGAAATCACCCAGTGGCTTATTATATGGAAGGCATGCATTTAAAAGGAATTATGGATTGGAAATTGTATACTAAAGTATTATATTGATAATATATTCTACATTGAATTGGTTTGAAGATTGTGCATATTGTCATCATATTCTTCTTTGTGAATTGTGAGTGTGCAAAAAGATCATACAAATGGATTATTAATTATTCACAGAAGATGGAAGACTTCAAGACTGTCAACATTTCAGAAAACAATTAACATGATTAATGACTGTGAATCTTATTGGGCAATGGCAGATATAGTGAGATAATGAAATAAATATTTTGTGAATTCTTGCAGAGGAATAATTAGTCAATTAAATTTCTTCTTCATGATATAGGAATGTAAACTTCAACTGTCATGGATCATGGGCACATTAAATTATAATAGTTATTTCTTTTGTAATGACTATCTGGAGTAAAAAAGTAAATATAGGCTTTCTTGCAAAAAATATCACATATTTGTATCTTTTGTTTTCCAATTATTGAAAGCTCCTGCACATTAAACAGAACAAAATTGGAATTTTTATATTTATTTTTCTCGGATACAATGAGAATATTTCAAATTGTGCATGTATTGTCTGGAATATCCAAGAAAATGTTATTTTTCTCTTGTGCGTGGCAGTTTTGTACTTGATCAGAGGAAATTAGGAAGGTCGCCGGAAAAATCTTCGGTCTTTTGAATTCTGGAGATATTTTTCACAATTTAAATGTTTGCTCATCAAAAGGTAAAAACAACCTTTTCTTCTGGAATGGTATATTCGAATTTATATCATCCTTTGTGAATTTCTGATGTCGAAGCGTTCGGTCGATCGACGATTTCTCCAAAATTGTCGAAACTATGCAGCATGTAGGGGTACATGAATGAGGTACAAAAAAATGGTCCCTCACAGATTTTCATAAAATTTGAGAATTGAACACTTGGATATATTCTCCACAAGATATCAAAAAATTACAGAACCACTTTTTTATATTTTTGAAAACGATCCCCCTGTTTGCGAGGAAGGGGGCATGGAAGTCGAACTTTAAAAGTGATGCTGTCATTTTGTCAGCTGATTTTCGACAAATTGACAGAATGAAACAGCACATCTTGGGTAGATTAAGATAAATAAAATCTTAAAGATTTTGTTTAATCTTTTTAAATTTGATGCCATCAATATATATCGCTGTCATTAGCATTTTTCCGCGGTGAAAAAGTTTCGAAAAATTGCTTAGTAACGGCGACGCGAACATCTTTCGATATTAATGCGCCGTTCTTAGCAACGGTTGCCGTCACGCGCAAATCTGGCTTGGCCGCCCTACTGTAGTGTATCTCGTTGTCCCCTTTTGTTTCTTGAAGGTTGTTTTGTCTAAAACTCGTTACAACCTACAGGTGTGTTCCATGGTCGTCAGTTCTTTTCTGAAAATATCCAAATCTGATATTCACACCCGTATCCGATTTTTATAAAAGTTCGGAAAGCCAACTTTCTCACAAGAATATCTAGTTTGTATCAATGTAGGGATACAACCATAAAGTAGTCCAGGGTGAGGAATAACGTTCCCACAGGCCTTGCAATCATCCGTATAGTGTGTACCTACATAACTATATTTCTTCCAAATTTGCTACATGTAGAATTATCTCACTCGATAGATTACAACTCTCAGACAATATACCATCTCTGCTATGATAAATTGTTCCACTTGAACAAGTATTCTTATGTTATCAATGTCTGGATGAGAATTTGAGGATCACTGACAAGGGTTAAGTACCCGAAACGTGCATGTCTGGTCCAGGTTGCCAATTTATCTGTTCTTAAATGATGCTTTTCAATTTGAAGACGTTTACATTACAAACAATGTGATATTTTTTAAAAGAGAAAAGTCAGAAGGCAAGATATGAAATGTCTTTTTTATCGGCGTTTTGCATGGTATAAATCGATTAAGTCCGAGAGTTGTAATCCAATATGTCGGTTAACTTGGAGGTATTACATCATTACGTGAAGACACTATACAAAGCGATATCCAAAGACGCACATTTATTGTGTAATCAAACAACCATAATAATATACAAAGGCTTTAATGTGCACAAAAACAAGACAGTAAAACGCAGGGACCCTATGTACGTAATGTAAGAACAAAAACACAGTAAATGGATATCAAATGCGTTGAATATATGGAAAACAAGCCTTCCGCAATTTATGTATTGCCATAAGTGTTTCAAGGTTTATGTTTAAGGGGGGCTCTGTGGGGATGTTGTTGTGTTACTTGTTGTTCCTGGTTGTTTCTTGAATTTCTCTAATGTTCGTTGCATCATGCGCATGTATTCCGCTGTAGACTGTACATGGTTGTCTTTCTGGAGACCTATTTCATATAATATAGGACAAAGGAACTTGTCCCGGTGTTATCTGACTAGGCTTTTTTTAATTCCCTTAAAGGAGACCCGTCGTCTCGGTTGGTCAGTATGCAATGCTTGAACAGATGTTGGATCCATAGCTGAATGCGTTGATGCAATACATGAATATTCGCTATGTTTGGCATTCGTCAATTATGTTTCAATCTTAAATTGATAGAATATCACGTATCTGGATTACTTGCTGGATGCACAACCTGCATAAAATGACGTTTGCTTAATGGTGTTGTTTTGTACATTTTATTATTTTTGAATTTAACCGGGTCTTGTATGAAAATTCGTTAAACCTTTTACAAGCTTTGACTAATGGTCAACATTGAATGAACGAAAGTTTCAAATTCTTTTCCTCGACATTTCTTACACTTCTGAAGCATTTTTTCTTGACATTATTCTAATGACTTTTGATATTATAGGCTTCTGCAAATTATTTCATTCTGAAAACGAAGAGATTCAAAACACGGGAGGTTCACATCAGCACATACTCCCAACTTTAAAATAAAACCTTTTCATCAGAATAAATGTTGGCTCAAACTTGATAAATATGTTAATCTATTTAGGTACAATGCATATGTAGTATCAGAAACATTTTTTGATCATATTTGCTGACAAATAAAATTCATTAAAGCCTAGATTGTGTTACATCTAATCAACAAGTTGTTCATCTACATAACTCATCATTTGAAATGACAGAAAATGACCAAATATTTTGTCGAAAGTTTATGTTAAGTTTAGACTTTTGTTATTCACAATTTATCCACAATTTTATATTGTTTGGATTTCCTCTTTTTCGGCCCCAAGCAACACTCAAATGCGCATATGGCGCACTGGAATTTTATAATAGATGTTAAACGTCTTCAAATTCAATAGCATCATTTTAGAGCAGACAAATTTACAGCATGGACCAGACATGCACGTTTCGGGTATTTAACCCTCGTCAGTGATCCTCAATCTAAACAATGTAATATGGCCAAAATCTGTGAAAATTATGTCCTAAATATACCGAATGACGTAGCAAAATGGCTGGGATATGATGCTACAGGACCCAAGTTTAAGAAATTTGACAAAATTTTGTAAACCGACATTTACGAATGCGTATGAAGAAACGACCAACCGAAATTGATCGAACTTGGCTACATGTGCCCTCGGGGACTCTTGGTCCACCAGCAGCACCAAGTGGTACAAATGTTAGCATCATTTTAGAGCAGATAAATTTACAGCATGGACCAGACATGCACGTTTCGGGTATTCAACCCTCGTCAGTGATCCTCAATCTAAACAATGTTATATGACCCAAATCTGTGGAAAGAACATATATTTCAATATTGACAAATTGATGCATATATACAGATATAAACAACATAAGCACTGTATACATCTTTTAATAAAAGTAAAATGTGCAAAAACATTCAGCGAGGAATACGTTATTAATAAGAGTTCTATAATTCATCACACACCTATACGAGCATAACATACTTTTGAGTTCTTTGAACATGATCAGCAAGTTTCTTACAGTTTTACAGAAAAGATTGTGCTTGTGGCATAGCTGGGTATATCATTGATTTGGAACACTTCTGACTTGGCTTTCCCATCTCATCAGCTAAAGACGATACTTTCTCGCAGTCAACTGGATTCAGCGATCCATCAAAGCATAACATGACCCTAAAGAAGTAAGACTTGCCCTGCAATAGATTAAAATGCGTAAGAAATAACTAGCTATCTGAATATAGCTAATCTTTACAGCATAGTGACGAATGTATAATTGTCTTTCTCATTATCAAGCAATGACGCCTATGGCGTTTGAAGAAGAAGAAGAGACAACAATAAGATGTCCTCATTACTGTAACATCTACAAAGACTCGGGGATCCAAACAAATCAAAAAGGGGGAATTTCAATGCTTTTGTAGAGAAATTGGAAATGGACATTACAGTTAAGGATCCCCATGATATATGGGAAATGACACCTTCCTGACTGTTGAGTCAAAGTTTACTTTAATTGACGTAAGAAAATTCAGGAAGCCCAGAGAAGAAATTAGAACAGTAAAGTTAAAACATGGTTTCGAACCATAGACTCTCAAACATCCAATCCGCCATAATCCTGAATATAACGGACCAAACTTCAAAGGAACAGGACAATGTGTTTGCTCAATGAGAAACTTACTTTGATATTACCACATCGCAGAAACGCCTCTTTGCCGAACCATTCATTGATCATCTTCGTAACCTCTGATGTCTGTAAGATATGATAACCTCATCTCAATGCAACTCTAGAAGCCATAAAGATATATTTACTAGCACAAAAAATGTCTAAAAACTTCCTGTAGTGTTTTTTTTTCAATTCTTCTAATGAAAACTGATAGACAATCTTACCTTGTAGGGTCGATTATTATTTGGAACAACTTTCTTTTTAGCCAGCAAACTGAAATATTTGTTCAAGTACTTAAATAAGATATGATATTACGTTTTGAAATTGGAAGAGGTCGTGCTATTTCAATGTACTTTTTTCCAGAATTGCCTTTAATAAAACTATTTTCTATCTGACGATATGATACTTATATAAATTATCGCAGAAAAGTTTTGAATTTAATGTTCAATTGTCGTCATAACAACTGGCTTAATTTAGCTCTCTTCTAGTAAATATATATATATATAATAGTGACAATCTGGTATTATTTCCATATATAATCGGTATCTTGGTGTTGTTTAAAATTGCAAAAATTTATTACTTTCTAGCTTTGAACATGGTGTAAAGATTGTTTTCCATTGTTAGCACTGTCTTTGAATTAATAAAATGTCTTTCATTCCTACACATACTAGATGTTTAGGGTTTTCCTATGATGGAAATTCATGTCTTTCATGGCACGAATATACATGTATATGATATGACATACCTAGATAAGTCGTACTTTTGTCGTAGATCCAGTGCTGCTGAGAAGTACGTGGTTTGATTGGACAGCTTTAGACACTTCGTGCAACATCGCCCGTGTCTATTCCACTCATGTAACCTTCAGAAACAAAGTGATTCTTGAATGTTGAATATAACGGATTTCATACATTTCACATTTGGAATATATATTGTAATTGTCTATTGACCACTGTGATTGATATTGCTGGCATGCTGAGGATGCTGTCTCTTTCCAGGCACATGATCTCATTTCCCTTGCAGAGGTCAGCTTTTGTGTGAAACATGGATGACCTAGTGCTGTTTTCTGTTCTGGTTTACTTCGATAGATGTGTTTTTATTTTGCGGATTGTTTGTGATGCATTCCACCTTCTGTTCGACTGAATTCTGAAGTAAATATTTCATCTAGGATAAACTTGAATAGAAATTTCCTACAGGTGAGGCTCAGTTTTTACCGTTTTGTGTATCTAATCGTATATATTATATTCGGCATTGCATGGTGAAATTTTTCTTTGAATTTCTTTTTACTTTAACTTACCAGAAATCAGTGTTTCCAACTTTTTTGAAAATACTCGGCCAGTATGTGTTCATCTTATCCATGATTGGCTGGTAAAAATTAAATAACCTTTATGAATTATTCAAGAAATTGATGAAATAAGTTGAAAACTGTATGATATTTATTTATCTGCTCTAAAATGATGCTTATGAATTTGAAGTCGTTAAAAAAATCTGACGAATAAAAAATTGTAGAATTCTGGGGGGTTTTTTTTTTTTGGTTTTTTTTTTTTTTTTTTGGTTTTTTTTTTTACTTACCTTCATATATGCGTCCTTATACTCCTCTGAAAATGTGCAATTTTCTACATCTTTATGACCTTTGGGACCTTTTTCCATCCTAGATGTTTAGAAGCATAATGAATGACAAATATGGACAATTACCATATCCCAATACACAGTTTCAAATCGTTAATTTAGAAAATTATAAACCAAAGGCATACAAAATTAGGATAACACGGAAACCAAAGCAAACCAAATAAACCTCCACCACATGAAAAGAAGATAACTTTCAATATGGGAAAGAGAACAATAGGAAACAATGTAAAGCACTAGTGTAAATATGAACACTAGAAATATGGTCTCATATACTGGACTCACTTCAGATTGTTTCTCATTTCGAGTTTCGCAACCGTTCCACTGGAAATTCTAATGATTCTGTCTTGCCTTCTCGACTTTGAGACTTTATGACTGATAGGCACACAGAGAAACTTGCCACATATGAATCTCATATGATCCACATATGCAAATCATATGAAAGTGTTCATATGTATTAAAGAATAAAGGGCCTCATATGAGAATCATATGTGGCAGGTTTCCCTATGTACTTCTTTAATGTTTATGATACTTATTATTGTTTATGTCCCATAGTTCTTATGAAAAGCCACATGATATAACAAATATCAAAATAGGGAATATAGGAATGACAACTTCTATATGGAGGAAAGCAAGCATCGGCATACCCACACTATATGATTATATGCGTATATGCCAAGACAAAAGACTAATTTTTTTAAACATCAACACATGAATACTGTATAAGATAGTTAACTCGCAAACCGAAGAGAATTGTGGGCAGCACATTAACCAAACAATAATTTCATCCTGATAACCAGCTCAGAATTCTAAAAAATATTTTCAAACAAGTTGCAGCACTTGTTACCCTCTTCCAGACGATAACCAATATGGATGCATAAAACATGAAATTCAGTTACATGATAAAGTTGATTATAATGTTGAAATTTACAAAATTATATAAAACGTGATCTAAGAATCTTACCACAAGCCATGAATTAACCAAGGCTTCGCTGATTTGGGAATGTCACATGCTGCCTTTGAAAACAAAAATCTTCATCATCATGAATGTAAACCAATGAAAATAAATGATTTGAAAAGAAAATATCAAACACGAATCTAGATTAAAATCTCAACATGCTAATTATATTTAAGTCCTCTCCCAAAAATCCAGTTATTCCTTGTGCTCATTCTTTTACGTCTCAGTTGGTTTTATTTTTTTTTTTTTGCATCTCTTTAACCAAAGGCATAAAATCTCTCTCTCTCTCTCTCTCTCTCTCTCGCTCTCATGAGCTTTGACGCCATCCTTACCCCAGTACTTTGGTATATTTTACACAATCCTGGGGGCCACTCCTGTACCAAGGCAAACATGAAATCATTACCCTTACATAGCCTGAAATAGAAATTATGACATGGATTTTATTTGGGGCCACTCCTGTACCAAGACAAACATGAAATCATTACCCTTACATAGCCTGAAATAGAAATTATGACATGGATTTTATTTGGGGCCACTCCTGTACCAAGGCAAGCATGAAATCATTACAAAGCCTGAAATAGAAATAATGACATTGATTATATTTTGGACCACTCCTGTACCAAGACAAACATGAAATCATTATCCTTACATAGTCTGAAATAGAAATTATGACATGGATTTTATTTGGGGCCACTCTGTACCAAGGCAAACATGAAATCATTACACTTACATAGCCTGAAATAGAAATTATGACATTGATTATATTTTGGACCACTCCTGTACCAAGGCAAACATGAAATCATTACCCTTACATGGCCTGAAATAGAAATTATGACATTGATTATATTTTGGACCACTCCTGTACCAAGGCAAACATGAAATCATTATACTAACATAGTCTGAAATAGAAATTATGACATGGATTTCATTTAGGGCCACTCCTGTACCAAGGCAAACATGAAATCATTACACTTACATAGCCTGAAATAGAAATTATATTATTGATTATATTTTGGACCACTCCTGTACCAAGGCAAACATGAAATCATTATCCTTACATAGTCTGAAATAGAAATTATGACATGGATTTTATTTGGGGCCACTCCTGTACCAAGGCAAACATGAAATCATTACCCTTACATAGCCTGAAATAGAAATTATGACATTGATTATATTTTGGACCACTCCTGTACCAAGGCAAACATGAAATCATTACACTTACATAGCCTGAAATAGAAATAATGACATGGATTTTATTTGGGGCCACTCCTGTACCAAGGCAAACATGAAATCATTACACTTACATAGTCTGAAATAGAAATAACGACATGGATTTTATTTGGGGCCACTCCTGTACCAAGGCAAACATGAAATCATTACCCTTACATAGTCTGAAATAAAAATTATGACATGGATTTTATTTGGGGCCACTCCTGTACCAAGGCAAACATGAAATCATTACACTTACATAGCCTGAAATAGAAATAATGACATGGATTTTATTTGGGGCCACTCCTGTACCAAGGCAAACATGAAATCATTACACTTACATAGCCTGAAATAGAAATAATGACATGGATTTTATTTGGGGCCACTCCTGTACCAAGGCAAACATGAAATCATTACCCTTACATAGTCTGAAATAGAAATAACGACATGGATTTTATTTGGGGCCACTTCTGTACCAAGGCAAACATGAAATCATTACACTTACATAGCCTGAAATAGAAATAATGACATGGATTTTATTTGGGGCCACTCCTGTACCAAGGCAAACATGAAATCATTACACTTACATAGTCTGAAATAGAAATTATGACATGGATTTTATTTGGGGCCACTTCTGTACCAAGGCAAACATGAAATCATTACACTTACATGGCCTGAAATAGAAATTATGACATTGATTATATTTTGGACCACTCCTGTACCAAGGCAAACATGTAATCATTACACTTACATAGTCTGAAATAGAAATTATGACATGGATTTCATTTGGGGCCACTCCTGTACCAAGGCAAACATGAAATCATTACCCTTACATAGCCTGAAATAGACATCATGACATTGATTATATTTTGGACCACTCCTGTACCAAGGCAAACATGAAATCATTATACTAACATAGTCTGAAATAGAAATTATGACATGGATTTCATTTGGGGCCACTCCTGTACCAAGGCAAACATGAAATCATTACCCTTACATAGCCTGAAATAGACATCATGACATTGATTATATTTTGGACCACTCCTGTACCAAGGCAAACATGAAATCATTATACTAACATAGTCTGAAATAGAAATTATGACATGGATTTCATTTGGGGCAACTCCTGTACCAAGGCAAACATGAAATCATTATACTTACATAGCCTGAAATAGAAATAACGACATGGATTTTATTTGGGGCCACTCCTGTACCAAGGCAAACATGAAATCATTACCCTTACATAGCCTGAAATAGAAATAATGACATGGATTTTATTTGGGGCCACTCCTGTACCAAGGCAAACATGAAATCATTACCCTTACATAGTCTGAAATAGAAATTATGACATGGATTTTATTTGGGGCCACTCCTGTACCAAGGCAAACATGAAATCATTACACTTACATAGCCTGAAATAGAAATAACGACATGGATTTTATTTGCGGCCACTCCTGTACCAAGGCAAACATGAAATCATTACCCTTACATAGCTTGAAATAGAAATTATGACATGGATTTTATTTGGGGCCACTCCTGTACCAAGGCAAACATGAAATCATTACACTTACATAGCCTGAAATAGAAATAATGACATGGATTTTATTTGGGGCCACTTCTGTACCAAGACAAACATGAAATCATTACCCTTACATAGCCTGAAATAGAATTATGACATGGATTTTATTTGGGGCAACTCCTGTACCAAGGCAAACATGAAATCATTACCCTTACATAGCCTGAAATAGAAATAACGACATGGATTTTATTTGGGGCCACTCCTGTACCAAGGCAAACATGAAATCATTACCCTTACATAGCTTGAAATAGAAATTATGACATGGATTTTATTTGGGGCCACTCCTGTACCAAGGCAAACATGAAATCATTACACTTACATAGCCTGAAATAGAAATAATGACATGGATTTTATTTGGGGCCACTTCTGTACCAAGGCAAACATGAAATCATTACCCTTACTTAGTCTGAAATAAAAATTATGACATGGATTTTATTTGGGGCCACTCCTGTACCAAGGCAAACATGAAATCATTACCCTTACATAGTCTGAAATAGAAATTATGACATGGATTTTATTTGGGGCCACTCCTGTACCAAGGCAAACATGAAATCATTATCCTTACATAGCCTGAAATAGAAATAATGACATGGATTTTATTTGGGGCCACTCCTGTACCAAGGCAAAAAAGAAATCATTACACTTACATAGCCTGAAATAGAAATAATGACATGGATTTTATTTGGGGCCACTCCTGTACCAAGGCAAACATGAAATCATTACCCTTACATAGTCTGAAATAAAAATTATGACATGGATTTTATTTGGGGCCACTCCTGTACCAAGGCAAACATGAAATCATTACACTTACATAGCCTGAAATAGAAATAACGACATGGATTTTATTTGGGGCCACTCCTGTACCAAGACAAACATGAAATCATTACACTTACATAGTCTGAAATAGAAATAACGACATGGATTTTATTTGGGGCCACTCCTGTACCAAGGCAAACATGAAATCATTACCCTTACATAGTCTGAAATAGAAATAATGACATGGATTTTATTTGGGGCCACTCCTGTACCAAGGCAAACATGAAATCATTACCCTTACATAGTCTGAAATAGAAATAATGACATGGATTTTATTTGGGGCCACTCCTGTACCAAGGCAAACATGAAATCATTACACTTACATAGCCTGAAATAAAAATTATGACATGGATTTTATTTTATATGGCTCAACCAGTGTGAATGTTCGTGCTTGTTCGTTGCAAAAATATGGCAACAGAATCATCTATACTGATGTTGTTAACATAGGATGAATGACAAAATGATATAAGATTAACCTTTTTATATCTGATGATTTCTTGATTACTAATATTATAGATGTATTTGTTCGTGTTGATGAAAGCAATTTTCTGACAATTTTGGTATGTGTTTTATTGAATTGTTTATTCCGGAGAGTGTAACTGTTCCAGTGGAAATTCTAATGATTTTGCCTGGCCTTCTCGACTTGGATACTGAGTGACTGATGGATATTTCTTTTATGTTTACTTAAAAATTCGGTAATCAAAGCATTCCACTTTTTAACATACATTCCTGAGCATTCATTGAATATGATATACATATATATGTTACAAGGAATAAGTGTAATCAGGGATTTCATGTATTTCCTGAAATTTACGGATTTTGTATAATCCCTGTTTCGATCAGTCATTACATGTATTTCCTTAAATTGGTCAGGTATTTCATGTAATTCCGGATTTTTTCATGAAATTTTACACTTATTTCCTAACCTAAATTTTGTCTTATTTTGACATTTAAAATCAATCCTTTTGCGCTCGTTTGATGCTGAATCTCCTCTCTGTCAAGTAATAAGGAAAAGGATTTAAGATACATAGAAATATGTTATATTATTGGTAGGCAGCGAATGTCCCCGCCCGACAACGTTTGGAAGTGTAAACGTCTACAAATTTCATAGCGTCATTTAAGAACAGATTTTGCAGCATGGACCAGACATGCACGTTGTGTGTACTTAACCCTCGTCAGTGATCCTCAATCTAAACTATGTAATATGGCCAAAGAATGTGATAGTTATTATGTCCAAAAAAATTACCGAAAGACGTAGCAGAATGGGTTGGATTTGATGTTACAGGCCCCACGTTCTAGAAATTTCAAGAAATGTGATAACAGAAATTTTCGAAAGCGTTGAAGAAACGATCAACTGAAGTTGATCGAACTTGGTTACATGTGCCCTCGGGGACTCCTGGTCCTCGAGCAGTGACACTCACCAAGTGGTACAAATGTTTAACATCTTCAAATTCAATAGCATCATTTTTAAAAGAACAGATAAATCTAACTCAACTATTTCTGTTTTCATAGTCTCCCGGTAAAAAATTTCGGAAATCTCCATTCCTTCTTGTTTATCTAAATGCATGTACATGTACTAGTTCTTCAAGTGTTATTGAAATCGGAACAAGACAATATACATTGCACATTGTTACGTTAGTTATATTGAGTTACATTCCATACATACAACTGCCATGTACTAGATAGGTTAATTCCAGTCTGATAAAAAAGCACCAGCCCCCCCCCCCCCCCTTTATCCTTCTGATTTTAAACAGTGGGCATAAATTATATGGAAAACAAAATTATGCTTCGCAGAGTTTTTCAATCGTTTCAAGACAATTGTACATATTACATTTTAGTAAGATATTTACTTGTCTCGAGAGTCGAGACGATGAGTTATTTTCCTATGTCTAATCTGACAGATTCTATCTCTCTCGTTCAGTGATGCGATAATACATTTCATTAATATTAACACGAGATATATTTATCACATCCCTATTGAATCATTTTTGTAAGGTTTTTGACAGTCAGGAAATAAGTGTAAAAATTCTTAAATATTTCAGGAATTACATGTAATCCCTAATATTTTGGAGATTTCATGAAATCCCTAAAATGACCAGGAATTACACGTAATCACTGAACCTTTCAGGAATTACATGAAATCCCTGATTACACTTATTCCCTGTAACATATAAATAAATATAAAAAAAATTCCCGATACTTAGTGCTTGAAATTGTTTTTTTTTTTAATTAATTACTTCAAAACGCTGGTACCAGAGTTACATTATCGAATTCGTCAAACTAAGCTTGTTAGAGATCTCCTCCTTTTGTCAAAATAAAATGTATCTAAATTATCTATCAAAAACAATTATTTTTACTATAGATACGTGTAATTTCTATATATATAACGCCCTTTCATATCCCTCCATCGGCAATGCTTTTTTGTCACATTATTAATTCACAGGATCGGATGCTGTCACTCTAAACAAAATTAATGCCTGGAATCTAAAAATTAACGTGAGGGCGCCACAACCTTAATTTTGAACTTTTCATCGTATACTGATAGGGATTTCTGGTGCACCACCATTAGACATTTCTGCAGAGAAGGTTTTCCTTTGGCAGCAGAGCTTGGCACTTCGTTTCCTGTATTTATTTATAATATTTCACTGACAAGACTATTTCCTAAAAAACTGATTGTCTAGATTTTTATTGGCATCATACAGGATAAGTATCACTATTTAAATATATGTTCTTTTTTCAGTACATCATATGAGTGATCGTTGCATTTCTTTCAATTAAGAAAGAAACTTAAAAAAAAAGATGTATCCATGGTACATAGGGACATAAAGGTTTTCGTAAAATTCTAAACAAAAATAAATTGCGGACATTGACAGTGCGTTCTAAACGACGAAATTAAATGTTTAAACATACAAGGAAGTAAATTCGTTCATGTTCATGTGTAATCTATATTTGGGACATTCAACGACTTTATGACGGAATGGTCATAACGCAGCCGGAAACATTTCACTTGAAATGAATAGAACCGAAAGGGAAACTTAACATGAAATACAGAAAAACTGTTATAACTCCTCAACCAGTTATAAATCTATTTACTGCATTTATACCAATAGATTGTTTATTCTTATTAATGTGCCCATACATATGACGTTTGTAATGTTTCGTTTTTGTTATCTTCTTTCTTCTTTATTATTTTATTAATACATAATGTTTCGAAAACAAAGCATGTTTATTAGACATATATACTTGGAGTCAGTATACGAGCTATGATACGGACATGTTTACGACTACTTCCTACTGACTACCTCATAAAGAAATGTCAGATGGACGGATCATTCTGTATGTACCAATTGGTATTTTAAAAAATTTGCAAACATACAGTTGCAAATTATGGGCATTGAAAATGATTAATTTAGTTGAAACTTTGATATAACAATTAAACTTACCCTAATTTAGCAGTAGAAAGAAAGCAGAATATTACAAACGTGATTTGTACGGAACCCATTCCAGAGCAGTTTGAAATAAACATTCTGTTTCTACCCGGAAGCTAAAAATATAAGTTCTATACATCATGTGACGAATAAGGAAGTTTTTCTGATCAAAAACTACTTATGCGATATAGTTAAACTAAAACGGATATTATTAAACATGTTCAACAGTCGCGTTAAGTAATTAAAATGTCATAGGTTAATATACGATTATAGAAACATTCAATCAATCCTTGGCGATCTAAAATGGAGCCATTTTAAATCTACCACTGGGATAGTCATTCTGACGCGTGTTTTCGGTTCTTCAATTTTTTTGGTGTTTCTCTTCTAACGTTGATTATATACTTTTGAATTTTTTATAATTTTTTCATAATATTTGGTAAAATTCAAAACTCGTGTGAATGGGGTTTCTGGGTTATTCACAAATTCGCTCCTCTACTGGATTCACTCTGAAAAAAGACAGAAAAGGGGTATCTCCAACATGACTCGGTTGCAGTATCCAAGGCAAAACATCATAAACAAACCTTTAAGAAAAAAAGAAGAGTAGATAAAAACAAAAGGATACGTGAAAGAGACAAGGAACGCAAAATACGACATCAATGAGTTAAAGAAGATCCTGACGGTAATCTCAACAACACTCACAATAGAGCACCAAACTGAGCATCGACGGACCCCTAGCAAGCTAGAGGTGGGGTCAGGTGCCCGGGAGAAGTAAGCGTTCCCTGTTGGCTAGCCGCACCCGCAGTCGATTTTCATGCACAAAATGAAAACAATATATAAATTACATCCACTGTCTGAGGTAATGTCTATATAGAAAGTGCTATGGCGACCATGTCGGGGAAAAAGCATTTAAAACGCTTACTGTCAAACCCCTCGCGGGGAACTTTTACGAGCTCCACACGACAAAGGGCATAAGTGTGACACGAATGAATTAAAGAAGATCCTGACGATAATCTCAACAGCACTCAACCAAACTGAGCTTCGACGGACCCCTAGCGAGCTCGAGGTGGGATCGGGTGCCCGGGAGGAGTAAGCGTCCCCTGTTGGCTAGCCGCACCCGCCGTCACTAACATACTAATGAATACGTATGTATTTTAATGTATCAAGATAATGAATGTTATTTGTTTTCTATAAATAAGATAATGCTTCATTTTGTTAAGAACTTTTTACTTTCTAAGCACCTAAACAAATTAAACATTAACCTACGAGGTCAATGGACAATTGGTACCGACGGCAATCTGCAAGACCTTGAACAAGGCGTCATCTCTAAACCCATAGCAAAAAACGAAGACATTGTAAGCTGAAAACAAATAGAAAGAGCAAACATTGAAATGGCGCAGTCTGCAATAATTAAACTTAATTGTGAAAATGTAGAAGAGATATTGGCAAAAGTTATGCTTATACATGCAGTTATCTAAAAACAATCATCTTCTGAAACATTTTTTATGTATTCGAGTTATTCTTACAATTAAAATATATCGTTAATGGAGCTAGAAGATACCTGTTTTATTAACCATTTCATTCCTTTTGCGGTATGTTACATCGGAAGTAAACGGACGTTCAACTTGAAATGAACAAGCAATTAACAGTTACTTGCTTTTGAAACCGATTATCGTGATAATTTTTCACAGATAATTTCTGGGAGTTGATGACTTTTCATCACGATTATTATCGCATATGATTGGCGAAAACACCAAATAACCTAACACATTAAGTGACAATGAGTGTGAATGGAATATAGTGTTTTGCAATTCCTTGATTGAAATTATCTAATGCATATATTGTGCAATACTGCCTGCATCTTAACTTTACTAGTACAATGCGTCTCCTGGGTTTTAAGTTGAAGAATCAAGATATAGATCTGTGTAGTGCAACTAAGGTATGGTACAGAGGTGTCCTTTATTCCACATTCTTTTGTGTTTTAATCTCAGATTTAAAACCTTGACACCAAAAGCAGTTGAAAAAAGCGTTATTCGAGGAATTCGAACACAAGGTCGCCCGATTTACCTACTTCACAATCTGATTGTCATTTTCTACCTTTCATCTTATTTCAGTGAACAGAACTTTGTATTTCAAGCCAAAGCAATTTTCAGACAAGCTACATTTATTTTAGTAGCGCTATATTGTAGAGTGCGCGGCTCCAAATTTTCTGTATGGTTAATTCAGTAGCATAAATAGATAAAATCTAATGGCGGGACGGTGCTATAATGTTAACCTTCTTTAATTTCGCTATTTTATTGACAGTAATTGCTCAAATCTCATCAAAGCAGAATGGGTTTGTATAAAGCTGCAAAGAAGTTAAAGAAGATCCTGACGATCATCTCAACAGCATTCACAATAGAGCATAAAATTGAGCATCGACGGACCCCTAGCAAGCTAGAGGTGGGACCAGGTGTCTGGGAGGAGTAAGTATCCCCTGTTAGCTAGCCGCACCCGCCGTCGATATTCACGCACGAAAATGAAAAGAATTTATTAAATACATGCACTGTCTGAGGCCAAGAAGTAATAAAGCAGAGTTGGAAAAAAGTAATTATTTCATTGAATGTGATTATTTGTGATTTCTCTCCTCTATTCTATGATGTTGATTTTATCAACAAAATCAGGAAGATCAAAATTTTGTTTTGGTCTTTCATCAATTTGACATCATATATTATTCTGTTATTTTGGAAACGTGTCATTTCATCCTAAATATCATCTTAATCAGAGGAGGTTAACATCCTGGCACCATCCCTCCAAGACCCTCTCGGTCATAGATTTTTTTTAATTATGCTACTGAAACGACCTTACTGGAAATTTGGAGCCGAGTACTCTTTGGTAACTAGATACATAAAACAATTAAGAGGGCGTTACTAAAATGAAATCGGATGTGTCTGAAAATCACTTTGGCTTGAAGTCCCACCGATTAGAATTAACTATCCGAACACGTGTCTGGTGCATTAATATCGGTTCGAAATGTTGTTCACGAAGGTAACAAGTTGGACCACTTCCATTTCCTTTAAAGACATTCAATCGTCCTGTCTCTTTATCGGGGATATGATCCTAAATTCACCAATGTAAGATGATGTATGGAACAGGACTCATTCACTGTTTTGTAATGACATCCTCTACACCAGTGAAATCTGAAAGCAAGGTTGTAGAAACTTTGACAGGCTCGTCAAAACAGACCGGGTTTAAATCGCCTGTCCAATCTGCATGTCTAATCGGAATTTCCGAATGCGAGAGCGTGAGCACAAGCGTGAGCACAAGCTGTTCTTTGTATTCACGACGATGCCGACGATGCTTTCAATATACATCTACAGAGTATTTGTGTAGATTTGTGTCTTATTGTTTATTTTCTTGCTTGAAATAAGAACTGTTAATGTTTATTCCACATTTGTGCGCCATCAAACATCTAAATGTATCTGCAGTAACTGGAGGGTCGTGCGCAAGCTATCAGATTCGCTATGAGCATAGCAGAATGGCCTGTCAAAATCCGCTCCCTTTTTATATCATTGTCTGCATGTTATGATTTTGTGTGCGTGGTGTCTGCTGATTTTACTATCTTTATCGTGTGTGTTCAGTTGTGGTCTCTGCAGCGTGGCCTTATTGAATTATCATATTGAAATAAATGTTCTATCGTAAGAAAACTAGTGCACCATATGCGCATTTCAACAAGCACGGTATCAGCAGATGTTAGAGGCCAAAAAAGTAACTTAATGAAGAGAGAATTTCTTTTACATGACCTAAAATGATTATCAAAGAGCCAGGAGAAGATTTTTTTTTTCTCAATAGCTTAAGATTTGGCGAAATTGGCAACTTCGATAAAATCATACAAATAACAATTCATTCAATAATACGTTGGTCGAAAATTGACGAAAACGGATTTTATTTTTACGCGTTTAATGTGAAGTTTCAAAAAGCAATACAAATTAAATACAGGAATGCGTCAAACCACGTAATGTAAAATAATTTTCACTTAAATCACAGATCTAGATAATATTACGAGCGTATTTTTTTCAGATTCAATTGTAGAATTCATGTTTCAATCCGTTAATATGGTAATGCGTGAAGCTACAATGTCTTAGAACATGATATCTACGTCATTTACAGTGACTTGCATATCATGACGTCTTCCGATATCAGGTGCAGGGCCATTGTCGTCAATCTCATCATTTCTGCGGGAAAACATAGCCTGAAATGTATCTTTGTATTTCCCATACATCAGCAGGAGGAAAATAAAATTGACTGAACAATTCAGTAATTCCATCGGATCTGTAAAATTGTTAATGAAAGCGCTTTGTGTAAAGTAGAATAACTGTGATTCATCTGTTTTCTTGGTTGCAGAATAAAATGCATAAATCCCCATTGTCAAACCGGCGGCTACGTACATTATAGCCAGGACGGACAATAGGATAGTGAATTTTCTGATTTGTGGATCTTGTGCACCCAGAAGGCCTAGTCTCTCTCCATGTCCATTTTGACATAGCTTTATAATGAAGCTGACGGAGAAAATAGTGAGAAGAACTATTGGTAGCATTTCCAAAAGAACTCCGTATATCCAAAGCATGAACTCGCTGTACCATGTGTTATTTTGTGCGATATCGGACTTCTTCAGCCAGTACGCCTTCTCAGTTGTATTTGTACTATTGTGTACTTCTCTTACGTCATAGTACATGTAACATGGAGTCCCCCAAATAACTATAGCACCAATAACCACGCATATGGCGGCGATGTTTGCTCGTTTGGGTGTACACCACTTCCCTCTATGTTGAGGTGAGAACAGTCGAATAGCTCTAAAAATAGACAGGCTTATTGTCATCCACTTCGATGCTGTATAAAATAAGACATACAGGTTATACGAAATAAGGACGAGATAAATGCCTTGTCTCGAATGGCCGTACGCTTCAACTGGCTTTGTCACAAACAGAAAGTAAATAACGAAGGCAGTGTAGCTAAACAATGTTAGAAGGTCCACAATAGCTAACCATAAAAACAGAATGTGCATAGCCTTCTTCACAGTTCTTAGGAGTCTACACCACACTTTGATGTTCAGAATATTGAATATTATCCCTATAAAACAAATGGTAATGACAATATATCTATGTCCAATCCAATATCCAGCATTCATCTCCATTATCACTAACCGCGTCTTGACTATGTGCGCTCTATACAAAATTTAAACCTCAATTAAGGGTTATAAATCTAGTATAATACAGCAGTTATAACTTGTTTTCAAGTGTATCTAAAAATAGAAATTGGGAAAAGAAGTTACAGAAATAGAATGAATGAGTAAATATGCCCCTTTTTATTTATCTTTAAAAGTTTTCTTCCTTATTGGTAACAAAGTTCTCAGTGACTGCGTGTTAAACATTGTTTTAAAGAGCAATGAAGTGTTCCAATTCTGCTAACAAAGGGCGCCTTCTTGACGTGTTTTGGATAGTGGTACTTCAAGCCATATTGATACAAACCATCGTGTGGACCCCGCCTCATCGCTCCTTTTCTCACTCTTCCAAGGAGCGATGAGGCGGGGGTCCACACGATGATCGATACAAACAAGTCAAAATAATAAGTCTAGTGTCGGGGCCTCGTTAAGTTTCTAAATTTCAGATAGAACCAGGGAACAAACAACAGATTGCGCATGCACCTATGACGTCATTTGATTGTTTTAGGACGGTTAGAGCGGATCGAATCATGTTTCGTTTGTTCGGCGTAAAACGTCTTGTAACAATCGAATATCGTCACTAGTTCATGCTCAATCTAATGTTTGTCCCCCGGAATAAACACCAAAGAAGTACCTAACATTTATTCGGTCTAAAAGTCGAAAGGCAAGGCCAAATCGTGAGAATTCCAATCGAAACGGTTGCGAACCCCGGAATGAACAACATTCCGAAGTGATACAATGTGCCCGGGGAGAGTCAGCGTCTCCTGATTGCATGCAACGCCCGTCGCAACAGTTCCATGAAAACCTGTCAAATTCGGTGATTTTGATGTACATATCGGGTAAGTTAGTCTTGTTTGATGATGATGACAGTCACAATGCAGAATATCACTCATCATTCTGGAAAGGGGATCTGATATGCTTTTTTAGCTCACCTTAGCGAAGCTCAAGCTCAAGTGATCTATTGTCATAGCGCGCCGTCCGTCGTCCGTCGTCGTCGTCGTCGTCCGTCCGGCGTAAACTTTTAACATTTTCGACATCTCCTCTGCAACCGCTGCACAGAATTTCACGAAACTTCACAGGAAACAAGTACTCAATGCCCTCTACCAAGTTTGTTTTTTTTTTGAGCCGATCTGAAATCCAATATGGCCGCCACAGGCTCTGATTGGCTGACACATTTTCGACTTCTCCTCTGAAACCGCTTCACAGAATATCTCGAATCTTCGTAGGAAGCAAGAACTTAATGCCCTCTACCAAGTTTGTGTTTTTCGAGCCGATCGGAAATCCAAGATGGCCGCCACAGGCTCTGATTGGCTGACACATTTTCGACTTCTCCTCTGAAACCGCTGCACCGAATTTCATGAAACTTCACAGGAAGCAAGAACTCAATGCCCTCTACCAAGCTTGTGTTTTTCGAGCCGATCTGAAATCCAAGATGGCCGCCACAGGCTCTGATTGGCTGACATATTTTCGACTTCTCCTCTGAAACCGTTACACAGAATTTCTGGAAACTACACAGGATGCAAGAACTCAATGCCCTCTACCAAGTTTGTGTTTTTCGAGCCGATTGGAAATCCAAGATGGCTGCCACAGGCTCTGTTTGGCTGACGCATTTTCGACTTCTCCTCTCAAACCGCTGCACAGAATTTCATGAAACTTCACAGGAAGCAAGAACTTAATGCCCTCTATCAAATTTGTGTTTTTCGAGCCGATCGGAAATCCAAGATGGCCGCCACAAGCCCTGATTGGCTGACACATTTTCGACTTCTCTTCTGAAACCGCTGCATAGAATTTCACAAAACTTCACAGAAAGCAAGTAGTCATTGCCCTCTAACAAGTTTAAGTTTTTTTGGAGCCGATCGGAAATCCAAGATGGCAGCTACAGGCTCTGATTGGCTGTCACATTTTCGACTTCTCCTCTGAAACCGCTTCACAGAATTTCTTGAAACTTCACAGGAAGCAAGTACTCATTGCCCTCTTAGTCTACCAAGTGTTTTTCGAGCCGATCGGTAACCCAAGATGTCCTCCATAGGCTCTAATTGGATGACACATTTTTGACTTATCCTCTTAAACTACTGCACAGAATGTCACCAAACTTTACAGGAAGTAAGTACACATTGTCCTTCTCAAAGCTTCACTAAAAGTGATTTTCTTCAGTTCCTAAACTGACTTTGATTGTAAACATACATACAGTCTCTTCAGGTGAGCGATGTGGCCCCCTTGGGCCTCTTGTTTTTATATCCCCGTAGCGACCGAAGAACTTCCTCAATGATGATTTCAGCCGTTGTGTAACATAACCCTGAACAAGTAGCTTACTTGCAGGCCATCTGGCTCTAATGATGTAATATTCATATTTTAAACATGCCCTGGCGGACCGTATCAGCTGAGAGAGAAAAACGCCATAAGCAGGAGAATACGGAATGTTGCTATTGATGAAAGGGAAGTTATTTCGTGTTGCAGTGTTGAGTTGGTAATACAATTCCCCGCGACCCGATGTTTGAAGTGTTTTAATTCAATTACCAAGAGTCCCCGAGGGCATATGTAGCCAAGTTCGATCAACTTCGGTTGATCGTCTGTCTCTTCAACGCATTCGAAATTTCCTGTTACAAAATG
Source organism: Pinctada fucata (assembly GCA_028142955.1). NCBI lineage: Eukaryota > Metazoa > Mollusca > Bivalvia > Pterioida > Pteriidae > Pinctada > Pinctada fucata. Next base: position 62,036,492 of record AP027107.1, on the reverse strand, counting down.
TCTTGAAATTTCTAAAACGTGGGTCCTGAGCATCATATCCCACCCATTCTGCTACGTCTTTTGGTACATTTTTGGACATAATAATTTTCATACTTTTTGGCCATTTTACTTTGTTTAGACTGAGGATCACTGACGAAGGTTTAGTACCCGAAACTTGCATGTCTGTTCCATGCTATAAATTTATCATGTCTTAAATAATGCTATTGAATTTAAAGACGTTTAACATTTGAACTACTTGGTGAGTGTCACTGCTGAAGGACCAAGAGTCCCCGAGGGCACATGTAGCCAAGTTCGATCAACTTCGGTTGATCGTCTGTCTCTTCAACGCATTTAAAATTTTCTGTTACAAAATTTCTTGAAACTTCTAAAACGTGGGTCCTGTAGCATAATATCCCACCCATTCTGCTACGTCTTTTGGTACATTTTTGGACATAATAATTTTCATACTTTTTGGCCATTTTACTTTGTTAAGACTGAGGATCACTGACCAGGGTTTAGTACCCGAAACGTGCATGTCTGGTCCATACTGTAAATTTATCATGTCTTAAAAGATGCTAATGAATTTGAAGACATTTAACATTTGACTAAGTTTTAGTGTCTTCTACTCAGGATCTTCTTTTACCGATCATTTCATTATGGCATTTTTAAGGTCGCCTCGTATCAAATTAACTCCTTTGAGATTACCCTCTATTACTACAGTCACTATCCCATCATCATCATTTAACAGTAAGAAACTTTTTTCCTCACCAAAGGTACTTCTATCACCTCTGAAATTAAAACCCCGTAGACGTATTGCACCCACTTCTCCATCTGCAGGCTCTACATTTAACAACAAACATAGAGGGTTCTCAACCATTTGCATGTGCAATGGGAAAAGATGGGGTTTGTGTCCGCTCATCAATTGCAATTCCACAATTTAATCAAGTGTTAATGGGCAGACTTTTAAAATCGAGATTGCCTGATTAACAAAGGTTTTGATCTTCTGAACATCTCTAATATTTTTCGGGATCATAGCGTACAAAGTGCCATTGGTTACAATAGCATAACTGTTTGATCTCAAAAACTTGTGTTCTACACCCCAAAGCTGACGTCATTTACTGATTATAAATGAATGGCTTATATAGAAAGTGATATATCAAAAGAATCATTTGTGTAGATTTTATTGGTACCAAATGATATATACCTTTCCGTTGCCATTTTCACTCCGAAAACGAAAGTGAAAGCGAAAATAGAGAAATTTTGACATGTCATTCGAATGGACTTTGGTCCAATTTTGACCATTGTTCCAGAAAATTTCTTAATATTAAAGTTATGCTGATTGGAAGCCCAAATCTGTCTAAATAATACATGAAATTTATTTAGGGATTCGCCGATTCGCTTTTGAGAAATCCACAATATACCACGGAGAAGCGAATTTCTGACGTCCCCATTCTGAGCCCCTCGCCGGAAATCACCTCTACGTTGTGAATCCTTCCAGTTTGATTTTTATATGCATATCTAAAAATAGAACCCATGAAAATTTTACAAAAATCTTACAGAATCTAATGATACCTTAAAACTTGCCTTCATTTTAATTATCATACACACTATAGCGATATCAGTCTCTGACTCTTTATATAAAGAAAATTGACCGGGGCCAAATCAGCTTCGAGGCTATAGGGTTTATACTATTAAAACCATTCCTCAATATTTTGAAAATTTAGAACCTCCTCTTATTTGTTACAAATATAAGAGACCTAATCGAAATTTCGTTTTTAACTACAACAAAATCACATCAGATCCTAAAATACTTGAATCATGTCCTGCTTCTTGAGAATGTGCAACGTCTGAATATCTATATAAACCAGCTGGTCATATTACCGTATTACAGGTGACTTTTCAATTATCAAAGACAGGCAGCTCCGTGGTCTTCTCAAAAAAGGACCTTAGTATAGAATCCCATCCAAGATAGATTTCATTAAATGTCGCGAAGTGCTAAAGGAAGCCTTAGATAACTATACCAAACGATGGTGTAAATCGGAAGGAGTCGAATCGCATGCTCTGAATGACTGTAAAAACCTCATTTTGGATATTACCGATATTCGAATAGATAACTACCACAATAATCCTCATCTTTTTTCACATCCAAGTTCTAAATCTGAAAGATATTTCAAATCCAAGTTACGTAATTTACATGAAAAATATGTCTTCGCGCCTGCAGACAAAGCAGCCAACAACACCATAATTATTTGAAAACGCTACTACATATCAACTTTAGTTTCGGAACTTTCCACTACTTATACTTACATCGAAAGCAATGAAAGTGTTCCCAATATTTTGAACAAACATAACAGTGAAATTTCTTCTTTTAACATGACAAATATGGATAATGACCATATCCCTGTATACAGCACAAAATTGATAATTCAGAAAATCAAAAACCGAAGGCATACAAAATCAGGATAAAACAGGAACATCCCTATTTCTAAATTGGATCTCCTTACAATACACTGTATACCAAAACTTCACAAGTCTCCTTACAAGTTTCGATACAATGCTAATTCTAGCAACTGCTCAACTACAATTTTTTCCAGAAATCTGACGTCAGTACTCACGGCTATAAAGGAACACGTGGCAAAATACTGTGAAACTGTCATGAACAGGAATGGTGTAAACTTTTTTTCGTCTATTTAAAATTCAGGGGATGTGATTGACAAAATGAAATCAAGAAATTTTGAAGCAAATACTATATCTTCATACAACTTTTCTAATATGTACACCACGCTTCTTCACGACAAAATAAATGATCGACTTTCCAAACTCATTAAATGGTGTTTTGATCGAGAGTGGAAAACTTATATTTGTACATCTTAATCGAAGGGTTCTTTTCCGCCACAGATTACAAATCATACAAATCATGGACATGTGGTGACCTGTGTATTGCCTTGTCCTTCCATTTGGACAATATTTATGTAAGATTTGGTGAGAAACTCTACAAGCAGGTCGTAGGGATTCCTATGGGTACTAATTGTGTGCCTCTTTTTTGCAGATTTATTTTTATACACGCATGAAAAGGAATTTATCCAAAATCTTCAAAAGCAAAGAAAAAATGATGATGTGAAATATTTCATTGGTACTTCTAGGTACCTGGATGATATTCTTACTATCGACAATCCTGTTTTTTGAAAAGTATAAAAATGTTATTCATCCACAAGATTCTAAACAAGGCAAACGTTTCAAACACAGAAACACCATTTTTGGACCTAAATATCAAAATTGTTAATGGAGAAATCCATATAAGTGTGTATGACAAAAGAGATGATTTTGGATTTAACATAGTAAATTTCCCCTGGCTTGACGGTGATGTTCCTAGATTATCGTCCTATGGTATCTATATTTCACAGCTCATCCGGTATGCTAGAGCATGTACTAATGTTTTGGATTTTCATAGTAGATCTTTACAAATTACCAAGAAACTTTTGGGACAAGGTTTTCACTTTCACAAATTGGTAAAGACTTTCTGGAAATTTTACAAAAGTTATTGTCAACTTCTTCTGAAATTCGGACCAATACAGGCAAGAGAGTATATTACTTTGGATATGTAACAACCTGCACTTTATGGTGACATAATTAACAAGATAAGAAGGATCAAAGATAGACAACATCACTATCGAAAATGTGTCAGAATCATCAAACGCCTTTTATACCGTGGATATGTTCCTAATGTCACCATACGGACACTAGGCTTGGTACTTGACCAATCTACAGTCTTGTACCAGCGCATTCTTAAAACTTGCACTCTGACTGACTGTGACGACGGGTCTCCATGACGGGCCCTATCCAAATCTCTTAAGAGAAGGCAAGGCCCCGACCACCTATCTCTCTGAATGTCAGTCGGACTCCTCGGTGATAACATACATGAACTCGCCATTGCCGGCAGAGCACGGACTGTATTACGTACGCCCTCTTTTAATATCCATTTACATATTTATCTGTGTTGCTTTGGCCCCTGCGTTTTGCGGTCTTGTTTGTGTGTTGTCATCTTACAGTGAGGAGGTTGTTTTACATCACAATTGTACGTTCTTCGAGACCTCTGGGTAATCGGAAAAGTGGTAGGGTTGTGCGCACGTAATCCAGGATAACCACACCTTCTGCTATTTCCGTGGCAGATGGCCGTACTAAGTCGGCACGGTTGCCCATTGGTCTCGTTGGTTTATGTGTAGTCCTTTGTGTTTGATGTTTCTATGTTGTGCGTTGACGTTCCTTCTCCCTTATGCGTCTCTCTCTCTCTCTGTGCTTGTCTGCTTTGTGTTTTTGCATTGGGTGTTTTGGGGTTTTGCTGTGGGTGCTGCAACCTGGTGTTGTTTGAGATCCCCTCCTTTGCTTTAGTTATGTTATGTGGAAGCTAAAATCGTCACGCTTGTCATACAGTGAGGTGTTCAAATGGTCGTTTGCGTCGAAAGATAGAAGTATATCCAAGAACGAAGCGGATCTGTCGCTTTCTGTTGTTTCCTTGGTTCATGAGGATAGATTCCATGTAGGTGTTCCTTAAAGATCGGATCATTGATGGACAACACATCGTCTATGTATCTGAAGGTAAATTTGAACTGATATGCGAGGTGCAGCTGAAAGCAAGGTCCGGATGACGTCAGCTTCGTATGAATATAAAGATAAGTTCGCAAGCAATGGGGCGCAATTGGTACCCATGGGGATTCCGACTATCTGTGGGAAAGTTCCGCCAACCACAAAAATGTTGTCAATCAAAATCTCAAGCATCCGGATGATATCGTCTTCGGTATACTTTTGTTTAAATCAGAGTGTTCGTTCACGAAAAAAGTTTCATCCCACCCAATGACAAGGTACCTGCATCTCTTGTTCCCATTTCTTGACAGAAAGGTTTTGCGAATAATATGGACCAGTCTGTGTTTGAGCTTTTGGTGTTGAATGGTAGCGTAGAGCGTGGAGAAGTCGAAAGATTATATGCTAGTAATATTACTGAAATTGGTGGCTTTAAAATTATCCAAAAGTACCTTTGAATTCTGATTGATTCCATTTCTGGAATATGTTGTCTCGCATGATGTTTGAAGACGTTGCTTGATGCGAGTTAATAATTTAATAATTCGACGATTTTCACTGCTAACAGGTATGTCAGATTTGACCGCCTTTTGATGATTCGTTCAAGTCATGCAATTTCTATAAAGGAAGCGAGAACAACTTCGTACGAATATGATGATTGACAAAATGGCAAAAGACACGTCGAAATATATATCATGAATATCTGGTTTGTTGTATGTTAAACGTCTTTAATTTCAATAGCATCATTCAAAACCTGATAAATATACAGCATGGAACAGACATGCACGTTTCGGGTACTAAACCCTCGTCAGTGATCCTTAGTCTAAACAATGTAATATGGCCAAAAAGTATGAAAATTATTATGTCCAAAAATGTACCAAAATACGTAGCAGAATGAGTGGGATATGATGCTACAGGACCCACGTTTTGGAAATTTCAAGCAATTTTGTAACAGAAAATTTCAAATGCGTTGAAGAGACAGACGATCAACCGAAGTTAATCGAACTTGGCTACATGTGCCCTCGGGGACTCTTGGTCCACCAGCAGTGACACTCACCAAGTAGTTCAAATGTTAAACGTCTTTAAATTCAATAGCATCATTCAAAACCTGATAAATTTACAGCATGGACCAGACATGCACGTTTCGGGTATTAAACCCTCGTCAGTGATCCTTAGTCTAAACAATGTAATATGGCCAAAAAAGATGAAAATTATTATGTCCAAAAATGTACCAAAAGACGTAGCAGAATGAGTGGGATATGATGCTACAGGACCCACGTTTTGGAAATTTCAAGCAATTTTGTAACAGAAAATTTCAAATGCGTTGAAGAGACAGACGATCAACCGAAGTTAATCGAACTTGGCTACATGTGCCCTCGGGGACTCTTGGTCCACCAGCAGTGACACTCACCAAGTAGTTCAAATGTTACACGTCTTTAAATTCAATAGCATCATTCAAAACCTGATAAATTTACAGCATGGACCAGACATGCACGTTTCGGGTACTAAACCCTCGTCAGTGATCCTTAGTCTAAACAATGTAATATGGCCAAAAAGGATGAAAATTATTATGTCCAAAAATGTACCAAAAGACGTAGCAGATTGAGTGGGATATGATGCTACAGGACCCACGTTTTGGAAATTTCAAGCAATTTTGTAACAGAAAATTTCAAATGCGTTGAGGAGACAGACGATCAACCGAAGTTAATCGAACTTGGCTACATGTGCCCTCGGGGACTCTTGGTCCACCAGCAGTGACACTCACCAAGTAGTTCAAATGTTACACGTCTTTAAATTCAATAGCATCATTTAAAACCTGATAAATTTACAGCATGGACCAGACATGCACGTTTCGGGTACTAAACCCTCGTCAGTATTTCTAGGTCTAAACAATGTAATATGACCAAAAGGTATGAAAATCATTATGTTAAAAATGTCGATTTACAAATTACAACTTGTTTTGCTGCAATTTGTTTATCCTGACTTAAGTCCGAAACATAAGAATAATCTCAACCGTACTGATATCGGAAGAGTTGATAAAACTTACAAAGTACATGATGGTCATATCATATCATAAATGTCCTATGGTGAATCCATCTTTTTTCATACATCTTTGTATCAATTTATATATACATGACTATGATTGCATTTTGCATACAAATGGTGTTTTCAAATAATCTGTATTTACTGTATCCCTACAACTTCGGTATATTGCACACCGAGATGACAAGACATTCTTTTGACAATCTGAACAGCGCTCAGCACATACAAAACAGTCCGTTAAAAAATGATCAGAGAAAAGCTCTCAAATGCACCGCAAGTCTTGTACATTTCGAATATTAGACTCTTAAGCAAATATGATACAAAAAGCCAAACCCTTGAGGGTGCACCATTTCAAAATTTGTGTAAAAAAGAATCATATTAATATGCGACAAAAGCAAACCCAACATTGGAAAGTAATATATAATTTCACTTTCATTGAAAATCAGTGAATGAAAGTGAAACAAAAAAAACGAAATCAGAAACTTAGATTTTTTTTCTTGTTCATAGTTTTCATAGAAAAATTTCCCTCTCTATTGTTATTCTCAATGTATCTAACCCAATGTGCTATGTCTTTCGGTATATATTTTTTAACATAAATGAGTTAAAGAAGATCCTGACGATAATCTCAACAGCACTCAAAATAGAGTACAAAATTAAGCATCGACGGACCCCAAGCAGGCTAGAGGTGGGACCAGGTGCCCGGGAGGAGTAAGCATCCCCTGTTGTCTAGCCACACCCGCCGTCGATGTTTTTAAAAGCACGAAAATGAAAACAATATATAAACTTCATGCACTGTCTGACGTTATGTCTATATAGAAATTGCTATGGCGACAATGTCAGGGATAACTGATATGGTCATTATCCATATTTGTCATTTCAAAGTCTTTGGCCATAATTAACATGAATAATTTTTTGAAACGTGCATGTCTTCTCTATGCTGCAAACGTATCTGTTCTTAACAGTTGTACCACTTGGTGAAAATCACTGCTGGTAAACCAGGAGTCCCCGAGGACACATATGTAGCCAAGTTCGATCGTTTCTTCATGCAACGCATTAGAAAATTTAAGTTATCAAAATTTCTTGAAATTTCTAAAACATTTCCTGTAGCATCATGTCCCACATATCCTTCTTCGTCTTTTTAAACATTTTTGGCCGGATTGCAAAGCAATTCCGGTCTATAGATTGACGATGTCCGTCTGTCCGTCTGTCCGTCTGCCGTCAACATTTTGGTTAAAGTTTCTGGTTGAGGCAAAATCTAAGGAACTATATGCAGTAGAAACTTTATATTATACATGAAGGTTGCCCATGACAAGACCTTTCAATTTATGCCGTAACATTTGACCTAGTGACCTTGACCTTGGACTTTGACCTAGTTAAAGATTTTGGTTAAAGTTTCTGGTTGAAGCAAAATCTAAGGAACTGTATGCAGTAGAAACCTTATATTATACATTTAGGTTGCACATGATGAGACCTTTCAATTTATGCCATAACATTGGACCTAGTGACCTTGACCTTGGACTTTGACCTAGCTAAAGATTTTGGTTAAAGTTTCTGGTTTAAGCAAAATCTAAGGAACTGTATGCAGTAGAAACCTTATATTATACATTTAGGTTGCCCATGATGAGACCTTTCAATTTATGCCGTAACATTTGACCCAGTGACCTTGACCTTGACCTTTGACCTAGTTAAAGATTTTGGTTAAAGTTCTTGGTTGAAGCAAAATCTAAGGAACTGTATGCAGTAGAAACCTTATATTATACATTTAGGTTACACATGATGAGACCTTTCAATTTATGCCATAACATTGGACCTAGTGACCTTGACCTTGGACTTTGACCTAGTTAAAGATTTTGGTTAAAGTTTCTGGTTTAAGCAAAATCTAATGAACTGTATGCAGTAGAAACCTTATATTATACATTTAGGTTGCCCATGATGAGACCTTTCATTTTATGCCGTAACATTTGACCCAGTGACCTTGACCTTGACCTTTGACCTAGTTAAAGATTTTGGTTAAAGTTCTTGGTTGAAGCAAAATCTAAGGAACTGTATGCAGTAGAAACCTTATATTATACATTTAGGTTGCCCATGACGAGACCTTTCAGTTTATGCCGTAACATTGGACCTAGTGACCTTGACCTTGACCTTGGACTTTGACCTAGTTAAAGACTTTGGTTAAAGTTCCTGGTTTAAGCAAAATCTGAGGAACTGTATACAGTAGAAACTTTTTATTATACATGTAGGTTGCCTCTGACAAGACCTCCCAATGTATGCTGTAATATTTGACTTAGTGACCTTGACCCAGTTGGTGACAAAAACTTACTTTGCAATCCGGCCATACCGTCTTTAGCGGTGTTTTATTGGATATAATAACTTTAACACTCTTTGGCCATGACAAATATGGATGATGACCATATCCCAATATACAGCATAAAATCGATAATTCAGGAAACCATAAAACAGGAACCAAAGCAAACAAAAATAAACCACCACATGAAAAGAAGCGAACTCCAATTATGGGAGTGAGACCAGGTGCCCAGAAAGAGTCAGCATCTCCTGCTTTTATGCAACATCCAAACTATCACATTTGAAGACGTTTAATATTTGTACCACTTGGTGAGTGTCACTGCTGGTTGACCTAGAGTCCCCGAAGGCACATGTAGCCAAGTTCGATCAACTTCGGTTGATCGTTTCTTCAACGCATTCGAAAATTTCTGTAATCAAAATTTCTTGAAATTTCTAAAACATGGTTCCTGTAGCATCATATCCCAAACATCCTTCTGCCTCTTTTGGTACATTTTTGGACATAACTTTCACACTCTTTGGCCATATCACTTTGCTTAGATTGAGAATCACTGACGAGGATTAGGTACCCTATTTCGGCATAGTGCACGACCCGAAGGGGAGTGCACTATGTGCCAGAACCCTGACTACTATTTCGGCATAGTGAACACTAAACCTAACACTATTGTTATTATTATGCTGACTGTTTTTGATAGTGTATTCCCTTCATAGAAAACGTTTTCAAGATATATGTTATGAACATTGATTGCACGAGTTACCTCTCTTTCAAAAACTCTGTGTTACAGACAAACATATTCTGAATTTACCCCTCTTTGACTGTAAAAGATCTATAGTGTGGTCATTTAGTATAGGCATAATTTAACAAGAAAAAATATAGCAACATAAATTTGGCATTAATTTTAAAGGAAAAAATAACTATCTAGGAACATTTGTTTTTGATAGTGTACTCCCTTCATAGAAAACGTTTTCAAGATATATGTTATGAATATTGATTGTACGAGTGAAGTCCCATATACTACAAACGAGTTATTATAACTTAATCAGTGTACTATTTAAAAAGCGCTTCGATTTGATATCACATTCACCAGTATGTAATAAAACAAGAAACTAAACAAAAATTGAATTCGTCGATGTTTACATTGGTCAAACACTTTCAGTTCCAAAGGGGCATATATATCGTTTTAACATGAACAATCAACAAAGATTCATTCATGGTGTTTACTTTGGTAAAACACTTTCATTTTTAAAAGAACATTCCATATAATCTGGAGCAGTCAATATAGAAATAAGTACTGTTAACTGAGGTCAGGTAATGTTCTATGGTAAAATAGGATTTAGTGCGTCATATGCACATTTCAAAAACTAATGCCTCTCATCAGTGATGCTCGAGACAACAGGCCGTAAAAGCGTGCGTATCTGTGCGTCCTGTGTATTGTTTACAATACATAAGACGCACAGATACGCATCCATATCGTAAAAGCGTCTGGTATACGTGCGTATATGTGCGTCCTGTGTATTGTTTACAATACACAAGACGCACAGATACGCACGTATACCAAGCGTTTTTACGGTATGGTGCTCGAGACATGGAGAGGAATGTCTCCATTATGGCCACCTTGCGCTGGTCACAATGGAACACAGCCATGGTGATGCAACAATGATAGGATGCAAATGTTAAACGTCAAATTCAAAAGCATCATTTAAGAACAGATAATTTTGCAGCATGGAAGGGACATGCACGTTTCGGGTATTTTCTTGGACCAGGCATGCACGTTTCGGGTACTTTCTTGTGCCCCTGCGTCATGCTGTCTGTTTGCATCTTCATTTTACAATGAGGAGGTTATTTTACAACACAATTGTGCGTTCTTCGAGACCTCTGAGTAATCGGAAAAGTGGGAGGGTTGTACACAAGTAATCCGGATAACCACACCATCTGCTACTTGTGTGGCAGATGGCCGTTCTAAGTCGGCACTGCTTGCCCAAATGTTGGTCTCGTTGGTTTATGTGTGGTCTTTCGTGTTTGATGTTTTCTTTGTAAGTTGGTGTTCCTTGTCCCTTTTGCGTCTCTTTCTGTGTGTGTCTGCTCTGTGTTTTTGCATTGGGTGTTTTGGAGTTTTACTGTGTGCCTAGTGTTGTTGGAGATCCTCTCCTATGTGTTAAAATTATCGTCAGTGATCCTCATTATACACAATGTAATATGGCCAAAGTGTGTTAAAAATGTACCGAAAGACATAGCAGGATGGATGGATTCAATAAACAAAAGAAAACAACAAGCAACCACACAAAAAGGACAAACAAACAGTCAAAACAGACATACTGACATACAGACAAATGAATGACAATGCATAGATTAAGAGTTACAAATTTACATTCGTCTGGATGTAGATATATATTTACATTGCAAAAGTTGAACTTGTGTAAGTTCTACTTTCACTGGATCTTTGATTTCAATTCTAATTTTTCAAATACTTTGTCTTCTCGATATCTAGATTAAGTTTTGATAATATGTAAGTGTTCCCATCCTTTACCTTCTTCAATGAAGAAAATTTAAATCACGTGTTTCGGATAGTAAACCTGTTTACAGAGCTTTAGGTTGTATTGCGATGATATATTTCGAAGTTTTTTTTGTAAAATGTATTTATTTTGAAAAATTCGATGTTCAAGTGAGGCTGTTAGATTTCATTCAAATATGGGTAGTGAAAGTCCTTCACCCAGTGGTACCAATCTGATAGCAACCCCCACACCAACCAAATGTATAAAAGTTATTTTACTAATATGTATAGTCACAGTGCAGTTACTTTTATACTTTTATTCTTAATGATCAACCACTCCTAACCAGACATTGGTAAATTGTACATGCCCTCCTTTATTTGTCCTGCACTAGCGTTTTATTAAGATAGAAAAAAAACATTTTACTTTCCCTTTTAACAAAATACTGTTTATAAGGGTTTTAGCTGAGACAAAGGAATTATAAAAATATTAAGTTTTACCCTTTTATAGAGATATTTTTTTTACCAGTTAAGGTGGGTCCCTACTCGAGCCGTTATAGGTTTTCCTAATACACAGCAGTCTGCGTATAACGTTTTACAATTGGTGGCGGACGAGCCAGCACATTGAAAAACGCAGACAAAAGGTCTTAAATACCAAAAGAGACAAAAGATTGGGCAATCTATCAATGTCCACACCCACCATATAGTAGATATTCTTAGTTGAAAATTGTGATGAATTTCAGAATTTGCAAGGGGGTACCCTTATGTCTTGATCATTTATAAAACTGTATACATTTAGGTGATTTTTTCACCATCTATATACATTATCTTATGGAATGATGCAACATGAAGAAATTCAATCTGTTCTTTTTTGCAAAATGTGGGATATACTATCTATTATTAGTCCAAAATGTGATGAAATCATAAGGGGATACACTTATGTTTGGACTTATATGCTGATCATTTATAAAACTGTATGCCTGTATGCTATATTTCTTCATCTATATACATAATATCATGAAATATTACAAAACGAAAAATTAATCTGTTTCTTTTTGCAAAAAGTTGGATTTAGTATATGATATTGGTAAAAAATGTGATAAATTTTAAGGGGGTACCCTTATGTTTGGAGACAGATCATACTTAGATTTACGTTAGAATATCATTTTATGTGTTATATTTCTTCTATATGACTTGTTATCATAAAATAAAACAAAATGAATAAACATATTCTTATGATTACTGAATTTGGAAGGTTCAAAAGCATATCTGTATATTTGATATTCCTCAGTTTTATTGTGCAAGGGTACCTTTCTATAATGTACCGAAGCTTTGATGAAAAAAAATACATATCTATGTCTGTGTTTCATTTCTCATTTGGACCATTTTGTTTAGGAAAAAGCCTTAAATGCAAATTTCATCTGTTAAATCTTTGAGTAGGGACCCACCTTAACCCAACTGGGTGCTCCTTAAAGAAAGAAAGAACAAACTGATCCAGAATATGCACAGTTCAACATTGATGCACAGCCATTGTAAGATGAAATTACAGGCACGATAATAATCTTCTGTTCGCCTGGTAAAAAAATTTGGGGTAGCTTTGTATCTGATATGGTTACGATGTGAGCTTTGTACACATAATCTATTTTTTGTTTAGTATTTTTACCCGGTATAAGCAGATAGCAGTTGAATATTGATTTGAATTAATCTCTTTGGACTCAATCTACTTTTGATTAAGGACCCCATTGGAAATAAGATTTAATATCTTTATGGGTTATCCTAGGAATTTAGGGCACCAATCCTTTCTTTTTTAATAATTTTTTAGTTATTAACATCCTAGTCCCAAACCACATAAATCTAGTCATTATTTAATAACATAAATTACTTTATAATGAAGTGTTAACACAATCAGTATTATTACATATTATACTATTTAAGGATTCCGACTTCCGTCGGAATCCTTTCTGTTATTGTATTGTCTTTTCTTTATTCTTATTATTCTTATTATTATTATTATTCTTACCCACAAACCGTTCCGGTCACTTTACAAAAAAGTACAGCATCATATGAAAAAACGGAAAGTACCATGTGAAAGAACATATGAAGATCTTAATTTAAATTTTTTTTCTTGTTGAAAAGTTCACATATGCCCCCACTAGAGGTCATCAAAGGTAAAATCTTTAAAACCTTATAACTCCTAAACTAACCGTGCGATTTGAATGAAATTTGTTTTATATTGTTCTTTGGGAAATTTGCAAACTTTTATACGCTTACATGCTCGATAAAATATTTACGGTTTTCGTGCTATTTTGAGTTGAAAATGGAACTTTAAATTGGCACAGTGCCAATTTCTACAGTTTTTGAGATTTTGAATTGAAACTTGGATGGTAGGTTACTCATAGGTAGTCATTGATGATTTCCAAGTTTCAAGGTCACATTATGATTCTCAAGGTCACAACAAACTTTTGCCTATAGAACAAAGACTATTTGACCTTGACACTTCAAACTTCATAAATGCAATCATTGAGCCAAGCCCTTTCACCTTGACCTTGGCCCAAGGTCAAATTTTCATTCTCAAGGTCACAACAAACTTTTGCCTATAGGACAATGACCATTTGACCTTGAGTCTTCAAAGTTGGTGCAGATATTCCTTGCATCAAGTCCTTTCACCTTGACCTTGACCCAAGGTCATTTGTTCGATTTCAAGGTCACAACATACTTTTGTCAATAAAATATTGAGCTTTGATTAGATTAAGAGGACTCTTGATGAGAATAAACTCAAATGCTTATCTTTTATCCATGACCTTGGTGAAAGGTCAAATAAACTTGTTCAAGGTCATAACAAACATCTACTCTTGTAAAATTCACAGGATTTTGTCCTGAACTATTTATTCGTCACACAAGTAGTACTTCTTATTTGAACTTTACATAGTAAGATAGATAACTCCTCTATTCTTCTTCTCTGTTTCTAACTTTTTTATTCTTAGTAGCATTACATATTTGTAGTTTCATGCTGTTGTCATTTTCTATTAATAGAAATTATCTCATTGCAAAATCATTGTGCAATTCCTTTTTGAGAAAGTCATTGTAAAGGATTAGATATTGATTGAGCATGGAGTTTAAAGCCTTCGTAAACATGAAAGGTATATATCATTTTTTTCTTCTATTTTGTTGATAAATAAATAAGAGTCCCAAGTAAGACATAAGCTCTTTTGACTCATTTGCTGAAGTTAATGTGGTACTAAATGAACTATTCTTTTTTCCATCTTCTTTATTCGGATTTTAACACGTCAGTTCCGAGGAAGGTCTAATAAAGGAGGAATCCGTCTGTTGCTTGCAACAGTAGCCATTTAGTTATTATTATTATTCTTACCCCCAAGCCAATCCAGAGACTTTACAACAAAGTACCGCATCATATGATAAAATGGAAAGTATCATGTGAAAGAGCAAATAAAGATCTTCATATATATTTTTTTTCTTGTCAAAAAGTTTACATATGCCCCCGCTAGAGGTCATCAAAGGTCAAATCTTTAAAACCTTATAACTCCTAAACTAACCGTGCGATTTGAATGAAATTTGTTTTATATTGTTCTTTGGGAAATTTGCAAACTTTTATACGCTTACATGCTCGATAAAATATTTACGGTTTTCGCGCTATTTTGAGTTGAAATTGGAACTTTAAATTGGCACTGTGCCAATTTCTACAGTTTTTGAGATTTTGAGTTGAAACTTGGATGGTAGGTTACTTATAGGTAGTCATTGATGATAACCTAGTTTCAAGGTCAAATTTTGATTCTCAAGGTCACAACAAACTTTTGCCTATAGAACAAAGACTATTTGACCTTGACAGTTCAAACTTCATAAACACAATCATTGATCCAAGCCCCATCACCTTGACCTTGACCCAAGGTCAAATTCTAATTCTCAAGGTCACAACAAAATTTTTCCCATAGAACAAAGACCATTTGACCTTGAGAGTTCAAACTTTGCGCAAATGTTCCTTACATCAAGTCCTTTCACCTTGACCTTGACCCAAGGTCATTTGTTCGATTTCAAGGTCAAAACAGACTTTTGTTGATAAAATATTGAGCTTTGAATAGATGAAAAGGAATTTTGATGAGAATAAACTAAAATGCTTATCTTTCATCCATGACCTTGGTTCAAGGTCAAATAAACTTTTTCAAGGTCATAACAAACATTTACTCTTGTAGGATTGAGAGAATTTTGTTCTTAAGTATTTATTCTTCACACAAGTAGTACTTCTTATTTGAACTTTACATAGTAAGATAGATAACTCTTTTATTCTTGTTCTATGTTTCCTTTTTTTATCTTGGTAGCATTACTTGTCTGTACTTTCATGCTGTTGTCATTCTCTATTTATAGAAATTTTCTCATTGCTAATTCATTGTGCAATTCTTTTTGGGATAGTAATTTCAAAGGAATCAAAATGGATAGAATAGATCTAGGAGTTTAAAGCCTTCCTAAACTTGAAAGGTATTTATCATCTTCTTCTTCTATTTTGTCGATAAATAAATAAGAGTCCCAAATTAGACATAAGCTCCTTTGCCTCATTTGCTGAAGTGAATTAGGTACAAAAGCAACTATTCTTTTTTCCATCTTCTTTATTCGGATTTTAACACTTCAGTTCCGAGGAAGGTCTAATAAAGGAGGAATCCGTCTGTTGCTTGCAACAGTAGCCATCTAGTTAGTGCTATGGTTGTGCTAAAAAACTGTTTTATATTAGATAGTGCTTCATTAGTGCTAAGAATACATATCATAAAGGGCAAGGGGTGGTAAGGGGGTTTCTAGGCCCAAAATCGTTGCTAATTCCAAAGATTTAAAAACATTGAAATTGAAACTAAAATTCGTAAAAGGAAGCTTGTCTTTAATAGATTCATCATGAAAAATGTTTAATTTCATTTTTTCGTTAGAGTTATCCCCCTTTGAAATCACCTATGAAACCGGAAATGAACAAAAAATCAATATATTTTCGCATTTAATAGCAAAATTAGACTTGGCCACATCAAAACAACAAGTTCATATTTTTTCTGTATATCCGTATAAGTATTTTGTAAATGCTGTGAAAGTATGAATCTGTTGTTTTCATGTGGCCACATAGAAAACGGAAGGAAATCAAGGACTGTTACCATACGAGCGGGTCGTTTTTGAAACAGAAAAACACCTTTTAACTTCAATATTACAAGAATTATTTGAGTAAAATCGATACAATTCAATAGATTTTGTTTATTTGTTATTGATGATATTTATCATTTATTCCCACATGCACGAAATCATATAATACAGACAAAAATGTCTTTCAAAAGTTTATGGTTGTGTTAAGAAATTGGCTTATATTATAGTTGAAAAGAGTACAAATCTGTGATATACTCAAATATTTTGTGATATCCAAAATCATGTGGTATGTTTTAATTAATTATCTCATCTCATGATTTTAATGTTCAATGTGCCAAATTCCTGAATAAATCTTATCTTATCTTATCTTGATACAAATCATTTCCGATAGTGTACTGTGACATCTCGAATGTTTAGAAGTCCTTGATCTCGAAACAACTTTAATCGATATGTCATAGGTTGCTGTATTTAGCGCGAAATTTTTGAATACGAAACGTCCATTTATAAGTCAGCTGATCCTGATCAGATACGAAGAAAACAAAGCAAGTACTCAGCGAAAAGGATCCTGTAATGTCAAATTCAATGGTAAGAAAGCTTATTAAAAGGGGAAATCCTTATCATTTAATTGGAGACACCAGTCTCCACTGAATGCCTGCAGTGCAGGCGCATGTACCCCCCAAGTTACATGCCCCCAGGCCCCCATTTTTCAGGTCGGGGAAACGGCAAATCTAGCTATTAAAGCTAGATCTAGCTTTAAAAGCTCGTTCTGGCTTTAAAATGGACCAAATTGAGCAGTTTTATTTAGAATGTGTGAAAACGAAGACGTTGCGCACTTGCGCCTCGACGGATATCCAAATGTTTACGTACGAAAACGAACATTGGATCTTAAAATCGGAAACTCAGCGTTGCATTTACGAGTGCAGCTGCACATGTGCATTCAAGGAAAAGGTAAATATTCACTTGTTTACACCTTACATGACTTACCTTTGAAGATTTAATGTCCTATTTATTTAAAATAATGTTTTTGACTTGCAAATCCGCCATTTTTAATTTACCGATCTAAGTGGATTCACTGTTTGCAAGAGAAAAGATCAACTAGCAGACGGATATGCATTATTCCGGTATAAAAGTAGGATGTTGGTCCCGTTTTTGCATTTAAATTAAATCTTTTAAAAATTGATTTTTTTCATTTTATTTTCATGTTTTGAACAATTACATGTAAGTTATGTATAACAAAAACAAAATAAGGATTTAAAATCGAAATTATCGAATTTTTAAAAGCATTTGTATCAGGTGAAATATGTCTTCGACGATCCTACTTTTATACCGGAATAATGCATATCCGTCTGCTAGTTGATCTTCTTCTCTTGCAAACAGTGAATCCACTTAGATCGGTAAATTAAAAATGGCGGATTTGCAAGTCAAAAACATTATTTTGAATAAATAGGACATTAAATCTTCAAAGGTAAGTCATGTAAGGTGTAAACAAGTGAATATTTACCTTTTCCTTGAATGCACATGTGCAGCTGCACTCGTAAATGCAACGCTGAGTTTCCGATTTTAAGATCCAATGTTCGTTTTCGTACGTAAACATTACGATATCCGTCGAGGCGCAAGTGCGCAACGTCTTCGTTTTCACACATTCTAAATAAAACTGCTCAATTTGGTCCATTGTAAAGCTAGAACGAGCTTTTAAAGCTAGATCTAGCTTTAATAGCTAGATTTGCCGTTTCCCCGACCTGTTTTTAACTTGGGTATGAAGTAGTTTGCAGGTGCCCGGTCCGGGAGTCGAACCAGGGCCGTCCGGGTGACAGTCAGACTCGTTGCCGAGTGAGCTAAAGGGACATCCCGACAGCTCAGTCTAATAGAACTTGTACGAAACTATCGCTACCTGCTACTACCGGAAACCACTACAGGTAGAAGTTCATCATTTTCTTATTAGACACAGCCTCCTTAATTTCAATGGAAACTGAGGATCTTCTTTACTTTTTGTCTAAGCGCAATCTCAGTTTCAAATGCGTACTTCATAGAGCTGCGATCAGAGCTCATCGTGTATCTTTCGATTATCGGTGTATTTTCCTCTGCCTGTCCAAAAATAATGCATGTGCATTGAAATGAAACATACATTTGTTGAATCCTACCGGAAAATGTGATGAATAATCCATTTAAACCATGTTTCTGCTGTGTTATCTACCAGTTGTAACTTGTAATCTCTGCAGCATCTGCCATGATTTTACTATACATGTATTAATTTGTTTTAAACATGGTATAAATGGATTACATGTATTTTTCACATTTTCAGGTATGATTCATTATAAGCACAAGACAATTAACTTTTACATCGAAAAATGTTTCCGCAACAATTTCTTGTTCTATACCAAGGACATGATCAGTCTACATTTTGTATTGCTAGGTTTAAAAGAGTGGTCAAAATATATCAGATCGGTTATAAACACAAGACATTTACAGCTAATACACTTTCTCGACTTTTAAAGTTTTATGTAAACTTGAACTAAAACGGACACAATTTATACGAAAGTGAATAATGCGCACGATGGGACGCAGCGATCAAAAATCAATGGGTCCTGGGCGATTTTTATGCATCAGAGACGCAGGACGCAGAGGTAGATTAATCCCTGGAAATGTATTGTGATATACCTTGAACTTTTAGTAGAGACAGATATGGCAAGGGGCGGGGGTCATTGAGGGTTGTTGGCATTGATCGAGCTCCTGTGACCAAATAATCTGAATAGACAGGTGCTTACCTTTACTAGTCAGGCACTATAGTTATAGCTGCACTGAAGAAGTGATGCTTTATTGTGTCTTTTCCAAAATATCACGGCAAACTCCCCTTATGAACTCCCTGAAAGGAATCTCTCCCATTCGATGCATTACGGATAAACAGATCTGTATATTATGAGTCTGCGATTGCTAAGTGAGCCGAATATATATGTATTTGATATGAGAAGAGATTCACTTTTTACAACTCTGTACTTATATGACAAGTTTTTCATGTCATTCTCAGTCTTTTTTATTGTCTAGCTCAAATTTGCTTCCAAATACACATACAAGGAAATTATATAAATAAACAAACTACAGGTATTATACCTTACACCATTTTCAAACCATTAAAAAATAACATTACTAGATAGATCATGAAACAGTCACATATGTCAGTTGAAAGTGTATTACTTTTATAATAGTTTTATGACATTGTAGTTTGCACGTTTGTTATTTATACTTCATAGGCTATATGACCATTATGAATATGTGTTTATTGAAATGCAATGAAGAATTCAACAAATTAAAAAAAAAAAACCTCCCACATAAGAGGATTATGCCTCTTGATAACTCAAAAATACTTGTTCTTCATGTAATGTATAGAATTTCATAAAAAGTATTCAGAAATAATCCATACTTTATACCACAGGTATGGAATACATTTAAATAGAATCTATATAATATTTGAGTTTAACTTGTCCTAATCTGTCATGCCTATACCACATTATCATGTCTTATCTGACAGTCCCAGTACATGTCAATCTGTAATATTCCCAGATGTCATATATACATGTATTTATAATCTTATTTATTATAACAGCAAGTACATTAAGGAAGTGAAACGTAATTTGCATCACTGCTAAATACATTACATGCACAAACAGGTAGATTTTTAATTTTATGATACAGCTGTACTTACATGTACTTTGAATTGAATATAATATATTTTGTTAATGAGTTGCTCTACCAAAGACTTACATACTTGTTTGTAAGTCCTCCTTCATGCTGAGCTATTTGAAGAATGAAAAAATAAAAAGTACTGTTCCTCTCTTTACAGATATATTAAAATTCCTGTATAAGAAAGAAAGTTTGATAGAGGATGGTGCTAAAATTTCTTGTCTTTATGGTGTTAGCATGCAGTATTGTGTAAGTCAAGAATACATTATCCTAGATTAACTATCTATGTTATATTAAATCAAAGTATTAAAATGAAAGATAATAAAAAAGATGAATGAGAAAATATAAAATAGCAATTTTTTACTGTAGCAAAAATAAACTTGATTTGTTCACTTAATTAATTTCAAATTTAGAGATTGAATTACCCACAAATTTTTTCTTTTCTTATACAGACTAACCTCTAGTTGGTCTGAATCACATGATTCACATGATTGGGATATATTTACCTTTACCCAAGAATGGCCAGTAGCAGTATGTGTTCAAGGAAGAGAAGAGGTAATTTACCCCCCCCCCCCCCCCTTTTTTTTTCTTCCCTGTATATGGTCGGAGGGTGAATGGGAGTTTTACAAGAGTCATTGGTTATTGTCCATATATTAATATCTGGACATAGCTTGACTTGGACACTATTGATAGGTCATCATATCCACAACACTAACCAGTAGCTTAAAGCTGCCTAAATATTCCTGCTGGAGTAATGGCCCTTGGACTTCTTATCTGCATGATAATACTTGGCTGAAAGAAAACACTATGTAGAGCAGCATGAAAAACAAAGAAAACAAGCAGATTGAAAATCTTGTAGTTTCTTGGGGATGCAGGAGAATTACCCAATTATTATTTCAATGTTAAGCCCATGGTAAACATCCATGAAATTACCTTAATTCAGGTAGAGAAAACGGATTTTTCCATGTCTATTAGAAAGCAGAAATGTATATAATATGGTAAATCTGGTTATTTTTGCTGTCAATTAATTTTTAGCAATTTTGCAGGCATGATGGATTTGCAGAAATTTATTTATGTAATGCAAAATCTTTTTTAAAACCATTTCTAATGAAGGAAATCGTCCAGAAGGGTTTTAGGTGTTTGATGGTTGATGTTAAAGTTGTATGTAAATACATTTATTGTTATCTGTTTCAGCACCATTCGTGTAAAATTCCTACAGATATACATGGCTGGGGAGTGCATGGACTTTGGTAAGCTGTATTATTCATCTATTTTTAGCTCACCTGAGCCAAGGCTCAAAGTGAGCTATTGTCACACGCTTCATCTGGCGTTCGTCGTCCGTAAACTTTTCACATTTTCAACTTGTTCTCAAGAACCACCTAAGGGATTTTGATGAAACTTGGTAGGAATGAAGTACTAATGGTCCCCTACAAGTGTTGTTGTTTTTCGTACAGATTCGTCAATAGGTGCCGCCACCACAGGCAAAAGTAGGTCATGGTGGTTCACTCTTTTGACAAACTTCTTCTTCAGAACAGAAACGTATCGACAAACCGAAAGCATCAGGATGATCTAGAGAGATGTCTTAATAGCCATTCTCTGTAAGGACCAAAATCGTTCGGCACGGCATGTCATGGATTTTGATGATTTTCGGTATAATGGGTATATATTAAGTACTAACCATGAAAATAACACTTTTCAGCCAATGTGACCTCTGGTTGCCATGGTAACGAGGTAATTCTATTTATAGCACTTTTGGGGCAGTGAAATAAGCCAGATCCGGAGACTTCGTTGCCATGGATACCACTGTAACAGCTTGTTCATCTTTATATAATCTATTCTTCCTTACTTCCATTCTTACTTAGTACACTTAGTTATGTGATATTTATTACAGGAAGCTTATTGTATTAAGCCAAAATAAGTCAAAATGAAGCGAAAAATAGAGGTGAAAATAAGGGCCAAATTAGTGTGTTTTTGACCATTTTCAATCTTTAATATCACAAAAGGCACCAATAGGAGACTAGTGATTTTCATCAATGGAAATGTATGTTTATTGACAAATAAAATGAACGAAAAATTGGAGTGGGTATTTAAGAGTTTTACCTAAATTCTGTCGTCAAAGACCGTTGCCATGGCAACATTAGACGTTTTTGCTTGTTTCATATTATCTTTGAAATTGATTTTATTCCTCTTTAGAGCTACATAAGATTGTCAAAATGTATGCATGTATAGATATGACTTATATCTTTTACATAAGAACAATTAAAATGTTCAAGGTCATTGGCTTGATGTTCAAGGTCACTTATACTTTGAGACTCAAATTTTGCATAAAATATTGATTTTTTAATTTTTTTGTTACCGATTTTAGTGATTTTGTTATTTAAATATTTTCAAAGGTCATATATGTTATGAAAGCACATGAATATAAGAAAGACAAATCTTAGAGTTTATTGAATTGTCGCAATTCAATAGGAAAATATTTTTCCGTCAAAAAACAAGAAAAATACAGATTTCGTCCCTTTTATATCAAAATACTCACCAAGAATTTAGATATTCGAAGATGTGAAGAAACGTAATCAATAGTTCTAAGAAATAAGTGATATATTTATCATTTTATGGCAAATAACTGTTAAGTTCAATATTTCAAGGTTTCTAAAATATTGACACTTTCATTTTATGAATAATCAGGATTTTTCGTCAAATCTGGTCACTTAAAGTTTAATGACCTTGAAAATTCAGTGGGTGACCTTGAAATATTTTCAAGGTCATTTTTATATCAAAACGCCTCTGATAGATGTATACATGAACTTCTGTTCCAATATCATGCCTAGATAGTTTGATAGAGGTTGTGTTTAAATTCATCGTATTTAAACCTTTCAGCCCATTGTTGCCATAGCAACTAAATTTGATGCTGCTTTGCATATAAAAGGACAAATTAGCCCAATTAATTTTTTATATTCATGTAGAGTTCAAAGATGATACTAATTGGATAACTAGAATTTGGACTTCAAAAATTGGTGCTTTTATGAAATTTTCAACCTTGTAAAACAGTAAAAACATGCAAAAAAGGGTCTTTGACTGTCCAAAACAAAGCCTTTTGATACCCTGTTTTGGCCCAATTTTTCATCTTGTATACATACGGCATCCGAGATGAATGTAAAAAACTTTACAAATATGCATAATAATAAGGATTAAAAGAAAATAATCAAAGCAATATTAGATTTAAAATGTACCTGTTTCCATGGTAACGAAGCCTACAAATATGGCTTGTCCTATAGATTTTCCCGATTTTTGAAACTTCAGACACGGTTACCATGGCAACGACAACCTTTTTGAAAAAACTGGGGTTGATTTACATACTAGTACTTCATATTGAACTTCCATACCAAAAATCTCAAAAATCCATGACATGCCGTGCCAACATGTTTTGAAATTCTTTGGTTCTTACAGAGAATTGCTTTTAAGAATTAGTGTTGTTAATTTTGGTTCCATTCCAAAGTCAAATTTTTTACGTGTTTTTGACGTCTTTTCAGACTTTGTCAGAAATGCTCATTTTTTAACTTTTTCTTTGAATAATACTGTAAATTGCTTTATTTTTGTCAGTACCAATTTTCGTCAATTCGTTACAAATGACATTTTCGTCAGGACATAAATTTGTCACCCAAGGGTCCCTAAAATGTATGTTCGTCTGTTCAAATGCCAACTTAACATTTAGATCCGCCGTTAAGTCGGCTATATGTGTTTGTTTTCATTGTTTGTTTAACAATTATTGGTGAACAAACAATTAGAGACATGTATATCACCTACCTTGCCGTGAAAACATATTAATTAGAAGTACATTATATGCGACTTTGTGTTGTACATATTCAGTTTTCATTGATTTGCATTAAATTTTGCGTGTCGTAATTACATTTTACAATAACCTTCAGCTTCTTTCTCCCTCCTCCGGAGTGTTCCCGGTTTATATCTAAGTTTTTCAAGAAACTGATTCAAATTTTCATTACTACAGTTTATTTTTTGTCAGGAGTATTTATATTTGTCGGTACGTAATTTCGTCAAGGAAGGCACTGACGAAAATTGGTATCTGACGAATAAAAACCAATTTACAGTATTTGTCACATTTTAATTGTTCAGTGGTTTGGTATTGACTTTGATTGAAAATTTTATTTTTTTATTGTTCATGAATTTTTATCTTGTGTAAAAAAGGAAGAAGGGGGGGGGGATTTCCATACATATCTCCAGAACCACCCAAGGGATTTTGATGAAACTTGGTAGGAATAAAGTACTAATGGTTTCCTACAAGTGACAATGTTTTTTGTCCTGATCTGTCAATAGGTGGTGCCACCATGGCAAAAGTAGGTCACAGGGGTACCCTCTTTTGACAAACTTAAAGCATGTTTCTACAAACTGAAAGCATCCGAATAATCTAGAGGGATGTCTTAAGAAGTGTTGTTGTTTTTGGTTCCACTCCAAAGTCAAATTTATGATAAGAGTTTTTGACATGTTTTCTGACTGTCAGAAATGCTCGTTTTTTTTACTGATTCTTTGAATAACTCTATGAATGTGTGATTTTGTGCACACATTTACTACATGTTTGACACATTTAAGATTCTAAATGCTTTTTAATTGGTTTTGCCTTCAATTTTATTTTTTGGATTTTTTTTTCTTTTTAAGATGGTAGTCTCAGGGTAAGGGACGTTACTAACTCAAAATTGATCTCACGAACGTTTGATGTCTGGCGTAACGTTACCATCGCTTGTTTTCACGACAAGCATCTGCATGACTTAATCATGACGTCATAATAGGGGAATTTCCCGCGCTGTGCACGGAGATAAACCAGATTTTTTAAATGGTTGCTCTATATATTATTATCTATTTTCATATGTATGCATTTCATTTCCTCTGTTTTTTGTCCCCCGCTTTCGCGAAAGCGCGGGGACATTAAAACTGGTCCGTCTGTCCGTCAGTCACAAAAACTTTAACCTTGTGCATAACTTTTGAATGGTAAGTGATAGGGCTTTGATATTTCACATGTATATTCCTTGTGACACGACCTTTCCATGAGTACCAAAATTTTTGACCTTGTGACCTTGACCTTGGACTTTGACCTACTTATTAAAAATTTTAACCTTGCCCATATCTTTTGAATGGAAAGTGATAGGGCTTTCATATTACACATGTGTATTCCTTGTGACACGACCTTTCCATGGATACCAAAATTTTTGACCTTTTGACCTTGACCTTGGACTTCGACCTACTTATCAAAAACTTTAACCTTGACCATAACTTTTGAATGGAAAGTGATAGGGCTTTCGTATTACACATGTGTATTCCTTGTGACAAGACCTTTCTATTGATACCAAAATTTTTGACCTTGTGACCTTGACCTTGGACTTTGACCTACTTATTAAAAATTTTAACCCTGCCCATAACTTTTGAATGGAAAGTGATAGGGCTTTCATATTACACTTGTGTATTCCTTGTGATAAGACCTTTCCATGGATACCAAAATTTTTGACCTTTTGACCTTGACCTTGGACTTCGACCTACTTATCAAAAACTTTAACCTTGACCATAACTTTTGAATGGAAAGTGATAGGGCTTTCATATTACACATGTGTATTCCTTGTGACAATATGACCAGTATATAATGTATAGGGGATGCAAATTATGTATCCATAATTTGCATATATTTAATTATCTTTTATTTGTCAACAATTCTTTTAAATTCATATTCTAAATATAATTCAGGATGTTAAATAAGAAGAAAGTCTAAATTCAGTTTACAATTATTAAGTCAATATCATGGAAATTCTGTAATATGTTTTAATTATTTACTTCCTTTTCATACATCTTTTAGAATAATGTAACTTGAGGGCAAATTATACTCAGATTTGGATAAATGTTAATACTCCTAGTGATCAAACAAGTTAATTGCTCTGCCACAGGTAAGCTGCCAGGTGACAGACAATTACCTCATGCCAGAACAAGTTTTACTCAGATCAATCAAATTAACTACATTTGACATGTTTGGACTTTAGGGTCAATCAAACATGTTGATATAATTACATAGAAATCTAGATTAATGAAATGGATAAAAAGGAAGCCTTAACTTGGTACTTCACCTTAAGACACTAAGTTTAACAGTCAGTCTAGAATTATACATCTAGGAGTACTGATGGATTTTATATAACATACCGCATTAGAAATGACCATGATGTCTTAGTATTTGTTACTTCAGTTACATTGTGTATATAGTTTGTAAATAGTGAATAAACTTAGAAACTGTACAAGCTGTATTTGTATATGTACCTAGACATTCCTAGGTTAACAAGTGATCTGGGGATATCGGAGGTATTAATATGTAAAAGGACTTAGTGTGGAGACAATGACCTTGATAGTCCCACACACCCCGACCCTGCACAGACCCCGGTCAAAGGATGGTGGAGAAATGAGGTTGTTCCCCGTGCCTCAGCAGATGTAAAGCGAGTTCCCCAAACAGCTGAAGGAATCTGAGAAAATAACCTACGCAGAGAGATCCATTCTAGGCAGACAGAATTTGGTGAGTACTGCACTCTTTTTCTTATCTCATGTCAATTTCTGCATACAGTGACACAAAATAATTTTTTGCTTTATCTGTTAAGAAATTAAGGGATAATGGAGTGTTCTAGGGAGATTTGCAGTAAATTTTTTGTCGGGCAAATTTCTGGAGAAACTGCTAACTACTCATTCACTGTTGGACTAGAAAAGAATTTGGTTCTTGTTAAAGTAGGTAATCTTCATGTATTTTCTCTTGTTGATTCCGGAGCAAGTTTCAGCTGTATTTCACTGTCATGTCTCAAAGACATTGACTATAACATTCAAATAGTAAACAACTCTACATGTCAAAATGCTGTAGGTGTATGTGGTGAAATACATAGAGTTTTAGGTACTGTAGACTTGAATGTCTCCTTTAATGGAATCAAAATTCCACATAGATTTCATGTGTTTGAAAGACTACACAATAAAATCATACTAGGATTAGACTTTCTTGAAGAGCATAATGCAAAGTTAGATTTAAGGAGGGATTCAACACCAAGATGGCGGCGGCATTATCTGTTTTTCTCACTTCCTAGGAAAAGTACAGTCCTTACTTCCTTAAAACATTTGATACACTGATTGATATACATATTTGAGTATTCTGATGAAGTTTGAATAATTTCCGACGTAATTTGAAGAAATTATAGCGATTTTCAAAATTGTGGATTTTGGGAGTTTTATCCATGAGCCAACTACGACGTCATTTCGACGTTATCGGGGGAAAATGGCGTCACAAACGATCGCATTCAAAATGCCATTAAAACATTAATACAAAACGTATTGCATTGAAACTTTACATGTATAAAATAGAAAATTCAATTCTTATTTTAGTGTATTCGTTGACCAATTTACATAACAAGGAAGCAGATGTTACTTCATTGAAAATGGACAAATTTGGAAGAAAAAATTGGAAAATAAAAAGCTTCGTAAAATTTTTATCCCAAATTTAATTTTTCTCGTTTAATCATGAAATCATCTCTGTACACTCTTGATCATTCTTTTAGTTTTTGACAAGGATTGATCCACAGGATTCGTAATAATCACCTATCAACTAAAGTCAATTGGCTCGAAATTGCAATTTTTTGAGCGACTGTGTCATCTATTATTCTAGTATCCTGCCTTTGTTTATGACACAATTCATTTAATCTTTTCCTTATGTAAGAGCAATACATTTATGAATATTTTAGAAGTTAAATCAAAATTAATTACCAATAGCATTAAGAGCACCGGAATGACACTTTAAATATTATGACGTCATCAAGAAATTCACGGATAAGTTGAAAAATGCATATTTCAAAGTCTCATAGAAATTTTTCCTGTGGATAGAATCAAATGTAAGTTTGTATGATGAAGGACAGACAAGAAATGAATAATTTCAGAAATTTTGAGAAAAATTGAATTTGGCGTCAAAGTGTTCAATACCTCCTTAAGCACTAAAACTCTAACTTTATATAAAGGAGCAGTAGAAGCAAACTTAGTAGCACCTCAAAATTTATCAGATGAAGTTTGTATTTCACAAGCCAGAGTGTTATCTTCAACTAAAATTCAACCTAGATCTGAACAAAATATCAAAGTTCATTTTTCAAATCTAGATGAAAGTAAAAACATTCTACTTGAACCAGTCGATAGGCTAGTAGACAATAAACTGGTAGGAGCAAAATGCTTGGTTAATGTACATAGATCAAGGGCAATTTTCAGAGTGCTTAACCCTACTAATCAAGCCATATTTCTTCCTAAGAACATTGTGGTGGCTAATGCTTACAAACTAGACAACCGTCCACAAATCTCAAGTCTAAATTCTTGTAAAACAGCTTCAATAAATGCTCTAAATTCTCAAGATGAAGAAGTTTTCATAAACTACAAGAAGGTAGCCACAGACTTAGGAATATCCTTAGAAAATTCAGAGTTGTCTGAAAACAATAAAACAAAGTTACTTCAACTTATAGGGAGAAACAGAGACATTTTTGCTAAAGACTTGTCAGAGTTAGGACAAACAAATCAATACCATCACACCATCATAACTAATACGGACAGAGCTATAGCTAGTGCACCTTACAGGCAATCACCAGAAATAAGAAAAGAGGTAGAAAAACATACCAAAAACTTGCTAGAAAATGATATCATAGAGCCATCAACCTCACCATGGCATAGTCCTGTAGTTATGGTCAAAAAGAAAAATGGACTATACAGAATGGCCATTGACTATAGAAAGCTAAATAAGGTTACACAAAGTATGTCATTTCCTCTCCCTAGATTTGAAGATGTGGTAGATACTCTTGGTGAAGCAAAAGCCCAAATATTTTCAGTCATAGATTTAGCAAGTGGGTTCTATCAAATTCCTCTGGATGAAAGCACAAAACATAAATCTGCCTTTATTACACATCAAGGAGTGTATCAATTTAAAAGACTACCTTTCGGTTTAATGAACAGCCCAATTTCTTTTCAAGCTTTAATGACAAGAGTCCTTCAAAGTTTGTTATGGACTACTGCATTGGTCTACATAGACGATGTCATCATTTTTTCAAAATCATTCTCACAACACCTTAGGGATTTAGAACATGTATTTTCAAAACTTAGAGAAGCCAAACTCACTCTTCAACCTACAAAATGTAATTTTGCATGTAGTGAAGTCAAATATTTAGGCCACATTATCAGTAAAGATGGAATTAGGGTTGACCCAGACAAAACACAAGCCATTGACTCATTCCCAACACCAAAAAGTGTAAAACAAGTCAAATCATTTTTGGGAGTTTGCAATTATTACAGAAAGTTCATACAAGGATATGCAAAGATGGTTACACCTCTTACATCACTGACACGTAAAGACACCAAATTTCAATGGGGTCCAGATCAACATCATGCATTCATTGCATTAAAACAAAAACTGACCTCTGCACCAATACTGGTCTACCCAGATTTTCAAAAGCAATTTATTATTTCAACAGACGCTTCAGACACAGCTATTGGTTATGTGTTAGGACAAAAAGACAGTGAAGGTAGAGAGCATGTCATTGCATATGGTGGAAGACAATTACATAGAGATGAAAAGAAATGGCACATTTCAGAAAAAGAAGGTTTAAGTTTAATTGAGGCAGTCAAACAATTTCGACCATACATTGCAAATACAAAATTTACCATTTTCACTGACAACATAGCATTGAAATGGCTAAATGACATACGAAATATGAATGGCAGACTTGGGCGTTGGTCTCTTTTCCTACAGGGATTCAATTTTGACATCAAACACAAATCTGGGGTCAACAATTCAAATGCAGACGGGCTCTCTCGAAGAGTATACGACGCAGACACCAGAGAAAATATAGCAAACACACCTATTAAAGCACTCAATTCAATTGTACACAGCAATACATGTCAAGTCACATTAGCATACAAATATGAAAATGAACAAAGAATCTTTGCTCTTAATCCAGTGTCACCTTCAGATAACACTGTCACTCTTTCAAACCCAAATGATATTGAAGTCAATAACACACTTAAACAGTTACAACAGTCTTGTTCTGACTTTGAAGATGTGTATAGGTACTTAGTACAGAGGGAAGTCCCAGAGGATGCAGGATCAGCCAGACGTACCGTAGCCGAATCGCATACGTACCAAGTGATCGATGGTGTACTGTATCATCTCTACCAAGATAGAAACAGAGGGGTACCAAGAGATCAACGGATCATCAAGCAACTAGCAGTTCCCAGAATGCTACGTGATGACCTGTTGAAATCGTACCATGACTCTATCGCTGGAGGTGGTCACCAAGGCTACGAAAGGACCTATGAAGCAATAAGACAAAAGTATTTCTGGCCGCGCATGTATACTGATATACTGCATTATACTTCTACCTGTATCAGATGCCAAAAAGCAAAAAGGGACACTCATGCACATTCTGCACCATTAAAACCGATGCCAATAGAAGACATTTTCTGTAGGATCCATATAGACATCATAGGTCCCATTCAAAAATCCAATACATCAAAGCAGAAATATAACTACATACTCCTTGTGGTGGACAGTTTCTCTAAATGGTGTGAAGCATTCCCATTGTACTCAGAATCCAGCACAGAAATTGCAGCCATTTTGTACAAGGAGATATTTACGCGATATGGAGCACCAAGGACCATAGTCACAGATCGTGGTCAGTCATTCTTATCAAAACTCATTAAGGCACTATGTGAACTCTTTCAAATCACCAAAAAGAACACTACTGCATACCACCCTCAGACAAACGCTGCCTGTGAGAGGATGAACAGCTTCATTCTGCAGTCACTACGAGCATACTGTAATGGTAACTATGACAACTGGCCAGAGTTACTTCCGTCCATCATGATGGCCTACAGGATGACACCAGCCACTCAGTCTACAGGATATTCACCTTTTTACATGATGTTTGGGCGTGAGATGAGAATACCTATAGACACTTCCCTGATACCAAAAGACAACATGTCCAGAGATCACAAGGAACATCTGCGTAAAGTCATTGAAAATCTGGATGTGGCACATAAAATTGCAACTGAGAATCTGAAGCGACACCAGGAAAAATATAAGAAACAGCACGACAAGAAGGCGTCAGAGCCAAAGTACAAGGTGCTTGACAAAGTAATGTTGTTTGTTCCAAAAGTTCCTCCAGGTGTACCTCCTAAACTTCACTCCAAATGGCAGGGTCCTTATTACATCTTAGAGGAAGGACCACATCACACATACAAGCTAGCAGACTGTCAGACAAATAAAGCTCTGAAAACATTGGTGAATGCTGCCAGACTAAAAATCTTCAAAGATCCAAGACAAAGGACTCAATATGAAGATGACAGCGAAAGTGATACTAGCAGTACATCTTCGGATGAGAGCCATTGCAGCCAAGGTCACCGCTCAGACTCAGAAGACGACAGTTCTGACAGTGACACAGATGATGACAGGAGCACAGCATCTCACCACAGACAACATAGCCAAAGAACTGAAGATGGAGCACCAAAACCGGACAAGAACATCAAACAAATCCTACAAGCTAAAAGGCAAAGTGGAATCACATGGTACAAGGTCAACTATGTAAACAAAAGAGGTACAAACTGGAGACAGGCACCATACGTTCCTGAAGACCTCAGAAGTAAATTCCATGTGGAGCGCACTATGAAAGGTCGTAAAAAGAAACCACAGAAACTGAAGTATCTACAAAGTCAGAATCAAGATCAGACTAACTCTAGCACTTCAGTACAAACACAAGACTCTTCCTCACAGACACATCAAGATACACATATTGTCATGCAAAATCATACGCACAATAGGGTTTCTTCAATAGCCAATGCTACTAATCAACATCATCAATCTACATCACCTACGCATTATACCAATTCAGAACAATTTTCTCATGAAAGACATGAAAATAGTAGGGCATGTAGAATATGCAATCCTTATACATACTACAAGTACACCAGTGTAGAGATAGGCAGTAGTAGCTGCGTAAATATAATTGACACCACTGGAGTTCGAATAAGAAACAATGAGGTAGAGGTCAGGTCAATTACTGAACTTGGCAATCACAACTGGGAACATGCACACTTTAGTGGACCAGGGGTATTGAATTTCTTCATTAGGGATCAATTTGATAAAATCAAAGAATTGCAGGAAGCAAGACCCAATGATAGAGCCTTATTCAGAAACTCAGTTTATATTCACAGTGTATCTGAAGCAATCAAAAATGAAAAGGGTGATTGGATATTTTTGTTAAATCCAAAGGATCTAAACATTCCTAGTTCTTGGGCTCAGATTCAACATGTGCCCTTAGCACCCTTGAACAGGTTCTTAGATAAGGTCAACGATGAATTCCATGCAGTATGCAGAGCTCTCGATATTGCATCCAAATTCACTAGGCATAATTAAATCTACATACAACATTATCACTATCTACCAATATAGTATCATATAAACCTTATATAAAACTGTACCACAATAAACATACCTCATTAAATATTAATCAAATTTTTGTAAAAAAAATAATATATAAAAATAATCTTCTACAATTAATTATGAATAATCCTTTAAACGCAATTATTTAGGTCTTTCATTAAAAGCAATAATAGCTGAATTAATAGTGCAGTTTTGTAGTCGATTGTACGTACTCTTCTACAAACAAAGTTTTCAGTAGGCTCTTATTTCTTTTGACATACTAAATTGGTCTCCTAAATTAATTTTTGGGGGGATGCAGATTGACAATTTTATTTTTGTTAGCCTAGATAGCTATCATGTATTAGAGTACTTGTGAGTCATGTGCCAGCGGAACACGACTTTGTGTTCTTAAACTGCTGGAGAACGGTACAATACCTCTGATAGTTCTTCCAGTGTTAAGAAGGGGGGAGGTTAGTCAGTCAATCTAGCTATTTTGGATTCCCATTACACACTATAGTGTTCACATAATAAGTAAATTGTGTTATAAGCATTGAATTTTCTGATATGGACATTTAAGGTACACTCCATATATCATTTCTTGGTTTAGTAAAAAGATACTGAATATTTTATTGGTAATAATTGATAGTAATAAATGGTGTCACTGTATGTAAGAGTTGCCATGTGGTAAGAATGGTGGGTAGTACTGGAGGACAGGAGCCAAGGAACTGCAGGAATATATAGATATTCTCAGTAATCATGGAGAAAATCATTCCTTATGTATCTGTTCAATTTTAAGCCAAATAGAGCCTCAATTTGATAATGGAATTTCACAAATCTGATGTTGTACAAAGCCAAATTGGTTGACGTAATTGCTGTTTAGAAGATGCTGTAAAATCTATTACAATGGAATTCCAACTGATGAGCATTTGAATTTTGTGATATACTGCAGATCAAGTCTAATCTGCATGAAGAAGAGCCGATAATCATCATAAAGTGAAATTATAATGTGAAGTGTCGGAATATATATAAGAAGGAATGTAAAAGTTCATATAAGCCGTAAAATGAAATATGGGAATTAAAAGTGCTAGAAAATTGAGAGTGAAATATATGTGCTATATAATACAAGCACCAGAGAAGTTCAATGTGAAATATATGTGCTATATAGTACAAGCACAAGAAAAAATTCAATGTGAAAAAAAATATGTGCTATCGTATAAGCACAAGAGAAATGTTGAGAATATATAAATTCCGATTAAAGATTCATCAAAAGAAAATGGATGTACCAGATGATATGTAGCTTCATGTATCCCGAATGAAGCCGATTCAACTTTGTCATAGCAGCACATTTTCATTCCAGGACATTGTGACTTTCTAACTTTGCTTTATTAAGCCGGCGTGTATATAGATGTACAGTATATTAATTTGCTTCATTGAACTTTTATCGAACATAAACTTTGAACATGATAGATACAAAATGTACTTACTTTATTTTATAGAACTGAAGTGACTATTCCTATTTATCATAATGATAATAATTTTTCTATTCACTTTATCTTAATGTTTTCACTGATAATTTCATCTTACACGATCCATCTCATTGTCGTATTTAATTTTACAGGAGTAAAATTAGGTGGTCAAGGGGGATATATGACCAGTATATAATGTATAGGGGATGCAAATTATGTATCCATAATTTGCATATATTTAATAATCTTTTATTTGTCAACAATTCTTTTAAATTCATATTCTAAATATAATTCAGGATGTTAAATAAGAAGAAAGTCTAAATTCAGTTTACAATTATTAAGTCAATATCATGGAAATTCTGTAATATGTTTTAATTATTTACTTCCTTTTCATACATCTTTTAGAATAATGTAACTTGAGGGCAAATTATACTCAGATTTGGATAAATGTTAATACTCCTAGTGATCAAACAAGTTAATTGCTCTGCCACAGGTAAGCTGCCAGGTGACAGACAATTACCTCATGCCAGAACAAGTTTTACTCAGATCAATCAAATTAACTACATTTGACATGTTTGGACTTTAGGGTCAATCAAACATGTTGATATAATTACATAGAAATCTAGATTAATGAAATGGATAAAAAGGAAGCCTTAACTTGGTACTTCACCTTAAGACACTAAGTTTAACAGTCAGTCTAGAATTATACATCTAGGAGTACTGATGGATTTTATATAACATACCGCATTAGAAATGACCATGATGTCTTAGTATTTGTTACTTCAGTTACATTGTGTATATAGTTTGTAAATAGTGAATAAACTTAGAAACTGTACAAGCTGTATTTGTATATGTACCTAGACATTCCTAGGTTAACAAGTGATCTGGGGATATCGGAGGTATTAATATGTAAAAGGACTTAGTGTGGAGACAGTGACCTTGATAGTCCCACACACCCCGACCCTGCACAGACCCCGGTCAAACAAGACCTTTCTATGAATACCAAAATTTTTGACCTTGTGACCTTGACCTTGGACTTTGACCTACTTTTCAAAAAACTATAACCTTGTCCATAACTTTTTAATGGAAAGTGATAGGGCTTTGATATTTCACATGTGTATTTCTTGTGAAAAGATCTTTCCATGGAGACCAAAATTTTTTACCTTGTTACCTTGACATTGGAGTTTGACATACTTTTCAAAAACTTTAACCTTGACCATTACTTTTGAACGAAAAGTGATGGGACTTTCACATTTCACATATGTATTCATTGTGACAAGACCTTTCTGTTGGTAACAACATTCTGACCTTGTGTCCTCGTGCTTGGATGTTAACCCACATTTAAAAACTTCAACCTCGACCATAAGTTTTGGATGGTACTTTAAATGATAGGACTTTAATATTTCACATGTGCATACGTATTACTTTTCATAAGCCCTCTCCCTTGGTAACAAAACAACAGTTTGGACCCTTTGACCTTTACTTGGAATTGAATCTTTCGTATTTAGAATGTTGATAATATATGAGATATATTATGAAAACTTAAGAAGGGGGGGGGGGTCTGTAAACATTCTTTAAAGACAAACACCCAAAAGCGGGGCACCACAATTCCTTGAACTTGATTTTTTTTTCCTGAAAATGAGCATTACTTATAGATTAAATGTGTTGCCGAGATATATATATTTCTTTTTTCTTTTGATAATTTCAGTATCTACACGAATCCCTTGACCTATGGCATGTTTCATTCCGTAAATGGCGAAAGAAATCTAATGTTATCAGATAATTATGACCAAGATGACCTTCGATTTTCTTTGAGCGTGATAAGTCTTAATAGTACATTTAGCTTTATCAGATACCTTTGATAAGAAGTTCATCTAAAAGAAAAAAATGTATCGTAGAAAGGGGTTAAGAGGTCCGGCTCGGCAATCTGGGACGATTACTTTTTAGCCGAGTTGCAAAACTCGGCTCTTAATTTGATGTGAGACGGGCGGGCGGGAGGGCGTCAACAATTGGTTTCCGGACTATAAGTCAACTACGAAAGAGGCTATAACAATGAAACT
Organism: Pinctada fucata; assembly: GCA_028142955.1. NCBI lineage: Eukaryota > Metazoa > Mollusca > Bivalvia > Pterioida > Pteriidae > Pinctada > Pinctada fucata. The sequence continues at coordinate 62,000,305 of AP027107.1, read as the reverse complement.
TCATACACTTACTCATCATTAGTCAAGGATGAGCCCTATTGATTTTGGGGTCAAAAGGTCAAAGGTCAAGGTCACAGGACTCAGATGATTGAAAATGGTTTCCGGACCATATTTCAGCCTGTATTGCACCTAAAGTCATGAAACTTGCCAGAAATGTTTCCCTTGAATCAAGGATGAGGCCTATTGATTTTGGGGTCAAAAGGTCAAAGGTCAAGGTCACAGGACTCAGATGATTGAAAATGGTTTCCGGACCATATTTCAGCCTGTATTGCACCTATAATCATGAAACTTGCCAGAAATGTTTCCCTTGAATCAAGGATGAGGCCTATTGATTTTGGGGTCAAAAGGTCAAAGGTCAAGATCACAGGACTCTGTTGATTGAAATTGGTTTTCGGACCATATTTCAGCCTGTATTGCACCTATAATCATGTAACTTGCCAGAAATGTTTCCTGTGAATAGAAAATGACCACTTTTGATTTTGGGGTCAAAAGGTCAAAGGTCAAGGTCACAGGACTCTGATGATTGAAAATGGTTTCCAGACCATATTTTAGCCTGTATTGCACCTAAAGTCATGAAACTTGCCAGAAATGTTTCCCATGAATCAAGGATGAGGCCTATTGATTTTGGGGTCAAAAGGTCAAAGGTCAAGGTCACAGGACTCTGTTGATTGAAATTGGTTTTCGGACCATATTTCAGCCTGTATTGCACCTATAATCATGTAACTTGCCAGAAATGTTTCCTGTGAATAGAAAATGACCACTTTTGATTTTGGGGTCAAAAGGTCAAAGGTCAAGGTCACAGGACTCTGATGATTGAAAATGGTTTCCTGGCCATATTTTAGCCTGTATTGCACCTAAAGTCATGAAACTTGCCAATAATGATTCCCATGAATCAAGAATGACCCCTATTGATTTCGGGGTCCAAAGGTCAAGGTCACAGGACTCCGATGATTGAAAGTGGTTTCCGGACCATATTTCAGCCTATATTGCAATTATAATCATGAAGCTTGCCAGAAATGTTTCCCATGGATCAAGGATGACCACTATCAATTTTGGGGTTCAAAGGTCAAGGTCACAGGACTACGATGATTAAAAATGGTTTCCTGACTGAATTTGAGCCTGTATTGCACCTATTATCATGTAACTTGCCAGAAATGTTTCCTATTAATTTTGGGGTCAAGAGATCAAAGGTCAAATTCATAGGACTCGTTAATTGAAAATGGTTTCTGAATTATATATGAATGTGGATCAACCTGAAACATGCTAATAATGTTTCCCATCTGTCGAGACCATATTCAAATCATGTATATTTTACTTATATTCAAGTTTTGCAACTCGGCACTTTGCAAAGATGCATTTTAAGCTTATTATTTAAAAAAAACCATGAAAATAAAAAAAAAATTGTACGAATTTCAAAAGGAGACGTCCAGGATTGGGTTCAGTTCTAAACAACACGACTACAACTTTACCCGGGCATTGGACAGTCCATCTTATTTTTCGTTTTTTTTTTTTTTTTTCTTTAATTTTCCTTCTTACTTTTTTTTTTTTAATTTTACTTTTTGTGCGTTTGCTTCCCGTGTTTAATCGGAATATCAACTGAGTCAATTAATGCACGAATTACGTCTGAATTCTGAAATAATGATAACTGTAAATGGCGCTAACTCATTAAAAATAGGTTCGATTTCCCTGTAATTTGCACAGATTTAAGATAGGTAATAAATCTCTTTTTCATTAGTTTTTTATTTAAATTAAATTATGCGTTTTTTCATGAGCTATGTAAATGTGACAATTTTCGGAACTTCAGACAGGTACATGTTTAGCCTTATTTCTATAAAAATCGCTTCTAAAATAAGGATGGTGATATTAAATCATCAAAAATTTGCTAGAAGAGAATGATGCATGTGTTATCTTTAAACTGCAAAGCTGATTATTGATAAATTTGCAGGCTCGTGGAATATCTGAGAACAAATTTCGTGACAAGTCACCATTTTCTGCATTGAAAGAGGGACGAAATTTGGAGATTTTGAATTGCGATCCAGGCAAAACGATTGGTTCGATTTCTTTCAAACTTCAGCAAGAGATGCATGACATCATAGTTAATTAATATTGCAATTATGAAGAAAATTGAATGTAGGGGGTATGGTGAGACTACCACCTTAAATATAAAAATTGTTGGAAAATTTATTTTCCTAAATATGCAAGAGTTGTCTTTCTTACATTAATTGCTCCACATCCTGATGGTACCTATAGATACTTTCATTTGAACATGAAAATCTGGATCTGCCCTGGTAAAGTACAACAACAGTATGTACATTTTGTAGCATTATGCATTGTCAGTTTGGTAAGAGTGTGCATGGGTATCAGGTGAGCGTTGTGCCCCATGGGGCTCTTGTTATAGCTGCCTCTTATACCGTACTTTACTTTTCTTTCAGGATACAATTTGTGGATAGTAAGATAAGCACAAATACTGTACCATGAAGAATATTATCACAGTACATGTATGATTGCTTGCATCTTACTGTAAGGATTGAACTCATTATGTATAAGTGTCAAGTTATATAACATATTAATTGATCAAAACCTGGAATGAATATCAAAGCATACACAATGATAATTTACAATTTTAATTTTCCTTTTTAAACTGTCTCCAGGCCAACAAAGTCGGGAACTGAAGGACCGTCCGAATGTAATGGATCTTATCCTTTTGATACCAGCGCCCTACAGGTCTGTGTTATATATACATGTATAACTGTATTGTCATTCATTCCTTATGCATATAAAGATCATGATTGATAACAATAAATAACAGTATAACTTTGTCACAATGCTGTATTTCTTATTATCAAAATAATATGATAAAATCCACATATGACAAGTTTGCAACGTTCATGTACTTAAACGTTGAAGTTTTGAAGTTTTTATGCTTTATTCATCAATTGACAGGACCTGATACCCCAGCTGAGGATAGAATGGCCTAACTTATACACAGATACCTCTATGACAAGTTTCTGGTACGTATGGAGGGTTGCAATAATTGTATTGTAAGAATTGTTTAAAAAACATTCACATTATAGGTCAATTTGTTCAATTTAATCAATAAGTCAACCAGCTTGTGAACTAAAACTCTTGCATTTGTGCATGATTCAGTTCTAATTATTGATTTTTTTTCAAAAATTCTATTTCTCAGTAAACATACATGTATGTGTACATGTAATTTGTAATGATCTAGATTACATCAGGCTTTCTACTGTTCCTACTTTTTTATTTTGATCCTATTTTTATTTTGATCCTATTTTTTTCCTACTTTTTCTTCAAAACCTGATCCTACTATTTCTACTTTTTTCATCTCAGAAGTAAAAAAAAATTGGTTATGTGATGTCAAATTGAATTTGAATACAATTAATCACAAAATTATAATGTATCGAAGTTGTAGAAACTAGAAAGTACCTATTTATCCATCATTAACATCATAGATGCTCTCAGCTTGAACATGTTAATACAAAATTGAACTAATTGTGAATAGACATTTAACTTGAAAGTGTTAATCCACAGACAGCTTTAAGTAATGACCAGAAAACTGAAGAGATGACAATTGACTACAGGAAGGAGGCACTGGCTTTAAACTTTCATTTATAAAATTTAATAAGCATCTTATACACTAATTCACTAACTCCAAAATTATAAATAATCTAATCTCTTCAAAAGTGAATATTTCCACTAGATTTGACTTAAAGAGCAACATGAATTTCATAAGTTTATTGCTGGCATCACTTGTCATCGACACCTGATTCAAAGTTTTCAAAAAAATTTCAGGCTCGCTTCGCTTGCCCGTTAAATATATTTTAGATGAAAAAACTATCTGTCCTTATTTTGATCATTTTAATGACATTCATATTTAGACCAATGCTGCATATAGAGGAGTACAAATACATTCTCCTGGACAGAAACTAAGATTGCATGACTTATCATACCTGTAATTCAGGGGAGAACCCCTTTACTTCCTTAAAATTTGAAATAATGAAATTCATGAATAACAGATTCTAAAAAAATATGAGTTATAATTTCACAGCTTTGTGGTTTAAATTAAAATAAATTGCTGTTCTGGAATCTTTATTAGAGAATGATTATTTCTAGCCAGCTCTTCTCCTTTCCACTTTGTGATTCCCTCAAAGGTGAACATTACCGGTCTATAACATTATTTACTGTAATTTTGTGTGTCACAATTACTGAAAATTGTCTCTAAAAGTAATTGAAAATTCCCTTCTTTTTCCCTATTTAAATTCCTACATTTTCCTACTTTTCCCCCTACTTTTTTCCATTGACTACTCCTACATTTTTAGCTCGACTGCACTTTAGTGCAAAAGAGCTATTGCAATACCGTCGGCGTCGTCCGAACTAGATGATAAGGTAAATGTTAAGATTACACATTTACCTTTCCTATATTCATATTCTGTTGGTTTTTTTTTTGTTGCAAATGTTTAATTATACATCATTTAATATATCCAGATGAGGATATAGCCCCTGGGGTTGGGATTTTTAAAATTATTTCAAATAAGGCAAATGTTGAGATGATAAGGTAAATAAATGTTAAGATAGCAATAAAGTCTTTAAAAGCCAATATTGAGCAAAGTATAAGTGCTACATGTACCAAACTTACATATTTGATGTATCTTTGATCAAACTTTCAGAAAATGACCTTGACCTACTTTTTTCCGCTTGAATGATTTTGCCTTTAAAAGCCAATATTGAGCAAAATATGAGTGCTACATGTACCAAACTTACATATTTGATGTATCTTTGATCAAACTTTCAAAAAATGACCTTGACCTACTTTTTTCCGCTTGAATGATTTTGCCTTTAAAAGCCAATATTGAGCAAAGTATAAGTGCTACATGTACCAAACTTGCATATTGGATGTATCTTTGATCAAACTTTCATAAAATGACCTTGACCTACTTTTTTCCGCTTGAATGATTTTACCTTTAAAAGCCAATATTGAGCAAAGTATAAGTGCTACATGTACCAAACTTGCATATTGGATGTATCTTTGATCAAACTTTCATAAAATGACCTTGACCTACTTTTTCCGCTTGAATTATTTTACCTTTAAAAGCCAATATTGAGAAAAGTATAAATGCTACATGCACCAGACTTGCATATTGGATGCATCTTGGGTTAGACTATTGAAATATGACCTTGACCTACTTTTTCCGCTTCAGTGATTTTGCTTTAAATTGGCAATATTGAGCTAACTATACCTTTTTTGTAAGTGCTACATGCACCAGACTTGTAATTTATAACTTTAATTTTTTTATGTGACTTGATATATGTTGTTGCCTGAGAAAGGGAGTTTAAATAAATTGGCTGTCATGAGAGATATTATGCTATGCAGTTGAGCATTAGGTGACTCTGGCAACTATTTTTATCAAGGCAGAATAGAAAGCCTGTTACATGTAATTTTATTTCACCTTATTATTCAAGTTGTTTGTGTAACTTCGGACCTAGCATCTTTGTTTTATTGTCATTGAACTGTTTTCAAAAGACAAAAGATGCTGATGATGATTAAGTAGTATTGTTCATTATGGTACCTTGTAAAATCATGTCATAAAATCATAGATATGCTATAAACCTTGCATGGTGTGCCACTTCTCTGTTAGTCTTTGTTCATTATGTTTTATATTATAGGGAACATGAGTGGACCAAACATGGTACATGTGCCACTTCACTGCCAGTCTTTGTTCATTATGTTTATATATTATAGGGAACATGAGTGGACCAAGCATGGTACATGTGCCACTTCACTGCCAGTCTTTGTTCATTATGTTTATATATTATAGGGAACATGAGTGGACCAAGCATGGAACGTGTGCCACTTCACTGCCAGTCTTTGTTCATTATGTTTTATATTATAGGGAACATGAGTGGACCAAGCATGGTACATGTGCCACTTCACTGATAGTCTATGTTCATTATGTGTTATATTATAGGGAACATGAGTGGACCAAACATGGTACATGTACCAATTCACTGCCAGTCTTTGTTCATTATGTTTATATATTATAGGGAACATGAGTGGACCCAGCATGGTACATGTGCCACTTCACTGATAGTCTTTGTTCATTATGTGTTATATTATAGGGAACATGAGTGGACCAAACATGGTACGTGTGCCACTTCACTGATAGTCTATGTTCATTATGTGTTATATTATAGGGAACATGAGTGGACCAAACATGGTACGTGTGCCACTTCACTGATAGTCTTTGTTCATTATGTTATACACTGCCATCCATATATTAGTATACACCATTTCTGCTCATGTTGCTTTTATAAAATGAACACTTTCAAATCCATTACTGTATCACTCTGATAATGAACCTTGTAGAAATCATTTGTGACAAACTTGACCCAAATATTTGCAGTTTTTGAATTTTTATTCTTTTTTACATAAAAATGGCAATTTTTGGGAAAAAATTGTGCTGATGAAAAAAGTTTCTTTATGCATTTTCATTATCACAATTCATGATTTTGAATTATTTAAAGCCAATTATCTTGAATCTCTCAAGTTTAGAATAGAAAAAATTAGGATAAATCGATAAAGAATTTAGAATGATGTACTTGTTTGAATAGTTATTTATGGATGGCAGTGTATATTATAGGGAACATAAGTGGACCAAGATTTATACATGTGCCATTTCACTGATAGTCTTTGTTCATTATGTTTATATATTATAGGGAATATGAGTGGACCAAGCATGGTACATGTGCCACTTCACTGCCAGTCTTTGTTCATTATGTATTATATTATAGGGAATATGAGTGGACCAAGCATGGTACATGTGCCACTTCACTGCCAGTCTTTGTTCATTATGTTAATATATTATAGGGCACATGAGTGGACCAAACATGGTACATGTGCCACTTCACTGATAGTCTTTGTTCATTATGTGTTATATTATAGGGAACATGAGTGGACCAATCATGGTACATGTGCCACTTCACTGCCAGTCTTTGTTCATTATGTTAATATATTATAGGGAACATGAGTGGACCAAACATGGTACATGTGCCACTTCTCTGATAGTCTTTGTTCATTATGTGTTATGTTATAGGGAACATGAGTGGACCAAACATGGTACATGTGCCACTTCACTGCCAGTATTTGTTCATTATGTTAATATATTATAGGGAACATGAGTGGACCAAACATGGTACATGTGCCACTTCTCTGATAGTCTTTGTTCATTATGTGTTATATATTATAGGGAACATGAGTGGACCAAACATGGTACATGTGCCACTTCACTGATAGTCTTTTCATTATGTGTTATATATTATAGGGAACATGAGTGGACCAATCATGGTACATGTGCCACTTCACTGATAGTCTTTGTTCATTATGTGTTATATATTATAGGGAACATGAGTGGACCAAACATGGTACATGTGCCACTTCACTTGCAGCCACAGGGGATATACATAAATACTTCTCCAAAGCTTTGGAGCTCAAAAGTAGATATGATGCAACTAAGTAAGTCTCCAAAAGTTTGTATCAAGAAAATATTTATATTCTTTGACTTGTTACATTATGTTTGTACAGGATTTTCTCTCCTTCCAAAAATTATCTCAAGTCAAATTTTTAGCTCACCTCGACGAAGTTGAGTGAGCTTATGCTATAACCCCACGCGTCCGTGTCCGCGTCCGTGTCCGCGTCCGTGTCCGCGTCCGTGTCCGTGTCCGCTTCCGCGTCCGGTTAAGAAGTTTGGGGTAGCTCAGTATCTGACAAAGTACTAATGCTACAGTAACCAAACTGGCACAAGTGATTCATCTTTGGATGCTGAGGTGAACCCATGCATTGTATGCAGCATCTGACCTACATTTTCCGCTTGAGTGACTTGGTTAAGAAGTTTGGGGTAGCTCAGTATCTGACAAAGTACTGATGCTACAGTAACCAAACTTGCACAAGTGATTCATCTTTGGATGCTGAGGTGAACCCATGCATCGGATGCAGCATCTGACCTACATTTTACGCTTGAGTGATTTGGATAAGAAGTTTGGGGTAGCTCAGTATCTAACAAAGTACTAATGCTACAGTAAGCAAACTTGCACAAGTGATTCATCTTTGGATGCCGAGATGGACCCATGCATCGGATGCAGCATCTGACCTACTTTTTCCACTTGAGTGATTTCGCTTTTAAAAGCCAATATTGAGCAAAGTATAAGTGCTACATGTACCAAACTTGCATATTGGATGTATCTTTGATCAAACTTTCATAAAATGACCTTGACCTACTTTTTCCGCTTGAGTGATTTTGCCTTTTAAAGCCAATATTGAGCAAAGTATAAGTGATACATGTACCAAACTTGCATATTGGATGTATCTTTGATCAATCTTTCATGAAATGACCTCGACCTACTTTTTCCGCTTGAGTGATTTTGCCTTTAAAAGCCAATATTGAGCAAAGTATAAGTGATACATGTACCAAACTTGCATATTGGATGTATCTTTGATCAATCTTTCATAAAATGACCTTGACCTACTTTTTCCGCTTGAGTGATTTTGCTCTATAAAGCCAATATTGAGCAAAGCATAACTGCTACATGTACCAAACTTGCATATTGGATTGTATCTTTGATCAATCTTTCATAAAATGACCTCGACCTACTTTTTCCGCTTGAGTGATTTTGCCTTTAAAAGCCAATATTGAGCAAAGTATAAGTGATACATGTACCAAACTTGCATATTGGATGTATCTTTGATCAATCTTTCATAAAATGACCTTGACCTACTTTTTCTGCTTGAGTGATTTTGCTCTATAAAGCCAATATTGAGCAAAGCATAACTGCTACATGTACCAAACTTGCATATTGGATGTATCTTTGATCAATCTTTCATAAAATGACCTTGACCTACTTTTTCTGCTTGAGTGGTTTTGCCTTTAAAAGCCAATATACATGTACTTAGAAATATGTTTGAATTGAATTTTGCTGTCACGGGGTGAGCTTTGTAATCTGTGATTACCTATGTTTAGGGAATGTCTTAACCAAGTTGTCGTAGCTCTTTGACATTATGTTTGTACAGGATTTTCATTCCTTCCAAAAATTATCTCAAGACAAATTTTTAGGGAATGTCTTAAGCAAGTTGTCGTAGCTCTTTGACATTATGTTTGTACAGGATTTTCATTCCTTCCAAAAATTATCTCAAGTCAAATTTTTAGGGAATGTCTTAAGCAAGTTGTCGTAGCTCTTTGACTAATGAACAATTCTATCAGTACCTTTGATGGTACATTGTATAATACCTTTATACAAAATGTACTTCACCTTTTTATTTTCAGATTATTGTCCAATCAAGGTATCAATCCAGATAATAAAACTACATATCCAGTAAGTACATGTATGTACATGTGTAGAAAATTGTTATATTAGCTCAATGTCACAGCCAAGCATCTGGCATCCATCTATCTCTCCTGTATCTGTCCATTTTCAGCTTTTACTTTGCAGTGGCTGCACAGAATTCTTAAAAGTTAAAGGAAGCAAGACCTGGAGGTTCATCTCCAAATTCAGATTTTTACCCCCATCCATTGGAACAAGACGCATATCACTTGATCTGATTGACCAATGCATTTTTTAACATTTTTATATCTGTTCCACATAGCCAGAAACAATTTACAGGAAGCATGTAATTAATGTCTTAGCTTAATTGTGCTTTTCTTCTCTGTCTTACTAAGATGGTCATTATGTACTTCTCCTGACTGGTACAATAATTATTTTTTCAGATTGATGCTGTTGAAGCAGCCATGAAGAGAGAGTTATCAGCTAACGCCCTCGTGATGTGTGCCTATGACGAGGTAGGTGAAGTAGATTCATTTTGACTCCTTTACTGCGTGTGGACTCATCTGAGCGGAAACCAGTCGGAAACTGAGTTACTAGTGTTGAGAAGACAATACCTATTGATTTTAAAGGTTAGAGATCTAGGATCAAGGTCACAATTGACCCTTCCGAACGCGGGAAAAATTTGAGAAATCCCTTGACGTCACAATGCAATTTCGATGTTTGACCGAGGTTCGAAGCTTGTTTTTTCGAGGTAAAAGCATTGTGACGTCACAAAATTTTGCTTTTATCCCACAATCGGAAGGGTCAATTGACAGTGACCAGTTACTTATGGTCACAGTTTCTTTGGATATACATGTATATCAAACTTTGCATGTGGGTGTCCATTGTGAGAGGACAATACCTTTTGTTAGCTCGCCGGGACGAATGTCCGGAGAGCTATTGTCATACCCCTGGTGTCGGCATCTGCGTTGGCGTCTGCGTCGGCGTGCGCATGCACAAAAACTTTAACCTTGCTTATAACTTTTAAACCAATACAGATTGGGCTTTCATATTTCACATGTGCATTCCTTGTGACAAGACCTTTCCATGGATACCAAAATTTTTGACCTTGTGACCTTGACCTTGACCTTGGAGATTGACCTACTTTTGAAAAACTTTAACCTTGGCCATATTTTTTGAATGGTAAGTGATAGGGCTTTGATATTTCACATGTGTATTCCTTGTGACAAGACGTTTCCATGGATACCAAAATTTTTGACCTTGTGACCTTGACCTTGGAGATGATTGACCTACTTTTGAAAAACTTTAACCTTGGCCATATTTTTTGATTGGTAAGTGATAGGGCTTTGATATTTCACATGTGCATTCCTTGTGACAAGACCTTTCATGCCGTACCATAAATTTTGACCTAGTGACCTTGACCTTGAAATTTTACCTACTTTTCAAAAACTTTAACTTGGGCCATAGCTTCTTTACCCCCGAATAGGGAGGGGCTTTCATATTTCGCATATACATTCCTTGTTAATCAGAGGAGTTATTTATTGTTGTTGTTGCAATTTACATATGGTTGCCACCGGCGAGCTATGTTGTCATTCTGACAAGTCTGGTGATTTCAAGGTCAGGAGCCAAAGGTCAAGGTTGCAATTGGTAATAATGTCTTCATTGTTTCCTTCCTTGATATAAGGCTTACCAGATTAAAGTTTAAAATGTGGTTGCCATGTAAGGAGATGTTTTGCTTTGCAGGGACTTGTTCTTTATAGCATTGTGCATGGGTATTACACTGTCACTATGTTTCTTTGTAAATATATGCAAGATGTATGCACATTTCATAACATGTATTTATCTTGGCAAAACTTACTTGTATTTCAGAAAACTAAGCAGCAATTGATGTATGAAGTTGAGATATGCTTAAACAAGGACTTTAATCCAGTAGACTGTTACCCTGACACAGATGAAAATAGCTCCGGCAAGCGACACAGCAGCCATCATAAGTATCCTCACAAACCGACCAGTAACTGTCCTCATAAATATGGCTTTTACTACCTCCCCATTCCAGGTATGTACACTGTCGATAAACACACAGGATTCAAACGAGACTCGGAGATGCACTTTAAGGATCTGGACTACTATCTCAGGAGATGGAAGCTCATAAAGGACAGGCTGGTGTCTAATATGGAGGAATCTAATAATGAAAGTTACTAGACTTTATGTGTTACATGTCACTGGTAAGAGACATTCTGAGGGTAATTAGGTATTTTTTTCTCTGCTGATTTCCCATGACCAGAGCTTTCATTTGACACCATGACCATTTGATTTTTTTTTTTTTTTTGCTGTTCACTTACATCAATGTCTTTGATACATGCATTGAAAATTTAAGTGTCTGCTTTTCTATCCGGCCATACTATCATTAGTATCACTATTGATTGATACAATTGTTGATTTGAAATAAAAGGTTATAAGATAAAAACACATGTAAATAGATTTTCATGGAATTCATGAGGGTGATATGATTTATATTGTCCGATGAATGTATAGTACTGTACATTTATGAATACAGAAAGGTTCTGTTCCAAGTTATAAAATGCTACATATATTTGCTCAATACACTTGATTACATTCCCTACAGACTGTATTCTTCTCAGGTATTGAAACCCCACAATGGCAAACGCAGTAAAAAGTCCATGAACTAATGAACCCTGACATTATTGTCGTAGTACTCCTATATATACATGAATGGTGCTGTATTTTTTAGTCCCCTACCGGCAATGCCGAAGGGGACTCTTAGTTTCCTCTCGGTCTGTCCGTCTGTCTGTCTGTCTGTCCGTCTGTCCCATTTTCAGTTTTCCGGACTTTTTTTCGCTGTTGTTGCATATATTGAACTCATTTTTGGTATGTGGATATATCTCAATATGATACAGATCAAGTTTGAGTTTGCTGTCAATTAACCTAATTTTACAAGAGTTATGGCCCTTGGACTTAGCAAATTTTATGAAAGTTTCAGTTTTCCGGACTTTTTTCCGCTGTTGTAGCATATATTGAACTCATTTTTGGTATGTGGATATATCTCAATGTGATACAGATCAAGTTTGAGTTTGCTTTCGATTGACCTAATTTTACAGGAGTTATGGCCCTTGGACTTAGCAAATTTTATGAAAGTTTCAGTTTTCCGGACTTTTTTCCGCTGTTGATGCATATATTGAACTCATTTTTGGTATGTGGATATATCTCAATGTGATACAGATCAAGTTTGAGTTTGCTTTCGATTGACCAAATATTACAAGAGTTATGGCCCTTGGACTTAGCAAATTTTATGAAAATTTCGGTTTTCCGGACTTTTTTCCACTGTTGTTGGATAAATTGAACTCATTTTTGGTATGTGGATATATCTCAATGTTATACAGATCAAGTTTGAGTTTGCTATAGATTCACCTATTTCTACAAGAGTTATGGCCCTTGGACTTAGCAAATTTTATGAAAATTTCAGTTTTCTGGACTTTTCTTTGGTTCTATTGCAAATAATGCACTGATTTTTCGTAAATGAATACATCTCAGTGTGATACAGACCAAATTTGAGTTTGGTTTCCATTGGCCTATTTTTACAAGAGTTATGGCCCTTGGACTTAGCAAATTTCATGAAATTTTCAGTTTTCTGGACTTTTTCATGCCTGTTATTGCAGATAATGAGCTGATTTTTTGTATGTGAATACATTATAGTATGATGCAGATTTGAGTTTAATTTAGATTGACTGATTTCCACAAGAGTTATGGCCCTTGGACTTAGCAAATTTCGTGAATTCAGTTTCCCAGACCTTTAACAGAGATGCAAGTCATAAATTTATGCCGCCGGTAGGGGACTTATATCGCACAGCGATCATTGCATTTTTGTATTTATAATATAATTAAGACAGAGCATTTATCAAAATAAGTGCATATACATGATCTGTACTGGTCGGGAAGTAATTATCGCCGAGCAGTAATTATCGCCGTTTTGCCCATATCTTCGGTTCTACGAATTACAAAGACTTGATTTTTTCAGCAAGTATACTTCTAATGTTTATCAAACAGTTTATGAAATTTCAAATGAATCCATTTGATGTATACCAAGATTTCAGCAGTTAAATTTCATAAAAATGCGTTGTCTTCCCCCGAGCTCCACGGGGGCGATGGCGGTGCACCTTGGTATCTTCTGTCTCAATCATTGAAGAAATTTCAAACTATTTTCAATAATTTTTATCACAACTGATTACAGAGAGAATAGAGGAATCCGATGGATTTTAGTTGCAATATTGTGGACATTATGAAAGAATGATCCCACGTGGCGATAATTGCTTCTCCAATCTCTTCAAAGAGTGCTTTAAATCTAGCACATTTTAATTGATTATAAAACCAGTATAAGTCATCAGAATTTATTGTGAGTATAGGTAAAGGGTTCTAGTTTGTGCTGTTCACATTTCATGTGCGAGTCTTGAAAATTAAAGGAAATAGAGCAAAAAATGCTTAAAAAATCGGCGATAATTACTTCTCCACCAGTAGAAATGAAAGTAGTATTGCTACTTTTATATGCAAGTGGATAGTGTAAGATTTTCTTGCCAACAAATGTTACAATACATTTGATATGAACATGTATCTTTTTGTAAAGTGTGATCTCATTGGTGTTGTTCTGATGTTACTTATATATACATGTAATATAATTATTCTTTTCAATGTGTCTTTCATTTTCTGAGACTATGCAATTAATAACGTTGATTCAAAAATTCATACATGTATTCTCCATTCTTCATGACCAGAGCTTTCATTTGGTACCTTAGACCTAGACCTTTAACTTCTTATGGAAAATTTAACCAAAGATATTCCTCATATTATAATGTACTACTTAAATTGTTCAATTTCCACACATTCATATTTTTGGAGCAATGTGGTCTTCTGGCGCCTCTACGTATTAATATAGGATTCAAATAAATTGAACTTTTTAAAACTAATTTGTCCGAATTAAGTGGGTTTTTTTTATCAAGCCGTTTTTGATTGTCTGCCATGTTACATGTACAATTGTTCTCCCTCAGATTTCGATTTTTCTTTCCATTAAGTATCAATATTCAATGATAAAGTAATATAAAATGCTCAAAAATATTTAAGATAGGTACATGTATATTTATGTGCTTTGGAGCAGGAATTAAGTTCTCCCCTATCTTCCAATAGACTGTGATAGATATAATTTATAACATTGATGAGTTTTACATTTAACCCATTTTATCTGATGACCTGAATCCGATTTCATTTCTATTTATGGATCTGCACAAGTTTTCTTAATGCAACTTTTGTATTGACGAAAAGATATTTTCATACCCTTCTTGGTAACTAATTGTTTTTTAAGAACTATCACCAAATAAAGTTTCTCAATTTTTTATCCAAAAAATAGTCTAACTTAACCAAATTGACAAATTTATTTATTTGATGTAAATTATGCATGGTTGATATTTACTCATGTTTAAGCATACATGTATAACACATTGTCATCCTAAGGATACCTCATTATATACTATGTTGTCATTGTATAATAAAGCTGCATATCAGTTATGTATTGTTCTCTCATCTTTATCCTGAATATTCGTTTTGTAAAAGAAAAAAGTTTACTGCAGACGAAAAATGTTGGAGGTAGCCTCTTTTTGTGCTCTTACTCATTTGTTAATTACAATGGCTTTGTGTCTTTATCAGTAGAAATTAAGTGTCCGGCTCTACTACCAGAGTGACATCATAATGGAAAACATTATCAAAAGATGTTGACCTGGACTGTTCGAGCTCAAAATGAAGAACAGAAATTGGTCTATTGAAAAAAGTTTGTAAGTTGTCTGAAAAAGCATCAGTCTGTCCAGTTAAAGAACACGAGACTTGTGCCAACACTTCTTCAATTTTTGTAATTGAATCTCGTACATTTACAAAACTTCGGATATTTGATATACAACGCAGATGGCTCAAGTTTTCAAAACCAAGACATTACTCTTCAAACATTGGTTAGCAAAACTTCTAACATTTTCTATTACTATGTTGAAACTTTGTTACGGATATATTTTTTGGCTCACTGGAGCGAAGCTGAAGTGTGGTTTTGTTTTGTTTTTTTATTTCTGTCTGCGAGTTGTGCCCAGTTTCTGGCTTATACATACCAATCGTCAACCGCTCTGCACACCGCATAGAATTCCATTAGAAGGTCAAGTGTCTGAGGTCTATACAACTTCTCTTTTCCAACCAAATTTGTTTATAAATATGTAGTCAGAATATCTGATTTACCGACATTTTCAACTTTTCCACAACTGCTGCATTTGGCCAAACCTCCCAGGAAGCAAGTAAATGTACTTGAGATCATTCACCAGATCTCTCTTTTTCAACCAGATGGGTTACCACCAAGACCTCGGATTGACCAACACAATTTTCACTTGTCACCGAACGGAATATAATCAAACTTTAAGGACACTGTGTCCAAATTTGTATTTTAGTAAACAATTCTATCTTGAATAATCACTGCCAATTGGTTAATTAGACAGATTTTTTATTGCTACCTCAAAACAGCAGGATGATATTTCAAACCTTCCAGGAGGCAAGTATTCAGAACCCTTCATAAAAATGATTACTTGGAGAGCCTTTACACTTCTTCAAAACCGAAGAATGGAATTTCATTACCAGTAAATAAAATGGTCAAATCCTGCATAAGAAAATACATCAATGGGGTTGTAGTACTTACACTTGTGAGCACAGTATTACACCTTAATTTGACATAAGTTCCATCTTTAGTTTGCTTCAGATGGAATCGGAAGTTTTATTAAAATTGACTGATAATGCATGTGTCTTGCACTTCTAATAGCAATATAGCACTCCATGTTCTCGAGACAAGTGTACGTAATACCTTACTTAGGTGTTACATACACTTGTCTTGATAAGATGATAGCACTCAGACTTGTGTAAAACGAAGTAGGCTGCCTATCATCTTGCCTTTTACATGAATTATACCGATAGCAACTAAGTACTTTAAAAATTTAATAAATGTAGTAAAATTTGATTTGAACACCATAAATAATTGTCAGACAATAATAATTTCTCCTCTTCATGTAATGGTATGAAGCCAATGTTCAAGTCAATTCATTAATCTAATTTACGTAAAGAAACTTTGTATTGAAATAGAACACACAAAGGTAAAGTCTAAGAGGTATCCAGTCCTTTACTCTTGTTAAGAAGCTGGCTTGTCCTGTAGAAATAACATTATACCTCTCGACTCCATTATAGGATTATTCATAGACTCTCTCCTGTCTCCTATCTCATGTCACCTAGCTTTGAAGTAGTGGAGCAATGACTTCATTCCCTTAGATGGTGTCTGCAATACATAATGTACAGAGTTGCAAAAACGTAAAAAAAATTCCAGTATTTCAAAATCTAAGAAATTCAAATGCGAAAAAAGGGGTATGCACTAAGGAATTTAGTCTTTTTCTTTCCATGATTTTAAAAGAAATTTATCATTATCTACATTATCTATCTCATTTCATTCAATGACTCTTAGATTTAAATAACACCGACTCTTTACGACAAGGTTTACTCAGATCGCTTTTGTCTTTTCACGAGAAAGATATCGTACCACTGTAAACCATGACAGCTGCTATATGATGAGGTCATTTCATTGTTTTGCTTGGGTAAATTACCACATGAGATGACTCTAGTGATCTGAGTAAATGACATCCTGAAAAAGGTCTATTGAATTTATGAAAGCACTAATACGTCCACCTACCTTGGATAGTTTGGCTTTATTATCTCCGCTATTACTGACCGGATCCTGTGAGCTTTGACTACTCTGTGAAAGTTTATGACTCCGTGGTGAATCCCCCGAGCTAAGGCTGGATTGAGATAGTTTGGGTGATGTACTTTCACTAACAGATAATTTAGGTGATACATTTTCTGTTGAGCTCTCATCTACATTCAATCCGTACTTTTCTAACCGTAACTTTGTTAGCCAGTCTTTTTTACCTTGTTTTATTGCACAGTTTTCTTTATCCTCTGTTCGATTATGTAAATTGACTTTATTCACACTACCTTCTAGCACCAAGTTTGGCAAGTTCACAGTTGGAGATTGTGGCACAAAACTGCTTAGTTTCCTTAATGTATTTATATCCTTACAGTCAGAATCTAATTTCTCTGGACTGTTGAGTCTGGAGGCTAAACTTGGACCAATATTCCTGAGGACCCTGCCCTGTAGTTCTGGACTGAGCATAGCTTTGTGGGGACTACATTTGATTTCAAGTTTTCTGGGGCTTTGTGCTTTTCTCGGACTTTCAAATTTCTTGGGACTAGAACTGTAGGACTTGATAGGACTATTATTGATATGTCTGCGCTTTGCTGGATTGACTTCTACTTTATCTGATTCATCCTCATCATCCACTAGTTTTCGTTTACACGGAAGTTTTTCATTTCCAAATATTGAAATCTTGGCATTCTTCTTAAGTGACAAAGAAGACATCCCAGCCGCATCAGCAGCGCCCCCTGGTGTGATGTTTTTCTTGAGCCAGCTCTTGATAGAGGGAGACACAGGTTTTGGTGACTTTGCACTGATTGTCGTGTGCAGTTTGCTGGAAGCTTGTGGTATGTTTGGGTCAATGTTCTCTGTTTCTACAGGCCTCTCTTCTGCCGTTATACCTTCAATAATAAAAACTATGCTGTATATAAAAGTTTATGATTTTGAACCCAGATTTGAATTGGAGGATTTATCCTTCTATGAAAATAAACATTCATCACTTAAATCTTCCTCAAAACATGTTCATTTATCTACTCTACATGTATATAAACACTCTTACAATCTCAATTCTAAGTTCTGACCTGACCTACATGTACGTACCTATTTCCCTATGTGTCCTCTCTGCAGTTCCCGTCACCTCCTCTGGACCTGCCGGAGACTGCCGTCTGTGAAGACGCCATATCCTCATCATACAATCATCTGATAACGTCACTATCTGTTGGAGTAAAGGAGTTTTGTATCTTTAAGCCAGCTACACACAAAATTGGCTTCTCTAAAATATTATACATCCTTTTGTAACTAGCACATATTACATTATTTTCACTTTTGTGTGTCAAAATGTAATAAGCTAACGAATAGCACTTCCTTCATACATGTAAAGATTGATTCCAAATTGAGAAACAAACTACCTTCATCAATGACCACGAAGAACAGTTTCAGGAGAATTTGAAGTCCGTCAGATATCTGGTGTGACAAATGTCAAGCTTAGAGCATATGAATACTGATTATTAATGTCGATACCTGCAGTATATACATGTAAATCCTTTCATCATGAACACGAGTTTATAAAGTTTGATCAAATTATGCTGATTAAATAAGCCATTCATTAAATCTATGTACATATATTATGTTCATTGCCTCCACATTCCAGTCTTCACAAAAACTTTTTTCAACCACGCACCCAAAGACAATTTCTATGAGATATTAGTATAGTGTAATAGTGAAATTCTACTAGCCCAACAAAATTTCTACTAGCCTCAGGCGTTGGGCCAGTTATTAGTTTTGGCAAAGACTTCATAATTGAGATGCCAATAATTACTGTCTGTAGTACATAATACATTATAAATGTATATTTGTAAGTTACCTTATTCATTTCTACAGGTGACCATCTTACAGCTGAGACTTCTTGAGTATGACCTTTAAGGACAACGGGACTCAAATTTGACTTGCCTATCTGTAATAATCAAATAAAGTTTTATTATCACAATTTCAGTAATGCCCTGTTCACACGAGTGCGCATTAAATCTAATTCGCATTAGATTTGATGCGCTTTATTCTAATGCGAATTAGATTCGCATTGCGTTCACACGACACATTCTAATGCGCATTAGATTTTGGTACATTTGCACTGAGAGCCGTATACTTTAGATAGTAAAAGGATCGAATGCATGCCTGTATGTTGTTTTGCTCATGATAATTTACCTCTTCATAAGTTTGGCTTATGCATGCATTGCATGACGTCATCGTGAGATAAAATGACGCCATAATATAATGTTACTCTACGTAAGTTAAGAGACGCAGTACAGTTACTTAGAGGGTTCATTGTGAATGAAATCAAGTATTTTTACCTCTTATTCTATGTTTCGAGGTCCATGGGTGATTAAAAGTGCCCAGTTATGATGGAAATGTACTGTAGAATTCTAGAAAATCATATACGCATGCGCCAGATTTAATGCGAATTAGATTCGCTTTGCGTTCACACGGCAAAATCTAATGCGCATTAAATCTAATGCGAATTAAACTAATGCACATTAGATTCCTCGTGTGAACGCAGCTAAAATCTAATGCGCATTAAATTCGATTTAATGCGCATTAAACCTGTCGTGTAAACAGGGCATTAGATAAATTTAGCAACAGAATCTGATGTCTTTGCCCAAACTTTCTTCACCTGGTAATGTAATTAAGACATACAAAATAAAATACATGCGCATCTATAAACGTAGTTATGAATTACCGTCCCACCTGTGTTAACGGACACCTTTATATACCGGACAACTGTACATAACGGACAATTTCAGTTCCCCCCAACGTTTTTTGTGTTATAAATGTCTTTTGTATAGCGGACACCTCCGTTCTCCGGACAACGGACACCCTTCTGGTACCCCAATCAGTGTTAATAACCTCCTATCACGGACATAATTATCTGGGTTCCGCCTCTGATAACGCACAATGCCTTTGTAAAATCCTTCGATCCGCATCCTTTTCTATCGTGGCTTCACAAATTTATGGTAATTAGGGGACGGGTAATTAGTGGCCAATTTATGTTTACCTGTGTATACATTAATTAAAACAAGAACGTATAAACAAAGGCTTTGACGCTTGATGAAGGGTGTAATATTGGAAAATGGCGAGAGTACAAGAGCCTTGTATTCACAATAGAAAGCCTGCGTTTCAGAACAGAAAGTTTAAATCCCGACTTCATTTATTGTATAGCTACTGACCACACGCCCGCACGCGTCGCGGACAATTTAACGATCGATATTTTACAATGAGTTCGACATACTCTTTTCTCTCTTCGTCTTTTTATAAATGTAAACAGCATATGTATAATAATAATTATGCTGAACAACATCAGGAATTTATTGTAATATTTTAGATTCGATTGATAATGACGTTCATGATTTTAGAGGTATTCACGGACCGCCGACACGCGACAAATGTCTGTTTAATCCTTACATCAACGTTATCCGTAAATGTAAGGATTTAAACTTACGTTTTATCAACAACGTTTTATGTACCCGAGTACATACATGTAATTCGATCAACTAGCGGTTTAATGTCAATCAATCTAGCCTTGGCTTCCGTATACACGCTCTACGCTGACCTACTCACGGGCCCTCCTGAAGAAGTGAGGGGTCTTTAAACATGGAAATCGCGGGGATTTCGATAGGCAAGATGAGAAACCGCAATACATTCTGAGCCTTGTACGTGACATGGCGCTTGCATACTTATTTATCATGAATTACGTCTCCCCTTTCTCATAAACTGAATGGGAGGAAAGTGGCATTTTAAAACTTTATTTCCCAGTTTACTTAGGGAAACACTCTCTTATGTAAAAAAATGTTTGCAAAACTTAATGCTTTACTTATATTGCAAGAGTACACTTGATAAAAAAATATACTACCTTCCTTAATTTCCTTTTTTTGTAGTCTCAATTATCTGAGAAACATGTATTTAATTCTACATGACCCAATTACATGTATTAGTACAAGTATTCTGTTTTATTATTAATTTACATTGTAAAACTACTTATCAAAAATTGACGGAAATTATTGCAAACTGTATATCAAACTGAACCTCTGCATAAAGGACACCTCTCTATACAGGACAATATTTGATTTTCCCCGAGCCGTCCGTTATAGACAGGTTAGACTGTATTTTAGCATCTTTTAACATTAATCTTTTAGATGATTTTTTTCACACTTTATAAAACTGTAATAAATTCATGATACATTGTTTTAACATTCAATCCCATCCCATAATGTCTTACTTGATAGATATATGCCATTTCGTCTGTAGATCCAGTAATCAGGAATTGGTCATCAGGACTTACACTCGCCTTGATGTAAAATGTACTGTTCTTATGGCCTTTATAGCAGTTAGCTGAAAACAAATGTACTTCAATACATGCTAAAACAGTATGAAATGGGAAATATCAATTTGGATGCTTTCACAATGTTGACATAAACATAGGTAATCACAGATTACAAAGCTCACCTCTTAGTACATGTATATTGGCTTTTAAAGGCAAAATCATTCAAGTGTAAAAAGTCGTTTTATAAAAGTTTGATCAAAGATACATCCAATATGCAAGTTTGGTACATGTAGCACTTATACTTTGCAAAATATTTGCTTTTAAAGGCAAAATCACTCAAGCGGAAAAAGTAGGTCAAGGTCATTTTATGAAAGTTTGATCACAGATACATCCAATATGCAAGTTTGGAACATGTAGCACTTATTCTTTGCTCAATATTGGCTTTGAAAGGCAAAATCATTCAAGCGGAAAAAGTAGGTCAAGGTCATTTTATGAAAGTTTGATCAAAGATACATCAAATATGCAAGTTTGGTACATGTAGCACTTATACTTTGCTCAATATTGGCTTTTAAAGGCAAAATCACTCAAGCGGAAAAAGTAGGTCAAGGTCATTTTATGAAAGTTTGATCAAAGATACATTTAATATGCAAGTTTGGAACATGTAGCACTTACACTTTGCTCAATATTGGCTTTTAAAGGCAAAATCACTCAAGCGGAAAAAGTAGGTCAAGGTCATTTTATGAAAGTTTGATCAAAGAAACATCCAATATGCAAGTTTGGTACATGTAGCACTTATACTTTGCTCAATATTGGCTTTTAAAAGCAAAATCACTCAAGTGGAAAACGTAGGTCAGATGCTGCATCTGATGCATGGGTCCATCTCGGCATCCAAAGATGAATCACTCGTGCAAGTTTGCTTACTGTAGCATTAGTACTTTGTCAGATACTGAGCTACCCCAAACTTCTTAACCAAGTCACTCAAGCTGAAAATGTAGGTCAGATGCTGCATCCGATGCATAGGTCCATCTCGGCATCCAAAGATGAATCACTTGTGCAAGTTTGGTTACTGTAGCATTAGTACTTTGTCAGATACTGAGCTACCCAAAACTTCTTAACCAAGTCACTCAAGCGGAAAATGTAGGTCAGATGCAGCATCTGATGCATGGGTGCACCTCAGCATCCAAAGATGAATCACTTGTGCAAGTATGGTTACTGTGGCATCAGTACTTTGCCAAATACTGAGCTACCCCAAACTTCTTAACCGGACGCGGACGCACAGGGGTATAGCATAAGCTCACTCAACTTCGTCGAGGTGAGCTATAAATTATCCACAATTGAACAAGTTAAACAAGAGCCCCAGGGGGCACAACGCTCACCTGATACCCATGCACGCTCTAATTGACATACTGACATTGAATACTGATAGTGCCAGTACCAGGATTTTAGCCCACAACCTTTCTAAAAAGATTTTTGCCGGATGCAGAAAAGTTTTTTTTTCAGACAACCTTTGAAAGTACAAAAAAGAAAACATAGGTAATCACAGATTACAAAGCTCACCTCGTGACAGCAAAATTCAATTCAAACATATTTCTTAGTACATGTATATTGGCTTTTAAAGGCAAAACCACTCAAGCAGAAAAAGTAGGTCAAGGTCATTTTATGAAAGTTTGATCAAAGATACATCCAATATGCAAGTTTGGTACATGTAGCAGTTATGCTTTGCTCAATATTGGCTTTATAGAGCAAAATCACTCAAGCGGAAAAAGTAGGTCAAGGTCATTTTATGAAAGATTGATCAAAGATACATCCAATATGCAAGTTTGGTACATGTATCACTTATACTTTGCTCAATATTGGCTTTTAAAGGCAAAATCACTCAAGCGGAAAAAGTAGGTCGAGCTCATTTTATGAAAGATTGATCAAAGATACATCCAATATGCAAGTTTGGTACATGTATCACTTATACTTTGCTCAATATTGGCTTTTAAAGGCAAAATCACTCAAGCGGAAAAAATAGGGTCAAGGTCATTTTATGAAAGTTTGATCAAAGATACATCCAATATGCAAGTTTGGTACATGTATCACTTATACTTTGCTCAATATTGGCTTTTAAAGGCAAAATCACTCAAGCGGAAAAAGTAGGTCGAGCTCATTTTATGAAAGATTGATCAAAGATACATCTAATATGCAAGTTTGGAACATCTAGCACTTATATTTTGCTCAATATTGGCTTTTAAAGGCAAAATCACTCAAGCGGAAAAAATAAGGTCAAGGTCATTTTATGAAAGTTTGATCAAAGATACATCCAATATGCAAGTTTGGTACATGTAGCACTTATACTTTGCTCAATATTGGCTTTTAAAAGCGAAATCACTCAAGTTGAAAAAGTAGGTCAGATGCTGCATCCGATGCAGGGGTCAATCTCAGCATCCAAAGATGAATCACTTGTGCAAGTTTGGTTACTGTAGCATTAGTACTTTGTTAGATACTGAGCTACCCCAAACTTCTTATCCAAATCACTCAAGCGTAAAATGTAGGTCAGATGCTGCATCCCATGCATGGGTTCACCTCAGCATCCAAAGATGAATCACTTGTGCAAGTTTGGTTACTGTAGCATCAGTACTTTGTCAGATACTGAGCTACCCCAAACTTCTTAACCAAGTCACTCAAGCGGAAAATGTAGGTCAGATGCTGCATCCCATGCATGGGTTCACCTCAGCATCCAAAGTCGAATCACTTGTGCAAGTTTGGTTACTGTAGCATCAGTACTTTGTCAGATACTGAGCTACCCCAAACTTCTGAACCAAGTCACTCAAGCGGAAAATGTAGGTCAGATGCTGCATACGATGCATGGGTTCACCTCAGCATCCAAAGATGAATCACTTGTGCCAGTTTGGTTACTGTAGCATTAGTACTTTGTCAGATACTGAGCTACCCCAAACTTCTTAACCAAGTCACTCAAGTGGAAAATGTAGGTCAGATGCTGCATCCCATGCATGGGTTCACCTCAGCATCCAAAGATGAATCACTTGTGCAAGTTTGGTTACTGTAGCATCAGTACTTTGTCAGATACTGAGCTACCCCAAACTTCTTAACCAAGTCACTCAAGCGGAAAATGTAGGTCAGATGCTGCATACGATGCATGGGTTCACCTCAGCATCCAAAGATGAATAACTTGTGCAAGTTTGGTTACTGTAGCATCAGTACTTTGTCAGATACTGAGCTACCCCAAACTTCTTAACCAAGTCACTCAAGCGGAAAATGTAGGTCAGATGCTGCATACGATGCATGGGTTCACCTCAGCATTCAAAGATGAATCACTTGTGCCAGTTTGGTTACTGTAGCATTAGTACTTTGTCAGATACTGAGCTACCCCAAACTTCTTAACCAAGTCACTCAAGCGGAAAATGTAGGTCAGATGCTGCATCCCATGCATGGGTTCACCTCAGCATCCAAAGATGAATCACTTGTGCAAGTTTGGTTACTGTAGCATTAGTACTTTGTCAGATACTGAGCTACCCCAAACTTCTTAACCAAGTCACTCAAGCGGAAAATGTAGGTCAGATGCTGCATCCCATGCATGGGTTCACCTCAGCATCCAAAGATGAATCACTTGTGCAAGTTTGGTTACTGTAGCATCAGTACTTTGTCAGATACTGAGCTACCCCAAACTTCTTAACCAAGTCACTCAAGCGGAAAATGAAGGTCAGATGCTGCATACGATGCATGGGTTCACCTCAGCATCCAAAGATGAATCACCTGTGCCAGTTTGGTTACTGTAGCATTAGTACTTTGTCAGATACTGAGCTACCCCAAACTTCTTAACCAAGTCTCTCAAGCTGAAAATGTAGGTCAGATGCTGCATCCGATGCATGGGTTCACCTCAGCATCCAAAGATGAATCACTTATGCAAGTTTGGTTACTGTAGCATCAGTACTTTGTCAGATACTGAGCTACCCCAAACTTCTTAACCAAGTCTCTCAAGCGGAAAATGTAGGTCAGATGCTGCATCCGATGCATGGGTTCACCTCAGCATCCAAAGATGAATCACTTGTGCAAGTTTGGTTACTGTAGCATCAGTACTTTGTCAGATACTGAGCTACCCCAAACTTCTTAACCAAGTCACTCAAGCGGAAAATGTAGGTCAGATGCTGCATCCGATGCATGGGTTCACCTCAGCATCCAAAGATGAATCACTTGTGCCAGTTTGGTTACTGTAGCATTAGTACTTTGTCAGATACTGAGCTACCCCAAACTTCTTAACCAAGTCACTCAAGCGGAAAATGTAGGTCAGATGCTGCATCCCATGCATGGGTTCACCTCAGCATCCAAAGATGAATCACTTGTGCAAGTTTGGTTACTGTAGCATCAGTACTTTGTCAGATACTGAGCTACCCCAAACTTCTTAACCAAGTCACTCAAGCGGAAAATGAAGGTCAGATGCTGCATACGATGCATGGGTTCACCTCAGCATCCAAAGATGAATCACTTGTGCCAGTTTGGTTACTGTAGCATTAGTACTTTGTCAGATACTGAGCTACCCCAAACTTCTTAACCAAGTCACTCAAGCGGAAAATGTAGGTCAGATGCTGCATCCGATGCATGGGTTCACCTCAGCATCCAAAGATGAATCACTTGTGCCAGTTTGGTTACTGTAGCATTAGTACTTTGTCAGATACTGAGCTACCCCAAACTTCTTAACCGGACGCGGACGCGGACGCGTGGGGTTATAGCATAAGCTCACTCAACTTCGTCGAGGTGAGCTAATCATATTGTACATTAATGTGCAGCAGAAAAAGAATAAAACAATGAAACGATTTCATAAATTAAGTTTATTTAAAATTGAACACAAAACCTTTCATTATTGATAGCTAGCATGCCAGAAATTATAAAGCCTGTGTTTGTGAAACGAGAATGCCCCCGGCGGCATCTTTGTTAGTATAAAGGCCATTTTCTGTTAAGTATGTGAGAGGTCAGGGTCAGCGCAATATTGGTATCAATGGAAAGATCTTGTCACAAGGAATACACATGTAAAAATTGAAACCTCTATCACTAACCATTCAAAAGTTATGCCCAATGTTAAAGTTTTTGAGAAGTATGTCAAAGGTCAAGGTTATGGTCACGAGGTCAAAAATTTTGGTATCAATGGAAAGGTATTGTCACAAGGAATACACATGTGAAATATGAAACCTCTATCACCAGCTTCCATTTAAAAGTTATGCCCAATGTTAAAGTTTTTCGGAAAACAGACAGACAAACAGACAGACGAACAGGCCAAAAACTATATGCTCCCGAATCTTTCATTCCAGGGGCATAAAAAACAAAGATTTTTCGGTTTTGCCTTTATTCATATTAAAGTATACTGAAATCTATGAATGCTTTTGAATAGTATTGATTTCATCTCAAATACATGAAACGTACAGTTAAAATCGTTTTAATCCAATATTTATCAATTCAAGTGAGTTGTGCTGCTTGTGCAGAAATTGGGCCAGTTTGTTTTCCAAAAAGCAGTGTATGGTGTATCAAACCTCATGACCCAGTGAAGCCACTTGAACAAATAATTTTCAGTGAATATGCTGAAATGCGGCGCTTCTTGCCTATGCATATTTCAACAGGCGAGAAGGAGCGTCGCATTTCAGCATACGCTGTTCAACAACTCAAGTGATTTCTCTAGGTTTCGTAGTTTGAAACAAATTAAAAGGCCCATGACATTGTTAAGGTTGTCCAACTAGCAGACCTACAACATCGTTATTTACTGTTAAAAAATTGTTTTACCTCATCAAAGGTCTGTTACACGGACAAGTTGTTAGCGGAGAGAGTTCATGAAATGTATCGGTTGCATAGGATTTGCCGACAAAAAGTTATTTGGTCCGATAAAAACTCATCATGTATCTATTATTTGAACAGATAAAAATTCCCAAATGTCTTATCACAGGAACCTGTCATTTTATGAGAGAAAATGTTTTATTATTCACAACCTCAGGCCTCTGTGTTCCTCTTAGAAATATTATACATACAAGATGTCGAACACAGTGGCTTATGGTTGTAAATAATAATTTATTTACTCTATTTAAACAACTGCTTTCTGTGGTCCAACATTTCATAGGAAGCCGGATTTCAGGAACTCTGAACTGAATTATTTATTTCAAGAATTTCAGATATTAAATGTCCTATGCATTCTCAAAATCCGGAGGAAGAGATTACTCATTAGACGTTTCTTCAAGAAATCAGTCCGTAAATTACTTCATCTAAGACAGTCTAAGACAGAGGAAATTCGAGCAAACTTAATGCATGATAACAAGTTGCAAGTGTTCCAAGTACATGAATGATAACCATTATGAAAGTGTTCCAAGTATAATGCACATTTCATTAAATAATAAAGCCTGTGTTTGTGAAACACGAATGCCCCCGGTGGCATCTTTGTTAGTATGAACAATATTTTCTGTTAAGTACATGTGAGGTCACTGGGTTAAAAGGTCAAAGGTCAAGGTCACGAGGTCAAAAAATTTTGGTATCAATGGAAAGGTCTTGTCACAAGGAATACACATATGAAATATGAAAGCCCTATCACTTCCCATTCAAAAGTTATGCCCAATGTTAAAGTTTTTGAAAAGTAGGTCAAAGGTCAAGGTCAAGGTCACGAGGTCAAACATTTTGGTATCAATAGAAAGGTCTTGTCACAAGGAATACACATGTGAAATATGAAAGCCATATCACTTACCATTCAAAAGTTATGCCCAATGTTAAAGTTTTTGAAAAGTAGGTCAAAGGTCAAGGTCAAGGTCACGAGGTCAACAATTTTGGTATCAATGGAAAGGTCTTGTCACAAGGAATACACATGTGAAATATGAAAGCCCTATCACTTCCCATTCAAAAGTTATGCCCAATGTTAAAGTTTTTGAAAAGTAGGTCAAAGGTCAAGGTCAAGGTCACGAGGTCAACAATTTTGGTATCAATGGAAAGGTCTTGTCACAAGGAATACACATGTGAAATATGAAAGCCCTATCACTTCCCATTCAAAAGTTAATCCCAATGTTAAAGTTTTTGAAAAGTAGGTCAAAGGTCAAGGTCAAGGTCACGAGGTCAAAAATTTTGGTATCAATGGAAAGGTCTTGTCACAAGGAATACACATGTGAAATATGAAAGCCCTATCTCTTCCCATTCAAAAGTTAATCCCAATGTTAAAGTTTTTGAAAAGTAGGTCAAAGGTCAAGGTCAAGGTCACGAGGTCAAAAATTTTGGTATCAATGGAAAGGTCTTGTCACAAGGAATACACATGTGAAATATGAAAGCCCTATCACTTCCCATTCAAAAGTTATGTCCAATGTTAAAGTTTTTCGGACAAACAGACAAACAGACAAACAGACAAACAGATAAACAGACAAACAGACGGACAGGCCAAAAACTATATGCCCCCGAATCTTTGATTCCGGGGGCATAAAAATCTATTCCGTTTGCACTGTATCTCCTGAAATGTATCGCAGTACTAAAGGTATCACATTTTCTACATGGGGAATCCCCTTCAGGTGTAATCCAAGGAAATCGTTTTAGCGGGGAATCCCCTCAGTTTTGACTGGTGAACAGGGCAGAATAAAAGGTGTCACACCATTGGTCAAAACTATTGAAAATTTAAAAATAGCACATGAAATCAATGTACCATTCCCTGTAGTCGGGATAAATTGAGTTTTGAACCTGTTTTTGTCTTTTATGCAATCTATTGATCGATTTAAAAATAGATGAAATTTGTAAAATTTTCGAAATGGATAGAGGGGTGATGTAAAAAAGTGGAATTTGTGAGAAAACGGTATGCATGACCCCCCTTTTTTCTATTATTTTTATGTGTGTCAAAGGTGTCCAAATCCAACGAGACCAAATTCATAATTATTGAATGAAGGATTGGAAGTCACTCAAATTGAGCTAAATGATTGATCATACAAAGAAGGTTTTTATTTCTTTGGATGACACCTTCAGGTACACGGCAAAACATGGCCGCTTTTGAAATCTTGTTCCCGACTTTAAAAATAAAATTCTAAATAAGTATAAAGAATTTAAATAATTGAATCATATCACATAAAAGGTCAATCAATAAGACATTGAAGCATGTGTCACTTGTTGAATTATCAGCTGTAACTATGGATGAAAGGTCAATCAAAAAATGATTAATCATACAAAGAAGGTTTTTTTCCTGTAGTTGCACCTGAAGCATTGGGCATGGAAAACATACATTATACCTATGTACAATCTTAAAAAATATTCCTTAAAAATCCAAAAGTGGATATCTTGACAAAATTCTTTCACTTGTAGGGTACCATGCATGAGTACCTCATACCTACAAATTGTCATGACAATCTGAAGAGTGGTTATAGAAAAGAAGCAGAAAATGTATGAAAATCACCCCCCCCCCCCCCCCCCTTCCTTTTTTACATAAGAAATAAATTCATAATCAAAGCACTAAAGGTACTGAGTGCGAATAGCCAGAATAATATCACTTACAATGTATGACAAAATATTGTGTTTTCAAAGTTATATTTGTTCCTGAACACCTTCGTAGGCCAGTTTATGGACGTATAAAGACAGAACTAAAATGCAAATGCATAATGTTGTCGTAATGAATTGAAAGATGATGTCTGACAGTGAACGTGAAAATTAAATAACATCACATTAAATCTACCCCTCCCCCCCCCCCCCAAAAAAAAATACAACAATCCAATATGACTATCGATTGATGATTCCATATACAAGGAAAGAAGACGAATCTTATTTTCTAATTTGATCCCCACTCTCTCTTTAACCTTTCATGTTCAATGTTAGGTGTGTGCTAAGAATTTGAAGGAAAATTCACTTCTTTTTTAGTATGCAAAAACATGATACATCCTAAACGGGAATGTTTTGATCTTTTATTTTTCATAATTGTTAATATCATATTTCATGATGGAAGTTCCTAATTTTTCCGTCTTATACAGATTTTATTTTGTGAAGCGGGGCAAAATACAAAAAATAAGCCTACTTGAAGCTAGTTTTACGTTTCAATGATTCAACTTAATATCTATATCTATAGCACCGTTTCAATTATATATTGTCCACTAAAACAGATAATCACCTGGTAATGGAAAGGGGTTTCCAACACACAGCCTGTGTTCATCTCAGTACATACAGATGCAATTTTTCATTAGGTCATGCATGTACATAACACGACAGCTCGATTCATATAGATATAATTCATTGATTCAGACAGTGATCAGACTTTATACCGATCATGACGCTGACGCAGTCCCAAGGTACATGTAAACAGAGTAACATCGTTTATACATACTCAGTAGACGGGGCTCCCATGAGTGAAGAAATCAGGCAATCGCTATGTGCTATTCGCACAAAAAATCAAAAAAATAAAATTTAAGCATAAAATACATATCAAAGCATTAAGTAAGTTAAATATGATAAATATGTACTAAATGAGTGTGTAAAATCATACACTTATTGAGTTATTTAAAGAAATAGTGCAAAAATGTGCATTTCTGACAAAGTCCGAAAAGACGTCAAAAACGCGTCAAAAATTTGACTTCGAAGTGGAACCAAAAATAACAACACTTCTTAAGACATCTCTCTAGATCATCCTGATGCTTTCGGTTTGTCGATACATGCTTCGGTTCTGAAGAAGAAGTTTGTCAAAGGAGGGTACCCCCCGTGACCTACTTTTGGCTGTGGTGGCGCCACCTGTTGACAGATCCGGACGAAAAACAACAACACTTGTAGGGGACCATTAGTACTTCATACCTACCAAGTTTCATCAAAATCCCTTCAGCCGTTCTGAAGAAGAAGTTGAAAATGTGAAAAGTTTACGACGGACGACGACGGACGACGGACGCCACGCTAAAACAATAGCTCACTTTGAGCCTATGGCTCAGGTGAGCTAAAAAGACAAGTCCTTGGAGTTCCTTTCTATTTTGATGATAGTAACTTCAGGTGTTTCTCATTAATTTCCTATGGCCATATCTATAATTGATGATAAGGACAAACAACAGAAGTGAAGAAAAGAAGATATACATGTTCATGTACCTGGTTTGTGATTAAGTCCTGCAGCATCAAACTGATATATGATGTCATCTGTACAACTGGCAAACAGCTGACTATGAGAGGAGTCAAAAGCTAGGCTGGAATACCCTACAAAATATAAACAGCTGACTGTGAGAGGAGTCAAAAGCTAGGCTGGAATACCCTACAAAATATAAACAGCTGACTATGAGAGGAGTCAAAAGCTAGGCTGGAATACCCTACAAAATGTAAACAGCTGACTGTGAGAGGTGTCAAAAGCTAGGCTGGAATACCCTACAAAATATAAAGAGCTGACTGTGAGAGGTGTCAAAAGCTAGGCTGGAATACCCTACAAAATATAATCAGCTGACTATGAGAGGAGTCAAAAGCTAGGCTGGAATACTCTACAAAATATAAACAGCTGACTATGAGAGGAGTCAAAAGCTAGGCTGGAATACCCTACAAAATATAAACAGCTGACTATGAGAGGAGTCAAAAGCTAGGCTGGGATACCCTACAAAATATAAACAGCTGACTATGAGAGGAGTCAAAAGCTAGGCTGGAATACCCTACAAAATATAAACAGCTGACTATGAGAGGAGTCAAAAGCTAGGCTGGAATAACCTACAAAATATAAACAGCTGACTATGAGTGGAGTCAAAAGCTAGGCTGGAATAACCTACAAAATATAAACAGCTGACTATGAGAGGAGTCAAAAGCTAGGCTGGGATACCCTACAAAATATAAACAGCTGACTATGAGAGGAGTCAAAAACTAGGCTGGGATACCATACAAAATATAAACAGCTGACTATGAGAGGAATAAAAAGCTAGGCTGGAATACCCTACAAAATATGAACAGCTGACTATGAGAGGAGTCAAGGCTAAGCTGGAATACCCTACAAAATATAAACAGCTGGCTATGAGAGGAGTCAAAAATTAGGCTGGAATACCCTACAAAATATAAAACAGCTGACTATGAGAGGAATCAAAAGCTAGGCTGGAACACCCTACAAAATATGAACAGCTGACTATGAGGGGAGTCAAAAGCTAGGCTGGAATACCCTACAAAAGATAAACAGCTGGCTATGAGAGGAGTCAAAAGCTAGGCTGGAATATCCTACAAAATATAAACAGCTGACTATGAGAAGAGTCAAACATAGTGTAATCAAAGATTACGAATCTCACCTCGCGGCAGCAAAGTTCAATTAAAACATATCTCTAAGTACATGTATAATAAGAAAATCACTCAAGTGGGAAAAAGTAGGTCAAGGTCATTTTATGAAAGTTTGATCAAAGATACATCCAATATGCAAGTTTGGTACATGTAGCCATACCTGTCAACTTTTTTCAGACAAAAGAGGGTCAATGACCCTCTTTGGGAAATGAAAAAGAGGGTCATTATAGCGCGCGAAACAAAATCGCGACCTTTTGCTTGTGTCATTATGAATAAAATTTAACCCCCCCCCAAAAAAAAATACAGGTCAATAAAGCTCATTTTATTGTAAGACATGTAAAGCATTTATTTAAATTGTAATACTGCATAATAATGATAATGTAGCACATGTGTAAAATTTTAGGACTTATTAATCAAGGCCTGAAGGTTCATAGTTGAATTTGCTTAGATATACTTTTATTTAGTAATTGCTATACCATGTATACCACGACGAGGATTTGTGTGAAATAAACTCTACATTTCACTGCTTCAATTTTTTTAAACACTATAAAAACATTTGTCCCTTTTCGTCTGCATAAATCTCCGTGTTTACGATCGTCTTTCAATGGAGATTCCCAATTAATAATCCAAGCCCAGGTCGTTAAAACAACATGAAAGTGGCTAATTACTTCCCATATCACTAAACAAACAACCCAATTTACCTGTAAATGCAGGTGTTTAAATCTAAAAGTCACAGCTGGAAATTTAAAGTCCCAAGTAATAGACGGAACCAAATCGGAATCGGGTGATTCCCGGGTCAGCAACGAAAAATCGGGTGAAAGACATGACCCGCGCGGGTGATTAAAAATAATCGGGTCAAAGGGTAAAAAAGCGGGACTGACCCGCGGAAATCGGGTCAGTTGACAGCTATGCATGTAGCACTTATACTTTGCTCAATATTGGCCTTTAAAGGCAGAATCACTCAAGAGGAAAAAGTAGGTCAAAGTCATTTTATGAAAGTTTGATCAAAGATACATCCAATATGCAAGTTTGGTACATGTAGCACTTATATTTTGCTCAATATTGGCCTTTAAAGGCAAAATCACTCAAGTGGAAAAGTAGGTCAAGGTCATTTTATGAAAGTTTGATCAAAGATACATCCAATATGCAAGTTTGGTACATGTAGCACTTATACTTTGCTCAATATTGGCCTTTAAAGGCAAAATCACTCAAGTGGAAAAAGTAGGTCAAGGTCATTTTATGAAAGTTTGATCAAAGATACATCCAATATGCAAGTTTGGTACATGTAGCACTTATACTTTGCTCAATATTAGCCTTTAAAGGCAGAATCGCTCAAGCGGAAAAAGTAGGTCAAGGTCATTTTATGAAAGTTTGATCAAAGATACATCCAATATGCAAGTTTGGTACATGTAGCACTTATACTTTGCTCAATATTGGCCTTTCAAGGCAAAATCACTCGAGTGGAAAAAGTAGGTCAAGGTCATTTTATGAAAGTTTGATCCAAGATACATCCAATATGCAAGTTTGGTACATGTAGCACTTATACTTTGCTCAATATTGGCCTTATAAGGCAAAATCACTCAAGCGGAAAAAGTAGGTCAGATGCTGCATCCGATGCATGGGTTCACCTCAGCATCTCAAGATGAATCACTTGTGCAAGTTTGGTTACTGTAGCATCACTACTTTGTCAGATACTGAACTACCCCAAAAACTTTAACCAGACATTGACAAAGTCATTCAACCGGAAAATGTAGGTCAGATGCTGCATCCGATGCATGGGTTCACCTCAGCATCCCATGATGAATCACTTGTGCAAGTTTGGTTACTGTAGCATCAGTACTTTGTCAGATACTGAGTTGCCCAAAAACTTTAACCGGACGCGGACGCCGGGGTTATACATGTAGCATAAGCTCATCTCAACTTCGTCGAGGTGAGCTAAAAACTAGGCTGGAATACCCTACAAAATATAAACAGCTGACTATGAGAGGAATCAAAAGCTAGGCTGGAATACCCTACAAAATATAAACAGCTGACTATGAGAGGAGTCAAAAACTAGGCTGGAATACCCTACAAAATATAAACAGCTGACTATGAGAGGTGTCAAAAGCTAGGCTGGAATACCCTACAAAATATGAACAGCCGACTATGAGAGGAGTCAAAATCTAGGCTGGAATACCCTACAAAATATAAACAGCTGACTATTAGAGGTGTCAAAAGCTAGGCTGGAATACCCTACAAGAAATACATACATGTATTGTCATAGC
Organism: Pinctada fucata; assembly: GCA_028142955.1. NCBI lineage: Eukaryota > Metazoa > Mollusca > Bivalvia > Pterioida > Pteriidae > Pinctada > Pinctada fucata. Next base: position 61,965,417 of record AP027107.1, on the reverse strand, counting down.
AAACTAGCCTGACTGGGTTGAGCTAATTCAATCATTCAATCAGTCGAGACGTATTGACTCAATTTTAGGGTAGATAGATTATGAATTGCATATAGTAATTAGAGTAAATACTCATTACCTGTGATTTTGTATGGCTTATATTACCTGGTTAAAAGTAAACTCTTCCGATGACCAGGTGAAAATAAGCTCCGCCCAGTCAGGTCAGTTTGCTACGACAATAGCTGACTGTTAAACTACAAACACCCTCATACATTATTCCATTGAACATGAAGAGAAATCAGAAGGGAGTAATGATTACTGGCTGACCAAATAGAACTCTATTCTGCAGGAATAATTATGGGCTGCGATATAGAGAGAATCTCTCATATTTTTATAATTCTCTCCTCCAAAGAAGCTGATAAGATAAGACGTAAAATCTGCCCTAAAAAGTGAAATTTTGAAAATGGAAATTTTAAGAAAAATCGTTCGTTAATCTAATACAAATACAGTATCCCATCAAACTCTGAAGTTATTTTAGATCTATTATACATAATATTGCTAATATTTGGGTCAAAACTTGTCTTTTTCCCATAGAAATCAATAGAAAACGGAAAAGTTTTTTTGAACATTGTTCCCCCCGGAGATACAGAACGCCACTTATACTGGAGGTGTATATCCATGATACAAATTTTCTGGAAAAGTGGGGTTTTGTATCTCCGGGAGGAACACTACCCCAGAGACGAAAAAACGAAAAAGGAAGGGGGTGCATTTGTTAAAGAATAAATCTTTAAGATCATTAAATATGGAAAATTTGACCATTTTTCCTCCTTAATCCATAAGAAAATGTGTCCTAAATACGATCGAATAAAATGTACAACAATTAGGAACGAAATAAGCAGGAGCGATGTGGATTTCTCCGCTAACATGTATTATGCGCTAAAAAGCTTCTATTATAGCCATTACATACAAAATAAGACGGAATTTTGAGTTCCGGATTTCATTATTTACCGATTAGAGGAAATACAACTTTCGAAATGTATTTCTGATATACAATGTAGATGTATTTGATATCTTTTAGTTAGTATTTATCCATTTCAGGCAATATATTCTAAAATTTCTTCGTTTATGGTTGATATTATCAGCTTTATTACTCGAGTACCCCCTACCTCTTTGGACCTTCATTTTAGAGTCTTATGAGTATTTCATCGAAAAGTAAAACATACAAAAAGTCTTCAATACATTATGTTTCAATAATGATTATCTTTTGTCTGCATATGTACTGTCATGTGGAAGAAATACGGCACGAGATTTAGGGCTAAAAACGGCTCTTATCTTATCAGCTCCTTCTAGATTTTGACAGATTCACTCATGGAGATACCTAAACTAAAGGAAACATCCAGAATCATACCTGATTCTGTAGGCAAAATTTAAGGTTTCTGGTAATCAAAAAACCAGAATTCCATTAAAATCGTAAACCAGACTTGTCAGAATGACAACATAGCTCGCCGGTGGCAACCATATGTAAATTGCAACAACAACAATAAAAAAGGTCTTATCACAAGGAATGAACATGTGAAATATCAAAGCCCTATCACTTACCATTCAAAAAATATGGCCAAGGTTAAAGTTTTTCAAAAGTAGGTCAATCATCTCCAAGGTCAAGGTCACAAGGTCAAAAATTTTGGTATCCATGGAAAGGTCTTGTCACAAGGAATACACATGTGAAATATCAAAGCCCTATCACTTACCATTCAAAAAATATGGCCAAGGTTAAAGTTTTTCAAAAGTAGGTCAATCTCCAAGGTCAAGGTCACAAGGTAAAAAATTTTGGTATCCATGGAAAGGTCTTGTCACAAGGAATACACATGTGAAATATCAAAGCCCGATCACTTACCATTCAAAAAATATGGCCAAGGTTAAAGTTTTTCAAAAGTAGGTCAATCTCCAAGGTCGAGGTCACGAGGTCAAAAATTTTGGTATCCATGGAAAGGTCTTGTCACAAGGAATACACATGTGAAATATCAAAGCCCTATCACTTACCACTCCAAAAATATGGCCAAGGTTAAAGTTTTTCAAAAGTAGGTCAATCTCCAAGGTCAAGGTCACAAGGTCAAAAATTTTGGTATCCATGGAAAGGTCTTGTCACAAGGAATACACATGTAAAATATCAAAGCCCTATCACTTACAATTCCAAAAATATGGCCAAGGTTAAAGTTTTTCAAAAGTAGGTCAATCTCCAAGGTCAAGGTCACAAGGTCAAAAATTTTGGTATCCATGGAAAGGTCTTGTCACAAGGAATACACATGTGAAATATCAAAGCCCTATCACTTACCATTCCAAAAATATGGCCAAGGTTAAAGTTTTTCAAAAGTAGGTCAATCTCCAAGGTCAAGGTCACAAGGTCAAAAATTTTGGTATCCATGGAAAGGTCTTGTCACAAGGAATGCACATGTGAAATATGAAAGCCCAATCTGTATTGGTTTAAAAGTTATAAGCAAGGTTAAAGTTTTTGTGCACGCGCACGCAGACGCCAACGCCAACACCAACGCCAACACCAACGCCAACGCCAACGCAAACGCCGACACCGGGGGTATGACAATAGCTCTCTGGACATTCGTCCCGGCGAGCTAAAAAGTCATATCTGTACTTTATAAACTAAACCAAAGTGTAAAATTAATCATATGCTCATGATACTAGTCGATATAGACCTTTTAAAAGTCTTGATAAATACACGATTGTACACCGTAAAGGGCCAAACACATGTACAGTATCTCACCATGTTCCCTCCTGTTAACACCACAGTAGGTAAAGGTGTGTTTGGGTAACGAGTCTCCTTTTGTCAAACTGTAATTCTTTCGCAGATCCCATAACTTTACACATCTGGAAAATATATAAAATTTGTCATACAATCACATGAATCTCATTCTTACTCAAGAGTTTCAAATATCTAATAGCTAATTATCAAGATTTTATACAGCAAACATGAATGCATACCCACCACTCTGTCATAATTTTGATTTGCTTGTCTGGTAAATGAGAATCATTTTAAGGACATATCCGGCACCCAAAATTTTGAGTCATATCGAAGAGTATTATGTAATTCTGATGTACAAAGAAAGATAACTCCCATTTCCATTAGGAAATTCTTAGAAAAATATTTTAAAATAGAAATTTTTATGTTATTATACCAAAAGGTATGTATGGAAAGGTTTCAAATCAATTAGCAGAATATCCAATATATTGTATTCCAAATATGAAGGAAAATCATACAACAATGAAAAAAGTTATTGAGTATAATTTTGAATTTGCCATAGTTGGCAATGGAAAATGTCTGCATGAGTCTATTTGGGAAGTACACAGAACTTCAATACAGTACATGTATTTCCTACCTCATCAAATGTCACTACACATCCTTTTACATACAATAAGATGAAACTGATTCAAATATAAAGGATGTCTATCCTAAAACTGAATAAACAGTAAATGTCCTTAACCTAGAACCCTTTGCTTTAGGGTTTCCCATCTTTTAAAAGTCTCGAATAAAAACAATCCACTGGCATTCTCTTGAATCAAATTTCCCTTGGATATACATGTATATTATTTTACTACATATCCAATTTGCCATTCAGTAAATGTCAATTTGATTCAGAATTGTGAAAAGTCTAAAAAAAAACAACTTCATTCAGAGTTGAATAATGCTTACTGAAGAACTTGAATGCATCATTATTTATCATTCCCATTTGAGCACAATTACAATGTAGGAGTTTGCACTAACTCACCCATCCACTGCACCTGCTGACCATAGATGCATGTCTGTCTGGAATTTTACATCTATTACACTCATCTGACTATCCTGTATCAAGTAGAACAGTATGAAAATCTCATATACATGTACTGATACTATATCGGAAAACATAAAGGGAAAGCTCATATTCTGTAATGAAATATTCGTTGCTCGATACTTAAAATTTTCAAATTAACTACTCTACAATCAGTTTGTCAAGGGATAACATACCCTAGCAGGTGGAAGTTTGTACTTTCTTTTTGCTTTCACACCAGACTGTGGGAGGGTATGTACATTCCTAATGGTGTTAACTGGCTGTATGTATCCATCTGTAACCAGAAATAGTATTACTTACATGTATGTAATAGACGTGCATGTGTATGTCACTCATACATTTATGTATTTATTACAGTTATCGAATACTCTGTAATCCTACCAGTACAAGAAAAATTTTATGGTTCAATACTGTTTCGATTTCATTGGCTAAGCATATTAATATGAATTTGCATAACATGCTTTTCATAGGTAATGTACAGGTAATGTTAAGTTTAGAAAGTCATTTGAAGGCTCAATCTCGGCCTGATAAGTTTAAATTTAAACCATTGCATAACTAGTGCTTGTGCACAGAGATTTTTGTGACTCGGAGAGGAAAAGGGTTATGGTAATTTTTATGTATTTCTTACTTCTTTTCCAAGACTTCTAACACTGATTTTATGAAAACAGGTGGAGATTAAGCACATATGATCCCTTGCTAATATATGTCTTTTAATGATGCATCTTTCTCTAAGTACATGTACCAGTATCTTATTAACTTTTCATGTTCTGTTCACTTCTCTTATCGACTACTGCAATAAATTTGAAAAAAAAAAGCCCAGGTATGTTGCATGTTTGCCCTAAATACATTACCTTGACCTTCAAAGTGACCTTGAGCTACATTAGGTATTGCCTCTTAGTCTTAACATACTTCATTATCCCTGCATAAGTATGATGCATATCAATTAAACATGAAAGTGCATTATCAATGAACACCCTATCATCCTTTGACTAAAACTTCATGTCACACATTACAATGTATCTAAAAACCTGTGACACATATGAAGGAACATGCCTATTTCTTGATTCACACAAAGTTTCAAAACATTTTGTTGAAAAATTACACTGTGTAGCATCACGTGACTTAAGTTGGTGAAACCACGAACACAAAATGGAGGCATACCGCTCGTCTGGGGGAAAGAAAACAGGTACTGAAATGATTGTTTTGATTCAATTTTATCTTTTCATAGCCGATGTAAAAAATGATATTTTCATGATTCTTTGTTTGTCAATCAAGAAATCATTGTAGGTTTTACAAACATTCTGACAAAAGGAATGTCGTGGTCGAAATGCATGTATGTTAAACACAATGTTGTGGTGGTTTCCACGCACACATCTACAGCTTTTGTCACGATGTTTGTAAAAACAATGGCGTTTCATTTTCTAACGAATCAACGATTGTAAAATATCAGTTTAGACAAGGATATAGGCTATGAAAAAATAGAATCTAATCATAGCAATTATTGCAGTTCCTGTTTTCTTTCCTCCAACTGAGCATTTTATTTATTCGTGGTTTCATCAACTAAAGTCACGTGATGCTACACAGTGAATTATCCTTAAATGAATTTTTAAAACTTTTCGCTGAAAGGGCTTGTTTGACCCTATGTATGTGACCTTGACCTATATTGAGTACTCATCACACTTTAGCCTGCAAGTTTGAAAGAAGTCTGATGTATATATATATCAAGTAAGTCATAGTAAAATATGTAAAAGTGTGACTACCAGACAGACAAATAGACAGATGGAGTGACAGAAGGACCCTGGACAAAGTGATCTCTATGTGTCGTTCTTGCATTGCAGACAACATAAAAAAGGAATTCAGTTTTTAAGAAATCCTATATACAACAGATGTAAATATTTACCCTTTTTGGTACATCTTGTATCCCAGACCATTATATGTCCATCACGAGACCCTGTGGCAAACACAGCTAAACATAAAAGGAAAACATGTAAAAGTTAATCTCAAGTTTTGGTATACATGTACATGTAACTGTATAATATGTTATATGTTGAAACAAAAATGAATAATTTCTAGAATAAAATTATTTTTTGTGAAACATTTGTAAAGTTCTAAGTTGCAGAAGGGTTAAATATGCAAACCCCCCCCCCCCCCCATTATAATAATTGAGGCCAGAAGGTTGGCTTTGTCAATCCTTCTGTAAAACTTTCAGTTTCCAGAGTAAACAGCAAGAACCTTTTATCATATCAAATCAAGTTTTAATACATGTACACACAATGATTCTTGTTAGAATGAGGAAGACGCCTTTCAATTTTAGGATGCCAATGGGAAATCTCTATCAATATTTTCACATGTTACATCCACTAACCAGAATGATCTCTCTGTACATTAACAGTCCTAACTGAGCTTGTGTGGCCCCTAAAAACGTTAATTCTTTGTCCTGTTGATACGTCCCATAATGCAACAGTCTGATCTCCAGAGGCAGTCAGTATTTTATCCTCTCCCGGTATCCAGTCTGTGTCAAAGACGGCATTGGTGTGGGTCTGCCATACTGTAATTTGAAAATACATATTCTGTATTTAACTGGTCTAGCGTCAGGAAATTACATGTATAACAATTTTTCACTCAAATTGACATGCAATTGTTTACTCACCGTGTGCAGATTTTGGTGTGGGAGAGTGAGGGAGGGAGGGAAGTTCAAATTATTTCTTAATTTTTTTCATCAATATTCTTTACATTGTGCTTTATTTTAGAACTTTTAAAATATACCATGACCATTAACTTCAATATTTATGTAATGAAGTTGGCAACTTTGCCTAAAACTAACCTTTCAGCAGAGCATACTGGCCAGTCTTCCTTGTGTCATATAACATAGCATCTCCTTTTTCATCAACAACACATAAAATATAACTCCTGGAATATACTGAAATATAATCTTAATAATTAATAGGGCTGAGCGGTTTTATCGCGGTACCGGTATATTGCAGTACGAGGCTTCGCAATACGTACCACGGTATTTGTTTTCAAAAACCGGTTTTTGACGATATTTTTTATCTTCAAATTTTCATGTTGTTTCTTTGAAAATTAGGAGTGAACACGAATTAATTCTCAAAATACATCAATAGGGCCATTTGAATTGACAAAGGTTCTCGTTTCCGTGTCGTTATGATATCTCGCATTTAAGATTAAAGTTTCCATGTTTTGTCCGATAACAGCGATCATAAAATTATGATCAGTTCTACAATTTTCTGACTAGCCACTTTTAAACTAGACGAAGTGTCCGTACCATGCACAGCCTACACTGCCTGATAGACACCAAGAAATAAATAAATAACGCCTGTTTGATCTTTGAAAACGTACATCAACACGCTCCACATGTCAAGGACAAAGTAAAGAATCATTTGTATACTAATAATAATTGCAAAAAAGACCATGTTAGCATGACTAGTTTATGATTGGCATATTAATTACGCTAAGATACAACGTCATGCTTTATATAATGGAATCATTTTTAGATTTTTAAATAAAATTTTGAAAGCAAAATTGAAGTAGAAAAATGAAGATTGTAAGGAATCTTGATGTTATAAAATATTGCAATATATCGCGATATTTTTCCATATATCGCAATACAAATTTGACCCACGATACTCAGCCCTAATAATTAATCAAATGAACCATTTAATGTCCATGTTAAAAACTGAAAAAACTTGAAACTCCTTTTCCTTAATTTAAAGCTCCAAAATTTACCTAAAAATGATACAAATACATATATTGTCATTTCATAAATCTACTTTTCTTCAAACACATGAAATAGATGAGTAATATCAGAAATAATGGTCATTTTCAGCTCACCTTTACAGAATTCACATGCAAGAGGTGGTACCATTGTCTGTAAAAAAATAATAGCAACCTCTCAAATCATCAACATTTATTTCACTATTTAAAATCAATTTAAACAAATATAAGAACTTGATCCAATTGATTATTGTACTAAAAAGGTATTTTACTTCAAATGAATTGTATTCATTTTAATCATCGGTAAACAATTGACATTTGAAACAAGTGCATGTATTGTGGTATATGCATTCTTAGATTGTTGAGACCTTAATCATTTATTATCCCACAATGTGTCTCACCTACTGTTATAAATAACTTACCCCGTCATCATCAGTGACAGTGACATATTTATCTGTGGCCAAACTTTCAAAATCCTCCAATACAACTCCTAGGTCAGCTTTCAATGTCCCATCTGGAAGTATGCACAAACTCTACTAAGAATTCAAATGATTTAGAGGGTGTTCCACTATGTGGAATGTTAAATGGCTGTTCTGGTTGTTTCTGTAAATGGAACATGACATTCAGTAGAAAGAGATTCGATCAACAGGCGTGTCTCATATCTTCTCTGTTGCCGCTGTTACTACATGATGTGAATATTGGAGGCTCTTACATGTAGGCATTTAAGAGTTTTGCAAATTATTGCTGACATTGTCACCAGACCCTTCCATTTATGATAATCGATTTAAATTTTGATAATCTATTATAATCGGGGAATTTAATATTGATTATAATTGAGAAATTTAAAACATTTTTAGATAAGCTATATGTTACCATTGTGTTTTTTGCTAGAAACGTATTTATTACAATTTTGATAATCGATTATAATCGGGAAATTTAACATTGATTATAATTGAGAAATTTAAAACATTTTCAGATAAGGCCTAAAAAAATAATATGTGTGTTTCCCATAACATGCTAAAATAAAATAGGGTAGGTCGGTCGGAATTTTTTTTTTTTTTTTGAATTTTTTTTTTTTTTCATCTACTTTTGTAGCCTTGTTTAGAATAATAATTAAAATGTGATTTAAATGTATCATTGAATCGTGACCTTCAAATATGTGTTGTCTGTCAAATACATGGAGAAATCATCAGTAAACACAGACATGTTAAACCACGTAGAAAGAAGAGGGGGGAGGTCATTTTGTGTCTGTAACCCGTGGCAAACAGCAAAATGTTTATGTTACTGAGCATTTTAAAACTGGCTTCCCAAGCACGGTGACCTTGAATCTGCATTTTTATTACGGTATCTATACAGAACCCAATGGTTTTTTTCCTAAAAGTGACCATGACCTTTGACCTGTTTATCAAAAATCAAAAGGCTTCTCTTCCTGATTATAAAGCATATGGTCAAATTGGACCTTTGACATTTCCGTCAAAATCAATGAGCTTACTTCCATATTCAGTATTGATCCCTATATTGTCGAGTTACTATATATTAATGCAATGTCTCAAATAAGAGCCGAATTTCATAGGTAGTGCCCTCCTCAGGTACGGCCATAAAATTAGAACATACTCGCCGTTAACGTCAGTAGAGATTTCATCAAAATGGGAATACGGTTACTTGCATTTGACGTTGAGTTTGTAGCCGGCAAGTGCTGATTTTACGGTACAAACATCCGTTTTTTTCTGGTTCCAGTAACGTGTTGCAATAATTGTAACGTCAGAAGCACGTTATCCCTATTCAGAACGACATGGAGGCGTGTGGTTAATCTTTTCGTATTAAAATTTTATTTACAGGCGTGAAAATGTCGAGATGTAGTCGTTCTATTGTACTTCTTTAACATACGTTGCCGTAAAATGACCCGTCGCGCTGCGTTGAAAACAACTAACGCACTGTATAGTTACCGAAATATTTATCGCGTACCTTGTATTGGGACAGGTTTTTTAAAAACATATTTTACAGTCCTGACAACTAGATTTCCTTTTGAGCGCATTCAATTTTCATGTTAACCTGCAATAGAAATTGAGAAAAAAAAAATTATTTTCATTTAGATACGACGAATATTTTTTTTTACGGAAGTAGGTGGCGATTTTACACCAAGTAGGAGGTGAGAAATCGAAGGTCGCCGACTGAGTTAATGAGAACCCCGAGTCAGACTGTTAGTCTGTATGTTTTTATACAATCAATCAATCAATCAATATACAATCAATGAGTCAGTACAAACGTTGTCAGGCGTTAATCCTTTTATGGGAAAAAAAGGAAGCCAGTCCGGTGGCGCCGTACAATATAAAGTAGCGTTTCGAGAGAGAAATTAAAGATTACTTTGTATTTTTACAAAATTTAAAAAAGTGGAAGAATAAAAAAGAATGGTTTTGCAATAGATAATGTTAAAAGGCAGATAAAATTACACCAAAATCGGTAGATTTAACATTTTTGGCATGCATTTCATAAAGCGCGACGATCATAAAATTGGCGTGAAAACCCTAAATGCAACTAAAAATCGGGAAAAAAAACGTTAGGGTCGGCGGCTTTGAGTAGGGTCGGTCGGGTGATGGGAAACAAAGGTATTTTTTCTTTTGGCCTAAGCTATACATGTTACCATTGTGTTTTTTTGCTAGAGACGTATTTATTACAATTTTGATAATCGATTATAATCGGGAAATTTAATATTGATTATAATTGAGAAATTTAAAACATTTTTAGATAAGCTATACATGTTGCCATTGTGTCTTTTTGCTAGAAGCGTATTTATTACAATTTTGATAATCGATTATAATCGGGAAATTTAATATTGATTATTATTGAGAAATTTAAAACATTTTTAGATAAGCCATACATGTTACCATTGTGTTTTTTTGCTAGAGACGTATTTATTACAATTTTGATAATCGATTATAATCGGGAAATTTAATATTGATTATAATTGAGAAATTTAAAACATTTTTAGATAAGCCATACATGTTACCATTGTATTTTGTGCTAGAGACGTATTTATTACAATTTAAGTGAGCTGATACATGTATACGTATCATTGACTTAGATCAGCATGCAATCTTATGAAACATTTTGCTGTTTTTCCATAAAATTTGCTATCAATGTACTGTAAAGTAACTTATAGACAAATCATGAAATATTTCACAGTTTGCAGTATATTATTAGAATCCGAATATAATTGATAATCAATTGGGCTTATCTGATTGATCAATTTTGATTTTTCCTTCGGATTCCCCAAACTAAAACAAAACTGCAACTGTTGGACTTTACTACAGTGCAACCTTTGATTTGCATTTCTTTTAGTCGCCTACCTAAACCATTGTTCAAAACTTGGGCAACTTTTCTGCCCAAAGTAAAATTAGTAAATTAATGACATCAAGACAATGGAGAACAATCAAAAAGTGTGCAAACACATTCATATGACCTTGCAACAATGCAACTGCCAAGCATATCATTCCTGCATGACTTCATAATTCCCCTCACAACTGTATGTTTTAAGCTATCAGCAAAATTATTAAAAATAAAGTTAATAGTGACCTTGACCTTTGACTTGCAAATAAATAAGATTTTCCCCTCCTCATAGGGAACATTAATTGTGATAGGTTTAATGTTACCATGACGATTGCTTTGTCTTCAATGGTTATCATAAAACTCCCTGGTCAAGGTCCCTCCTGCAAGGAATCTCTCCCATATAACGGATATACAGATCTGTATGTTATTAGTCCGCGATTTCTATCCAAGTCTTATATAAATTACATGTACCTAATATGAGAAGTAGAGCGCGAAGAAAGCTTACGTTTATGAGGGGGTGGACAGGTTGAAAGGGAGGGGGGAGGAAGGGGGGTCTGAAGAGGGAGGGAAGGATGAAAAGGAGGGGAGGAGGAAGGGGTGGGAGGGGGGAGGTAAGGGGGGTGAGAGGTAACCCCCCCCCTACTTTATCATCATAGTTAAATACCAATCTATTGTAGTCAAAGTAGATGAAATAAAAGACGTTTCTGTGTCCACTAAGCAAATAACACAATTTGACATTCTACTTTCATTTCTCTAACATAAAGAATGCATGGAAGATTGCTAAACATGCTAAAGTACAGGTACAATGCTTGTCGATGGATCGAAAAGCCGGAGGAATGCGAGCGCAGGAGATAAAGTTCAAATGCAGGAGTCTCACGCGAAATGTTGCAGATGTAGTGGTTATTGAATAGTAAGTAGAGCTGCAACGATTCACCGCGGTGCACCGAGAATCGCGATTCTTAGCTCTGACTCGAATCGCGAGTCGTTGTGGTCAGAAACGATTCGAGTCGAATAGTCTAAATAATGCAGAAAAAGGTTCTAATTTCAACTTTAAAGATTCACTAATCGCAGGATTCCCAATAAGAATCGTTTTAGGTGGTGATTTAGAATAAAAGGTGAACCCTTCAAGTGCATTTCACCTAGAAATTCGTAAGAAAATACAGGGTCAGAGGAAATTCGAAAAGCGACTTTTGCCGAAGATCGACGAGTGCTGCCCCAAATATTGAAATGCCTCTTTTAAAGAAGTTGACCTATGCACTTCTTTGTGCAAACTGTTTAATTATCATGTATCCTTTGTGTACAGTACTGACTTTATATCCAAAGAAGGCTGTTCTGTGGAAGGGGGGATGTCTTTGAATAATAATAAACATGTACATCATTCAAAGCTTTCACTTGAACTGGGTTTTTATGCTTTGCTTTTAGATTCAGATGAGGTTTTCAATTAAATTTTCAAATGAATGGAAAAAAATAACGTATCCATGGAAAATTATATCGTGAATAAATCGAATTGAAAAAAATCGAATCGAGACATAAAAATCGAAATCGAACCGAATCGAGAAGTTCCCGACTCGTTGCAGCTCTAATAGTAAGTATAGGACGATCCCACCCAACCAGATAGTTGGGTTGACAGGTATGGGACTCGGAAGTTGACAGGTATGGGATTCGAAGTACCGGTACTTGGCAACCGATAGATATCTGGGTTACATCAAACCCTTACTCTTGCAGCTCAAAGGTGAAGAGTCTACATGTAATATAAAATATTGCAGTGAATGAGTCAATGACAGTGCAATTTAGTGAATCCTACTGTCTGCGTGACCCACTTCGGAAACTTGATTAACGCAATTTTTATAATATTGCCATGCAAAAAATAAAATAAAATCTATATCATCTAGTAGATCTCACTTAGTCGTAAATTTTGGTATATGGTACATGGTCGAGGGTTTATGCAATCATATTATACAGACAAAACAAATTTTAGATGGGGCATTTTCAATGTTAAATTTCATCATGACATCGCCGAGTTTAACACTGAGAATATGGAGAACGTCAAGGCAAAAATAGCATGGGAAATGGCCCATCTAAACATTATTTTGTCTCTAGACAGGTCCGGGAGAACTCCAAAAATAGCTATTATAGCTAAAAATGGCTATAATAGCTATATATGGCTATTTATTTGAAGTACTAAAATTGAAAATTTTGGAATTTTTATCTAAAAATCAAAATCGCACATGTATATGACCATCTGAACAATGTTTACAAAAGCAGTTGGCATATTTTATTTAAAATTTTCAAGTTTTGATCCTCAGAAATTATCAAAATTTGAGTTATTTTGACACATCCAAGCTCAAAGGTTGTAAGGTATTCATGTCAACTTCTTTTGTTAACATTGTTCAGATGGTCATATAGATGTGCGATTTTGATCCGGCTATTATAGCCATTTTTAGCTATAATAGCTATTTTTGGCGTTCTCCTGGACCCGATAGAGTTTGATTGCATGCACTGATTATCATATAACTTATACCAAAATTTACGACAAAGCGAAATCTATTCAATGGTATAGATTTCATTAACATGTTTGCATTATAAAATAATCAAAATCGCGTAATTCAGTTTCCGAAGCACGAAAGTGAGCCGCGCGGACAGCATGGACAGTATCTTTCATGACATTGTCAACTTACATCGGTTCTTTGTGCATATTTCCCTTAAGAAAATGCTTTTCAACAACCCTGACATCACAACTACGTTAAAATATATATGGGAGTTACATCAACAAATGCAGATATTGATTTTTTAACTTATATTTCTTTTATTCTTTTTCCTGTTCGTGTCGAAAATTGCGCGAAACCTCGTTTTCATTTCGGGAAGTTTTGTACTTGGGCATATTCGCCCCCCAAAAATGAGTGCAGGTTCGTCCGACTTCTAAGTCATTCGCATGTTTTACATTTGAGCGACCACCTTTCGGGTTTCGAGGGGTGAAGGGGGCACTTGTCCCTCGGGATGCATTGATCCATTTCCCCCAAAAACCTTATCTTTTGGAAAAATTTTAAGTCAAATTAAAAAAAAAGAAAATGACACCTATGTTGATCATATAACATCCGTTTCCATGGAAACGAGATAAATACAAATGCTTTGTTTCATGGTTACCATGACAACGAGCCTAAAGTGAAAAGTTGAGATAAAAGTATAACCTTCTCAAAGCAGGGACGTGTATAAGTCCCTGCTAAAAGTTAAACGATATTGAATATTGAATGTCAGGTTTCATCACTGAGAAAAAATCCAAGAGTTTATAAAATTCCATATCACTTTTTAATGTTTGAATAAGCTTACACTTACTGGTTATTCTTCCGATCAAAATGTGTATTTAAAAAACTTAAATTCTTAAAGAGATTATTTACATGTAGGTGTTGCTATATAACACCCCTCCCCTTTTGTCGTTAATTAGATCTAGACAAGCTAGAGAGGGAGTTAAGGTACATACAGTGGGGGATCCAGAGTGGTAAGCGGGGGGGGGGTTGTATCGACCCTTGGGGTCGATGCGAGGCACGAAGTGCCGAGCGGGGGAGGGTACGGGGGAGGGTACGGGAGGGGGTTTCCCCCTCCTGTAGGTGGGGCTCCGGGGGGCCTCCCCCGGAAAATTTTTGAAAAAATGGAATAAAAAGGTGCATTCTGGAGCACATTTTCTCCTTACATTCTCGAATATTCAGACCATTTTTTCCACTCAATTTATGAGGTTAATAAAGATTTCTAAATAAAATAATTTCTCCTTTACTGCTGGCAGGGGCGTAGCCAGGGTGTTTTCGATGTGGACGTCTATAAAGGAGGGTTGGACCAAGAACTTCAGCTGTCCGGGGGCACAGACACTTTTTATGGGGATGATTTGCGAGGCCCGAAGGGTCAAGTGGGGACAGTATGGAAATATGTTTCCCATCCCCTTGAAGGGGGGTCCCCCGTGAAAATTTTGGAAAAAAATGAAGCAAATTGCTGACCTCTGGAGCGTATTTGAGCTAAATTTAGATGGGATAACGCATATGATTCGATGTCAGCAGACCTCAGATGTGAACATGACATTCCCTAAATACTTATATATATACGTCCACATAAAGTCTTTCCAATCGACCGCTCGCACTTTGTTAGTGATCGTTGTATCATGCGCGGATACAGCATTTTTGGTCAGAGGGGGTCCAAAATTTAAGGAAGTCTACCTATCATGTAGGTACATATATATCGGTGCACATGATGGGGGAGGGGGCAATTTTGTTAACTTTCCTTTCACGTTTATTTTCATGAAGAATTGGCGAGCGTAGCGAGCCAGAATTTTTTTTAGATATGAAATATTAATTTCTCTTGATTCGATCGAGATGATTATTTATAACATTGAATATTTTACTCCTTATATCATGAGAATAAATAAATAAAAGATGTGTCATTTTCCAAATAATCAGACATCTTAAAATGACAAAACCTTGAAAAAGATGAAGGAGGTTACATCCTATGAAGTAAGGGACTGTTCAAAATATGAGTTCCTGAGACCCAAGACAATTATATGAAATTACTTAGTATGAACAATTGATAATAATTGAGGAATTTGCAGAAAAATAGATTTGTATTTGTAAATGGCGAGGGAAGCGAGCCGAAATTTTAGGTTTCAAAGCCCTTTATTGCATTTTAGACCCATTTCAATTAGAAATGGGCCAAAGCTGGATCCCACCTCCGAAAATCTTTTTTTTTTTTTTTTCGCGAGACGATGTGGACGTTTTTGCGTACAAATGTACGCCTGGCTTTGCCCCTGGCTTGTTGATTTGTCATTGCTGCAACATGTACTTTTAATATTGGTACGATATCGAGTAAAAAAATGTTAAGTATCATTGGGTTTTGGCTTTGAAAAATTGAATGCTTAATTATAGGCCCCCGGAGCATATTCGAGCTATATACAATGTTAAATATTTGCCCATTTTTCCGGTTATTTCAAAGTATGTTTTTAACAAAATTTGCATTGCAGATGACAAAAATACTCAAACCGGGTATTTGGGGACAGAAACGTGTAGGTTTCGATCCCCGTACCATTTACATTGATTGTTTGACACACGTACATGTTTTGCAAATTATTTGAACATGTTCATATTATAGTATTTGTTAATGTTAATTTTCGGGAATAAAATAAACTTAATTATTTTCAGTTGGTCATTACAATTGTCTTGGGTCTCAGGAACTCATATTTTCAACAGTCCCTTACTTCATAGGATGTTATTGTAACCTCCTTCATCTTTTTCAAGGTTTTGTCATTGTAAGATATCTGATTATTTGGGAAAATGACACATCTCTTATCTATTTATTCTCATGAAATATAGAGAAAATGTAAACCAATAAAAATAAAATTCTTCATAAAAATAAACGTGAAAGTAAAGCTTACAATACCCCCCTCATAATCGCCCCTCCTCTCCCATCATGTGCATCGATATAATTATATGTAATTACATGTACATGATAGGTAGACTTCCAAAAAATTTTGGACCCCCTCTGACCAAAAATGCTGGATCCGCGCATGTAATTTTGGATTGTGCTTGCTTATTTTGATAAATAAAATAACATCTAATTAAGATAAGATCTAAGTTTTGTATTTGTTAGTTTCAACTTTGTAATTTTTGTCCCCCCCCCCTGCTTTCCATTCCTATGTTGTGTTTAGGCACGGTCTATTTGATATTAAGGGGGGGGGCTTGGGTTTTTTGTTGGAGCAAGATTATTTTTTTCGCCCCAGACCGGGGCAAAATTATTTTTTTCTTGCAAAGTTGGAGCAAGGAAATTTTTTTTAACATTTGATTTGAGTATTAAGAATATTTGTGTTTTTTTCAATAGAAATTCTTTATTTTTACTTAAATTACTCTAAACATTACTTTATTTTTATGTAAAACTTGTATTCACTTCTAAACTGAGAGAGATAAAATATTTTTACAATATGCGATATATAATTTTCAGAAACAAAATGTTTATAAGGTCATGTAACATATAAGAGGGCCTAATGCAAGTTTTAACATGTAGAAATGTAAACTAGTGAAAAACTTATTTAAATTCTCCTTCCAAGCTTGTACATAAAATTAGACACTATGGTGATACATGTATCTATTAATAGTAAAGTATTATATTGATAATGTATTTAAGCATTTTTATTGTTTCAGTCAACTGCATACTTTTGATATTTTCAAATATGAAGTTGCCATTACTGAAGAATACTATGGCGAGCGAAGCGAGCCCAAATTTTTTTAATAGAAAGTAAAATCTGTGGCGAGCGAAGCGAGCCGAAAAATTTTCAGGAATTTTAAGCGAATTTTATGGTTATTCTTCAAATTCAGATTACTTGTAAGAGCAAGATTATTTTTTTTCTGTCACACCATAAGCAAATTAATTTTTTTCATCAAAATTCAGAGCAAAATTATTTTTTTCGAAACCCCCCCCAGAATATCAAATGGACCGTGCCTTAACGCTCATCCGCAAATTGCCAATTTTGCATTTGCGCTATTGTGATATATGTACACCGGAAGTTCATGTAAACTCTGGAACCTTCTCGAAGAGGGCAACGTGAAGCGACAAGAAACTACGACTTGTATCTGAAGTCATCTGCATCAATCTCGTTTGTTTGTTGGTGTTGGTTCATACTAGCTAATTTACAATGCCTGAACCATCTAAAAAGGGCCCAGGGCCCAAGAGATCAGAGTACAAAGACAAAGAAAAACCAACCCAAATACGATATAGCAATATTGATGCGGCAAAAGGTTTGTTTACATTTCTATGATCGTCTTGTTGAAATGATACAATCCACTTGACTTGAGTAAGACAGGCACCAGCCTCCTAGAAAAAGATTAAAGCTTCATCTTAGATGCTTATTTCCCTTTTACTCTGTAGGCAAGGGGGTTTCCATGCTATTGTAGAAAAATGACCCCCTCCCCCTTTTTAATCATTGCCTCTCATACGTAGTGAAATTGTGCGAGAGAGGAAAGAAAAAAAGATCAATTTTGGACGACTTTTATGCCCCCTGATTCGGGGGTATAGTTTTGGCCTGTCCATCTGTTGTCGGTGGCAAAAACTTTAGCATTGGTCATTAGTCATTACTATGGAATATGTGGTAGGGCTTTGATGTTTCACATGTGTATTTCTTGTGACAAGACCTTTCCATTGGTACCATGTTTTTGATCTCGTGACTTTGAACTGCACAAAAAATCATGTAGATTGTGCAATGGAAACAGACTGCAAGACAGCATTGTCTCATCAGGTTGGGGAAAACTTCAGATCGAGCTATAATAGCTTGATCAGGCTATAATAGCTAGAACAAGCTATTGCCTAATAACAATTTTCAATACAAAATTAAACTAAAATCAAAATTTTTGAAAAATATTTACTGATTCCATTTGTACTCGATATATATCAAAATTTTTAACAAGACATACATATTCAAATATATACCGATGATGAGCAACAAGATTTTGAAAAAATGAAAACTTTGAGGTTCCTTATCTCCTCATCTGTTGGTATTTCAATAGGGGTTTCTATACAAAAGTTGTAGTATTTTATCAGTACTAGTGCAACTTGTAAATAAAATTTAATTATCATCAATTTTTTTATTTTTTCATAGGAAAAAAATAGTTTTACGATAGCTACATGGAGCTATTATAGCCCGATCGAACTATTATAGCTCGATCTGAAGTTTTCCCCAACCTGCTCATTGCCAACCATTGACCAGTTCTTCACCATCTCAAACCTTAAACAGTCAAAATTCTTTTATCCTCTTTTAGGCTTTCTCTTCTTCTGAACTTTTATCCCTACTCACTTTCTAAATCTATCTTCTTCTCTCCCTTAGAACCTCTTTTCTTCTCTACTAAGTACTTTCTTACCCATTTTATCTTTTAACATGCAGCGCTACCTAAGCAGAGTAATCAGATTTGAGGGCGCTTAGTAAAGAGAGATAGATAGATACAAATGTAGAAAAGGATGGTTCTTGGCGACTTCCCCCTCAGGCCCCTGTCAGTAATATTAAACTGCGCATAAAGGGGTGAAAATGTGGTGTGATAAAGCAACTTAGATGCAAAATTTTGTTACAATGAATTCTTTTAAAAATCTACAAAAACATGAAAATTGTTGTAAAATTTTGAAAATAAGTTCCTTCAAAGTACATTTTGTACTTGAAAAGGACGACTGTCCAGAAACTGCTCTGACACCATTAATGTTGCTGCCAATTATTGTCCATCACCAAAAGCCCTCTGATTCTGACTATCGTTTTCTATTTTCCACTATCCATTGTCGCTGAGAGGAAGATGATTATAGGCCAACCTTAAAAATATGTCTGTTTCCCCGAACGCAACCCAACCCTTGGAGTGTTGGGTAGGTGGGTACATTTGTAGATAAATAATTTATTTTTTTGGACAACAAGAAGTCTTATACATGTAGACATGATTAGTCTGCTCAGTGCTGACTGCAAAAAAGAGCTTGTAACAAAAACAAGTATACAAAGATTTAATTTTCCTCAAACTCTTTTATTTTGAAGACAGTGAGTGTTCTTCCCAGAAATTTCAGATAGTATGGTGCTAAGTCTGTTATAGGGCTGAGTATCGCGGGTCAAATTTGTATTGCAATATTTGGAAAAATATTGCGATGTATTGCAATATTTTATAGCATCTAGATTCCTCATGATTTTCATTTTCCTACCTCAATTTTGCTTTCAAAATTTTATTAAAAGTCTGAAAATGTTGTCATGAAAATGATGATATAATGATATATGCACAAGTGCTGACAAATTTGACAGTCCTTCTATAATATTCAAGTCAATCATACATGCATGGATATCTGGTTGAAAGAAATCGAAATCTATCCAAGTATTAATGTGATAATTCTGCTGGGACATCGTCAAACACTCCAGTCTTCGTGAAAAATCACTAGCCCGACTGCCCTGGCTACCAAATATTTCCTCGGGCTACAAAAATTTGATGCTGAACTAGCCCAACTGGCTAGTGACTTTTAATGAAATGCAGTGTTCTCATTAAGGGCCGACTGCTGGCGATTTCTCGTCTAATACTTAGGGTAAAATCGCCACCTACTTTCCGTAAAAAGTAACCGTTACGTCTCAACTTTTATCACAGGTTAAGTATGAAATGTTTATGTTATTGAACCTGTTTAAAATGAAATATTATAACGTTTTCCTGTAAAATCTGTTCATCAAAATATTGTCCTAAGATATAAGATAAATATTTCCCTAACCACAGTGCATTGTTTTCTGCGCGGCGTGACGGGTTATTTTACGGTATCAACTAATATGCAAGTTTTCAAAATTCTCGACTGAACACTGAAGTGAAGAAATTCTTACGGAAATTTTAGAATTATTGGCCAAGCGCCGCAAGCAATGGCCGGCCTTTAAAAGGCTTTTAGCATGTATGATTCAAATAAGTTCTTATATTTTTCTTTCTTGGTCGATTTTCTGCAAGCAATAAGCGTATGTAAAATTATATTTATACAAACAATATCATGCATTCATTGTAAAATTGAGTCTATTGATAATAACCTAGCTGACATCCGCCAGAGAAATGATCGGGTGGTGGTTTAACTTCGTTCGATTTTTATGTATACTCTTTATATGTGTGAATTTTTGCCTACTCAACGGACCTAGCTGAGGAAACTATGGGTCTTTATAGGGTTTTGATTTTTTCTTCAATGGCTAGTGAAAATTTTGGGTGGCTAGTAGATTTTGGCACTCAACTAGCCCAGCTGGCTTGTGGTCAAAAAATGTTTTCATGAAGACTGCACTCGTGGACAGAAATGCAAAAAGTCACTCGGAAACTTCTTTTAAGGTGCCCTTATCAAGTAAAATTAATGACAGGAAATTTAGGAGAAGATTATTTACTCTCAAATTCTTTATTTTGTCCTTGACATGTACAGTGTTTTGACGTACAATAAAGGCCGAACAAGCGTTATTTATTTCTTGGAATCTATCAGGCTGTGTAGCATTATTACGGACACTTAGTCGTGTTTAAAAAGTGGCAAGTCAGAAAATATTAGAACTGCATGATCATAATTTTAAATCTGCTGTTATTAGACGCAACATTAAAAAAAGAGTTGGAATGAGCATAATGTGAGATATCATAGCGACCTGGAGATAAGAATCCACCTTTGGCAATTAAAATTACCCTTTTGTTGTATTTTGAGTAGTAATTCGCATTTACTGACCACAACCCTCTCACATTTTTGCACAAAATGTCAAACAAGAATCAAAGACTTACAAGGTGGAGTTTATTGTTGCAAGAGTACAATATCATTATTAACCATATCAAGGGCAAAGACAATGTGATTGCAGATGCACTATCGAGAGTTTCATGAGTGATTTTTGCAGAATTTACCACCTAAGTTTTCATTGACATTCAAACTTTTTTTAAGGGGGGAGGTGTTGTGGGTCATGTATTATTTTAGTTTTACTTTATGTGTAGGTACACATGTACTTAGTCATGTTATTTAATGATTTCATAATAATTCTTTCTAGATTTTACTATGTCATGTTTATCTCATTATAGAATATTCCAGTATGTTCTTTGTTACATCATTATCATCACATGACTGTGATTTCTAGAATTTACTCTATTGTTAATCATTTGTAATGAGTCATTGTTCTAGAAGCTTCTGGTAAATTCATTTGTATTAAGTATAAATACCTCTGAGGAACTGTGTTAAGTAGACATTCGTACACATTCGTAGACACGATTTATTCATCTATTCTGATATACTGGGACACTTTATTTGTTGAGACTTTAATCCATTTGACAACGTTTGGACACCGATCTTTCGAGAACGTTTGTGATTACCGGAAACCATACATTCGATAGACTTTGTGGACCGTAACGGACACTTTGATCCGGACATTGTAATTGTAAGTTGTATTTATTTGAAATATATATATTTTGTACATAATTAAACTTGTAAACTTGTATGTTCTTTGTTACATCATTATCATCACATGACTGTGATTTCTAGAATTTACTCTATTGTTAATCATTTGTAATGAGTCATTGTTCTAGAAGCTTCTGGTTAATTCATTGGTATTAGATATAAATACCTCCGAGGAACTGTGTTGAGGGGACATTCGTACACATTCGTAGACACGATTCATTCATCTATTCTGATATACTGGGACACTTTATTTGTTGAGACTTTAATCCATTTAACAACGCTTGGACAACGATCTTTCGAGAACGTTTGTGATTACCGGAAACCATACATTCGATAGACTTTGTGGACCGTAACGGACACTTTGATACGGACATTGTATTGTGAGTTGTAATCGTTTTATATTTATATATTTTGTACATAATTAAACTTGTAAATTTATATTCTGTCTTTGTCTGATTTTTGCTGGCGTTTTGGGGTATTCTGACCCATAACAGCTTATAGTTTTCAAAGAAACAACACAAAAATATAAGATTAAAAATATCGTCAAAAACCGGTTTTTAGCTCGCCGGGACGTAAAAGTCTGGAGAGCTAATGCTATACCCTCGGCGGCAGCATTGTCGTTGTCCGTAGACAAAACTTTAACCTGGGCTATATCTCTTGAACTATAAGGGTTAGAACTTTGATATTTATCATGTAGATACCTTGTGACAAGACCTTTCATTTGAGACCATGACCTTTGACCTAGTGACCGTGGACTTTGACCTACTTTTCAAAAACTTTAACCTGGTTTCTGACAAAAACCTGTATAGGCGAGCTATGTAATCTTTGATTACCCTATGTTTGATAATAAAAACCGTGGTACGTATTGCGAAGCTTTGTATATCGCAATATACTGGTACCGCAATAAAACCGCTCAGCCCTAGTCTGTTAAGCACCTTACATTGTGACATGCCATTTTGCATTGCATGTTGCATCATTGCAAGTTGTGTTATGTATTGTTGCTTTATTACTAAACTGTTTAACATAACTGTTCTTAACAATTTTGAAAATGAATCATTCTGAATGTGTTAATAATACTTCAATCTTATCTACATGCTTAACATAACTATACTTTAGATAGTGTGTTCTATTTCAAAATAGAGTTTTAAGACAGTTTTAAAACTCAATTAGTTTTAGGCCTTTGACTCTGAGAAAATCCTCTTGAGGCTGTTTCATTACCGTGACTCCTTATGGACTTAGTGTTAGCATTTAGTATATTAGTGAATCTAAGGGAGTCTTAACTTTAATGCTAAATTTTTGGATCAGGAAAGGGCAAGTTTCGCCTTTTGATAAAGCCTGTGTTTGTGAAACACGAATGCCCTTGATGGCATCTTTGTAAGTATAAACACAATCTTCTGTTAAGTATGTGAAAGGTCAGGGTCACTGAGTTAAAATTATCTTCAAAGGTTCAAATTCTTACTTGAAAAATTGGGTCCAAATATGGAAACATTAATATGCCCCTTCTTTAAGTCTGCCATTGCAGTATTCAAGGAAATCTCTGACAACGAAAGCTGACAAATTGACAATTGTTACACTTAGCCTGCAATACAAGTCTTACGAACCCACCCACCACAACCCACCTCCAGAGATTGTCTTTTGAAATGCAAATCTTCAATATTGCGCTTAGACTTTTCAATAAAACGATTTCCCTTGCAGTGTTGTGGGTTTCTTGATCTATTCCATACGTCTCAACTTCTTATTTTTAACTTATATTATCATGATTATTCAAGCATATAAAAAAAACGACCATACCAACTCTTTATTTATTCAAAGTAAAACGATTTTGCACGAGCGAGATACCCTTCTTCTTATCTTGTAAAAACGACAATTATTTTGTTTGACAAAGACGGCAAGGTCGGGAAAATTATCGAATAATACAGATTAAACACAAAATTTAGTGACATTTGATAGATTGTATAATAATTTCTATTTTTGATGTACCGTCACGCCATTATTATATGACAGGTGCATCTTGCGATGATACATGTAAACGTTTCCATGTTTCGTTATAGATCGCTTGTCTTTTAAAACTACAATGCCGATGGATTAACGTGCGCAGTTGAAGCCATAAAACCATTAAATATTCTCAGGTATATACAAGCTTCAAGACGGTGTGCGCATGTTTAATTAAGAAATTAACGTAAATTAAATACACAGAGTGTGGTGCTTATCTCGATAGCGCCCTTATTAAATTATGAATCCAAATTGGGTACACGTAAAATCTGGGAAAAAATAACTCATTGAAAAAAATCGCTAAAAAATTATTAAAGTCACGCCAAATTTTGCAGGTCGGTCGCATTTGGGGAAACAATCTTATTTATCACATATTCACTGGAAGTTTATCACATGCATTTTATCACGGATTACCACATGGCCCTATATGAATTATCACAGAGAAAAATGTGTTGAAATAACATTATCTGTAATGATGTATTTATGATGGCATGATTATGATATTTTAAATGGTATGATTGCCTTCAAATTACCTGGGATACCGTAGCCCAGAAAATTTTGATAGTTTAATACATGTATTAACTTATTTCCAATGGAGTCCCATACTAACTGAAAATTATATAATTCATAATATTAATAAATGTTAAGTTATATGTTAAAAACTATATTCTTTTTCTGAGTTTTTAAATTCCCATTTGCTCAATACTTTGACTTATTTTCAATAAAATTGTTAAAGACTATAAAAACCTCTTCTTATGTACAATACAATAAACTGAGTAAAAATGCTGACTTTATCTGATTGATAATCTTTTATGACCATCTAAACAATGTTTACAAAAGACATTAAAAAATTGTGGCAAGTACACCATGTATACTCGAATTGACCCTTCGGGAAAATTTGAGAAATTCCATGACGTCACAATGCAATTTCGATGTTTGACCAAGGTTCGAAGCTTGTTTGTCCTAGGTAAAAGCATTGTGATGTCACGAAATTTTGCATCTTTTCCCGCAATCTGAAGGGTCAATTAATAACAGTTTAGTCAAGTCCATTTTATAAAATGACCAGGGCTTTAATTTGCTTGCCATTGATTGGTGAGATAATTAAACTGCAGGGATTAATGTACCTCTGCGTCCTGCATCTCTGACGCATAAAAATTGCCCAGGACCCATTGATTTTCATTCGCTGCGTCCCACCTTAGGCATTATTCACTTTCGTATAATATGTCCGCTTTAGTTCAAGTTTACATAAAACTTTCAAAGCTGAGAAAGTGTATTAGCTGTAAATGTCTGGTGTTTATAACCGATCTGACATATTTTGACCACTCATGTCCGAGGTATTGTATGAGAAATCCTTGCAAAAACATTTTTTCGATATAAAAGTTATATGCAGTTCAATGCGAGTCTAACATCTTATCATGTGGATTCAAATGTAATATATATACAATATATTTATGAAAAATTTGATCATGACGATAAACCTTGCAGGACATGATGAATAAATCTATTGAAACCGTTTTATTCCCACCTAAGTACCGTTTTCGTATGCCGTGTATAATTGGTTTGTTTGGATAGCGTTTTAATATACATATGTATGAAGCACCATTTGCATAAATAAAACAATTAAATAAACATTCAATTTTTGGCCGGATTGCAAAGCAATTCCGGTCTATAGATTGACGATGTCCGTCTGCCGTCAACATTTTGGTTAAAGTTTCTGGTTGAGGCAAAATCTAAGGAACTATATGCAGTAGAAACTTTATATTATACATGAAGGTTGCCCATGACAAGACCTTTCAATTTATGCCGTAACATTTGACCTAGTGACCTTGACCTTGGACTTTGACCTAGTTAAAGATTTTGGTTAAAGTTCCTGGTTTAAGCAAAATCTATGGAACTGTATGCAGTAGAAACTTTATATTATACATAAAGGTTGCCCATGACAAGACCTTTCAATTTATGTCGTAATATTGGACCTAGTGACTTTGACCTTGGACTTTGACCTCGTTAAAGATTTTGGTTAAAGTTTCTGGTTTAAGCAAAATCTAAGGAACTGTATGCAGTAGAAACCTTATATTATACATTTAGGTTGCCCATGATGAGACCTTTCAATTTATGCCGTAACATTGGACCTAGTGACCTTGACCTTGGACTTTGACCTAGTTAAAGATTTTGGTTAAAGTTTCTGGTTTAAGCAAAATCTAAGGAACTGTATGCAGTAGAAACCTTATATTTTACATTTAGGTTGCCCATGAGGAGACCTTTCAATTTATGTCGTAACATTGGACCTAGTGACTTTGACCTTGGACTTTGACCTAGTTAATGATTTTGGTTAATATTCCTGGTTTAAGCAAAATCTAAGGAACTGTATGCAGTAGAAACTTTATATTATACATGTAGGTTGCCCATGATGAGACCTTTCAATTTATGCCGTAACATTTGACCCAGTGACCTTGACCTTGAACTTAGACCTAGTTAAAGATTTTGGTTAAAGTTCTTGGTTTAAGCAAAATCTAAGGAACTGTATGCAGTAGAAACCTTATATTATACATTTAGGTTGCCCATGACGAGACCTTTCAATTTATGCCGTAACATTGGACCTAGTGACCTTGACCTTGGACTTTGACCTAGTTAAAGACTTTGGTTAAAGTTCCTGGTTTAAGCAAAATCTAAGGAACTGTATACAGTAGAAACTTTATATTATACATGTAGGTTGCCTCTGACAAGACCTCTCAATGTATGCTGTAATATTTGACTTAGTGACCTTGACCCAGTTGGTGACAAAAACTTACTTTGCAATCCGGCCATACCGTCTTTAGCGGTGTTTTATATTACATATTTCGGCAAATTTGACTATTAGATTGAAGTTTGGGAGATAGACGTTTTATTTTTAATGTTTTTTTTTACTGGAACCGAAAATTCTCGCTGACATAAAATGCCGCGAACCAGTCATCTCACTTATATTCGCGAACTTTAGATGCTGCCAAAAGAGATTGTTTACAGTACTTTGGACACATTAATTTTTGCTGGGACCCACTGTTATGTCTTAGGACCCATTGGCCAAATTGCATCGGGTCCACGGGACCCATTTAGATCAAATTGTAGATTAATCTCTGTATACCTAATTGATTTATTATAATATAAGAATTAAATGTTTAAGATTGGAGACATTTACTTTAGGCAGAAGGGAAACCATGATTAAACATTTTTCAGTTCGGCTGTTTTAGTCGTACAGTAGCTTATGACATGTTTCTTTACATTTCAGCTGTAGCTGATGCCATCAGAACAAGTTTGGGTCCTCGTGGGATGGACAAAATGGTAACAAAATTACTACATGACAAAAAAATTCTATTTTAAGATAGCAAAGTGTGAATCAGATCAAAGAACTTATAACATATTAAGTAAATTACTATTCATACATTGTAAGTCTAAAGAAGACAGTAATTTATTCCAACTCCTTAGTTCTAAAATGCAATACGGCGGGTGCGGCTAGCCAACAGGGGATGCTTACTCCTCCCGGGCACCTGGTCCCATCTCTAGCTTGCTAGGGGTCTGTCGATGCTCAAATTTGTGCTCTATTGTGAGTGCTGTCGAGATTATTGTCAGGATCTTCTTTAACTCATGTACTTCTGTCAGTATCAATTTATATACATGTATGTTGCTATGCCTTTTTGTAGATACAGGCAGCCAATGGGGACGTGACAATTACTAATGATGGAGCCACAATTTTAAAACAGATGCAAGTGCTACATCCTGCAGCAAAAATGGTAGATTAAAAAAAAATATGCATTCTCCATGATTCCAAAGCAGTTTTTGGCCAGATTGCAAAGCAATTCCGGTCTATAGATTGACGATGTCCATCCGTCTGTCATCAACATTTTGGTTAAAGTTTCTGGTTGAAGCAAAATCTAAGGAACTGTATGCAGTAGAAACTTTATATTATACATGAACGTTGCACATGTCAAGACCTTTCAATTAATGACGTAGTGCTGGTAGCGTAGTGGTTAGCGCGGTGGACTGCGAATCCATAGTTCGTGGGGTCGAATCTCACCGTCGCCGATCATTGCAAATCATTGTAACCTTGGGCAAGTTACTTTACACTACGTTGCACTCTCTCCACCCAGGAGTAAACCGGGTACCTGGCGCATGACACGAGCTTGTAATGTGAATGAAAAGCATTAGTGTCTAAAGGCAGCTCTGCTTGTATACTCCCAAGGGAGTTGAGAATGCACTAGATTGTACAGGTCTCGCCAGGGAGGTGATTGTAGAAGTCGCGACTATATAGAGACTATAAACCCTACCTTTACCCTGCCTTTTTTAGCTCGCCGGGACGAAAAAGTCCGGAGAGCTAATGCCATACCCTCGGCGTCGTCGTCCATTGACAAAACTTTAACCTGGGCTATATCTCTTGAAGTATAAGGGGTAGAACTTTGATATTTATCATGTAGATACCTTGTGACAAGACCTTTCATTTGAGACCATGACCTTTGACCTAGTGACCGTGGACTTTGACCTACTTTTCAAAAACTTTAACCTGGTTTCTGACAAAAACCTGTATAGGCGAGCTATTGAATCTTTGATTACCCTATGTTTTAACATTTGTCCTAGAGACCTTGGACTTTGACCTAGTTAAAGATTTTGCTTAAGTTTCTGGTTGAAGCAAAATCTAAGGAACTGTATACCGTAGAAACTTCATATTATACATGCATATGTAGGTTACCTATGACAAGACCTTACAATTTATGCTGTAACATTTTGCCTGGTGACCTTGGACTTTGACCTAGTTAAAGATTTTGGTAAAGTTTCTGGTTTAAGCAAAATCTCAGGAACTATATACACAGTAGAAACATAATATCATACAGGTAGGTTACCTCTGACACGACCTTTCAGTTTATGTCGTAATATTTGACCTAGTGACCTTGAACAAGATAGTTACAAAAACTTACTTTGCAATCTGGCCACACCGTCTTTAGCAGTGTATTTTACTGTATATGCACCAAATCACTGAATCATTCCAATTTTTATCAAAAAGCTCACTATAAGCACCTTAGATCATCTTTCAAAATTGGTAGAATAAAAGCCCAGAATTAAAAAACATATTCAATCCTCAATGTATATTTTTTATGTGTGCATCATACAATTCATTAATGTACGTTTATTTTAAGCTTGTCGAGCTGTCACATGCCCAGGACGTAGAAGCTGGTGACGGAACAACATCTGTAGTGGTTATAGCAGGAAGTTTACTGGACGCTTGTTCTAAACTTTTACAAAAAGGTAGGTGGTCTGGATATCTATAAAAAAAAGTATGTTAATAACTCTAAAGCTCTCCTCTGCAGCTGGAGACCTGCTTCTTTAATCATAGGAAGGTACATGTATATATATATAGACTTTGAGATTACAATGACAAACATTTGACAAGATCATATTTTACACCTATACAAATACTAAATCCTATTGTGTATGAAATACATTTTTTTAAAGGAAATTAAAAGTTTAGTTGTACTTTATGCTGAAAACCATGTTTGATGTGTACAATTTGCACCATCATGGTTGCTTTATATGAGCAAATTTGAAACCAAGTTAACACATGATTTATTTTATTTACAACAGTTGGTCTTTCTGTATTGTAGGTATTCATCCCACTAGCATATCAGAGGCTTTCCAGAAAGCTTCCGAGAAGTCAATAGAAATCCTTGAGGGTATTGTCACACCGTTAGAGCTATCTGACAGAGAGTCATTATTAAAAAGTGCATCCACCTCACTCAATTCTAAGGTAGTTATGAAGTTGTAAAATACTGTATTGTTATGTCACGTACAACACATTGGCTGCATAACGGAATCACTGTCACTCTTGAAGATCAAGGTTCACAAGACTTAATACACAACATGCAACAAGGTCACAGACAAGAAGGGATATATTGTGACACTCAACATACCTATTCTTAGACAGCTCTTCAGAAAAGTTATGGGTATCGGTTGCTTGCATTTGTACATGTATATGTATAAGTTGACACAAAAGAATCATGCTAATCGGCTGTATCCATGACAAACATTTCATATTTTCACAAAGGAGCATTCAAACAGAGCTTCAGTATTCAATACTGTTCACTTTTATTGATAAAAAATATCAAATAGCCATTTTGATTAAGAGAATGCATTGCAGAGCTCAGCAACTCACTAAATGTTACATACATGTAGATAGTGTTTTGTTGGTTGACAATGATATTTTACCTTTGGATAAGAAATTATTACCATTCTAGACCCTGCACTATCACTTCTAATTCAACTTCTTTTCTAATTTCAGTAATAAGTTTACACTTGCATTTCATATGTTTCCTTATTCCTTTACAGGTAGTATCACAGTACTCGAGCCTGTTATCACCTCTAGCTGTAGATGCTGTGATGAGAGTCATAGATCCCACCACTGCCACCAACGTAGATCTTAGAGATATCAAAATTGTCAAAAAATTAGGGTAAATGATTTATCACTAAATAATTACCAAATGTGTTTGTTTATCTGATTCTAAGCATTTTGATTGGTCGATCGCATTTATTGTGACTTCCGTTATGAGATGATAAAATGTCAAAATTGACCGGAACTACTTTCACTAACGCAACAGAAATCAAGAATTGTCTAACGCATGAAATAAACAATACAAATGGTCTCAAATAATCCATTAAAACTAGAGACAGTTCAATGTGTCGACTCATAAACAGCACAGCACAGTACTGTGAATGTTTGCAGAGATTACATCGGTTGCTACGCGCATGATTTGAAAACTGCAACAAGTGAATATGAACGGCAGTTTGTTGACGGATTTCTTGTGTTTCTAGGGAAATTTTGATTGACCTATTAGAAATGCATGAAAAAACTTGTCCTTTATTTTTCTAAAATCATCGAAATTAATCTAATACACATGGATATACAACATGTAGGATGAATAAATTTGAAAGTACTGAGCAAAAGCTACACAATCGCGACTTACCAAACTTGTCATGCCGATTTCGTTCTGATTCCTAAGAAATAATTTACAGCTGATATTCGGATACCTGTAGATCTTAACAACGTGTTCTTTCTTCACACATAAGATCTACAGGTACAAGAAATGCTGTCTGAGAGTCCATATAAATCCCAACACAAATTGCTTCATGTTCTACTTTCAACTGTCATGTCTGCTGCCTTCGATAAACAACACGTCACAAATTACGTCATAACAGTACAGTAGTAAGTGCAAATAGGTAAAACATGCTGAGGTTATGAAGGGGGAAATGCTTTTTTCCAGATTAAATGTCGGCTTGCTTTTTTTCCTCTCGAACATTTTTGTTGTTAGGGGATTAGTTCGTGCCACTTTAATATTTTCATACGCCACGTATTCAATCGTTTATTTTCCTTAGAATTTGTACGAATTCGGAATAAATTCATACATGTATGTTAGGTAATTATAAATATTGAATGTTTATTTTTGCCATTTTATTGGATGATGAAATGTCAGTTGTCGTATCACAACTGACATTTCATCATCCAATAAAATGGCAAAAATAAACATTCAATTCTTAAATAAACTGATGTTAGGACTCCAAACAATTTTGATTGTGACAAAGTGGAGAAAACTGCACAGATATTGTAATGGTGAAATTATGGTAAATAATGGTTAAATGTATATACCGTACTGAATCATGTATTTTCCGTACTTAATCACATATATACCATACTTAATCATGTATATACCACACTTCATCATGTATTTACCGTACTTAATCATGTTTACTCTATAAACTATAAATAGCGACGCTCTGATTGGCGGACAATGTCGTCGGTGCTCCTGGATAAATCACCATATACCATGGTCTAAAAATAGACCAGGATTACCCCATTAACTTCTGCAAATGGCGACGTTATTTATTGTGAATCAAATATGAAATTATAGAATAAAACAGTTATGGACTTTTAACCCAGTACATATGATGTGATATTGACTTACTGTGAAAATATTGACCTTGGCTTTGCCTCGGTCAATATTTTCATAGTAAGTCAATATCACATCATATACACTGAGTTAAAAGTCCATAATTGTATAATATACAGTACTTAATCATGTTTATTCCGTACTTAATCATGTACATTTATACCGTACTAAATCATGTATATACCGTACTTAATCATGTACATACCGTACTTAATCATGTATATACCATACTTAATCATGTATATACCTTACTTAATCATGTATATACCGTATACCGTACTTAATCATGTATATACCGTACTTAATCATGTATATACCGTATACCGTACTTAATCATGTATATACCGTATACCGTACTTAATTATGTATATACCGTACTTAATCATGTATATACCGTACTTAATCATATACAGTTTATATGGTCAAAGTCAGTCAAAGAAAACTTGGTCAAAGTTTTCTTGGACAAAGTCGTCTGTTTACACTATCAAAGTTCTTTGACGACTTGTACAAGAAAACGCGATAGATATGCACCAAAACAAAGATGAATCCTGCCAATATTGTAAATATTTCTCATGAAAACATTATAGTGTTTGTTCGTAATTGCTTATTGCAGTTATTACAAAATGTGGACACGGTTTCAAGGAAATTTTCCCGTGATTTCTAAAATTATCGCATATGAAATTCACTGCATCGCATCGTTAATCTTCTTTTAAGTTTTAACATTTCTAAATTGCTTTTACTTCTTTCTTCAATACTTAAATACTACTGGTGTCATTTTGAATCTCTATTCTGATCGGTCGATTCCCATCAAAGTCCGTCCAAGTTTCAAGAAAAATAGGATGGAGTACTATTCCGTCAAAGTCCATCCAAGTTCTTTGACAGACTTTGATCAAAGTTTTCTTGGATGGACTTTCATCATCCAATAAAATGGCAAAAATAAACATTCAATTCTTAAATAAACTGATGTTAGGACTCCAAACAATTTTGATTGTGACAAAGTGGAGAAAATTGCACAGATATTGTAATGGTGAAATTATGGTAAATAATGGTTAAATGTATATACCGTACTGAATCATGTATTTTCCATACTTAATCACATATATACCATACTTAATCATGTATATACCACACTTCATCATGTATTTACCGTACTTAATCATGTTTACTCTATAAACTATAAATAGCGACGCTCTGATTGGCGGATATTGTCGTCGGTGCTCCTGGATAAATCACCATATACCATGGTCTAAAAATAGACCAGGATTACCCCATTAACTTCTGCAAATGGCGACGTTATTTATTGTTAATCAAATATGAAATTATAGAATAAAACAGTTATGGACTTTTAACCCAGTACATATGATGTGATACTGACTTGCTGTGAAAATATTGACCTTGGCTTTGCCTCGGTCAATATTTTCATAGTAAGTCAATATCACATCATATACACTGAGTTAAAAGTCCATAATTGTATAATATACAGTACTTAATCATGTTTATTCCGTACTTAATCATGTACATTTATACCGTACTTAATCATGTATATACCGTACTTAATCATGTACATACCGTACTTAATCATGTATATACCATACTTAATCATGTATATACCGTATACCGTACTTAATCATGTATATACCGTACTTAATCATGTATATACCGTATACCGTACTTAATCATGTATATACCGTATACCGTACTTAATTATGTATATACCGTACTTAATCATGTATATACCGTACTTAATCATATACAGTTTATATGGTCAAAGTCTGTCAAAGAAAACTTTGTCAAAGTTTTCTTGGACAAAGTCGTCTGTTTACACTATCAAAGTTCTTTGACGACTTGTACAAGAAAACGCGATAGATATGCACCAAAACAAAGATGAATCCTGCCAATATTGTAAATATTTCTCATGAAAACATTATAGTGTTTGTTCGTAATTGCTTATTGCAGTTATTACAAAATGTGGACACGGTTTCAAGGAAATTTTCCCGTGATTTCTAAAATTATCGCATATGAAATTCACTGCATCGCATCGTTAATCTTCTTTTAAGTTTTAACATTTCTAAATTGCTTTTACTTCTTTCTTCAATACTTAAATACTACTGGTGTCATTTTGAATCTCTATTCTGATCGGTCGATTCCCATCAAAGTCTGTCCAAGTTTCAAGAAAAATAGGATGGAGTTCTATTCCGTCAAAGTCCATCCAAGTTCTTTGACAGACTTTGATCAAAGTTTTCGTGGATCGTTTACACAATCAAAGTTTGCGTCAAAAACTTTGACCAAGTTTTCTTGTACAAGAAAACTTTGATAGTGTAAACGATCCAAGAAAACTTTGATCAAAGTCTGTCAAAGAACTTGGATGGACTTTCATCATCCAATAAAATGGCAAAAATAAACATTCAATTCTTAAATAAACTGATGTTAGGACTCCAAACAATTTTGATTGTGACAAAGTGGAGAAAATTGCACAGATATTGTAATGGTGAAATTATGGTAAATAATGGTTAAATGTATATACCGTACTGAATCATGTATTTTCCGTACTTAATCACATATATACCATACTTAATCATGTATATACCACACTTCATCATGTATTTACCGTACTTAATCATGTTTACTCTATAAACTATAAATAGCGACGCTCTGATTGGCGGATAATGTCGTCGGTGCTCCTGGATAAATCACCATATACCATGGTCTAAAAATAGACCAGGATTACCCCATTAACTTCTGCAAATGGCGACGTTATTTATTGTGAATCAAATATGAAATTATAGAATAAAACAGTTATGGACTTTTAACCCAGTACATATGATGTGATATTGACTTACTGTGAAAATATTGACCTTGGCTTTGCCTCGGTCAATATTTTCATAGTAAGTCAATATCACATCATATACACTGAGTTAAAAGTCCATAATTGTATAATATACAGTACTTAATCATGTTTATTCCGTACTTAATCATGTACATTTATACCGTACTTAATCATGTATATACCGTACTTAATCATGTACATACCGTACTTAATCATGTATATACCATACTTAATCATGTATATACCGTATACCGTACTTAATCATGTATATACCGTACTTAATCATGTATATACCGTATACCGTACTTAATCATGTATATACCGTATACCGTACTTAATTATGTATATACCGTACTTAATCATGTATATACCGTACTTAATCATATACAGTTTATATGGTCAAAGTCTGTCAAAGAAAACTTTGTCAAAGTTTTCTTGGACAAAGTCGTCTGTTTACACTATCAAAGTTCTTTGACGACTTGTACAAGAAAACGCGATAGATATGCACCAAAACAAAGATGAATCCTGCCAATATTGTAAATATTTCTCATGAAAACATTATAGTGTTTGTTCGTAATTGCTTATTGCAGTTATTACAAAATGTGGACACGGTTTCAAGGAAATTTTCCCGTGATTTCTAAAATTATCGCATATGAAATTCACTGCATCGCATCGTTAATCTTCTTTTAAGTTTTAACATTTCTAAATTGCTTTTACTTCTTTCTTCAATACTTAAATACTACTGGTGTCATTTTGAATCTCTATTCTGATCGGTCGATTCCCATCAAAGTCTGTCCAAGTTTCAAGAAAAATAGGATGGAGTTCTATTCCGTCAAAGTCCATCCAAGTTCTTTGACAGACTTTGATCAAAGTTTTCGTGGATCGTTTACACAATCAAAGTTTGCGTCAAAAACTTTGACCAAGTTTTCTTGTACAAGAAAACTTTGATAGTGTAAACGATCCAAGAAAACTTTGATCAAAGTCTGTCAAAGAACTTGGATGGACTTTCATCATCCAATAAAATGGCAAAAATAAACATTCAATTCTTAAATAAACTGATGTTAGGACTCCAAACAATTTTGATTGTGACAAAGTGGAGAAAATTGCACAGATATTGTAATGGTGAAATTATGGTAAATAATGGTTAAATGTATATACCGTACTGAATCATGTATTTTCCGTACTTAATCACATATATACCATACTTAATCATGTATATACCACACTTCATCATGTATTTACCGTACTTAATCATGTTTACTCTATAAACTATAAATAGCGACGCTCTGATTGGCGGATAATGTCGTCGGTGCTCCTGGATAAATCACCATATACCATGGTCTAAAAATAGACCAGGATTACCCCATTAACTTCTGCAAATGGCGACGTTATTTATTGTGAATCAAATATGAAATTATAGAATAAAACAGTTATGGACTTTTAACCCAGTACATATGATGTGATATTGACTTACTGTGAAAATATTGACCTTGGCTTTGCCTCGGTCAATATTTTCATAGTAAGTCAATATCACATCATATACACTGAGTTAAAAGTCCATAATTGTATAATATACAGTACTTAATCATGTTTATTCCGTACTTAATCATGTACATTTATACCGTACTTAATCATGTATATACCGTACTTAATCATGTACATACCGTACTTAATCATGTATATACCATACTTAATCATGTATATACCGTATACCGTACTTAATCATGTATATACCGTACTTAATCATGTATATACCGTATACCGTACTTAATCATGTATATACCGTATACCGTACTTAATTATGTATATACCGTACTTAATCATGTATATACCGTACTTAATCATATACAGTTTATATGGTCAAAGTCTGTCAAAGAAAACTTTGTCAAAGTTTTCTTGGACAAAGTCGTCTGTTTACACTATCAAAGTTCTTTGACGACTTGTACAAGAAAACGTGATAGATATGCACCAAAACAAAGATGAATCCTGCCAATATTGTAAATATTTCTCATGAAAACATTATAGTGTTTGTTCGTAATTGCTTATTGCAGTTATTACAAAATGTGGACACGGTTTCAAGGAAATTTTCCCGTGATTTCTAAAATTATCGCATATGAAATTCACTGCATCGCATCGTTAATCTTCTTTTAAGTTTTAACTTCTTTCTTCAATACTTAAATACTATTCTGATCGGTCGATTCCCATCAAAGTCCGTCCAAGTTTCAAGAAAAATAGGATGGAGTTCTATTCCGTCAAAGTCCATCCAAGTTCTTTGACAGACTTTGATCAAAGTTTTCGTGGATCGTTTACACAATCAAAGTTTGCGTCAAAAACTTTGACCAAGTTTTCTTGTACAAGTTCTTTGACAGACTTTGATCAAAGTTTTCTTGGATCGTTTACACAATCAAAGTTTGCGTCAAAAACTTTGACCAAGTTTTCTTGTACAAGAAAACTTTGATAATGTAAACGGGGCTTTAATCATGTATATACCGTACTTAATCATGTATATACCGTACTTAATCATGTATATACCGTACTTAATCATGTATATACCGTACTTAATCATGTATATACCGTACTTAATCATGTATATACCATAATCATGTATATACCGTACTTAATCATGTATATACCGTACTTAATCATGTATATACTGTACTTAATCATGTATATACCGTACTTAATCATGTATATATACCGTACTTAATCATGTATATATACCGTACTTAATCATGTATATACCGTACTTAATCATGTATATACCGTACTTAATCATGTATATACCGTACTTAATCATGTATATACCGTACTTAATCATGTATATACCGTATACCGTACTTAATCATGTATATACCGTACTTAATCATGTATATACCGTATACCGTACTTAATCATGTATATACCGTACTTAATCATGTATATACCGTATACCGTACTTAATCATGTATATACCGTATACCGTACTTAATCATGTATATACCGTATACCGTACTTAATCATGTATATACCGTACTTAATCATGTATATACCGTACTTAATCATGTATATACCGTACTTAATCATGTATATACCGTACTTAATCATGTATATACCGTACTTAATCATGTATATACCGTACTTAATCATGTATATACCATAATCATGTATATACCGTACTTAATCATGTTTATACCGTACTTAATCATGTATATACCGTACTTAATCATGTATATACCGTACTTAATCATGTATATACCGTACTTAATCATGTATACCGTACTTAATCATGTACATACCGTACTTAATCATGTACATACCGTACTTAATCATGTATATACCGTACTTAATCATGTATATACCGTACTTAATCATGTATATACCATAATCATGTATATACCGTACTTAATCATGTATATACCGTACTTAATCATGTATATACCGTACTTAATCATGTATACCGTACTTAATCATGTATATACCGTACTTAATCATGTATATACCGTATACCGTACTTAATCATGTATATACCGTACTTAATCATGTATATACCGTACTTAATCATGTATATACCGTACTTAATCATGTATATACCGTACTTAATCATGTATATACCGTACTTAATCATGTATATACCATAATCATGTATATACCGTACTTAATCATGTATATACTGTACTTAATCATGTATATACCGTACTTAATCATGTATATACCGTAATTAATCATGTATACCGTACTTAATCATGTATATACCATAATCATGTATATACCATAATCATGTATATACCATAATCATGTATATACCATAATCATGTATACCATACTTAAGAAAAAAACAAGAGTTCAACTCTGCCAGAGAGCAGCCTTCTGCACAGAATTTTCTAAATGATGAAAGTACATGTAGTACTTGTAATTGAAAAAAAAACACTTTGAAAACTACATCTTAATAATTAAGTTGATATTATTTTCAGTGGAACAATAGAGGATACAGAATTAATTGACGGCCTTGTGTTCAGTCAGAGAACATCTGGGGTTGGGGGACCAAATAAAGTAGAGAAAGCCAAAATAGGACTGATACAGTTCTGTATCTCACCACCTAAAACTGATGTGAGTACATAAATGTTTCATCCCCTTCTTTTATAAAGAATAGTATAGTTAGATACATGTAGTAGGTTTGATGAATGTAGAAAATTTTGTCAGAGTTTGAATGGTGAAAATGTAACGTTGATATACACGTATCTGTCTGGAGTTCTTATTGATACATATATTTCCTCATACATGTATTTTAATGATCCTTGCTTTTTGTATGAGACTATAGTTTCACACCTTATTACCAGTACGTGTATTTTATAAGAAGAGGGTTATAAAAATGTTATAAGCAAATTGTATATAATCATGTATTTATACAAATACACACATGTACATCAATGTATTAAACATTGCATGTAAATTACAGATGGATAATTCTGTGATAGTGTCAGATTACACGCAAATGGACCGAGTTCTCAGAGAAGAGAGGCAGTACATTCTAGATATTGTTAAAAAGATTAAAAAGGCCGGATGTAATGTGCTACTTATACAGAAATCTGTATTAAGGTAAGATTTTAATAAAAGGCATGGTACAGTGTACCAAATATATAAGACAGCACACAATTTTACAGATTTTATTTTCACATGTTCTATAAGATCTAGGGATTTTGCATGTCCCATTGTAGAACATAATTTGAGTAGACTGCATCAATTAAGCCGGCAAGATAGCAGTATTAAGCTATCATGTGTGCAAACGGTGCAGAGAACAATATGTGTGTAATGTCGTGAGGATGTGTGTTCCTTTTACACACTTCCAGACTTTGCTACTGACATACTGTATATGATTTTTGTATGTTCACTTCAGTAATGATACATGCACATGTATATGTGCTGTTATTATAAATGTACCGTATGTGCAGTCATAACCATGCAAATATGGTGCTATGACTGGGGCTCACTTGTTTGCATAAATGGTGGTCTTGCTTCATATCAGATTAGGAATTACCTTCATCATTATATTTAGATAATAGCATTAGGTGATAGTGATAGGATCACCGTAGAGACACATATACATGTATATATAATAATGGAGAATGAAAATGTTTCTTTAAATACCGTTCTTGAAGGAAATCCTGTAGCAATGTATACTGTAAACCGTCTTTTATTCGCCAGTATTTTATTTTCGCGATATTCGCGAGGTCCTTTAAGGAGGTCAAGGACAGGCAGACTTCAATAAAGATCCTATCATTTGATTTTCCTAAATATTATAAATGTTAATAATTGAAACATACTTTTTCTACATCCAAAGTTTCATAAATTTTTTACCGTTAGTTTTGAGGCTACGAACGTACCTAAACACCCACTGAAAGCCCCAAAATGGGCCATAAATGTAACGTTAAATTCAGCGCACTTAAGGTAATGAAAAACAGTTGCAAATCTTCTGTAGAGGCAGAAAATTGACAAGTTCTATATTTTTCATTTAGATATGATGTGGACAATTGGATATGTGTAGAATTATAAATGATCGCTAAGACTTTTAAAAGAAATCGTCGAAAGGAGATAATTTTATGTCCATTTTCAGAACATCTTTGAGTTGTTAGTTTTTAATGATAAAGTCCTTTTATCAGAAACCCTATCATTTATTTTTCGTAAAAACTTGATATTATCTTCTTCATATGTCAAGTTAAACATCTATAAGATCCTATTGAAATTTGACCTTCAGTTTTTAGCTCTACTGGTCAAAGACTAGTCGAGCTTATGCGATACCATGTTGTCCGGCGTCCGTCCGTCTGTCTGTCTGTTAACATTTTTTGTGAGCGCAACTCCTCTGAAACCATAAATGATAGAAAGCTAATTCTTTTTGCATTTAGTTTGGTCCATGGTCTAGTTGTGCACCTGATATTTTGTTTGAGCCTCTGACCCCCAGGGTCTTCGAAAATGGGTGTGGTCATTTTCTCCTATATAAGTCTATGTAATATAGTGAACACCAATTCTCAGAAAGTATAATTGGTAGAGAAATAATTCTTTTTTTGCAATACAATCAGTCTCTGGTCCAGTTGTGCACCTGATATTTTGTTTGAGCCTCTGACCCCAGGGTCTTCGAAAATGGGTGTGGTCATTTTCTCCTATATATGTCTATGTACTCTAGTGAACACCAATTCTCAGAAAGTATAATTGATAGAGAAATAATTCTTTTTGCAATACAACCAGTCTCTGGTCCAGTTGTGCACCTGATATTTTGTTTGAGCCTCTGACCCCCAGGGTCTTCGAAAATGGGTGTGGTCATTTTCTCCTATATATGTCTATGTACTCTAGTGAACACCAATTCTCAGAAAGTATAATTGATAGAGAAGTAATTCTTTTTGCAATATAATCAGTCTCTGGTCCAGTTGTGCACCTGATATTTTGTTTGAGCCTCTGACCCCCAGGGTCTTCGAAAATGGGTGTGGTCATTTTGTCCTATATGAGTCTATGTAATCTAGTGAACACCAATTCTCAGAAAGTGTAATTGATAGAGAAATAATTCTTTTTGCAATATAATCAGTCTCTGGTCTAGTTGTGCACCTGGTATTTTGTTTGAGCCTCTGACCCCAGAGTCTTCAAAAATGGGTGTGGTCATTTCTCCTAAACGAGTCTATGTAATCTAGTGAACTCCAATTCTAAAAAAAGTTTAATTGATAGAGAAATAATTCTTTTTGCAATATAATCAGTCTCTGGTCTAGTTGTGCCCCTTATATTTTGTTTAAGCCCCTGACCTCCAGGGTCTTGGAAATGGGTGTGGTCATTTTCTCATTATATAAGTCTATGTTAGCTTGTGAACATCAATTCTCAGATAGTATAATTGATAGAGAAATAATTCTTTTTGTAATCAGTCTCTGGTCTAGTTGTGCCCCTGATATGTTGCTTGAGCCCCTGAACCCCAGGGTCTTCGAAATGGGTGTGGTCATTTTCTCCTATATAAGTCTATATTACCTTGTGAACATCAATTCTCAGAAAGTATAATTGATACTGTAGAGAGATATTTCTTTTTCCATTTCAATGAGTCTGTGGTCTGATTGTGTGCCTGAGATTCTGTGTAAGACTGACCCGTCTTTGAAATGGGTGTGGTAATTTTTACTATATGACTTCTGGTTAAGTTATAGTGATTTTGTTCCCCCCCTCCCCCTTATTTTTACTTTACCTAATGCTGACGTTCTTGCCAAAAAACGCGCCAATGTCGCTGTCTCTATTATGACGTCATAATTGATCTACAGCTTTCCGATGGGGTTCTTTCGGATACTGTTCTGGACCCCCTTAATTCAAATAAAACACGCCACAAATGTGTCCCAACACGTGCAGAAAAATATGTTTATACAATGTCACGTAAATAAAATGTCGGGAACCACTGTTTGCAAAGTTAAGATGCCGCGAATAAAAGATGGTTTACAGTATTTTATCAGTAAATATTAAACTGTTCAAGAATTCAACTCGTATTCCCTTGTATTACATTTAATTATTGAACTTGTGTCTTCCAGAGATGCTGTTAGT
This sequence comes from Pinctada fucata, assembly GCA_028142955.1. Lineage (NCBI taxonomy): Eukaryota > Metazoa > Mollusca > Bivalvia > Pterioida > Pteriidae > Pinctada > Pinctada fucata. Next base: position 61,923,301 of record AP027107.1, on the reverse strand, counting down.
GATTTAGCTTTACATTTCCTGGCCAAGATGAAGATCATGGTGGTCAAAGACATAGAGAGAGAAGATATAGAGTTTATCTGCAAGGTATGAGAAATATGATTTATTGATATCCATTCAAATGTAGGACTGGAAAATTATGTGAAGGACTATAACTTTTTTGAATGGCCCCTAACTTGATTTCCCTGAAGTTAGAAGTTGAAATCAGATTTGTGGAGAAGAATGTCTACATTTCATGAAAACTAGTGACTACTTCTTTTTATTATATACATGTACATGTAGTTTGCATTGTCATCTTATTTTTTACATAAATCTCATGAAAAAGGATTTTCACTATTTTTCAATAAAAAATTGAGATAGAGCAAGGAACCATATTTTGCCGATGACCATATTTTGCCGTTTCATAATTAATTTCTTCTCCTTTGTTATTGGCATTGTTTGTAAAATTTATTTTTCTATATCCTATCAAATATTACCGTAGCAGTTATGTTTTGATATATTGTGACATCTCCTGCACTCAACTGTGATGAAAAATAACATAAAATGAGGAAAAATTGATAAAAACACCAAACTTTAGACGTAAACATCCGAAACTTTTATGAAAACAAAACAAAGAAAACATTTTATCGGGGATATTTTCTTAGAAGTAGTAGTGACAAAAGATTTCCAAAAAAGAAAATCATACTTTTGTCCATTTTGTGTGCAAATAGGATACTTATCAACAAAAATGGCGAAATATGGTCTACCCCGAAAACATGGAAACGAAATATTTTGACGTTTTATAAGGAAACAGTTAACTGAGTAAAATGAATTATGTTTGTAGTATTTCGATCGAGAATGGAGTTAAATTGTATTGTAGCAATACCAATCATTGAATTCGCCTTCAAGTATAGAAAATGTCTTGGAAATATACGAAAAATGCGGCGAAATATGGTCACTTGCTCTACATGTAGTAATTTAGTATAGAACAGGATCTTGAACAGCTTTATGCCTTTTTCAGAGTTTAGCATGTAAGCCAGTAGCTAGCCTTGATCACTTTACACCAGAGAACTTGGGAAGTGCAGATCTGATAGAGGAAGTCCAAACAGGAACAAGTAAAATTGTCAAGGTAATAAACAAATAAACAAACTACATGGAACAGTACATAAAAACAGTAAATGTGATGTTCCGAATAATTCGTATATCACGTTTAACCCTTAACTTTAAAATTGTTTTCCAAAAAAATCTTGTTGCAATCATGAAAGTATTTTGTGTGATAGATTAATTCAAAGCTACATGTATGTGGGGACATGTATCAAGAAACTCCTATTGATTTTGAAAATAAAAGATCAAGATAATTAATCACAAATGGTCCAACAGGCATTCATTGTGCAATTTGAAATACTGCTATACAGTGACATAGTTTGATATGATTTATTACACAGAGGACATAGTTTGATATGATTTATTACACAGATTACTGGTATAGCCAATCCAGGGAAGACGATGACAGTACTGATACGAGGCTCCAATAAGCTCGTACTGGAGGAGGCTGATAGATCTATACATGATGCCCTCTGTGTTATTAGATGTCTTGTTAAGAAAAGGTAGGCACTTGTACTCTCAGTGTCGTAGTTAAAAAGTTCATACTTTGTTGTGTCGCCTGCGAAGCACAGCGACACTTAGGGATCACTTAGTCTGTTGTCTGTCTGTCCGTCCGTCTGTCAGTCTGTCAGTCCGTCTGTCAGTCCGTCCGTCTGTCTGTCTGTCACACTTTGGGTGTCACAGCCCATAACTTTTGATTGGTAAGTGATAGGGCTTTGATATTTCACATGTGTATTCCTTGTGACAAGACCTTCTTACACATACCATAATTTTTGACCTAGTTACCTTGACCTACATATTTGACCTACTTTTCAAAAAAATTAAGAATGGATATATCTTTTGATTGGTAAGTGTTAGGACTTTGATATTTCACATGTGCAATCCTTGTGGCAAGGCCTTTCTACACATACCATAATTTTTGACCTTGTGACCTTGACCTAGATATTTGACCTACTTTTGAAAAAAAGATGAGATTCGCTATATCTTTTGATTGGTAAGTGATAGGGCTTTGATATTTCACATGTGTATTCCTTGTGACAAGAACTTCCTACACATACCATAATTTTTGACCTATTGACCTTGACCTACATATTTGACCTACTTTTCCAAAGAATTGAGAATGGATATATCTTTTGATTGGTAAGTGATAGGGCTTTGGTATTTCACATGTGTATTCCTTGTGACAAGACCTTTCTACACAGACCTTAAGCTTAATATTTGACCTTTTGACCTTGATCTAGATATTTGACCTACTTTTCAAGGAAAGTAATATTGGCTATATCTTTTGATTGGTAGGTGATAGGGCTTTGATATTTCACATGTATTTTTCTTGTAACAATGCCATTCTACACATACCATAATTTTTTACCTTTTGACCTTTACCTAGCTATTTGACCTTCTTTTTTAAGGTTGTATATATCTTTTAACTGGTAGGTGATAGGTCTTAAATATTTCTTATGATGACACCTTTTTGTTACCAATTTATACGTAGTGACCTTGACCTAGATGATTGACACTCATTTCTGAAAATTTGAGAATGACCATGATAAAATGAGATAAGATGAAATGATAATTTGTAATTAAGAGGTCTGATATTTCAAATGAATTTCATTTGACAAGACTTTTCTACTGATACCAATAATTTTGTTCCACTTTCTAGAATAATAATCAAACCGCTTCGCAGGCGACACAAGCATTCCTTGGATTGCTATTTTTTATATACATGTAAATTAATGATGCAAGAAAAAATCATTTGGATTTTGAAGGTCAAAGTTATGATGGAAATTAGTCAAAAATCTTGTATACATGTATACTTTAGGGTGTACATTTTTCAAAAGAACTTGAAACTTGGTAAAATATTTGTATATGGGCAAGAAGACCCCTATCAATTTCCAAGGTCAAGGTTACATCAGGAAGTGGCTCATTCATTACAGAGGGTGTTTTCATGTAACTAGGTCAAATGTGCAATTATACCCTCTATAAGAAAAGCCTACTAACTTTGAAGGTCGCCAGTTCGATGTCAAGGATGCTGACAGAAATAGTGAAAATCCTTGTACATGTATATTTCACTTCATTTAGATGTATTAATGGTTTGAAGACCTACATGTATATGCAGACTGACAGGTTTTCCTTACCATTGAATTATAAGAAAGTTATTATCAGTTCAAGTAATAGATTGACATTAACAGCATTGCAAGGTGATATTACACTACAAAGTATTGTCAAGATAAAAAAGGGGGCCTTTTACTTTAAAAAGTTCTTATTCTTAAATACAAAATATTAATATGCTGCTAAACAAGTTATTCTAAATTTATAAATGAAGTACTTCAGGTTTCCATGGGAACTATTGCACTCATTAAGCCGGCAGGTTAGCATTATCAGCTAGACTGTGTGCAAACGGTGCATAGAGCAACTTGTCTCAAGTATTGTGAAGATGGTAACTTACTTTTCTCATCTAGATACTAATTCAGACATTGGTGATATCAAATTGATGATTGAGGTGTAGGATTTGGTATAGATCTTAATAGACAGAGGTATTTGTATCATAGAGGCTTGATTCTATCGTTTACAGAGCATTGATTGCCGGAGGAGGTGCTCCTGAAACAGAGTTGTCGTTACGTCTTAATGAGTACGCTAACACTCTGACGGGAATGGAGCAGTACTGCTTCAGGGCATTTGCCGAGGCTCTGGAGGTGATTCCTATCACACTGGCTGAGAACGCTGGACTTAATCCTATAGCTACGGTAACAGAACTGAGGAACCGTCATGCCAAGGGGGAGAGGACAGCTGGTATCAATGTCAGAAAGGTATGCGTATAAAATAAACCTAAATGATACAAAAATTCAATTCATGTACACTGCACTAAAATGGACAGTTGATGTGAGATTTTGTTCATTGTCACATGTGCATTTAAAAAAAGGAAAAGTAGGAAGATAAGAAAACAAGGATATATAACATGTCATGTATATGAATGAATTTTCTCTATACAGTATCAAATCTGGCCCCAAAATATGGATTATTATGATATGTCCAGTACCTCATTATTTCATACTCATTTTGCATATTTTAGGGAGCAATAACAAATATACTGGAGGAGAATGTGGTACAGCCAATGCTTGTATCAACAAGTGCTATCCACCTAGCATCAGAAACTGTTAGGAGTATTATGAAAATTGATGATATTGTAAGTATACATCTTGGTACTACATTTTATGGTAAATTATTTAAATCCTCTCTCTGGATGACAAGTACTTGCTTATCATTTATGTATTCTGCATTGTTGGAGTGAAAGTATTATTTGTGAATTCCCTTTTAAGTCAATTGTTGCATTGCCATTTATTTCTTTTCTAGGTGAATTGTGGGAGGTAGATGGACCAACAATTAAGTGTGATGTATACAAGGCATTGAATGTATGTGGTATGAGAGCTTAGAAGTATTCAGATTATCTTGTGGATCCTTACGTCCCTTTCAGCATAGCAGATTTCCCCCATGATCAAAACTGTGTCTGCTTTCACCTGACTATAATTTATTTCTATTCCATTGCCTGTAAATTGTATATTTGTGTTACTTTGATGAATGTGAATTTTTTATACAAAAAAAATTAAAAGAATAGAAACTGAAATGCTGTTTTCTTTTCACTGCCTATATGGTATTGATCAGTCTTATTTTTGAGTTTGGAAAGTAAAGGAGAACTCAAGGTCTTCTACCAAAATTATGCTGTTCACAACACGATATTCACCATTGGATAGGATTGGCTGACTCATTTTGACTTGCAGCCTTGCAACTTGTCATATGAAGGCTATATCAAGTTAAGATTTTTCAGAAGCTCACTTTATAAAATGTAATTGAATCGGTTGAGCAATACAAGCCAGATGGGCATTGGACTCTTAATTTTCCAGTCAAAAGATCAAGGTCAGTCTTTGTATAACGGATACCTCAAGTTATTTTTAACCTTCAGTTAGAAACTTTTTAAATGGAATGTTTACGACCAAAAAAAAGACTCCCAACGATTTCTGGTCTAAAGGTCAAATTTGGCATGAATGGAAAAGAATATTGCTGCACAATAGCTCGAGTAATTTCTCGCCTACAGAGATGAAACTCAATAAAAAAGATTGCCTACAATCTAGGAAGATACCTATAAAAGAAATATTTTTGAGAGGCCAATAGATAAAGGGTCAAGATCAAAGTTGATTTTCTTTGTACCAGGGTACTCTGAGCTGCAGTATTGAACAAAACCTTTTCAGATCGGGTAATTGTTCCTGTTGATGGTAAAAAAGTATTTATTTTCATACTTTAACATGATTAGAATTGGGTATCTGTATTTTCATACTTAAACTTGATTAGAATTGGGGTTTCTCCAGAATCTGATTTGTATTTGTTAGGTAAGGTCACAGTTGAGAAATTGATCCAGCCTCTACATTAGTATTTCACAGAAATGTTGACTGGTACCTCTTCGTTGGAAAAATCTCTTGTCAGGCCATTCAGCCCTACACAAATCTAAGTAATTCACTGATCCAACAATATCTTGTGTATGAAGATGTAACTGTGAGAGCTACAAGAAGATTTTTTCATAAATTGTCATTTGTAGCTAGAAAATATCAAACGCTGACCTCTTCATGAGTCAAGATCGCTACATCTAGGTGCGTCAGGCGTACGCAGATGCTTCCATATTGTTTTGCAAAAAAGGGAAAACTGCCCTGTAAATGCATAAAATCCATTCCTCCATGGACCAATTGGGGTCCTGAAAGCAATCCTCCAACCTTATGACTGAAAGTGCTTCCACATGAAAAGTACTCTGGCTACGCACCTTACATCTGTAAGGTCCAATGACAACATACAAGTGTCTTCAAAAACATGACCAAAAGTGATGATAGTCAACTGTATTCAAGTCTCCCTTTCAGGATGCCGTTAATTTTTGGCCGGATTGCAAAGCAATTCCGGTCTATAGATTGACGATGTCTGTCTGTCCGTCCGTCCGTCTGTCCGTCTGCCGTCAACATTTTGGTTAAAGTTTCTGGTTGAGGCAAAATCTAGGGAACTATATGCAGTAGAAACTTTATATTATACATGAAGGTTGCCCATGACAAGACCTTTCAATTTATGCCGTAACATTTGACCTAGTGACCTTGACCTTGGACTTTGACCTAGTTAAAGATTTTGGTTAAAGTTCCTGGTTTAAGCAAAATCTATGAAACTGTATGCAGTAGAAACTTTATATTATACATGTATGTTGCCCATGACGAGATCTTTCAATTTATGCCGTAACATTTGACATAGTGACCTTGACCTTGGACTTTGACCTAGTTAAAGATTTTGGTTAAAGTTCCTGGTTTAAGCAAAATCTAAGGAACTGTATGCAGTATAAACCTTTTATTATACATATAGGTTGCCCATGACAAGACCTTTCAATTTATGCCATAACATTGGACATAGTGACCTTGACCTTTGACTTTGACCTAGTTAAAGATTTTGGTTAAAGTTTCTGGTTTAAGCAAAATCTAAGGAACTGTATACAGTAGAAACCTTATATTATACATTTAGGTTGCCCATGATGAGACCTTTCAATTTATGCCATAACATTGGACCTAGTGACCTTGGACTTTGACTTAGTTGAAGATTTTGGTTAAAGTTTCTGGTTTAAGCAAAATCTAAGGAAATGTATGCAGTAGAAACCTTATATTATACATTTAGGTTGCCCAATGATGAGATCTTTCAATTTATGCCATAACATTGGACCTAGTGACCTTGACCTTGGACTTTGACCTAGTTGAAGATTTTGGTTAAAGTTTCTGGTTTAAGCAAAATCTAAGGAACTGTATGCAGTAGAAACTTTATATTATACATGTAGGTTGCCTCTGACAAGACCTCTCAATGTATGCTGTAATATTTGACTTAGTGACCTTGACCCAGTTGGTGACAAAAACTTACTTTGCAATCCGGCCATACCGTCTTTAGCGGTGTTTTATTAACACTTCATCTAAACATACGGATGGTACAACAAACTAAGGATATGGTGCATCCAACATAGAAGTAAAACAAACTTGGTGGATAGCTCTTTATTTACCGTGTCAAACTAGTAAAACAACAACATGGCGAAATAAAAATGTAAAATGGTGCAAGTTACCGATAGAAATAAATGTAATCTAATAGAAATCTATGTTACTGACCAGCCAGTTCATGTGTACATCAGACCGTTCAGTATAAGTTTATGTTACTCCTATTAAAACAAGCTTCACAACAAATAATTGCTCATTTGGGTTATTTACTATTGCTAAGTATGGTACTAGTTTTGCTTCATTTTTCCCATTAACAAAGTATATGCATGTGTTTAGATTTCTATCACACTCTGTTTTCACAATAAATGTAAATAAACACTTTGAATCTTAAACAGACCAGAAAAATAGAATTTCTTAAATACATGTATATTAAAATTCTTTATTTAATCTCAATTTGAAAAGTAAATCCTTAAGTTCAACACACTCCAAAGCCTTCATGTACAAGACTACCAATGCCCTCGGTGAGAAACTAAGTCTTGTTTTAAACAGTACTACAACAAACATAAAACACGTCTAAGAAATATTGACTCCGTATCAAATCGAACCAACCATCCCAAGTTTGACACATTCAGAAAATAGTACCGAGTTAACATTTAATCAAACCCTCTTACAAGGTCATACCATGTTTCTGTATAGTGCATATCCCATCTAACCTGAATATACTAATACCAAGTACAGGAGCACTGTAGTAATACTCTAAGCACTTTAACATCAGTGAGAAGGGACTTGACAAAATATAAGCTGTAAAAGCAAATCAATAACAATCACCATGTACATTTGTAAGGCTTAACATCAATAATATATCGCACATTTCTGTAATTCAAATAATATTGTCAAATTCTTTTTATTTATTTTGACACTTTTAAAAATGCTTAAATAGTCCGACACTAAGTTGGTTATAACAATTTTTCTCCGGAATATTATATTTGCCCTTTAGATCTCTCTCAAATACATGTAATTTATTTCCCCATTTTGTTCTGTAAATCACTACACTTTGATAAGAAAGAATGTGAAAAATAAACATTGAAGAAAAGGCTGTATGGAACCAAAATACAGGGGATATTGCTTGCTATAGAGCCATATTGGGGTACCTGTTGGATTGTGTATCACACGAGTGGACTAGATGTATGTAATACAAATGATACAAAATAATATATGTTCAGGTATGATGACATCATTTCCATTTTAACATTATGTTGAAGTCGCCAAGCAATTCATCATGTTTTAACTTCTGTATTGACTTAATATGTGGAAAATGACCTACTGTAAATGTGGTTATTTTCGCTGGGGGAAAATTTCATGATCATAACTTCAAGACTTTACACGTGGGGGAAATGTTCTCGATAAAAGTGTCTTTCCCATTGTAAGAATGCAGTGGGGATGTTTTCGTGAGGGGGAAATTTTCGTGAAGTCCCTTGATTCGTGAAAAACGCGAAAATAATCCCCACGCAAAAATTTCCACCTTTACAGTACATGTTTATGAATTCAATAAGCTCTATCTTAAATTAAGCTTAGTTACAGTAGGTTTAAAAACTGAACATTTTAGTTCTACACATTTACCATACAGACAATAAAGTGTCTTATTTTTATTACATTCCCTTCAATTTTCATCTGTTGACTATAATGGTAATTTCTTCTAAAGGATTTCTTCAATGATTGTCCTTGTAAGCCAGCTCATACAATAATGTGGAGATATAATGTCATTACAGGTACTCGTGCTTTATACACATGTTTTGCTCAAAGTACAGCATGCAAATAAAAATAATAACAGGTAAATAAATGACCAAATATTCTAAATATAAACAAGACTTGATGCTTGGAGGAGCTATGTAAAGAATCAATATTTACATACATGTAACAATTAATATGTATTCTAAGTTGAATTACAATGGGATACACAGGCTTGAGCAAATGCTGATGAAAGTCCACTTACATGCAGGTGCAATACAGGTCAACAAAAACAAATGAAAGGTGAATTTTCATTAATAATCTAGAGTTAATCCAAGTTAATTGCTGATACATTATTAAACAAATTTAATAAATACATGTACTATGACTCCAACTTCTTATCATCTTATTTTTAGAAAAAAATCTGTATTCAGTTAGTTTAAAGTGATATTTCATTTTCGTGTACCAAATCCTTCTAAATCATTATTTGCTTTTCTTCATCCTTGTACAAATAACAAACATAATCTGACTAGTTAATGAGCAATTTCTAATAATCTACGTACAATATCTAACATGACACATCGCAAGTTTTACTTGACAAAAGCATTATTTTAACACACAATAACATTCTATAGAAAAAAAAAACATTCTCCTTGTTGCACATACAATAGGATTACATTCTTATTTTAAAAGAAGTTAGTCTACATGTATTTCAAGCGACATTATCAAAGCGGTATAACAAAATGGGTGAACACTTTTGGTCATCATGACACAGAGAAACTTTTCTTTCAATACAGAGTTTTTTGTTTTCAGTATTTACCTTTAATCCTACAACATAAATTTCTACCTGAAAATAAATTACATAATAAGAGATCCAATTCTGCTAAAAATCCACTACTTCTTTCCTTTTAAAACAATTTTATCACAGATCACATTTATTTTGTATGCAAACAGTCTTTGATGTACTTATTTAGTACATCAAAAATTTTTGAAAAGCAAACAACTTGGCAATACATGTAAAAATATGTTATATTTTATTTTTGTTTTATGCTCCTCTGGTATCTGTTGTATGACGGAAGCAAAACAAAATCCAGTATTTCATATCTGACCATGTACAGAGAAGTGATATTGTGCCATGAATTGACCTTATTAACTTTTTTTCCTCTACAAGATGATGTGAAGCTAGCTATAAAGTATGTAAAACAAGCTTAATCCATCTGACTTTATGCTGATCTTGACCTTTGACATACTAAGCAATATAGATGATATTGCACATTGCTTTGTATATGTATATACATGAAGTTTATGCAGTGATAATTTTTCATACATGCTTTCCTCCTGATGTGAAAGCAGTCCAGCTTGCATCAGGCCTGTTAAGATATTTTCATCTGGTATTTCATGTATATTATAGATTGCTGGCATAATAACTGTTGTTTACAGCAATAATATACTATACTTCACTAAAGTTTACAAAAAGCCAATCCAGTGCCTACCATGAGATCAGAGTTATAATATGCCATTGTACATACAACATTACACCAACAACAACGACTATGTCAATACTGAGACAATGGTCAAATATTCACAGTAGAATATTGATGTTAAAAATTGCTATTTATGACTATAAATCTCAATGTAACAGCAGATCAGTATGTTTGACTAGATCATCTGTCACAAGTTTGTACACACATTATAGTTACAATCAATAGAATAATATAAATTTTTTGCTTGTATCATTGTCGTTTCTGAAGAAATTACTTTTTTCTCTTGATCAGACACTCATTGTGATTGTATAAATGCATCACATAATTTTCAGTAATTGTAATTACACGTAATTTAGCATATACAAGGCAAAAATGGGAAAACTGACATACATGTATTAGTGTATCCATGAATTAGAGCACTTGACTTATTTTCAATTATAATCGTCTTGAATGAGCACAACAAGGAACCCCTTACATATGAATCCAGCTAAATTAAGTACGAAGAAAGTACTCTTAAATTTAACCTTAACCATATCATTAATCGATCATAAATCTCAATTCTACGAAAGTATTGGAATAATCTGTGAATATCAATTATGAATAATCATCTTCATGAGAATCACTATATATCAAAATCAATATCAAAGAAGATTAAAGATCACTAAAAATTCACAAAGAAGATTAAAGATCACTAAAAATTCACTACAAATCTGGACATTAGCTGCATGGCAACAAAATATTATACTTCACAAAGCATTTGTTCAAGATTTTAACTGAAAGACATTCATAGTTGCTATACAATGACATCCAAATTTATAATGTTGCTCATACTGACAATTTACAAATCCTCTATCCTCAACTTGTCCTTTAGGAGTATTATGTATGTGACAAACAAGATTATTTCATATTAAAAGTTAAGATTTTCCAAAATAAGCAGAAACCATGTAGGCTATTTAAGGTTAAAAAAAACCCCTACATGCAAACATGTGAACAAGAGTCTATGATAAAGTGATAAAGGTATTTTTTGCCCCCCCCCCCCCCCCCCCCCCATCTTAACTTCTTTGTCCATGAACAAATTTCAAATAATTTTCAATTTCAAGAAATCAAATTTACTCAGATAATACAGCTTCAACGGCTACAGAGATTAATATAAAACAGACAGGGGACCTCTTCCTACATCAAAACATGCAATACATAGAGTAATATATCGTATGAGTATATGTATAGGACATTTTAATATATAAAGAACACTGGCTTAGTTTTAATTTATTTTAACATTAAGTATTAGATCCACTCTCTCGATCAGCGCCTTGTGCCGATGTCATTAAAATGGACCTTGTATGTGCTGGGAACACATACGTTGTACGATCAGAATAAAAATGTACATCTCACATTTAAAACTAGAGAATATTCTGTGATTGGATTACACAAATATACTTCTCACATCTAAAGGTAGAAAATATTCCTGGGTCGCGTTTACACAAAATATCTGAGTGAATCTCTAAGTAGATCTGAATACAAACTTTACAGACAAAATAATCTATTTCAAAAAAGACAGAAAGACTACAAAAGTAAAATTCTGATATACATATATAATTACATAGGTTGTAGCTAGTTCTTGTAGGTAAAATAAATCTTCAACTGGCCACAGGCAAGAGGTAAAGGCATTAGGATAAACATAATCTTAAAATCTTGTTTAAATTCATCCAAGTTCATAGGTAATAGAAATCACTTGATTTATGCTATACTTAATGAAATATTTCATTGTGAATGCAGTTTATTTGGGGTTTATTTTTCATCTTTTACAATAACATTTTCATATTCAAAATTTTGAGAAAATAGGAATACTTAATTCATTTTCATATTTTCATGAGAATATTCTACAATGTAAGATAAATGTATACTAAAAATGAAGAAAATTAAAACAGTAGAAAAAGGAATATTAAATTTCAACAAGGCATATTGATCATTGCAATTTTCCCTGTGTATTAATACAGCTCCCTATAGTATGTACTTCTACCGATGCCTAGATAATGGAACAGTAGCGGTACCAAGAAACTCCCACCTATAGACACCATGTAGTATGTTATAAACTTCTGAGGAACTTCAGAACCATATTTTCGATGTTCATCTATCTTCTTCTCGTTGATCTTGTATAATCTGCATAAGAATTTGATGGACAAAGGTTTGAATATTCCCCTGATCCCCACTAGAATGACGACCCCGACCAAGGTCCTTAACAAACTGTAGAGAAGCCAGTCCGATGTAAGGGGTTGTAACTCATACAGGATCGACTCCTGTGTGTATGTCAGCCATCCTAACTGATAGTTCAGCCATGCTCCAGTGGCCACACCTACAATAAAGGAACTATTCTTATTCTATGTTTTGGGGGTGTCAAAAAGATCACAATTAAATAAATGACATCCTTCAACTCTAAGTTGCCCAGAATAGTATTGAAAAAGTCTTTGACAGTATCAAAGTGGAAATCCATGTCATTCAATCTTTCCTATATAGTCTTATAGAATTTAGTGGCTCTAAACTATTTTAAAATAACAGTTCTTCTCTAAAATTGAACAGTGGCAGCATACTTAACTTTTAATGCAGCACTAACTTGTTGAAAATGTTTAAACTTCCTTAATCAAACAGACATTGTATAACATCACATACAATATATAGGGAAGACTGATCAATGATGCATCAAGAGAGAATCTATCACTTCTGTTTGTACAATGGAACTCACTCAAAATGCTCAAGTGGATAGAGCAGATCAAGGACAATTTGGTAACTTTTTATTACCAAAGATTCAGGTTTCAAGCCCTATATCATAATTCATTAAAATATGAAGCAATTTAGAGTTTATGGACTTTTGTTCTTTTCTTAATTGAAGACGTGTCATCTTACATGTATACATGTACTTTTAAGATAAAGATTCGACACCAAACTGACCTCCACAAATACCGTGAACATTTGCTGTATCTGCCCTGGCCGTGTTCCACACCTTCTGTTTAGGGTAAACCCAGCATAGACACAAATAGATCAAGGTCGTAACCAAGGGGGCCAAAGGATGGGTCACTTGTAGATGGTCCAAGGTCGCTACCCATGGCAACACCAAGGGAATAAGAACACAAGCACACAAATAGCCGGCCAGTACATCCTGAAAAATAAATTATTAGTATAAGGTAACTGATCAATATCACTACATAGAGCAACATTTACAATTTATCTAAATTATATGATATTATCGCTAATCAAATAAGTATTTGAAAATCACAAGTGATATACTGGTACAAATAATTGGATGTACCGTTTAAAATCATTAGCATACACCTTCTTTACTAAGTGACCTTGACCTTGGCCACATGACCTTAAGGTTAGATCACGAGCTCACGAGTACGTGCATACTGAAACAAGACTTGTCAGAACATAACATGTCAAAGGGTATTTGCTTGTAAATAGCAACATCCAGAAAGTGCTCAAAGCTCCATTACCCAGAAAAATATTCAAAACTTCATGTCAAGGCCACTGGGTAAAAAGTCGTGTTAACAATTAAGAGCTCTGGTCAGGAGGAATCTACATGTGAGATTTTAGTCCAACCTTCTATACAGTCCAAGAGACATGGTCCATGTTACAGTGTTTAAACGTACAATGTAGGTTTACGTCTAAGTCGATCAAGGCCACTGTGTCAAAAGTCATGGTAACAAATGAAAGCTCTTATGATCTACACGTGAAATATCAATTCGTCCTGGCGAGCTAAAAGATGTTGAATGTTCGGTGGTACAGACTGGCGGACAGGTACAGATCCCCTCGTCTGGGAAGGGGCATAATTCAATCTAACACAGGATGTTTAAACATTTCAAAATATTTCAAAAACATTTACATGAAACTTATTCCCATAGCCTCATCAAAGAGACATCGCAGATAGGAAGTATAAAAGAACTGTTTCATTGACGAGTTCGACCGGGTAAAGTCACATTACAATGTTTCTTTTAAATGTTGTACTGACTCTACCTGGCTTTGTGAACAATAGTGGTGCGCTACTACTGTCCTTCAGAATTATAGAGTTTAACGTCATCTTCGATACAAAGGCGTTGTAAAACCTGTAACAGTTTTTACCTGTGTACCTATAATTAACAGATTTTTCCGCGATGATTTGCGAGGTTGTGTTCTAGAACATCTTTTTTTAACATCCTTAATTTAAGTGCACCTGTATTTATTATGGAGGAGTTTGTCACAAGTAGCTCACGTGCTGGTAGATTTTCACCATACTTTATAATAAAGTACGCTACACATTCCAGTAGTGACTATAGAGAAGAACATTGGTGCAAAGATAAGTGGCATACATCATCAATACAACACAGCGCTAAAAATGCTGATTTTTTCCTACTTGCGCGTGTAATTTTCTCAAAATCATAGGCTATAACTCCCTCCCCCTTCCTCTTCTTCTAGACTCCCACGTGCTATTCAATAACTTACTCCCCCTTCATTTTCTTCTAGACTTCCACATGCTTTTCAATAACTTCCTCCCCTTCATTTTCTTCTAGACTCCCGAATGCTTTTCAATAACTCCCTCCTCCTTCATTTTCCTCTAGACTCCCACATGCTTTTCAGTAACTCCCTTCCCCTTCATTTTCTTCAAGACTGCCATATGCTATTCAGTAACTCCCTCCCCCTTCATCCCACGTGCTATTCAGTAACTCCCTCCCTCTTCATTTTCTTCGAGAATCCCACGTCCTATTCAGTAACTCCCTCCCCCTTCATTTTCTTCAAGACTCCCACATGTTATTCAGTAACTCCCTCCCCCTTCATTTTCTTCAAGACTCCCACATGTTATTCAGTAACTCCCTCCCCCTTTATTTTCTTCAAGACTCCCACGTGCTAATCAATCACTAAGAGAGAAGACAAAAAAAAAATACATCCACCAATCTGAGCTTTTGATAACCATCTTGGTTATAAAACACAATTCCGCATGGCTTTATATACTAGTATCTAAAATTTTACAACTAAGAGGTTTGTCATACCAGTAATTATGTTATGTAATTTTCATAGTCTTTATTGCATTCGTGCACAAATTTGACATTGTTCCTTTATGTTCGAAGACTTTTAAAATGCCATTCATTATGTAGTAACATCAAACGGTCAAATCAAATACAACCTACAAGAGATTTTTTGCCTTTTCAGTATGTTGAACTGTAGTGTTTGATGTTTACATGTCGTGTGTCTCTTTTCCGTCTCGTGCTGTACTCGTCTTTTGTGTTTTTGCATCGGGTGTTTTGGTGTTTTACTGTTGATGCTGCAACGGGGTCTTGTTGGAGATATCCTCCCTTCTTTTTTTTTTGGTGTTGACCTTGACCCTAATTTTGAGCGGAGTCTCACTATTCTTTGCCATTTTTGCAACTTCCCAATTTTAATAGAAGCATGTTTAGCCATTCATGAAAAGTGCGAGTCACTTCCAGAAAGATGGACAGACGGACGCCTGATAAACTAAAGCAGGCGACATATAAAAAAAATATAGATAAATAATTTATATCCACATACTTTTCACCTCTAACTAGAGAATGGTTAAAGTTATATATACATATATAGTTATGCTGCAGCGGGGTCTTGTTGGAGATCTCCTCCCTTCTTTTCATAAAGGACATTACTGGTAAACTTTGGCAGCATTTGGAGCTCTTCCGTAAATGGCCTACATATGTTCAACTCAGTTTATTTAAAATTTCGTAATCGTCCTTTAAAATTACTTAAGACATTATGTAATTCGTGTAATTTTATACAATTCCTTTACTGATTAGTCAGTATATGCATTTAACTGAGTATCTAATTTTAAGATATTTTGCATTGTAACCAGTGGCGGATCTAGGATTTCAGAAAAGGGGGGGGGCAAGGTTTCAGCTTGAAGGAAACTGTACGCGGAAAAACTAACAAGCAAAAAAAAAAAAAAAAAAAAGGGCGAGACGAAAAACGTGAACCTCAAGACGAATGGTCATGGTCTAATTAAGAAGAGGGGAGCGGAGTTGATTCATTTACTTAAGGTAGACTGGCGAGCGTAGCGATCCGGAAAATTTTTTCAGATATGAAGTTTTCATTTGTTTTCAAATTTAGTCATCCAGACATATATACATGGTATATACAACTTAATTTTTGGAATAGATGGTTACATTTTGTCATGAGAATACATTCTTTCTCAATTTCCATGCTCCATTTTTGTTTGACCAATTGGGGAAGGTTGGGAAGATTAGGGCATTACAACCCCACTATCCACCTGTCTAAACTGGTTAGATCGGCCCATGAAATGAAGCTTTTGGTAATTATTCTAGTGTTAATTTGATTTTGAATTTTGTATATGTTTATGACATATGAATCCGTTGAAACACGATGACAAAGAAAGTTGAAGACAAAGTGAAGACGAAAAAGTAGACAACTAATGAAAAATTAAGTGCAGCGAGCGAAGCGAGCCGAAATTTTTCCAAAAAGTAAAGAGAATAAGCATAAAAAGAGTACTCCGAATCAATAACTTTGGGTGAAAAAGGGGGGGCCCAGGCCCCCTGGCCCCCCCCCTCTAAATCCGCCACTGGTAACGACGGCACGGGCCATTTCCCATCCCATTTTTTTCCTAAAAAATATTTACCAGTTCATAATCGTCGTCCTAAATGACTTTGAACTTTCACCAATGTTCTAGAGTAATCTTATTTAGAGAACTAACATTTTCCCTCATATACGTATTTCATATGATTCTAGGTGTTTAATACTTCTAGCGTTTCGGCCAATGGAAAAAAAAATGACCTTTGCTCGAAAACACGAAGACTAAATGGTTGCGCGGACGGCTCAGTACAAGTGTGTATATTTTGAATTGACAGAACTGGTATACTTGTAGCTATGGAAGCTAGCTTCTTCCATGCTCATCCTCATATTTTGGTTATTGATCATATGGTATAAAGAAAGTACAAATCAATTTAGTTTGAAATAATCAGATTATCTTTCCGCCCTTTACCAGATAAGGGTCCACATTTACTTTTAAGTCCACGGGTTTAATTCTGTGGTGATAATAACATTCCTCGGTCATACCAATTTTAAAGTTGACAACGACAGACCTCTCTACCTTCACGCTATACTATCTGTCTCATCATATTGTTTACCCGGGCATGTGGGGTGATATGGGTCTATTTACATCTACCTTATTAATATCAAAATCTCACGACCTATTGACTAATTAAAGAAGCTTATGAAATAACTAAGGTGTTTAACCAAGATTTTGAATAAGTGCAACAAAAACAGGACAACTGATGAATAGCACAAATGGAAGTCTTAACTTAGAAAACTAAGAGGGGATTTACCTCACACGTTTAATAGTATTGAGACGAACTTTAGAAATTAGTTCCTTTTCATAATAGACTCGCATTCACCATGTCCACAAAGTAGATGCAAGCCTTTTCTGCCGTAAGGCTAAGCTTTAGGGATAATAATACATCGCACATTTTCTGTGTATAATCGCATAAAATCTTCTTTCAAAGCCCTGAAACCTGGACATAAAATTAACATATGGACTGCGAAAAAGAGAAATCTATTCTAGAATCACCCTCTGTCAATAACAAAAAGATGCTAAGGTTAAATTCAGCATACATTATTTTAAATCATTGATATAAAAATGTACATAATTACTAACTTTGCTATTCTGTGAAGCAGAGATGAATACAGATTTCTCCGTAAAACGATTTAAAAAAAATTGTTTTCATCTGCAAGTGGAAGATTTTTGAATGGCTTGTAAGTTGTTTAAAGAAATCCCACTATTCTGTCCGCGTTATACAAATAAACTTGTTCAAAGATCAATTTGTTATTCAATAGCATGAACAGAATACTAGTAATTACGTTGACAAACCTGTTTTTGATGGCGCCACAAAATGCGTTAAACATACAAAAAAGAATCTAAGACGTGCTTGTGGAACATTTTATCCCCGTCACTAGTTTTTGTTTTCAGACAGGGCGGCCTTACTGCAATGCCAAGGTCATGGTGTATAATGCCAAGGTAACACATGAAAGCTGTTGTTACAGTGCATACACACATGAAATTTGAACTCCTTATGATACAAGATGTCAGAGACATTGGGGTAAATGTACTACAGGTAGGTCAAACTCAAAAGTTCAAGGTCACTAGATCAAAATGTCAAGGTATCAAATGAAAGGTCTCACAACAGGCAATTCACATGTGAACTACATGTATCAACACCATATTTTTTATGATTGATATTGCCGTGTATTGTTCTCAAGGTAGCTCAGAATCAAAAGTTCAAGGTCACTAGATCAAAGGTCAAGGTATCAATTATCAAATCATTTGAATGTAAGCTCTGCAACATGTGAAATATCAATTACCTGCTGCGGCTAATGTTTAAGTTTTTATTGAAGTTCTAAAAATTAGGTCAGTCATGAAGATCAAGGTCAAAAGGTCAAATGTCATGGTGTCAATGGCATTGTCTTGAGAAGAATGTGTATGAGAAACATCCAAAAACGAAGTCATCTGCATACCACATTGGTTTTAAACATCCCTTTTATTAAAAAGGGAATCCGATTAGGGTATAAATATATATAAAAACATACAGAACTAAGAAATGTCAAAGGAAGTAGATTTCTCAACCATTCTGAGGCCAAGTTTAAATACTCCAGGCGACCTAGACCCAATCCCTTCTGTAACAGCAATAATGCACTTTAATGATAATGCAAAATGCAATCCGTCTTGTGTACATCTTGTTTGCTCTCTTCTCTTCCTAATCCTTACTAAGTACTCTATTAAACAAGGACTGCATAGCAAATTGTAATACGGCTAAATTTTCTGACAAAAGGAGCCCTTTGTACTTTCCTAGGTTAAGGCAAATCTGACATAGTGGATTTAATCATTAGTTGTATTTTAGTTATTGCTTGACCATTTAAACTGTAGCTCATCCCAACCTGTGCTATATTAAGTATTCCCAGGTTTAGTTAGTATTTTTTCCTCCTACTTGTTGTGTGTGAAGTACCTACTGTCATTGTATATATATATTTTTTTTGTGTGTGTGAGCTTTAAATCTGCTAACCCATCATGTTCATAGTGCAAAATTGTAGATGATGACATGACTGTTTATGTGTAAGGCACCATACCCTTACTGTAGTAAGGCACCATACCTTTACTGTAGTAAGGCACCATACCCTTACTGTAGTAAGGCACCATACCTTTACTGTAGTAAGGCACCATACCTTTACTGTAGTAAGGCACCATACCCTTACTGTAGTAAGGCACCATACCCTTACTGTAGTAAGGCACCATAGTACCATACCCTTACTGTAGTAAGGCACCATACCCTTACTGTAGTAAGGCACCATACCTTTACTGTTGTAAGGCACCATACCCTTACTGTAGTAAGGCACCATAGTACCATACCCTTACTGTAGTAAGGCACCATAGCCTTACTGTAGTAAGACACCATACCCTTACCGTAGTAAGGCACCATAGTACCATACCTTTACTGTATAGGCCTGTAAATCTTAAAAATTACAATGCTGAATTTATCTGTTTGTTATAATGTTACATGCCAAAGCTGTTACTGTGTGTGAATCTCATGACACCGACCTACTCACTAACTTTGGCTGTGTCAAATCTCTATCCTTATGTTTCACTTACCAGTGGACATGGTGGAGGTGTTATAATGCAACCCAAGCAACTACTGGTATACAGTGTTCATACTAGTGTTTACATCCCTAGTTCTAACAAGAGCTGTTTACATCCCTTGTACTAATAGAGATGTGTACAATGTACATCCCTGGCACTTTAATGTACCAGAGCTGTGTGCATCTCTAGTTCCTAAAAGAATTACTAGAGCTGTGTGCATGCCTACTTCTTACAAGAGCTGTTTAAATGATACTAGTTGTGTACATCCTTAACAATTACCATAGCTACAGAGTTCATCCCTAGATATGTAAAGCCCTACGTTTATAGATCTAATTTCATTCTATGAATCAAAATGTGTGAATCCCTAGATGCCTGCGTTTATATGTGAGCTATGTATTTGGTATTTACATATACTTACTAGAGCTGTGTGCATCCCTAGGTACATGCGGCTTCCACCAACTAAAATAGCCCAAGTAAAGGCAATAGGCAATCCGGCAAGCAATGAACACTGAAAAAAATTTCGTATAAAGTGAATGTTAAATAATCTTAGCACAAGTAAAGCAAATGAAACATGTGTACCTCTATCATGTCTATGTACATGATCTATTAAAAATACTTAAAGTATTTCACAAAGAATGCAATCAACAATTAGTTATACATTTGTACCTACATTTACAAAGAAGATTTTTTGTGGAGGTGAATTTTCATTCAACATGATAAACTGTTAAAGGAATACAATCTTTATTAATACAACAGCTGTAATGTAAAATGTAGGTCAAACTCCATGGTCAAGGTCAAAAGGTCAGAACTTTTGGTATCCATGGAAAGGCCTTTGTCACAGGGAAATTCTTGGGGGAATACACATTTTAAATAGGAAAGCAATGTCACAGTCCTTTTAAAAGTTATGTCCAATGATAAAGTTTTCCAAAAGTACATGTAGGTCAAAGGTCAAGGTCACTTAGCAAAGAATATAAGACAAGTTTTTATAGTCTAAATTAATCCGGTGAGCGATGGTAAAGGACTTAATAGGTGATTGAAGGACATACTAGTAACTACATGTAATTCGATATTCAACAAGCCAGCAAATATGACATTCTAAATACTGACAGTAAATTTTTTATGGGGGGGGGGCGGACTGAACGCACAATCATCTCTTTCATATCAGTTAGTATTCATGATTGATATGTAGGTGTCGAGATTGGCACGGTAGCATTTACTTATCTCTGAGAGACGAGGTCTAAGTATCGGGGGTTTATCACAGGGCTGACGATACAAACAATCAATATCCCAATCCAATTTTATTATAAATGGGAGATCAGATATACTTGGGCTACTCCCTTACAAAACACAGGGTACATGTTTTACATAGTATATCCTATTTTGCAAAAATATGTTTACCGTTACTGGATAAACATGTAAGGGCATAAATGATAGATATAGAGTAAATATTTCCATAAGAAACACTTCGCCCGGGTTAAACTCCTTCTGTATTTCCACAACTGTTAAATATCCTGCCTTTATTAAATATTTATGAGTGCATTCATTCGTTGATTCCGCAGTTCAGTCAGTACTTGGTAGATATATATAGCGACCGAGGGAAAGTTAATTAATAGAAATGGGCATTTAGATGATTATTTCATCATCGCGAATAGACAAGATGCGAAAAAGCCCATGACAGTAACATAAATGTAATTTTAACAAAAGTGACCACATAATACCACTAACCAAGGTCAAAAAGACGTCACCCGTGTGTTGAAAGGTCAAGGGCAAAAGGTCAATCCTTTGTATCGTTTAGGAGGACTAATTGTTACAGGTGAAAATAGGTTATGCGAAGGTTTAAAGCTTCTTATAAAAAACTCAAAATGTCAAAGAACAAACAGGACAAATAGATATGGTACAAGTATGGGGGGTTAAATATAGATCATCATGCAGTCCTTATCGTCCAACTTCAATTTTCATAATTAAAATGTCAAAATCAGAAAACGACAAATATCTTCTTTTACACTTGCATAACTAAGATTGTAAATTCTTCCCTCCTTGTTATGTGTTCATTTGTGTAATCAAAATGCAAAAAGTCACTTCATTACTGTGGGTTCAAGCACCTTTACATTAGCTACTTTACATAAGTTATAATAATGCTGTATAAGAGGATACATGCAATTCAAGTGACTGACATTCTCTACGTAGTAAACCATAAATGTGGTTCACACTGATGAAAGTACAAGAAGTACAAAGTCTAATCCTTAATACGTACTTGATTAGCTGGGCATTATATTACAGCACAATGTATACATGTATTATACTTGTACAATCAAACTGTTGTAAACTTTATATCCGACAGGAAAGGAGGAAGGGGAGATATTATCTCTGTAAAATTGACAATGTGTCCCTTATAAACATATCATATTCAATCTACCGGCATACATACAGACAAAACTGACAAAGTCAAGAAGGAACCTGCCAATGATCATGATGATTTATTATTCAACAGATCTAGATAGCTAAATACTTGAAGTGAAGTTCAGAACTATGCTATTAATACCACATATGTGCTTTGTAATTCCTATAACCAGGGCCCCCATGTTTGAGCCTGGCTCAGTTAATACAAATCTGTGTGCATACAGCAAGTGCCATAACAGTTGACACTATACCCCTAGACTAGTGATTACCGTATCTATAAGCTCAAAAATTTCCTAACTATAACATTGTTTATACCGATATATCAAAAATGTGATGAATATACATGTACTTCTGAATCTGAAATCTTTAATCTATAGCATATAAGCTACATAGTCCTACATCATGTACATGTAATACATTTACCATGAACATGGTATGTTCATAATGTTGGTAACTTTTCCATGATAATAGATACATGTTCTAACAGTTCTATAGTACATCGTGAGTCATGTTACTCTCTAGAATTTTTCAGCAGTAGTTGTTGAACTCGTTTTAAGAGGAGTATTTCAGCTTGAAAGAATTTAAAGTTGATTACATGCATCCAATAATGACAGATATTCAACACACTTAAATTCTCAATGGCAGTCATGACACACCCTAAGATCCTGCATGTGCAGATTTAAAGGGGCATTGGTTTATAAAATTTCATTTGAGTGACACATTTTCAATTTTGAAGCATTAAATTACCTTTTCTCTTTGATACAAAAATAAAAATGACTTTAAAAAAAGCCTGTAAAAAGTATGTGTATATCAACAAATTGTCTGTGAAACACAAATGCCCCATCAATAAATCTGTCAGTGTCAGCACATGTACATGGTATACCAGCTCAGTTATAATGTAAATAAAGGAAATGCAAGCATAGCATCCCCTCCAATTGCATGGTCATGCAATCAGAAAAAGGATTTTAAAGTTTACTGTCATCTTGACCTCTGACCCTTGACCTTAAGATCATTAGGATTCATCCTCTCCCCTGAGGGAACATTTGTTAAAGGTTTGGTGTTTCTATGATTCCTAAAGGGCTTCCAGTTCTACACATGTATACTGATCACAAGGACTCTAAGCCTAAGTGCACTGTGACCTTGACCTTCGACCCTTGAAAAATAATAGGATTCATCCTCTCCCCATGGGGGAACATTTATGGAAGATATTGTTTCTATCATGTTCTATGATGATTGCTGTCATCTACGCTGTTCACAAGCATTCCTGTGATCTGACCTTTGACCTTGAAAATCAATAGGGTTCTTCCTCTTCCAATGTGGAACATTTGTGGAAGGTTCAATGTTTCTATGAAGATTCCATTGGCTTCTATGCTGTTCACAAGGTCCTAAGTCCACTGTGACCTTGACCTTTGACCTTGAAAATCAATAGAGTTCTTCATTTTCCCATTGAGACAATTCATGGAAGGTTTGACATTTTTATGATGATTCCTGCTTGTCCACCCTTCTGAATTTTTATCCATTGTTCACGTTTTATATTCCAAAGTATTAAACATTTGTGCCGTTACCTGAGTTGACGTTGGCAAACAATAACAAGGGAGTTTAAATCAAATACACAATCAATACCTTAACAACTCGGGTATTAAAAACGACACAGATTGATTAGTATTGAGGATTTTTTGACGTGATTTTAGAGCGTTCTGTGGTTGCCGTATTTTCTTCTTTTTTTAATCTTATTTACATTTTTTACATCACGTTGTTTCTTCTCATAAAAATGAATTAAAATCTTGGCTTGCATAAATGGTGTCACTCGAACAAGATTACATCGTATTACGATGCTACATGTAATGCTTTATTTATTTCATTGATCGAATTATTTTGTGAGCGAAAAAAAAAAACAATGAGAAGGCCTACATTGTACATGCATGTATTTAGCGACGTTAATTGACTATTGTCTTTGGGACAGCTGACCTTTATCAACCTATTACTATCAAAACATAGACTGATTACCGGCTGATGGGTATATAGCCAGAGGCGGATACAAGGGGGGGGGGGGGGGGGGGTCTGCCCCCTCCGGCACTGACCCAAAATTTTCTGAAAATACCTATTTCAGTAAAAATCGGCAAAATTCGCCCCACAACCCCCAGGCAAAGGGGGCATTGGATCCACCACTGATAGCGTAGATAATTGGTAACGTTTTTTTTTAAATAAACAGTTAAAGTTTATGAAAAGACGGAACAACTGAAATCGATACAAAATAATCAATATTACGCTGATTTTTTCTTATGGAACGTCCAAAAATCTGGACTTTCCATGTCCCGGCGGCTCCAGGACATATTTTTGTCGGTCAAAATTGTCCCGTGTGGGACAATGGCAAGTATATATTAAATTTAACGTATCCAATGTACAAATGGAGATCTCGCTGAAGTCTTGTCCATTTAAACAGTGTTAAAATTATCTCAGTAATCTTCGGCAGTGTCTCTATAGTTTCTGTAACTTGAGCAACGGTCGGTATGTTGACCTTTGATGATAGAAACCATTTTTTATGTTGTATTGGGTATATTAATGTAATATGAACTATGGCAAAGCCATGAAGGGGACGTAGCACTCATAGAAAAGTAAAAAGAAAGGAGTACGTGGATCTCAATCAACACAACAGTAGGTTGCAGCACCCATAGCAAAACCCCAAAACACCCAATGCAAAAAAAAAACAAAAAAACACATACACACACAGAACAGACACCCACAGAAAGAGACGCAAAAGGGACACCAACTAACACCATAGAAACATTAAACATAGAAGACCACACATAAACCAACGAGACCAATGGGCAACTGGTGCAGACTTAGGACGCCGGCCATCTGCCGTGCCGCGTACGTAGCATACGATGTGGTTGTCCTGGATTACGTGTGCACAACCCTCCCTCTATTACGATTTCCCAGAGATCTCGAAGAACGCACAATTATGGTGTAAAACAACCTCTTCACTGTTAGATGACCACACACAAACAAAACCATAATGCGCAGGAGTCCAAGCCACAGATGAATATAAAAATGGATAAGAGAACATGCCGCGTCATGCGTAATACAGTCCGTGCTCTGCCAGCTATAGCGAGCTCATATATATGTTATCACCCGAGGAGTCCGACTGACATTTAGAAAGGACATGTGGTCAGGGCCCTGTCTTCTCTAAAGAGGTTAAAGTTCTGTTATCCTCCTAGTTATGACAATCACAGTGATTTCTACCTCAGCAGCATAATGACATTTAGCTCGTAGTGCTACATGTAGCCTCTTGCATATTTTTCTCACCATTGAAACTATTTATCAGTAAAATTCACACACAATGGCAGATTCAAGGGGTGCGCAGGGGGTGTCCCCCTCCCAGGCACTGACCCCAAAATTTCCAAAAACAGGTATATTTTGGCCCATTTTCAGTAAAAATCGACGAAATTCGCCCCTTAGCAAAGGGGGCGCTGGATCCACGACTGACACAGGTCAGTGATTTAGCTAGAGCGAAATATTATAATTTCTACCACATGGACAAAACAGCATGATGACATGAAGCTCTTACTAGCCTCCTGAAAAGCGATATTGTCTCTTTTTTAATTTACTTATTCTATTGATCGTTATATTATTCATGTCATAACCTCATGTATTGAGAAAGTGAATGAATGAATGAAAAGCTTGAGGACGGCTACACATGTACATTAAGCTCTGACCTTGAAAACCAAAACTTGCTGTCCTATCAATTCATGGACAACACAAAGTTTCATGAAAATCTTATGTTACGGTACATATATATGTATCTGTTGCTTTTCCGTGAGTGTCTGTCTGCAATATCTGTTGGTATTCCAAGCTCAGTATGGTCTTTGCATTAAATTATTGTGGGGAAACATTATTACATGTAGCAGAGGGAAGGTGGGGGTGTTCTGGGTAATTAAAATGACTGGCTTGAGATTTCTCATCAAATCATAGCAAGACCCCCCTCCCCCCCCCCCAAAAAAAAAACCAAAAACAAAAACAGATTAAAGGGCTGACGAAATACTTTGCCGAATCGTGCTTATGAATTAATTACCCCCCCCCCCCCCCCCTTAAAAGGGAAAATGAAATAATAGTTATTAGTAGATCCAGCATGAAATAAATTACGATTTGACATGTCGATCATTCCGAAAGAAATGTTTTTAAACAATATTTGAAGATAAAGAGATGTAGCAATAGATAAATAAATAATACTAGTAGACAAATAAATAAAAATGACAGATAAAAAACTAACTAAACCCCCCCCCCCCCCCTTTCAAGAAAAATGATAATGACAATACATCCAGCTTGAAATAAATGACGACTTACGTGTCATTTCTAGAAAAAAAAATGTTTGCAATCAATATTTTGAGATAATTTAAGAGATGTACAACAATATAATAGAAACCACAGGTTGCCGATGTTTATATATCTATAAAAAAACAAAAATCAACCCGTCGTTGTTATTTATAATACGTACAGGGAAAAAAAAGATCCAGCAAAGAATTTAAATTGTCAATTTGATCATCGATGTACTATATCTTTGGCGATTCCCCATTGCTCCTTGTAGTTGCATGACATAATTATGAGTGCACGTGTACACTACATGTGAGTGACCTAAATGTCAATGTGACGTAGTCAATGACGCGCCATGCCAGACGAACTTCAAGGACTGGCTGTGCATGCACCGACACTGAGTAAAGTGTGTACAGCACTTGTGGGTACCCATGGGTTCCATTAGTTTTTAGGATGTATACTGTGCAAATTCGGGTATTAGTGGATCAGACTTATTCAAAATTTAGGTTGAATGTTTGATCTACTTTTGTCATTCATCTTCGCCAGTGGCAGTGAAATGTTATGTCGAGGTAGGTTGTGATTATCAAACGTTTCTAACAATAGTTTCGACTGAAATCGATATGTTACATGTTGCTTGCGGTTCGGCAGTATGATCTTACGATGAAATATTTCATTTCGTGTTTAAATCTCTGTTAAAAAGCGTCTTCCCTCTTTATTTTTTTACTTGTTAATGTATGCGGTACACAAAACTTCACGCGCATTTACGTTTCAAAAAACGACGTCATAATGGCACATCACAAGCTGCCGATGTTTATCTATTTAAAAAAAATAAATGAAAAATGACCGTTTGTTGTTCTTCTTTCTCTGTATGTACGATGAAAAACAACAAAAGGTTGGTTTTTATTTTTTGATAGATAAATATCGGCAGCCTGTGATGTGCATTTCCATTCGTAACCTTTCTGTCTTCTCTAACGTTCGCCGTTTCCGCATGAACCGTGCACACAAATTTTGAATCGAAGGTAATGGTAAAAAAACCGGGAAAATGCATGCTTTTTTGCTTATTCATGTACACACGTCTATCTTGATGGCGACTTCGTCGGCGCTTCGCGCCGACTACGTCCCCTATAAATATGCCATGATTCTAACTATATACCGGTATTACACTTGATATTTATTTGTACAACAGATACCTTAAACATGAGTACTTGAAAATACGGAAAGTTCAAGCACAATTTTTTTGTAAATCTTAACTTAGGTATTGTCGGGGTGTATCAATACTTGGATCGCGAAAAAAAATATCGCGATGCATCGATGAATCAGAGTATCGTCCCAGCCCTAGTCACAAGGTAGAAATTTTTATTGCTATTTGAAAGGATAGTCACTAGTAATATGCATGCAAACTAGGAAAGCCTAGCACTTAATCTTACCATTCAAGAGTTATGGTGACAACGGTTAAATTTTCGGGAACAAACAGATATATTAAGTTTTTAAGGACAAACAGGCAGATGGGACAAAAACTATAGCATGTATATGCTCCTTCATTTCTGATTTGGAGTCATGAAATTAATTGTACATGTAGTGTCAAACGAATAAACTCTTGTTTTTGAGAATTTTCTAACATGTACATTTGTATCAGTACATGTATGCATGGTATGTACAATAAATAAATTGTGTAAAAGTTAGTCACCTTGTATACTTCACTTCCAATAAAGAGAAGGCAGAATGGAATGACAGCTCCTACCAATGAGTGTGTTGATGGCATACCGTATTCAAGACCGTATCTGTGCTCCATTTTTACCACAGGTGGGGAGGCTGGACGTGGCCAACAGATGACATCTTTAGCAGCTTGACCAAGCCACATGGCTAGATGCCACACAAAGGCCATACGCCGCAGCAGAGTGCAGTCTACGTTCCATATTAAAAAGGGGAAAAATGTCAGATAGAAAAGCTCGTTACCTAAGCTTGCACCAAACAAGAATAACAGATAATAGAACTTATTTTTCACATCATAGTCAGACTTCCTCTCTGTTATATGGTTTATATACTGAGTATTTTCAGATGAAAGCTCTGATTCAACAGAACCATTTTGCACGACCCCGTTTACTCGAGTACAAAATCCATTTTTAGTCCTAATTTCCTCTGTACATATATTTCTCTTCACAAAACCATTTTTGTGTTCGATTCCATTTGTTGCATGTGGTTTTATATAACCATTTGTGCCTTTATGAACATTTCCGTTAGTTAAAATTACACCGTTCTCTCTTTCTAAGTCAGAAGTACAAACATTTTTGCGACTTTCACTTTCACGAGAGACAGATTTTAATTTTATTCCGCAGTATTTCTGAAAATCTGCAACGAGTTCCGCACTTTTAAGCCAAATATACACATTTCTTACGGACTCCATCCTTAGCAGAAGATCACATTAATTTTCTCTCATTGAATGATTCATTTCGGAAGTTTACAGCGTGATTATCCTTTGTCCATCTGCCGTGACACAAATGACACAAAGTGGAGGTAACTCTCACTGAACAAAGTCAGATTTATTTTTACTGCCACGACAGTTTTGCTGTCGTCAATTATAGATAGTCCCATTGTACCGTACTGGATGCCCCCTTTTTAATAGCAGATTTAGGGGGAGCGAGAGAGGTGTTCCCTCTTCCCCAGACAGTGACGGCCAAATTTTACCTTAAACCCTACTACTGTAGATTTTTGGACTTTTTTTAGGGGGAGGGGGGGGGGGGGGGAATCGACTCCCGGCCGACAAAGAGGACACTAGATCCGCCTCTATCCCTTTGTAAAGGGACACTACGATATATCTGGATCCAAATAGAAAGGGGATGGTGTAACTTCTCTTCATTGTAACAAGTTCCTGTGACTGACTTGTACTCCTCAAAGAGAAGGGACTGAGTCATGCGATTTCCAGCACACTAAAAGGAAAACATTAAAGGGATCTAGTCTCGATATTTTCTCCCCTCCACCTTATTTCTAAACGAAAACTGATTTGAGACCCTCTTGTACAGAGTACTTTGTATTGATGGCTCAAATAATTGTAAATTCTACCGTATAAAACCGAGAAGAAAAGTTCTAAGCGTTTTTAAAATCCTATCCAAGCAAAGAAACAATTTAAGAGGTGAAATTTAAGAGGTGAAATTAGGAGAAAGTATCATACAACAAGTCGAGGAAAGCAAACATCTAGGCATCGAACGAAATAGTAACAACACGCCAAATATACAGGAAAGGTTAAGAACAGCAAGGAAAACAATGTATGCACTTATGGGGGCAGGGATGCACGGGACAAACGGACTATC
Organism: Pinctada fucata; assembly: GCA_028142955.1. Lineage (NCBI taxonomy): Eukaryota > Metazoa > Mollusca > Bivalvia > Pterioida > Pteriidae > Pinctada > Pinctada fucata. The sequence goes on along the minus strand of AP027107.1, from coordinate 61,893,360 downwards.
CCCCATCATTACTTTCAATATGTGGACGACTTATGTCATCCCAAGAATGTTACACGGTATTGAGATGCTTACCATCAGGAAAGGTGATATCAACAGCCTTGAAATGTTCCAAAGAAAAACACTTAAACAACTGCAAGGTCTACCTAAAAACGCTCCAACTGCTGCTGTATACCTCCTTATTGGAGCCATCCCAGCCGAAGGATTGATTCACTTGCGCTTTCTCAGCACCTTTGGAAATATTATCCAAAACAAAGATTCATTGGAATATAGAGTGGCCAAAAGACAACTTGTTTACAAAGATGGAAACTCAAACAGCTGGTTCACAACACTTGTACAAATTCATGAAAAATATGAACTGCCAAGCCCTATTACTCTTTTGGAAACCCCGCCAAACAAAAATCAATGGAAAACTCAATATAAAACAGCTGTGAAAAAATTCTGGCACGATTCCCTAGTAGAAGAAGCTAATTGCAAAACATCACTGAACCTTTTGGATACAATAGGACTAAAACCAGGAAAACCACACACAGTCTGGGAGAATGTGAAGAACAATCCATTCGAAGCTCACAAGGCAATGGTGAAAGTAAAGTTAATGACAGGAACATACAGATTTCAGTGCGATAGAGCAAAGTTTTCAGGGGGGAGGATTTCAGACACCTGTAAGCTATGTAAGAAAGAAAGCGAAGACATGCATCATTTCCTCTTTCAATGTGAAGTCTTGGACACAAAGAGGAAACCTTACATCCAGAAATTGAAAAGTATCCTGTCTGAAACACATGAGGAACAAGTTATAGAAGGCATCATACAGGACAATGAGAAAATGGTACAACTTACGGTGGACTGTACCCATCCTGCAGTTTCCAGGATTACCCACAAGAACAGGGGGAAAATAGAGCAAACAGCTCGTGGGATGATTTATGCACTACACAGGGAGAGGTCAGCTATTTTAGTAAAAGAATAATTTTAAAAAGCAAACACATAGATCTATGTTATTCTTTTATCCCTTAACGAAAAGATTCTATAAAGGTTAGCTCCATAATGGACCTTTTAAAATAGCCAATTATTATCCTTTTATTTTTTTTACATTAATTTAATTAATCCTTGTTATTATATTCTTAAAAACTAAGGCTAACCAAAGACCTTTTAAAATAAATAGCCCTTTTATGTCAATTTTATCAGACCATCTTAAAAGGATATGCTGACAGCATCTATTTTACATACCCCACACCTACCAAATGTATAAAAGTTGTTTTACTAATATGTATAGTCACAGCACAGTTATTTTTATACTTTTAATTTCAATGAACATCCACACCTAACTAGACATTGGCCAACTGTACATACCCTCCATTACCTGTCCCACCCTAGTGTTTTATCAAAACAGGAAACATTTTACTTCCCTTTTACTATGGGGTTTTAGCTGAGATAAAAGCAGTATAGATACATTGTACATTAGGTTTTACACCTTAGGGAAATATTTTTACCAGTTAAACCAACTGGGTGCTCCTTAATTACAGGAGGGATATCATTGGAGAAAGAAAGAAAGAAGGTAGAGCATCCCTCAGTTCTGAGATGCTCATATTTCCAAAATAGCAACTTTTAAAATATTTTCATTTCCATATATTCAAAGCTTATGTTGAACCTGATATACAAACAAAATATAATTCGTGGTTTCATGATTATACCGAGACCTTTAGGCTTAAACCGTTGGAACTTTAACATTGGACCCTATGAGAAAAGTAAGTAAAATCCCTTTTTAGGGGCGATGAAATTTAACTATAAAAGTTTCTTTTCCCAAAACTATATTAGTTTGATAATCTGAATAATATTCTGAACAGAAAAAATCGAGTATCCAGGCAAACAATTACCATCAATTCTGACCTGACGGATACTCTACCTTAAAGAAACAACAATTATATACAACAAACTAATTTTTGTTCCCATTTCATGACTTCTCTGTCAGAATATTAATAAATGTATTTGAAATAGAAGGAAGATAGGTCATTCTCCGCAAAAGTTCAAAACTAATTACTTTTGGTAATCGGCCCTGCTTTACAAATCTTTACTAGAAACAATGATCATCCTTTTTTACTTAGACCTAATTTTGTCAGACTCTTTAGTTTGGGATTTGACATCCTACGGATCGTTCAGATGAATGACCTTTTGATGATGGGTAACTCGTGTGACCTTTTGATAAGAACTTTACCGAGAAGTATCTGTAATATGACGTTGTATTTTGCATGAACAGATTCAATGGTCAATAGTGACTGAGTGCTTAAAAGTCAAAGAAGAAGAAGTGCTTCTGTCAAAACATGTTTTTTTTCTCCTAAACCTTTAGACGATATTAATCGATAGCAAGCTGGTTTATATATATATATATATGAAACATTCTCCCCTCTGCACTTTGACTATACGAGTGAACCTGGGATCTATCAGTCTCTTCCAAAACGAAAAAGATATCAATAACAGTCCGCCGGGAAGTACTGAGTACTGCTGATTAAACTGTAGTCTTTTTATTTTACAAAGGAAATTCAAAGATAAATGTTTTTGTTCTTATTGATGACATAGCGGCATATCTTAATAAACGCACTGCCCGTTTACGCGCGCGCGCGAGGGTGTGTGTGGGTGGGGTGGGGGGGGGGGGGTGTTCCAGACTATGCAACAAATTCAATTTCTTATTAGAGTTTCTAGTAAATAATATACATTCACTTAGATCACAGGGAAAGTGGATTCGTTGTACACCACTCTTCTTCAACCACACCAATTCATGACACAGACAGCGAACAATGTATTACTATAGAGACTACCGAGGTATGATAAGGTGGGACATGTTCATTCTCAGGTCACACTCACAGGCACCAGATTCCTAGAAAGAAAAACTCTAACGCCATCTTAAACACCCGTTTATCTTCTCTTTACCCTCTTAGGTTGAGGATGGAGGTTTAATTTTCTTTCTAGGAATATGGTGCCTGTGGTCACATTGTAAGCTCGTCTTGCACAGAGGTTCCTGTTTTACTTCTTGAGAGAGTCCAATGCAAAAAGGAATTAAACAAAATGTTTTTCATAAAAAAACAGATGTCTCCCCCCTCCCTCTAAGTTACTTTGACCTTAGGCCAAAATGCAAAATGATGTGAAACCTTTGAGTCATGGGCAACATCATACTAAAACATGAAAGTGATTCATTACATTGTTTGAGGTAAAGGCCAAACATGATTGGCATATATATACAATTTCATTATAAGCATATTTAAAGAAATTGACTTTGGTCACATGACCTTGGATATAGGTGATCTGAAACCTACACTCACTGACGAGGGTTAAGTACCCGAAACATGCATGTCTTGTCCATGCCGCAAACTTATCTGCTTTTAAATGATGCTATTGAATTTGAAGACGTTTAACATTGTATGGATCATGAGCAACTGAATTAGTGATTGGATACACGGTTCAAAATATAAAGCCTAAACATTATTAGCATAGACAATTTCAGCCTGGACATGCTTAGCATATACAATTTCATTACCAAAGTAAGAAGCTACCTTAACCATGTGACGTTGGGACAATGTGATAAGAAACATTTAGTCCTTAGAAACAACATACTAAAATATGAAAACAATTGTAAGAAGGGTTCAGGAGATATAGCCCAGACAATATTAGTATGTACAATTTCATTAAAAAGAACTAAATGATCTTGACCTTGGGCACATGACCTTGGGTCAAGGTGATAAGAAACCCTCCAATCCTGAGCAACAGCATACTATAGTATAAGAGTGATCCAGTTTACGATTCCACAGATATAGCACAGACTCAATAGCATTTACAATTTCATTAAAAAATGTAATACTTGACCTTAGTCACATGACCTTTGATCAAGGAGGTGTGAAACCTTTGGGTCATCAGCACCATCATACTAAAATATTCAAAAGATTAAGCCTGGACATAATACATGTAACAAATACAATTTCATTTAAAATATACTAATTGACCTTGACTTTGGTCACATGACCTTGAATCAACGTGATGTGAAACCTTTACGTGATAAGCAACAACATACTAAAATATGAAAGTGATCCGGCAAACGGTTCAAGAGATATAGCCCGGACAAGAATGTATGCAAAATATCATTAAAATGCACTAAGTGACCTTGACCTTGGTCACATGACCTTGGGTCAAGGTGATGTGAAACCTACGGGTCATAAGCAACAACATACTTAGATATGAAAGTGATCCAGCAAATGGTTCAAGAGGTATAGCTCGTACAGGAATGTATGCATAATTTCATTAAAAATGCACGTAGTGACCTTGGTCATATGACCTTGGGTCATGGTGATGTGAAACCTTTGGGTCATAAGCAACAACATACTAAAATATGAAAGTCTTCCGGCAAACGGTTCAAGGGATATAGCACGGACTGGAATGTATGTACAGTTTCATTAAAAATGCACTAAGTGACCTTGACCTTGGTCACATGACCTTGGATCAAGGTGATGTGAAACCTACGGGTCATAAGCAATAACATACTAAAATATGAAAGTGATCCGGCAAATGGTTCAAGAGATATAGCCTGGACAGGAGTGTATGCATAATTTCATTAAAAATGCACTAAATGACCTTGACCTTGGTCACATGACCTTGGGTCAAGGTGATGTGAAACCTTCGGGTCATAAGCAACAACATACTAAAATATGAAAGTGATCTGGCAAAGGGTTCAAGAGATATAGCCCGGACAGGAATGTATGCATAATTTCATTAAAAATGCACTAAGTGACCATGACCTTGGTCACATGACCTTGGGTCAAGGTGATGTGAAACCTTCGGGTCATAAGCAACATCATACTAAAATATGAAAGTGATCCGGCAAAGGGTTCAAGAGATATAGCCCGGACAGGAATGAATGCATAATTTCATTAAAAATGCACTAAGTGACCTTGACCTTGGTCACATGACCTTGGGTCAAGGTGATGTGAAACCTTCGGGTCATAAGCAACAACATACTAAAATATGAAAGTGATCTGGCAAAGTGTTCAAGAGATATAGCCCGGACAGGAATGTATGCATAATTTCATTAAAAATGCACTAAGTGACCTTGACCTTGGTCACATGACCTTGGGTCAAGGTGATGTAAAACCTTCGGGTCATAAGCAACAACATACTAAAATATGAAAGTGATCCGACAAACGGTTCAAGAGATATAGCCCGGACAGGAATGTATGCATAATTTCATTAAAAATGCACTAAGTGACCTTGACCTTGGTCACATGACCTTGGGTCAAGGTGATGTGAAACCTACGGGTCATAAGGAACAACATACTAAAATATGAAAGTGATTGGGCAAACGGTTCAGGAGATATAGCCCGGACACGATGTGTGACAGACGGACAGACAGACAGACAGACGGACGACGAAGGCAAAACCAATATGTCTCCTCCCCGTTGGGGGGGGAGACATAACTCGCCTAAGGTGATAATAGTACCTTATGTGACTTCTACATTAGTCAGACATGTTGGTCAAACTGTAAGCTCGTCTCGTTTTCCCATTTGATTCCTTGATGGAGTCTATACTGCAATTTTAAGCAACGTGCATTGGGTCACAATGGTATCTACAATGACGATTCGAACCCTACATAGGTCCGTAAACTACGACGGCACCAGCACCATATCAGTAATACGACAATGATTAAACACTCGCCAATATATGTGACAAGTGCTTCATGAATCAACCTTCGTATTGCTGTTCTAAAATACGGTTTATCACATACTAGTAGGCTATGTATGTTTAGGTTTAGGAAGCTTTTTGGGCTAGACCATGCTTATCAGAGCTCTGATCAGACATTTTACCTTCCATGACATTCACTACAATTAAGCTATACTTGCACTCTGTTCCATTTTTTCACGGTTGTCTCAATCAACAACAACATTCTCATCGACGAGTAAAAATAAATACTTTATTGAATGTAAATCTTGCTGATCAATCATGATACATGTATAGCAAATGTACAAATGTATTGCACAAGTCAATTGGCATTGAGTTAGGCTCAACAAACCGTCATATCATAATCATACAATAAATGTAATAATAAGATAGAGAGGTCAATAACATACATTAACGTGTGTGTCAATAAATAAAGTAATGAAAAATAATGTCAACAATTTTCTATACAATGTAGTAAGTATACAATAAGAAACAATAAAGGACTAAAGGACTTTACAAAATAGCCTGTTGTATTGAACTTTTGACCACTGACCATCAGAATTGGAGACAATATCATCTGGGTCATAGTATATGTGAATGTTTACATTGTTATCAGGGTGATAAGGTGTGATAACAAAGATGATATCTGACTTATAAAGTTATCACATAGATATTGTCCGAATACCAGGGTTGTTCAACTACAGTCATGACAGAGAAACTGTGCACACATTAAGTGGGTCTTATAAGTAAATAAAACTAGCTAGATAAAAAATGAGAAAAAAGAAAAAAAAATCTACTATGTTATTGTATCAAAGATTAATAATCCAACACGTTTTGATTAAAGAAACGGACAATTATTTCCCATCAGAAGCAATTAGACCTTGACCTTTTCTGATAGCTAAGTGGACTTGAAACTCAGAACATGTACTAAATTAACCTTGACCTACTCTATGTGCCTAACTTTCTTCAACAGTGTTTTGCTGATATTCTATCTCTTTATGTGATATGAAGCTACTTGTACTCTAATAAATTATACCCTTCCCACTATTTGAGGTAATTTTCTGTAAGGATGACTTGATAAGCTTATTACGTCAATGTTAGAACAGAGACCGATACAGGACCAGGTGATTACAATATCTTAGTATAAGAGGTGTGGGGGATCAATATCTTTTATGTCATGAATAAAAACAAAGTCGTCAACTCATTTGGACTCTGCTCTGATAAACAACATCAATACTTAAGTGCAGGAGTACTAAGGGCAGATATTTGGTTAAGGGACTCAAGTTTGACTTTATTTTACTTTGATAGGCAAAGATAAAAGATAAGTGCAATAGGGACAATAAAACGTTTTTAAAATACCCCTCGGCCTCCCTCTTTTGGGGATTAATACATGTGTATGAATTTTGTCAGTGAGGTCCACATATGAACGGAAAGGGTTTTTATTCTTCTCTACATTGATGTAAGCTCATGCTATAAGTATTAAGTCCAGTTCAATACTCAAGACATGAAAAATATCCCTTCTTTCACATCTTAATTCAACTCTCTATCTCTGTCTACCAATCTTATATTTTTGGTGAAGAGAGATATATCAGTTCAGTTCAATTTGTTTTACCAAATTTGGTACATCTCTAATACATTTATCTTGAAAATAAACACAATCTTTAACAGTGGATTTAGGTTAAACAGAAGTTTTTGAACACTTTTTATATGCTAAAACATCTACTGGTATTTCAGTCTAAAGAACTTCAATAATAAGGTGTTTTCCACATGACTCACCCCAAAATGCTTTTATGAATACCTGCACAGTTCTATAAATCAAAATAGAATAGTTACAAGTATAAGCTTTTCCTGCACTAGTTAAAATTGAAGTCGTGCACAGAGTCATTTTTAGACATAAAAAAGGTACAATATAAAAAGAAAAGATCATGGAATCCATTAACAAAATCTGTTTGTAATGCAATGAAGTCTCTCATCATCACTATTAAACAAGTTAGTATGTCAAAGAATACATACTTTAATACCATGGTACATGTACATGCCAAACATTTGAGAGGTCCTGTCACAAGGAGTGTGCATGTTCTATACAAGTTTAACAAGTACACTACCTTGTCACCTTAACTGAAGAAAAAACGTGGTAATTTTCCAGACATATAGCCAAGTAGTGTGTATGTATTGGACAAAGGAAGGCCCATAATACATACTAAAAAGTCTGTATACCTACATGTCATACATGTTAGGTAATAATTTACTACTGTTCTGTACAAAGAGAGGCAACATACACATACAAATCCTAAATGCTGACTAACATGTAATAATCTGCAAAACTATGCATGCACTGTTTTAGTAACTAAGTAGGAAACAAAGAGGGTGAAGGGGGAGTTAGTAACCCTTCCCCCAAATGGATTCACCTAAACACTACTATATACTCAATTAATTAATGACGGAATCAAACTCTTTGTAACAAAATATCACATACAATGACTAGCATTTCACATTAAAGCATTTCCATATTGCCTTCAATTGTTGCAGAAAAGACAAAACAGTTGCTGTATTCTGTTCGATTTCTACTCTCTTGCCCTGAGTTAACTCAAAACTTGAAAATTTTTTCTTATCATTACGGCTATTTGAGTAAATAGACCAATTGCAATAATCCATAATGGCTGACAAAATTACAAAAAAATGTCGGAGGCAGGCAACTGTCGCTCACTTTTTCATTGTTATGTCTCAATAGAATTGTGTCTTTTAACAGTGACATCATAATAAAAAACAACACCAAAAGATGCTGACTCGGACATTTTGAGTTTTTAATCAAGATCGGAAAATGGTCTATTGGACAGTGACAAAATTTCCAGCTAGGACGTTCTGCTTGTACATACATGTCCACTTGATGAAAATATGACAGAGGGGAATTGCACACTGGACTGTTGTATAATTATTTGATTCCACGACATATGATGTTTTGTATCCGCTTGTTCTTGTAGGCTAAAGCTTACTAATCACAGTCTACATGCACATACGATACAGTTTGTATGTATATACTACTCATTTTGGCACATCATGAAACAGAGAAGTGTAAAAGTCCGGCTCTGACATCTTCAGCTGATATTTTTCTACGATTTCTTTGATCTTGAGTTTTCTTCGAACATGAGGTGGCTGGTAGCTGAAAATGAATCAAAAACATGAAATTGAATATGTAGAATTAAATACTCTGAAAAGCAAAATCTTATAACTCTCAATTATTGATACGTGTTTTCATTGTTGAAAGAAAATTGGTGAATCGATAGAATCACATATTATAAGAATCATTATTCCCATATCCTGCATGGTTACTACTTACGATTCACTGTCCAGTCGTTTGCGTCGACATATATTGATGGCAGTCTGTCTGACCATGGTTCCCATTGTACGTCTACTAACCACCATACCGTCTACAAGTGGTATGGCCATACTCCTACACAGAGAAAATACAACAAATAAACGTACATGTAAATACATTACTGTTTAAACATGGTTCTTTGTGTTTGGGAAAAATTTCATCATTATAACAGACATTACACTTGTGGGAAAATTTTGCAAAATGAAGCAGGGTTATTTTCGCGCAAGCCAAGGAAATTTTTCGTGAATCCCCTTCATTCGTGAAATACATGTAGGAAAAAATTAGCCCCACGATAAATTTCCATTTTTCAGTATTTATAAGTCACGCAAATCACTCAATCGTAAAGTTTTTGCAAACATTAGGTCATATTAATTCATATACAGTAAGTAGACATAAAGTATTGGTGTTTCAGATTTGTAGAAAATGTTTACCCTGCTTTTCAATATTACACCGTTACCTACCTGCAAGGTTGATCCTGCATCAGTATTCGGAAAAGTCCATTTTTGAGGGCATGTATATAGATAATAAAAACATCCTTCTCTGGACTGGACTTGACAGAAGAACTGCTGAGATTGGTGAACTGTTCTAGGCCAGTACTGGTTAGCGGTAACATCTCACCTAAAATAATCAAATACAAACATGACAAAAACAATACAAACCAGTACATTCAGGGCTCTCACACCAATTTTTGGGTTTGGGGCCAGGGCCTTTGAAATTAGGAAAATAATTGGGGAAAATATAAATACAAAATGTTTTCATTTGGATTAATCAACTATAAACAAACACTTCACTGCATGAATCTCTTGTCAAATTTCACATGAAATATAGCATTTCTAGCTCTTTTTTTTCAAATTTTCCATGAGGTGTCAGATTATTAAAAATTGGTCAATAAACTAGGAAAAAAGATATTATTGTGCATTGGGAATGGGGCCTAATACTAGAGCAGTTGCATTTAGTTTACTTCACCACTACTTTTACCTCACCTCTACGCTTCAGTGGTCACTGCGGTTAGGGGTTACATAATCTTGGTCTCGAGTATTGACGACTACAGTTAACTTTTAAAGCTGACCTACCCTGACGTTTTGCGGGTACATTTCATATCTTAGACATAAAACTTACAGGTACATTTTATGTAAATTTCCCCTTTTCGGACGAAGAAACATTAAGCATTGTAATTTTTGCTACATAAATAAATGATATTTCCGTCTGCATGTCCGTCCGTCTGATGATTATACTTTCACATTTAAATGGTAAAAAAGTGACAGGTCAGCTTTAAAAGGTAACTGTAGTTGGATCGCCTCAGGACAGGTGTGTATTGAACAATGTAAAGCCATGGCTGTGAAATATTCTGTTTAACGTGTGCGGACTGGTACCTTTCGAGACAAAATACCAGATAAAAAGCATACACTCACAATTAATTCGAGATTGCCAAAGGTATCCTGTCATACTGAAAAAAGTTCCACTACGGCTTTATTACTCGAAATGAAAAACGGCTCAAATTGATCTATTTAAACCAAGACTTGGCTATAATAGCTCACATTCCCGTCTCCCCTGACTTGTACAGTGGATATGTGCCTTAAATAAAATTTCAGAATAATACATGTCATTGACAACAATACAAAAATTGATGTTTGCGTGTTTTCGCCTAACTGGAGGGTGTCTTTTTTTAAATCACCAGGATGGAAAACGAATTTTAAATACCACGGCCTAATCCCTAACCACAGTGACCACTGAAGCGTAGAGGTGAGGTAAAAGGAGAAGTAAAGTAAGAAGTAAACTAAATGCAACTGCTCTACTGGCTCAAAATCAGGCTGATCAAGAGCCCTGACATTAAGCCTGTATACATGTATGCAATAATAATAGGACACAAAATAATAAAGCAAGAATAGTACTTGATCCATAATAATTTAATTTAATTTAATCAAAGGACTGAAAGTCCTGCGATTCAATCCTGCGAGTTGGCAAAGTCTAATATTGGATAAAGCCTGTGTATGTGAAACACGAATGCTCCTGGCGGATTAAAAACACCATTTTTCTGTTAAGTATGTGAAAGGTCAATGTCAGGGTCACTGGGCTTAAAAATGTTAGTATCTATGGAAAAATCTTGTGAAAAGGAATACACATGTGAAATAACTGCGTAGCGCAAGATGCACAAGTTTTTCCTCAATTATTGGTGTTGATACCTCGATCAACCAAAAACATATTACATTGATTACTTATCATTTCATTTTGTTGTTTTCTAACGTTTATTTGTGGCTTTGAAACCGTGTTGCTAACGACGTTGCTAAGTGTGTACTTCCGTTTTGTGTTGATACAGGTATCAACAAAATTCTCGGCAAATCAGAATCATCGTTCCTTAATAATAACAATGGAAATTAAATCATTTCCTTGTGACATTATCAATGATCAAAGCCAAGTGATTGACCTTCGATAATAAGTCTCCTTTACTTTTCTGCCATCTTTTGATCAAGGTTGAAGCGACGCAGTGTGTCGATTATTTTTTCTCCTTATGTGCAAAAAACGTCAAAAATAGTACTTTTCCTATGCTTTATCAAGACTTAACGTCATAGTCAACGTGGATGATCGATTTTGCCATTTTGTTCTTTATACGAGTACAGTTCTGTAAATATGGGAGAAAAGGATACATTTTCCCAGCATTTCCATGAATATCCAAGTCCACGGTAATTACACATGTCATAGTACATGGACATATATACATTTATTGCAGTGATTAGGTGAAGATTTATTCAGCCTTGAAAAATTATATTCCTCGAGGACAATGCTCTTCTTATCACTTGAAGTGTAATGTATATCGTTCATTTACCTAATCAAACACAACACGCCCCCCCCCCCCCCCCCCCCCCCCCACTCCTTCCCAAACTTCCCTTACAGGGGAGAGTCCAGTAATTCATTTTTGTCCATTTTCCCATAGGCCGCAATGTTAACGAAATCTTGTCGCATTTCACATATACATTTCCAATGCTTACAATCTATACATGAAATTAACCGTCAATGCTAGCGAGTCAAAAATATGTCAGAATAAAAACTTTTTATCATTAGAATCTGAAGACAGGAAGTGTAGTTCAAGGTCACCCTAAAATCTGCACTAAATGGAGCAGTTATTTTTGCCTCTAAAATAGCATAATTTCTACAGCTTTTAGATATTAATGAATGAGTTTTCAGGAATTATTTCTGTATTAATGTAAAGCAAGAAATGTTTCTATTCTAAAAAAACCAATTTTGTAATTATTGTCCAATCAGAACATCAGAAACATAATTATTTACAGGCTCGCATGTACCCTACACAAAATTGAAAAATAGAATTTCCTCTGTTTTACCTGACTCTTCCCTATATCTTTCCCCCTCTTTTAATCTCAACCAAATATTGGTACCGGCACATAGATCAAGACCTTTGTATGCATCATACCAAGTTTGAGCCAAATATCTTCATTCGTTTTCGAAAAATTCCGCTGAAATGAAGCGCGTTTGGAGCTATTTTGAGCACACAATTATTGGTAAATTTCATTACATCTTCATCTTCTCCATTTTCAAAACAGACCTGTTCTCCTCAAAGGACATAAAATAACCTGTTAGTTCTTTCTGTCAGCCTTGTTATAGCTTTATTCTAAGTGGAAAAACTTCAATGTGTTTCCATAGAATTTATATTTTTTTCCAGGATGCCTGAAAAGGGTTAAAAATCAGTAAAAAAAAAATGTGTGAAAACAGCCAGGAAAATAGTTTTAAGCATTTATTCCAAATAGTTTTGCTTTTTCTATGATAATGATCTATATTCAACTAAATGGAAAGAAAATAGTATGAATATATTGATACATGTATAACGACTCGTAATGAGACAAAAACGCACCCACCCCCCTTATTTCGCAAAACGCGTTTTTTCTCCCTTTTTTTTATATTTGCCTAAAATGAAACTTAAACTGTAAAAAGTATATCCTTCTTTGATAGATTCACCTGTGTGAATCGTTTTGTATTCGATATATATCAAATTTAGAGATAAATCGTTTAAATACTTAAAAAAAAAAAAGGGGGGGGGGGGGGGGGGTTACCAGGTCTGAAAATCCAAGGAAATGAACGTGTTATGGGTCTATGAAATGTGGATTTCATGTATATGACTGAAAGTGAACATCAAAATACCTTAATTTAGTGGATATGAACGATTCCTGATACAATGGGCAAAACTGGTGCAATTTCAGTACGCGTGACATACTTAGCATGGGGCACCTACAGGGGAGAGTCCAGTAATTCATTTTTGTCCATTTTCCCATAGGCCGCAATGTTAACGAAATCTTGTCGCATTTCACATATACATTTCCAATGCTTACAATCTATACATGAAATTAACCGTCAATGCTAGCGAGTCAAAAATATGTCAGAATAAAAACTTTTTATCATTAGAATCTGAAGACAGGAAGTGTAGTTCAAGGTCACCCTAAAATCTGCACTAAATGGAGCAGTTATTTTTGCCTCTAAAATAGCATAATTTCTACAGCTTTTAGATATTAATGAATGAGTTTTCAGGAATTATTTCTGTATTAATGTAAAGCAAGAAATGTTTCTATTCTAAAAAGACCAATTTTGTAATTATTGTCCAATCAGAACATCAGAAACATAATTATTTACAGGCTCGCATGTACCCTACACAAAATTGAAAAATAGAATTTCCTCTGTTTTACCTGACTCTTCCCTATTACTATGTAAGACTACAGATTTTTCTGCGTTGTACGGTTCGTACTGGGGGAATCGATTCCAATGAATAGTTGGCTTTGCCAACTCAAAAACCTTTGATACTAAGATTCACTTGGGATTGAATGGAGTATCTACATGTAAGTTCAAAAGCCTCTCAGGACATACATGTACATGTAGCTCAGATTTTTTTAAGAAGACCCTAGAGCTTTTACCCCTTAACAAGAATACTATAAAATGTATATCTGACATACCTGTAGGGAAGTTTTCATAATCCTCAAAGTTTTCCAGCCACACAACAAAGACTTTAGTGTCAGGACCCATAGTGAGGGCGGGTTGTCTGCCCAGACGACGTAGCCTGGGGGCATCATGAGGGGAGCCCGGGCTTTCCTTGTCTGTGCGAGGCTTTCCTTGCTCCAGGGAGAGTGTGAGAGGTTTAGGGTGGCTCTGATCCCCCATGTTGAGCCTCATTTCAGCTGTACGGGACTGGCCTAAATGAGGAGACTTCTCTGTGAAGATAAATGCATTGTAAGGAGCATGATATAGTATAAATAAAATAGCAATCCAAGGAATGCTTGTGTCGCCTGCGAAGCGGTTTATTATTCTAGAAAGTGGATCAAAATCATTGGTATCAGTAGAAAAGTTTTGTCAAATGAAATTCATCTGAAATATCAGACCTCTTAATTATAAATTAAAAGATATGGTCATTCTCAAATTTTCAGAAAAGAGTGTCAATCATCTAGGTCAAGGTCACTACATAACTACTGGTAACAAAAAGGTCTTGTCATAAGAAATATTAAAGACCTATCACCTACCAATTAAAAGATATATACAACCTTAATTTCTGAGAAAAGAAGGTCAAATAGCTAGGTCAAGGTCAAAAGGCAAAAAAATGATGGTATGAGTAGAAAGGCATTGTTACAAGGAAAATACATGTTAAATATCAAAGCCCTATCACCTACCAATTAAAAGATATAGCCAATTTTACTTTTCTTGAAAAGTAGGTCAAATATCTAGGTCAATGTCACAAGGTCAAATTTCATGGTCTGTGTAGAAGGGTCTTGTCACAAGGAATACACATGTGAAATACCAAAGCCCTATCACTTACCAATCAAAAGATATATACAATCTTAATTATTTTGAAAAGTAGGTCAAATATGTAGGTCAAGGTCAATAGGTAAAAAGGTATGGTATGTGTAGAAAGGTCTTGCCACAAGGAATACACATGTGAAATATCAAAGCCCTATCACTTACAAATCAAAAGATATAGCAAATCTTATCTTTTTTTCAAAAGTAGGTCAAATATCTAGGTCAAGGTCACAAGGTCAAAAATTATGGTATGTGTAGAAAGGTCTTGTCACAAGGAATACACATGTGAAATATCAAAGCCCTATCACTTACCAATAAAAAGATAAAGTGAATCTTATCTTTTGTTCAAAAGTAGGTCAAATATCTAGGTCAAGGTCACAAGGTTAAAAAATTATCGTATGTGTAGAAAGGTCTTGCCACAAGGAATACACATGTGAAATATCAAAGCCCTATCACTTACCAATCAAAAGATATAGCGAATCTTATCTTTTTTTCAAAAGTAGGTCAAATATCTAGGTCAAGGTCACTAGGTCAAAATTTATGGTATTTGTAGAAAGGTCTCGCCATAAGGATTGCATGTGTGAAATATAAAGGTCCTAATATTTACCAATCAAAAGATATATTCATTCTTAATTTTTTTGAAAAGTAGGTCAAATAAGTAGGTCAAGGTCACTAGGTCAAAAATTATGGTATGTGTAAGAAGGTATTGTCACAAGGAATACACATGTGAAATATCAAAGCCCTATCACTTACCAATCAAAAGTTATGGGCTGTGACACCCAAAGTGTGACAGACAGACAGACAGACGGACGGACAGACGGACAACGGACAAAGTGATCCCTAAGTGTCGCTATGCTTCGCAGGCGACACAAAAAGAGTGTGTGTTCCCTAGCCCTATACAGACTCAGCTTGCAAACAAGGCAACAGGCAGTGCAGGCTTGCAATATAACATTGCTGTCATCCCTATTTTCCTTCGAGCTCAGGTAATAATAAATCCCGAGGGGCCTCACAAGTATGGCATGTTGCCACAGTGACATCATTTGGATTTCTGACGTAAACAGTGCAAAAGTTTCAAAGGCAGAGGCACATAGGATACTTTTTTTAATAGTTTAGAGGCCAGAAAATAGGCAATGAAGGAAACAATTCTTCTTTTGATGTAGGAAAATTCACAAGACTCCTGTCTAAAGACAATACTGTAAATTGCTTTATTTTCGTCAGTAACAATTTTCGTCAATTCGTTCAAAATGACCATTTCGTCAGTACGTAAATTCGTCATTCAAGGGTCCCTAAAATATAAATTCATCTGTTCAAATGCCAACTTAACATTCAGGTATATGCCGTATGCGTTTGTTTTCACTGTTTGTTTAACAATTATTGGTAAACAAACAATTAGAGACATGTATACCACCTAGCTTGTTGTGAAAACATATCACTTGGTAATTAGAAGTACATTACATGCCACTTTGTGTGCATATTCAGTTTTCAATAATTTATCATTTGCCTGTCGTTTTAACTCTTAAGATTCAATTTTTCCTTTCTACACTATATTTTGTCAGGAGTATTTATATTCGTCGATACGTAATTTCGTCAAGGGAGGCACTGACGAAAATGACGAAAATTGGTACCTGACGAATAAAAACCAATTTACAGTAGGTTTCGATTTATAGCTAGAATTTTGTTTTTTTTACAGGAGACTTTTTGCTCAGTTGATCGTGTTGGCAACGTCTGAATGAAGAAAGACTCCCTGATCTTGTATCATATTGCATTTTAACAAAGACATTGCTTGTAGATTAAATACCTCATAAATGTTGGCAATCTGATGGTATATACTTGCAATAATTTATTTACAAATATGAAGCCCCCGTTTTAGTCGGCAAGAATCTTGCAGACAAACAATAGGTGATGAAGGCATAGATATGTTTAAAAGTGAAGAAAAGTGAAACTGAAATCAGACGCATGTGTAGGAGATTGATACAGACTCTATATTGAATCATCACCAGATTTCAACTGTACTGACTTCTACATATTGCAAGGACTTCTATACTTTATCAACACTTCAAATTTAAACCTTTTTCCTTGCTATATACATGTAACATTTTTCATTTATCAAAAACTTTTTTGCCATGTAAATGTACATGTCAATGCAAACTTTTGAGCTGTCATTGTTTTATATACATGTATACACTTACTTTGAAATGCTTGAAATATTTTTTCAATTTGATCAAGAAGATGTCACATACAGTATCTGAAATCTTAAGTCGAATCATATGCCTTCATGTGCATGCACCAAGTACATTTACAATACTTAGGCTATCTTTTCACCTCCAGTATTTGCAGCCATCCTGGTAAATGTTTCCGTAGACGGTACGACAAACGCCACCTCTGACGACACGTCTGCCCAGTATAGAACCTGCTTCCTGCCGTCATAGATACTACCTCCCGTCCCAGCTTGGTAATCGTCCTCTGTATAGAATAATTAAATGCATAAAGTATGAATCTTCTTTATTATTGTATTAGCTGAATGAGTGTTGCTATAATTTGTCAATTATCATACTCATGCTTGACTACAATGCTGTAAACAGAGGAAGAGAGAGACAAATCTGGAGAGAGAAGAGATTTACAGTACACGTGGAAATTTTCAAATGGGGGTAATATTCGCAAATTTCACAAATCTACATGTAGATCAACCTTGTGAAATTTCCCCACGTGAAAATAACCCTGCTGTATTCTTACAAAGGTAGAGAAATTGATATTGCAAATTTCCCCCAAGTGTAATATCTTGATTATATACAAGGGAAAATAACTACATTTACAGAGCATTAATGTGCTTTAATTCCAAACAGAGCAATATACTTTTTTAAACACAGATATGTACAATATCATTCTCTGACAATACAACTTACCACTGTACTCCTCCTGTTCTGTTATTTTCCAGCTAGTACTGATATGTCCCGTCCATCCTGCATGTCGTTTAATGTCCACTGGCCAACCAAGCGAGTGTAGAAACTCTAGGAATTGTGACTGTACACTAGTCCTAGATGCCTGAATATTGACATAGATACGTATACACGGGGCCAAGATAGTACAAACTATGGTCAGAATGACACAACATATTTTATCAATCCTGGAGAGAAAATTTGGTGAAAAGAATGACATTTAGTTGTTAATCTTAACATCAATCTTTAATTCAAAAGCAACAAAAAGTTGTTCTTGCTAACCTGTTTATCTATACATGTATAATTATGATGTTTCAATATATATCCTACCACATTAGCTAGTATGTCTACACAAGTCCTCTGTCCAGACTTCACATAGAACACATGGACTGTGTCACTGTCTCTTGGGGTCACAGAATCCAGAATCTCAAGGTCAGTAAAGAGTCCAGAGTTTGTGGTATCCAAGGTTACAAGGGCTGGGGGCAGACTAGTACTGTTAACTGGCTCCTGTTGTAATAACACAAGTATGTGCAATTACATTATAAGTTATACATTGTATGATGCATCCTTTTTTATACAGTCTTTCAAGCACATAGTGATGTCAGCTTGTTTCAGACCAAAAATGAGAAAAAACGCAGAAGGTAGTCAAAACAAGTTGAAAATTCAACATAAACTCAATACAGTATCTGAATACCCAAACAATTAGTTTATGCATCAGGAATACAACAATTTTTTATGACAAATTGGAAAACAGAGGAGAATCCATTCCCAAAGGTAGAATTTGAATAAGTTACGTATATTTCAAGGTCAATTTTTTTTATAGTACATGTATATATATGTACATTGTTAATATCAATGTTAAAGTGTTTTGCCCCTACAGTTAATAACTTCTAAGTACAGTGGACTCCACTTATTTGACTATCGCATAATCGGGTCATTCGTTTTATTGACTTGACTATCTCTGCACCAAAACATTTCCTATCTATTCTATGTTAAAATGTTGCCATAATCGACTGGACTAAAACCAATAACCCATTCATTTGAATAAAAAAATTCTAAAACTTCAAAATTCCTAAGGTAGATTTCTCAAATTTTCCGTTTCTGACCATACAACGTCAGGTAAACTTGTTTTCCCGGCGCTAATTTGGCTTCCGTACAACTTTATTGCTGCTGGCGATGTGCAATCTTAATTAGCAGCATGTGTTAATTAAACAATTTACCTGGACTAATTAGAGTTAAGAGATAAAACAGCGTAGTCTATCAAGGAAGGACAGAGAGAAAAGAATATTTGCATATGTCACACCAATATTGGACATGTTAGCTCTGTCGGAAAATTGGAATAGATCGACGAAATTCGTGCGAGTTATTAAAGAGCAAGAGAATGTCATTGCGATAAATTACAGAAAAAAATGAACAAGATATCCGTCATGCATGTGACATTGTTCTGGCCTTTCTGGAAAAAAATCGAAGTTACAAAAGTTGAAACGAAGCGTGAACGGGTCACTACGCGGATCCAGAACATACTTTTTTTTTAAACACATGATGAAAACGGGATTTAACGTGCAGCGTGTCAATTGAATGACCTTGCCACAAGCCCCACCCTCCAGGACGGGGAAGAGGACTTAATGTGCCGCAATGAGTTTATAGTATACAGACGCAAACAGACACAAACTCTCTGATATACATTCGTTTTTTTTATTCTTTCGTCTGCAATAAAAACCATGCGTTATTCGGTCTTAATGATTGAAGTTAGCTTAGTTGGTTTGCCATGTTTTACATGCCTTGAAATTCAATAAAGTTCTAAAACAAGGATGCAGTGAATTATAACTGTGGAATACCAGCTGGTTCAAGGGGAATGACTGTCTTAAATTGAGACGTAAAAGAGGGAAACAGAGAAAGGGCCCTCCCCTCCCCTCTTTTTATATGGAAGAATTTTCTCTACTCACTGTTCAATAAAGGAGAAGAAATTAATATTCTGCTCTCACAAAAATGAAAAAAAAATATTTGGAGTTCCGTGAGTTGATGTAACTTTTATGTTTAAGATAATGTAATGTCGAAATGACGTCTCTTTAGTTCTGCTACTGGAGTACACCTGTACAGAAAATCAATAAGTGCTCTTCACATAGGTTAACATGACAGACAATAAATTGTCAAAATGACGTCCGTTGATGTCCTTTACTTTGGTTCTGCTACTTGAGTACGCTTGTACAGAAAATCAATAACGTAAAATTGACCAGGGATTTAAATCCCATTGTTCGAAGAATAATACATGTGACGGCCAGTACCTGCCTCAGGTTATACACGCTTATAAAGTACATGAATTACAAACGTCTTTCCTACAATTTCATTATTATTTTAATGTAGCGAACTTTTACTTCATTTCTTCGTTTTTTGTTTTTTTTTTTTTTCATGAATTTTTTTATGATCAAATGCGGCATCGAGACGTATACATGTTCTAAAACACGTGAAAGTAAAGATAACTCTTATTAAAATTCGGCCTTGAAATTCCCTATTCAACCGTGTACATCAATTTGGTACGTAAATTTGACGATCCGAGTAGTCACAGAAATTGTTGAGTTACTTATTCAAATATTCAGCTAATCGACTGGAATCGACTTGACAAATGGTCAACCCAAATAAGCGGATTCCACTGTAATAAATATTACACTGTTCATGTGCTTGTTTTACTAGCCTTGAGAGCCTCTAATGACAGGAATCCATAGTGTGACAAAAACATCCGAGCAGTCTGGAACTCCTGTGTTACTCTGTAAATTCAACCAAATCAAATTATCAAATATTTTCACCTGTTACAGCATGAATACACATAAAATGGAAAATGTGAGATGCCACAAACATAATATTAACATTCCCTTGGTACATGTACATGTATTTGAATCCTGTGAAATACACTGTACATATATTTCAATATCACCCAATGATATATTACAAACCAACAGTGGTGTAAGATAGCTCTTTTTTAGCATTGTATGAGACCACAAGCAAATTAATCCTGATAAAACAATATACAAGTATTCGTACTTGTATATGAAAACTTTTCATTGTTTGATTGTTGCAACATTTTGACATTAACCATGGTTATTGATTGGTGAGAGATACAGCGGGTTTTCAAAAGTCCTTATAAAATATCTTTTCAGTTATACCAAAAATCTCTTAAGCTAACAGCATTTGTCCTGACAATACCACAGCGGGGGATGTTTTGTGTCACAAACCCATTCTGGTTAGTAGCTAGTACTGATTGTATTGTGGGGTTTTTATATACATGCATACCTTGGTTGTTTGCACTCGGTATCTGGATTTGGGAATTTCATTGTTTGTATCTCCTGTTTGCTGCGTTGTTCCACATTGGTTTCCATACTCGTCTGCTTCTCAATAAAACCTTTAAGTTTATTCAACTCAGTCCTCTGATTGTCTGTGACTAGTGATTCCAAAGTCGGTATACTCTTGTCACTGAAAAAGTAAAAAGGAAAAATACATGTACAAGGCAATGTAACATACAATGTACATAAAAAGGTATTTATAAATGTACATACGTGTAGCTAGGGTGCATTCAGAGAGAGAGAAAGAGAAAATATATCATTAAAATAGAAAGATTTTCTTGTCATTAAATCTGCAATCATTATAATATATAATAAGCTATCCTACATACGCATTAGTCAATGGGATTTTATCGACAGATTCAGGGAAGTAACGATGTTTGATATTATGATGTGTGCCTACATTCTCCATTGGTAATGGACGGCCAGGATCCAACAGGTGAGAGCTCGAGTTTTTCTACAAGTATAGACGGAGAATGAAAATCATAATATGTAAAGATAATCATAATTTAAGTACATATGTTGATAGCCCTTCAACACCCTTTATACAAACTCACATTAATTTTACCATTATTTCATCTTGCACATTTGCTATTCATAAACATGTAGATCCCAAAAATGACTATACAGAAACTGTAGAGAGACTAAATCACACTCAGGTTATAATCAATAAAGATACTAAGACTGACTTTCTTAGACCGTGGAGTATGTCGTAACTGCATCGTCCATGCATGACGTCCAAACGGTCCTCTAATCAGAGCTGTTACAGTTGGCAAGAGATCTGAGGATGTAAAAGTTAATATTCAAATATTAACATGTCACAAAATAATGTTTATTCTTATGATTCAACATTCCAAATCTGAGATTGTGTTAATGTTATTTAATTGTCCATAAATCATTATTATGTATAACTGGTCAGCAGATCAAGATTTTTTGACATTCAAATAAAAGTATAAACCATCATCTATGATAGGGTCCATTTTCTTTGAATTTGCAAAATTACAAGTACAATATTCCTGATGGTTAAAGCAATTCCATTAATCTACCTTCCACATTTCCCAAGGGCTGTTCAAGTAATCCTACAATGATAGAGTTCTCCAAGACATAATAACGGAACGGAGACCCCTGTTCAGGTAAGCCACTCCCCTTGGAGTACTTCAGGAGGGACTTCTCATCTAGGAGGGAGAATAAAGATTCGGGCCCACATGGTGGGGGAAAAGCACCCTGTATACAGAGCACAAATATTATTTAGCTTTTCAATTTAATACATGTACTTCATAATTTCTGTATACAAGATCAGATGTTTGATTTAAGAATTTCTCAAATTGAAACTTTCATATGTAACAATTTTATTTGTCGCGTTGTAAAGTACTAAGAGCTTCTAAATACAAATAATGCAACAAAACCATGCCAAAATTACCGGATAGGCAAATGTCGAACATCACATCTACTATTAAGCTTATAATATTATGACAACAAAATCAATGGCCTTTCAAAGAATTTTTGAGGGAAATTCATTATGACATCAAAATGTAAAAGTCAGCAGACAAGAGTGCAATCAGATACTGTAAACATGGTTATTTTCAAATGGGGAAATTTTTCGCAAAATGATCATTACAACAGTACGTGAAGGGTAATTTTGGTGAAATTGGGAGGATATATTCCCTTAAGTCTTTTATACTGGTTGTAATTTTCACACAGAGGTTATTTCGTGATAATACAATATTACCCCCACATGAAAATTTCCACAGTATTTTGTGATCCCTCAGTTGGAATACTGAACATTTTATAGCCAATGTAGAGTTCTGTGTACATTAAGTAGTACATGTATAACAATAACATACCACATGTTGTATAATACAGGTGAGTAATGCCTCGGCAGCGTCCTTGACCCTTGTGGAGGCAGGTTTCTGCTCCTTATCTCCCTTGAATTTAGGAGGATCACTGGCCCTGTTCTGTAAGAATTAAGTTACTATGTTTATCGTATGTGTTATATACACTGCCTCATCCAACTTACCCTATAATATAACACAACACACAAAGTGAACGCAACAGATAAGATGAAAGCAAAAAGCATGAGAAGTGAGTTTGTCTGTTCAGAGTTAAGTGTGCAGACACAAACTTACATGTGCGGCTAAGAAAATTTCAATCGAGTAAATGTGTACATGTATGATCATTCTTTTTCTCTATTTTTTTTACTAGAAAGCAAATAATACAAAAATAATTAAAAGTTAACATTGAAGCAAATAAAATATACATGTAAAACAGATATGAGTACAAATGTATTTAGAAAATATGTACTTAGCTACAACAATACTTGCAGCTGTACTGAATGTACTGTTCATACTTGCCTTTGCTATTGTCATTTTCTCCCACCTTGTTTTACATAGAATCAAGTATTTGAAGGAGTAAGTGTCAAGTAAGTAATGTAATGACATACATGTATAATGTATGTTAGGTTAATACAACCACAAATGTAAAATAATGCAGTGGTCAAAAGGCTGTGTAATTGGTTATCATCAATTTTTGAAAGCTTCTAACCATAACATTACAGATAATTGAATTTTTTTCATTTTCTACATCAAGAAAATGAAGCTTTTGGCTATAATATCAATATTCCTAATGAACTTTTCACAACAAGCCTAGATGAACACCATTAATACAAACAGTACAATTTCAACAAAAATTAGAAGTCACTATGCTTCATAAAGGACACAAAAATACCTCCAAGAAATTAAATGTTATAAATCTGTGGAAATGAGCATCAAACAGTTCTAAAAAGAAAGGGTGTACATACATGTAAGTTATATACAGATACATGTATAATCAAACATGCTGTAGAGAGAACCTTATATATTAATACATACTACTTAGCATTATATACAAAACAATTCTCAGACACAAGGAATATCAAATCAAAGGAGTAGGTGACGTAACCTGACATTTCAGCCCTATTTTCAAAGTTGTTCATGAATCCATAATTTTCTAGTTTATAAAATGCCAAATGAATGGTGAATCAAAATAAGGAAGAACCTTTTTTAATTTACAGTCCTATACTGAAAACTACGACGATCTAAACGTCCAAAACATTAAAATCATGGAAATAACAATAAATGAGCAAAATTTTGATACAAAATTATGAAATTAAGTAGCATGCAAGCTTTCACCCATGATGATATTTATACAAATTGATGGATGACTGCCTTTGAATTTGCATAAAAAATATTGTGGGCGAGTCATGGCGCATCATCAAATTTTAAAGATTCATGTGTAAAATACAAAGATTCATGGCTAAAATACAATAACTTTCCTTTGTTTTACGTTATTCAGAGCAAATGATGTCAGAATATGACATCATATATCAAGCACATGACGTAATGAGTGCTCATAATTATGACGCTTTAATTTCTCAGACATCCTTATCTTTTATCTATGGTTGGGTTTTGCTCTTTTTTTTTCTTTGCTTGTCTTTTTTTTAAACAAGAATTCTGTTGGTATTTTTCAGAGCAACGACAGAGAGACAGACATAATGAATGGTGGAGAAAGTATCACTTAAGAGAAACTAATAATTTACACTAAAAGCAAAGATGTCAAATTTCACAGAAGTGCATGTCATTACTTTGGCTTTGTTTTAGTTACGTGATAATTTGATTTTATTTATATGTTCCTTGTGTCTGTGTCAAGAATGAATAATATTTCTATAGAGATCAGCAATACAAAATATACAGAGTTATATAAATACATATACATTATTCAGGCATGGATAATGCATGTACAATATGAAATGATGATAATGAACTTTCATGTCAAGAAAGATTCAATTTTGTGACATTGGGTGAATATTTATGTAATATGGGTGAAATAACATGTAATATGCAATGTGGGAAAAGTTTATACATGTACATCTATATCATATGATTGTACTGCATTCCAATTTCATCCACAGAATAATCACCAAATACTATGGTTTATCACAAACTGTAACAATCATCCATTTTGACCATTCTGGTTACTTCTGTTACACTTACAGATAGCATTTACAAACCAAAATATACTGTATGTTTCTGTACAATCAGCAAGCAATATCAGATACTAATATCAATGCGTACATTGTTCTCCGTGTGGACAGTATATGAGGCACAGTATAATGACAGGTGGACTTCCTGATGTTTATAATGGCATAAATGAGCCGGTATGTGTGATGCACGTACAGTGGAGTTTACTGTATACAGTCACCTTGGGGGTATATACAATAGAGAGGTGACGTCTGGGTGTGTCTACAAGACTCTACAGAGATATACTATGTACGGGTCGCTTAAACAAGATATACAGAATTTACCCATGTGGAAGTGTCGTCAAGAAAACTACTGTGTTTGGACGGCCGGAGGGGAGGGGGTTTTTGGAACAAAATAGGGGAGGACTTGCTGCGCTCTGTCTTCTACAAATGATTCCAGATTGATAATATTATTCTATGTATAGTACATAAATACATACTTATTTCTGTAATAAATTCAAAACGATTGATTTCCCTTTTCATATAGATCATTGCTTGACAGAAACAAAACATACATGAAAAACATTTTCTAGGCACTAAAAAACAAAACGAATAGCAATACTAATCTATTAAACATTTTACGTCAAACCATATCAAAACAAGACAGAAATCTTCTACTGTAACTATTTTCTAAAATGAAATACTAATAATAGTTCTTTGACTATTTCTGAAGCAAAAACAAGTGCATGAAATGCGTTAGGGATCACTAAGATGTTGTGTCAGATTGGCTGACTTCATTATAAGCTATTTGATTAACAAGTGCATAAATCAAACCCAACAGAGTACGAAAGCTTTGTGATATGTGGGCAGAGTAAAACTATATGTACCTGTAACACACTAGATTTGGCTTCCTTCACTTGTAATGTTAGGTGCTCATTTGTATGATTCTGAAAATCAATGACTGATTGAGGAAATAAACAATAATATACAAATACATACAGTAGGCTCTAAGCAAAAATAACACAGTATTACACAGTCTGATAAACACAGAAAAGGAAACAGAAAAATACATATAAAGCAATGACCAACGAATGTAAAGTACTAAATGTAAATGTGTTCAAATAAATACAGAATTACATACAATGTAGTCTAAGTGCTTCCTAAGATACATAGTGTGAAGTTAGAACATTTTCAGTACATATAGTAACTGTAGATTACGGTATAATACACAATGTACCAGATCCAGAACCATCCCATGAGTACTGAATGATAAAGAAAGAAAAGTTATAAGGTAACAAACCTGTGACTTTGATCCTGAGATGCCTAACTCTACTACCTCCAGTACATTATGCAGGCATTCCTTGTCATATAACAGTCTACTGTGCTCCACCAGCCACAGAGTTAGGCATTTAAAGGCAGCCACTATCATAGAGTGGAGATCCTTAGAGTGTGATGGGGCAGGGCGACTACACTGGAACACGATAAACTCACAGATCCACTTGACCGTACGTTTACACATCAGTAAGTTAGGTGGATTAACGACAACCTTAGCCAGACCTGCTAGTATTTCCATAGCAGCTAGAGCTGTCGTTAGATCTGTCTTCCATGTGGACATCAGACGATGACATACTAGTGCCACGGCTTCACCGAACAAACCATAAGCACTGTCTGTTAGAATGAAGATTGATATCTATTACATGTAAGTATGGTTTGTCAATAATCTCTCATAAATGTATCTTTCCCTGGCACATCAAAATGCATTTTCAAAAGTTATTAAGGTATACACGGTGATAATCAACATACAGTATGACCAATCTCCCACAGTTAAATCCACGAAAGAGAAAAAAGTGAGTAAAGCATTAGATATTGAGGTCAAATGTAATTTTACAAAATATCAAGAAAATGTAATGCTTTGATGAGATGAAACTGCTTTTCTAACTTGATTAAGGTATTTCTCATTTACCTATATCTTGAGATGGATGATGGAGCCTATGATATGGGGGTTCTTTAGCACTGAACTCTGAGGAGGAGGACGCCACACTGGTCTGACTTGCCTCTGCAAACACTTTTAATGAGATGGTGGAATGATACAGATTATCTGTGAATTTATGGTGTTATTAATAATGTGCATATGCATTAAGTTTTTAGTGATATTGTATAATTCACATGAAATACAACACCACAATGCTACCTACATGGATGATGAAAGCACAAAATGTGTTGCACATACATGTACATGTACATCAACATAGTAAAAGAATTTACAAAACGAGTCATGAAACAATGGTTATCTTCCATTTCAAATTTGACTGAGGATCTATTTTGCTTATAATCTTAGAGTCCATACGCAATCCACACAGTCTTAGTGTTTTAAAATCCCTCATTGTTTGGAGTTACATATGGTCCACTTTTGATAAGTCAAACTTCAAGGGACCATAAGAAATAGTTCAACATATCGGGATTTTGACTTACTGATTATATGACCAGCAATCAATTCTAAGTAAGATTTACTCCCCTTTCTTTATTACCCATTCAGAAACGTATGTTTTGTCTTCTTTTAATGATCAAGCTACTATTCAACTCCAGAGCATGATAATCTGTCCACCAATCTCCCTTTGATTAATGATTATCATTCAAAAATTTACTTTTATTTGTGGTTCGATATATCGTGGTAAATTTTCAAGGTAAAATGAATAATGGAACCTAAATTTTTTTCTATTTACCGAAAAAAAAAATTCGAGTACATTGTAATTGGATTTTGAGTTATCTTGAGTGAAAATATATAGAAACCAATGGAAGGGAATCGGGACTTTTTAAAAATCAGTTTGAGTTAAATGAAATATAATGGAGTTTGAGTAAAGGAGAGAAAGCTGTACCTTGATTATTTTCTGAGTCGTTACTGGAGTCGTGTGGTTGTAGTGTCACCTGCTCAGCAGCCTCACACATAGCCATGTCCTGTATCTCCAACATCAATCCACCTGTAGTCATACAAAAAAATAAATAGTAGAAAAACCAAATTCTAACTACAGATATATGTGCTTGGTATACCTTGGTGATACTATAACATACATGTAACTGTACCAAGTAACATCTGTGTATTAGTAGCATATACAATAATGTATAGTGTAATACATTACTAAATTAACTACACATACTATGCTATTAATGGATTTAATTTGTGTCGCATATCCTTAACGACACAAAATGTGATGCTGGTTCTAAACATGTATGTAGAAATTGTGAGAGGCCTTGTTGATACAAGAAACATACCCAGAAACATTTGTGTATTGGTAGCATCGGTTGAGATCTTTATGGCTTGGTATATCAGCTGTACAACTAACATACATGTACATACCCAGTAACATTTGTGTATTGGTAGCGTTGGTTGAGATCTTGAAGGTTTGGTATATCAGTTGTTCAATTAACATATATGTACATCCCCAGTAACATTTGTGTATTGGTAGCATCGGTTGAGATCTTTATGGCTTGGTATATCAGCTGTACAACTAACATACATGTACATATCCAGTAACATTTGTGTATTGGTAGTGTCGGTTGAGATATTTAAGGTTTGGTATATCAGTTGTACAATTAACATATATGTACATCCCCAGTAACATTTGTGTATTGGTAGCGTCGGTTGAGATATTTAAGGCTTGGTATATCAGCTGTACAACTAACATACATGTACATCCCCAGTAACATTTGTGTATTGGAAGCGTCGGTTGAGATCTTTAAGGCTTGGTATATCAGTTGTACCATTAACATACATGTACATACCCAGTAACATTTGTGTATTGGTAGTGTCGGTTGAGATCTTAAAGGTTTGGTATATCAGTTGTACCATTAACATACATGTACATACCCAGTAACATTTGTGTATTGGTAGCTGTACATACCCAGTAACATTTGTGTATTGGTAGGGTCGGTTGAGATCTTTAAGGTTTGGTTTATCAGCTGTACCATTAACATACATGTACATACCCAGTAACATTTGTGTACTGGTAGCGTCGGTTGAGATCTTGAAGGTTTGGTATATCAGCTGTACCATTAACATACATGTACATACCCAGTAACATTTGTGTATTGGTAGTGTCGGTTGAGATCTTTAAGGTTTGGTATATCAGCTGTACAATTAACATATATGTACATACCCAGTAACATTTGTGTATTGGTAGGGTCGGTTGAGATCTTTAAGGCTTGGTTTATCAGTTGTACAATTAACATATATGTACATCCCCAGTAACATTTGTGTATTGGTAGCGTCAGTTGAGATCTTTAAGGCTTGGTATATCAGTTGTACCATTAACATACATGTACATACCCTGTAACATTTGTGTATTGGTAGCGTCGGTTGAGATCTTTAAGGCTTGGTTTATCAGTTGTACAATTAACATATATGTACATCCCCAGTAACATTTGTGTATTGGTAGCGTCAGTTGAGATCTTTAAGGCTTGGTATATCAGTTGTACCATTAACATACATGTACATACCCAGTAACATTTGTGTATTGGTAGGGTCGGTTGAGATCTTTAAGGCTTGGTATATCAGTTGTACCATTAACATACATGTACATACCCAGTAACATTTGTGTATTGGTAGCTGTACATCCCCAGTAACATTTGTGTATTGGTAGTGTCGGTTGAGATCTTTAAGGTTTGGTATATCAGTTGTACCATTAACATACATGTACATACCCAGTAACATTTGTGTATTGGTAGCTGTACATCCCCAGTAACATTTGTGTATTGGTAGCGTCGGTTGAGATCTTTAAGGCTTGGTATATCAGTTGTACCATTAACATACATGTACATACCCAGTAACATTTGTGTATTGGTAGCTGTACATCCCCAGTAACATTTGTGTATTGGTAGCGTCGGTTGAGATCTTTAAGGCTTGGTATATCAGTTGTACAATTAACATACATGTACATACCCAGTAACATTTGTGTATTGGTAGCGTCCGTTGAGATCTTTAAGGCTTGGTATATCAGCTGTACTATTTTCTTCTTCAAAGACATAAACGTGATCAGTTGTACTTCACTCTTACTACTCGATACTATATCTGAAATACACATTATTTACTTTGTAGAAATGTAAGATGTACAGTTCTTGCACTTTTGTAAAAGGTCTCAACAGAGAAAATTGGTGGATATACATATGTTTGCGTAAAAATGTATATTGCATAATTAGTACAAGAAAAATTTTCTTTCTTATTTACTATAGCACTTTGACCTTGAATAATATATTTCACTTATACTTATGATAGGTATACAC
Organism: Pinctada fucata; assembly: GCA_028142955.1. Taxonomy (NCBI): domain Eukaryota; kingdom Metazoa; phylum Mollusca; class Bivalvia; order Pterioida; family Pteriidae; genus Pinctada; species Pinctada fucata. The sequence goes on along the minus strand of AP027107.1, from coordinate 61,862,961 downwards.
AGGATACATGTAACCATATATCAAATCATACTAATGCTTTATCTCAAAGACACAAAGCACATTCATGTTTATTTAGATAGTCATACATATATGAATCTACCAATACGTACCTCTGATTTTAAGGTCCTTGAAATGCAGTGGTAAGCAGAGTGTAGACAGTAGTATACTGATACAGGCACGCTGTAACTCCACGTTCTTAAAGTCTATTACGTAATTAGTATCCACACTCCTGTAACAATGAATAAGGCATTTACAATGTTAATAATGTTACCTGATCATAGGGAGCTTTCTTCATCCAGAAATATGATACTGTATACGTACAATCATTCGCGGTGTATTAACCTTCGATACTTTTGCGGTCAGCTTCATACCGCGAAAGTTTGTCTCAGTGAATATGAATAACGAATGCATAACTCAATACAAACAGAGGCGGATCAGCAAATAATTGTCCATGCGAAATGGTTTTCTTTTGTAAAACCGTGAAAGAAAGTACCAGCGAATGATTCTACTTATACAGTAACAACAGAATGTAAATGACTTACTTAGCCGCTTTGACAGGAAGATCACACAGTACCAACTGTAAGGCATCTAATATATGTGGTAATAGTATCTGTACACCATCTAAATCCACTCGGAGTATATCACAGGAATTAAACAGTATGCTCGACAGAACCTGTCCGCTGATCCTCTGTAAACAATGTGGAAAATTTTTTAAAAATTTTACTTTGTTCATCTTACATGGCTGTGTAAATCAGACAAAGATGAAACAAGTAAAGATCATACAATTGATAACAGACTTCACTGTAGTAAGTACACGTAATATCTATTTGGAGTCAGCACTGTCTTATGTACAAATATTACAAGAAACATAAGCTTTGTAGAGCATTTACAAAAGCACTGTAGAGCTTTTACAAACAACAATCACATTTAAAAACAGGTACAAACTAGCCAAGTTTATAAAAGCAGCTTACATCATCTCCTATCTGTAGGCCGTAATACATAGCAATGTAGAATCTGGCATAATACTTAGGCAAAATTGCTTCCCCTGTCTTGTGAGCGGAGAATATTCTACAGAGGGTGCCGAGAGCTTCTGCCCGCCCAGCCTCATACGTATTGTCAACCACAGGTACCTGGTCCATGTGGTAGTCCAGCGATACAGAGCTCTGACGAGCATCAGTGAAGGAGCTGGATCGTCTGTTGGAAGGGGCTGTAACAGATAAATTCCTATTAAGAATCTTATTTAGTTAAACCAGGTCAAATTGATATTAAAGTATAAATGTGTTTGCAGCCTTTAAATAAATGAAATTATACACAAATGTTTAAGTTTTACCTTCCCTCATAGTAAAATGACTTATCCACCAAAAATTTATGATACTTACATTTCTCCGGCACGTCTCTGTGACAGTTCTGTAGTTTGACCCTGGCCAGAGCAGCATCATATAGCCAGGCTCCAAACAAGTGTAGTACACTGTTACACCGAGGTCTGCTGGGGGCCAGGGACGTCCTTGCCTCGTAAAACATGTGACTACCAAGGTTCACCACAGGTGGAACAGCTGATTTGGGTGTAGTCACTGTGGAGTTAGACTTTCCTGCACCTGCATAATTGAGTCTTGACTTCTTAGATATTGGGTTGTAAATTGAACTATTCTTGATAAGATACATGTATGAATAACAGCAAACATGTACATGTAAATGGACCTTCATGAAAACCTAATCAAGTTTTGCTTCATTTTTCTACACTCAATTATTGATTCTCATTAATTTAGATTTAATCAACAGAAGCATTAAATTTTCTTCTAGAAAATACCCTCACTTGCTGTGAGTATGTAGTGTGTTCAATAGTTAAAATCAATAAAATTGTACCTTTACTGCTGAGAGGTCCTGTGAATACAGACATCGGTCTTGGTCCCTTTCTCTGACCTGGTGGGGTGGAGGGTACACTAGCAGGGCGATTTGACCCCTGACTCTGTAGAAGTGCAGCATGGTCTTCACACTTGTGATTCTGAGGAGATCCTATTCAAAACATGAGATAAAAATACCTGAGATATACAATACTTCAGATACAATACATGAGACACAATACATGAGATACAATACATGAGATACAGTACATGAGATACAATACATGAGGTACATGAGACATACAATACATGAAATTTAATACATGAGATATACATGTATAAAATACAATTATAATACAAAAAATGTATGTGAGATTTACAATTATCAACTCTCTCTTACTGACTGAACATATTCTATTTTGCATCATATTTCAAAAGCCTTAGGCTTTAGAAAGGTAGAATTTTTAAATAGTACTAGTTAAAAAAAAAGAAACAATGTAAAGGTTTGAGCTAAGTTACTCTTTATGTCTTACCAAGGAAAGCATTGACCATAACAGACAGTCCCTTCATGGCCTTGAGGAATATTAACGGTAACTTGAGGAGACATTCATGCTGTGTGGAATCTGGTGCACTGTCTGTGGGCATGAAGTTAAGCATGAACTTTGGAGTTTTTCCGATGATTTCTGGGTGACACAGGTCGACTGGGTTCTGTATCATATGTAGAAACCTGAACCAGCACTGAGCAATGCAGTCGTCCGTCATCCCCATGGGAATTAACTGAGCTTCCTCATCAACTATAAATAGAACACTCGGCATTTCATTGATACCTGACAAATATTTACGGTAGATACTTTAATATTTTTTTTGCTGTTTTTAAAAACATTATGAATGTCCTGACTGATATACCTCTGATGTTGTATTTCATAAATATTATTCCGTTTAAGATCACTGAATTTACAATCTGCCCATAAGGTATCGTGTACAATGTAACTCATTTCCATGTACTTTTTAGTGATATATCTCGTATACTTTTCTAACTTTCTAACCTTTATTTGCTCCATCATTTACAAAGTTTGAAAGTGACTTGCTGAAGTATTGAAAATTCAAAATTGAAACTGAATTGTATCACCTTTCTGACAGATTTTGTTCTATAACTTTGGCAAAATAAAAGATGAAATATAGAGTATACTCACTAAGATGTAACTCAGGGAAGTCTGGCCCATTCATGAACTTAAGTAGATGGTAGGTTAAGGCATGGTTGACTTTATGCCACTGTGTGATAAGAGCCTCATGGTGCCGCCAGTTTACACACATATTACGGAACGTTTTCCAGAGAGACGGGGATGGGAAACACTTATGGCAGGCGAGGAGCCATATTGTAAATAGAACACTGAGGACCCTCTCACATAGATGGTCGCCTATGTCATCTATAATTATAATGATAATCAGGAGATTCAAGTAGCAAAACAGTATCAAAATAAATGTCAAATACCAAAAAATGTCTAATACCAATGTCTATTCCACATGCCTTATTGAGTCTTTGCAGAGTTTTTTCCCCTTACAGACAATATCTGACGTTAAACCATTATGACGTCATGAAAATGGTATGGTAACGTTGATTTCATTTCCCAGACTTTTAGGACTGTTTCCATCGAATTTGATAACGTTATAATCAGTCTTTGTCAGATACCATCTCAAATGGGAAGAAACTTGTGAATAATAGCATGCACTTCTACATCATACATGTCAATAAACATTCACCATTTCTTACACAAAACCCTTTCATGCATAATTATTTATTCCATCAGAAATATCAATTGAAATAAAAATATTTAGCACTGCCACTTGACATGAAATGAGTACATATACATGTATATATAGCCAAATACTTATCATTTATTTTCAGAATGGTTATGAGGCTGACTTGATTTTTTTTTAATTCTAATGAATTTAAGAAAGTGCATCTAATGAGATTTAAAAGATATAAGGACAAGACTAAGTTACAGTGTATACTAAAGGCTAGAAATTATGATTCATATCTTACACAGAAAATAAAGTTCATAGAATCAATAATATGAGTATAACCATAAAAGATTAGGTACAGTAAATGAAAGGACTATTATTTAAAAAAAACAATATTTCAAATATAATTGAAAAGAGACTTTACATTAAGCATGGAAATAAACAAGAAATACACAAAGAAGAAGGAAAGAGACAGTTTAATATCATAATAATTGATGATGGAAATTTGAAGTCAATCCGATTTACACTTTTAGTATCAATTTCTTCATAAAGTCAGCTTAAAATGCTACCACTCCTTCAAATTGTATATTTTAGTGTAAATACTTGAGCTATTTGAATGATATACTAAACAAGAGGTCCAATGAGCCAAATCACTCACCTGAGTTGCAGAAAGAAGAATAATACTGGCAAATTTGGTGGAGGCCCTTGAGTTCTTGCTTCCTGTAAGGTTTTGTGAAATTCTATGCATCAGTTTTGGAGATGTCGAAATGCCACACCCAATCAGAGCCCTTGGCACCAATCGGGACAAAAACATAAACATGACAGAGGACCTTGAACACTTGCTTCCTGTAAGATTTCGTGAAATTCTGTGCAGCAGTTGCAAAAAGAAGTTGAAAATAAGTCAGCCAATCAGAGCCCTTGGCAGTCATATTTGTTGACCAATCAACATGAAAAATACAAACTTGGTAAAGGACCTTGAGTACTTGCTTCCTGTAAGGTTTTGTGAAATTCTGTGCTGCAGTTGCAGAAACGAAGTAAAAATATGTAAGTCAATCTGCGCCCTTGATGGTCATATTTGTGGACAAATCAACACAAAAACAAAAACTTATTTGAGGACCTTAAATACTTGCTTCTTGTCAGGTTTCGTGAAATTCTGTGCAGCAGTTGCAGAGGAGAAGTCAGAAATGTGTAAGCCAATCAGAGACTTTGAGTACTTGCTTTCTGTAAGGTTACATGAAATTCTGTGCAGTGGTTGCAGGGGAGATGTCGGAAATGTAAAAGTTTACGACAGACGGACGGACAGCGTGCAATGACAATAGCTCACTTGGATTTGCTCAGGTCAGCTAAAAATGATGCTTGTTACATCTATGAATAATCTGTTGCAAAATCTGTTTACATTTCTCCTATAGATAAGCGCAACCTCTTCAAGCTGTGCTATAGATAATTAACAAGCAAAATAATCCAGGATGGCTCTCCTACACAGATCTTAAAAGCAGCTATTCAATATTGACTGAAGCTCTGAACTTAAATGGAAACTTTCACAATAACTGTGTGAAAAAGCTTAATGAAAGTTAAAAAAAGATCCTAAGAAGACAATGTCATTTTAACATCAAATCACAGGTGTCTGTGTAGTCACTGTAGCGGTTAGCACTAGCTATGCTTCTGATGCATAATGCATATTTATGTGTAGTAGTAACTACACATAAATATGCATTTGCATGACGCATCAGAAGCATAGCTAGTGCTTACCGCTACACAGACATCTGTGTATCAAATGTGTCACTTTAGATCATCAACAGAACACAGTAAAGTTATACAGAGAGTTTACAAACAAAATTAATTGTGTAACATGGGAATGTGTTATGTAGTATGATAAAGAGAATTAAATACAGTTGTCCTAGACAAATGTGACAAAAATAAGAACTGCAAACTTTCTACACACAATGTCAAACAATCATACAAGCTGTCACAACACAAATCTAGTTACATGTATATCATGAGCTAATTCAAATACTTCCTTGTGATGAAATAAAGTTTGTCAGGTAATTTATACAAGTGTCTAATGAATTTACAAGTATCAATTTTCAAATATTTGCTTCGAGATTCAAGGAATTAAAGATATCATCAACCATACACAAAACCCTAGAATACCTTTATAGTCTCCAGGGACTTTTTGCCCTTTTTTGGGGCCATTACTCGGCGCCATTCTCAACTATAAATAGAATTTTTTTCCCCAATTATGGCTCTATAAATTTCCCAATCACAAATAGATGAAATTATCACCGAAATTAGTGAAATTTACTTCTTCAAAAGTCGCTAATATACAAATTATTTGCCATATTGCTGTAAGCATAAGAAATTAAATCCTATTTAAAAGAAAATTATTTGATGAAATGAACTTTTGATTGTATAAACTGTCATTTTACTTTTATATTAGTACTTCCCAAATATTCCTAAAGGTCATTAATTTTCCAAATTGCATGGGCCCAGACCCCATTCCAAAATTACTGAGAAATATCACTGGTATCATTCCTGCTTTGGATTTGTACTTTCCATCTGTTTATTTATCAGCTTTTTTAACATTTGTGATAAAAATATTGCAAATGAAGCTCTAAGTGTTTACTCTTCATTTTCTTCATTTGTTTATGTGCCTGTATACATCCTGATGTGCCAAAAATTACCAAGCCTCAAAGTGTAAACATGTTTTGCATAGAAAAATAGAACTTAAGGTCAAAGACACACAAGTTTGTTGTCCTTTTAATGTTTGCATGTGATATGTAGTGCTTATTTCAATGTCAGGTGAATAAAACTACTCATGCATTATTCATAAAGAGGAGTGTACTTTGAACTACATTGTATAAAACTATAAATCTCTTTGCTCAGGCATAAAATTGTTATGACGTGATGTGATGTATCCATGTATTTAGTTAACAGACGTGTGTCTATAAATATGTTGAAATATACATGTATACAGGAATAAATATGTACAAGTGTTACTGTGGTGAACAGTCTATGGAATTACATGTACGTTACATGTGTTTACAAACATGAGTGTGTTTGTGTACTTATGACATAAAATGTTAGAAATTCACCCAATCTTCTGACAAAGTCCAGAATTTGAGACAAATTTCAAGTGAAATAAAGCATAAATTCATTCTAATTTATGAAAACATAATAGATCAAATGTTGATAGTTTAAGAACTGCTTGAAATTTGACTGTATTTCTGTTATTACCCAGGCCACAAAAAAAAAGTCATGAGGCGTGTTCAAAGCAAACTTACATGAACTTAATCCCGTATCGTCTGCATGTAAGAAATAAACATACAATCATGCTGTCAGTCAAAGTAGCTAAGTTAACATCACAGAGAAGGCATTCAAATGATAATATGCTGAAGAGTTGACAGTAGCATGTGACTATCATATTAAAATTTCCTACTTAGATTTTTAAAAAGTTTTTTTTATAAAATTCATTTAAATCTGACAATACCATTTTTATCTTTTTGATATACAGAGCTTATTCCTATTTCATCAGGTATCTGAAATAAACTGATTGTGATGTCATCAAAAGGCAAACTATTTCGGGATACAAAATATATTTCCATTGGAATTAAATTACATCACAATACTTTTAAAAACTGTCACAAATTGAACAAAAGCCTATAAATGTGAAAAGTTGTGATAGTACAAAATGAAAATTAATTACCTTAATATTCTTAAAAAATGTTTCATTTCTTTAAGTGTAGTACAGTTCATATTGTGATCAAATAATTATGGAAATTATTCTATGTTTCTTTTTCAAACAGCACAAAAAAAAAATGAAATTTGGAATGTTCATTATTTAATATTTTTCTGTGCCTCATGATATTTAAAAACTTTTGTACCAGTCTAGTAGATATTAAAATTAAAAATATTTTGAATAGGGTCATGTTAAGGAGTTATCTCCCCTTGACAAAAAAATATTAAATAAAAATTACAGAAAAAGTAATTCATGGTATGCTTTTGATTTTTCAGCAAAATTTGATGAAATATTATAAATTTTGACAAATTGATACCCCATTATTCTGTTGAATAACTTTTTCCCATAGAGTCTATCATGATAGAGTTCAATGTAAACTCAAAGGACCCATAACTCTAAAAGCAACCTATTTTTTACAAAATCCAAATTGATAAAAATGTTCAAATAGTTTTTAGATTATAACTACGCTGTGATTTTAGATCTCAGGATTCCATAAATGGGTGTCCCAACTACTTCTCTTAACCCTTAGTTTAGTTATTTTCCATTTTGAACAGTACTGGGTGCAAGTAATCGTGATGTCGTCAAACACTTGTTAAAACGCCATTATTTAACCATGATCTCTCTGTATCATATGGTTTCTATAAAACTTGAAGACATCAGATCTCAATAGAAATGCAGCTCTGTATGACAAAAAGACTACATATAGAAGCATATGACCTGTACATGTAGTTTATGCAAACTTCAAGGCCAAAATCTTATTCAAACTTTATAAAAATGCTAACAAAATAAAAATAAAAACAAACTGAACATTCAATGCAATGCAAATATACATGTAGATAAATTCAGGATATCTTGGTACTCACCTTTTTCACTTGGTGGAGAGAGAAGGCTATCATTAGCAGCTAGAAGAAACTTAAGGAGAACTTCCCACGTCTCCCTTAACAACGCTGGAGACTCCATTGCAATAGTTTCTATAGTACGCATCACCCTGTGACATAATACAGCTTGGCGCCTTACATAGTCCACACCTATAAAGTACAATAAGAACAGCTACAATGCATGTCATCATTCATTCTACATATTGTAAAGTCGCACCCACGGGCCAAGCGAGGCAACTCTTGACCAGTGCGTCTCCACAGTAATAGTTTGAGTTCGTTTGACAGATTGTATTGACTTTGACTGATCTACCTATAACAAGAGCATGAAATTAGTTTATAAATTTGATTTATTAACAATAAAATACAAAAGCAATGAATCGCGATCTTTGTTACTGGTAGCGTAGCCCTCAGTGAGTCTGCGCGTGAGAGTGATGACAACCCTGCATGACTGTGTGTCCGAAAGAGGATGGCCTATAGCCAGTGTTTTGAATGTGGTTCTGGTGTTGATTTACAGAACTTCACCGGTGACGATTTTACTGTCACAACCGGGAAGTTAATTGCAGTTTACAACCTGGCGATGAATTCCACCACCGGATCCGGTGGTATATTTATACACCACCGATATGGGTGGTAATTATTTCTGTACTAAGATAGTGGTGAAAAGGTGCCTTAAAGACATAGAATTGGTAGATTTTTACTGGTTGTTCAGCGTACTAATATTATTCAACCGGTTCCGGTGGTAAATTTCACAACCGATATCGGTGGTAAAGGTTGTTCAAGGTCACTGTTTAGGTTGCAGCTTAATTAAGATGTGCAACCGATCTGCTTACCATAATAGGTACTTGAGTCTGGTGACAACCGGGATCGGTGGTAAAAACTATGCAGGTTGCGTCTTAAAGACAAAGAGAGACGTCTGTCCTATAGACAAGCAATGGCCAGAATGACAGCGAGCTCTGGAATCAAGCTGCTTTTATTACTTTGATGACGTCATGAGATACTGCGTAAGAGGGAATCTGCACGCGCTGATTCGCGGCAGAGTACACATGAAGGAAGTATGTCATATGCTGTATTACGTCATTACTTCTGTGCACAGAACATGGCGGCCGACAGGTAGTTGAAATGTGTTGATAAAACAATTAATTGGAGTTTGCAATGGCAAAACATAATAATAGGCTAATAAGCCGTTATATACAGGTAAGTTGGGTATTTAGGACACTGCGCATGTTATGATTCTGTCGTTTAATGTCCTGCTAAACTGTACACACACTTTGACAGGTGTCTGAGGGGATGTTTCATAATAATAGTTAATACGATCGCAACGATGATACGTTCAACCTTTTCCGTGTACCTTGCATGCATGATCGTGATATCGCTGCATCTTTTATGCTAACTGGAGGTGATTTTAGCAAAGCAATGACCAACTGTAAGGTCAAGGTGTAACAATATGTATGCTATAAGGCTTGCCTATCAAAATGCTATTTTGAGTTATATACCGGTAACAAGCCTTTCAGAAAATAATTTCTCAATTTGTACTAAATCAAAAACATAGGTAATCACAGATTACGAAGCTCACCTCGTGACAGCAAAATTCAATTCAAACATATTTCTTAGTACATGTATATTGGCTTTTAAAGGCAAAACCACTCAAGCAGAAAAAGTAGGTCAAGGTCATTTCTTGAAAGTTTGATCAAAGATACATCCAATATGCAAGTTTGGTACATGTAGCAGTTATACTTTGCTCAATATTGGCTTTATAGAGCAAAATCACTCAAGCAGAAAAAGTAGGTCAAGGTCATATTATGAGAGATTGATCAAAGATACATCCAATATGCAAGTTTGGTACATGTAGCAGTTATACTTTGCTCAATATTGGCTTTGTAGAGCAAAATCACTGAAGCGGAAAAAGTAGGTCAAGGTCATTTTATGAAAAATTGATCAAAGATACATCCAATATGCAAGTTTGGTACATGTATCACTTATACTTTGCTCAATATTGGCTTTTAAAGGCAAAATCACTCAAGCGGAAAAAGTAGGTCGAGGTCATTTTATGAAAGTTTGATCAAAGATACATCTAATATGCAAGTTTGGAACATCTAGCACTTATACTTTGCTCAATATTGGCTTTTAAAGGCAAAATCACTCAAGCGGAAAAAGTAGGTCAAGGTCATTTTATGAAAGTTTGATCAAAGATACATCCAATATGCAAGTTTGGTACATGCAGCACTTATACTTTGCTCAATATTGGCTTTTAAAAGCTAAATCACTCAAGTGGAAAAAGTAGGTCAGATGCTGCATCCGATACATGGGTCCATCTCGGCATCCAAAGATGAATCACTTGTGCAAGTTTGGTTACTGTAGCATTAGTACTTTGTCAGATACTGAGCTACCCCAAACTTCTTATCCAAATCACTCAAGCGGAAAATGTAGGTCAGATGCTGCATCCGATGCATGGGTTCACCTCAGCATCCAAAGATGAATCACTTGTGCAAGTTTGGTAACTGTAGCATCAGTACTTTGTCAGATACTGAGTTACCCCAAACTTCTTAACCAAGTCACTCAAGCGGAAAATGTAGGTCAGATGCTGCATCCGATGCATGGGTTCACCTCAGCATCCAAAGATGAATCACTTGTGCAAGTTTGGTTACGGTAGCATTAGTACTTTGTCAGATACTGAGCTACCCCAAACTTCTTAACCAAGTCACTCAAGCGGAAAATATAGGTCAGATGCTGCATCCCATGCATGGGTTCACCTCAGCATCCAAAGATGAATCACTTGTGCAAGTTTGGTTACTGTAGCATTAGTACTTTGTCAGATACTGAGCTACCCCAAACTTCTTAACCGGACGCGGACGCGGACATGGACGCGGACGCGGACGCGTGGGGTTATAGCATAAGCTCACTCAACTTCGTCGAGGTGAGCTAAAAATGTGTAATATTCTGTCTTTCCGAAATACAGAGTTACTTCCCATTAGTGCAGGTATATAACTTCAAGTAATTGTGATGTCATTACATTCTATGGAAGCCACCATAAAATTTGGGGAAACAAATATAACAAATTTAAAGGAATTTAATAAACTCATATAGGGCTGCAACGATTCACCACAATTCTCGATTACCTGCTGTTAATGACGATGGTTTGACACATGATATGAGGAGGGGTTGTATCGTTGCTTTACGGTTTATTTTTAGCATTCAGTGTTCCTGATAAAAAAATCAAATATTCTAGCGGAACATGTTAGACACTAGGATGAAATCATCATTCTTAACTTGAATGCCAGACGATGTACTATGTCATATTAGCTTCTAGATCTCATGATGATTTAATCTTAATAAATTGTTGATATTGAGTCTTGTTTTATCACAATATTGGGCATGTGACAGAAATGTTTTTAAATCTGAACATAAATTCAGTATTATGATACGAATCATATCGTGAGTTAGTATCGTGATACATATTGTATCTTGGGCTAAGCATATCGTTGCAGCCCTAAACTCGTAATGCTTTCAAATATCTGCAAAAATCAAGCAGAGATACTTTAATCGAAAAGATAGATGGGATCTTGTTCAACTTGATTTTGTGGTTATCACAGACTTCAAAACTCTATATGCAGGGGTCTAGAATTTTTTTCAAAATCTACTTGCCACGGGCAACTCATGACGTAAAATTTACTTGCCCGATCAAAAAATCACTTGCCCATCAAAAATTACATGTAGAGAAGGAAAGGTATACTGCAACTTATTTTAAAGGCCATGTTGAAATGTGGCATATCTAGCTAAAAATTGAGTGCTTGATTCCTCAGAAATCAGAATAAATTAAATTCCTGTCCTACCGGTAAAAGTAGGAGATAAAAAAGAAATCTGAATGAAGAGGAGAAAATATGTTCAGCTAAGGCCAAGAAAAACATAGGTAATCACAGATTACAAAGCTCACCTCGTGACAGCAAAGTTCAATTCAAACATATTTCTTAGTACATGTATATTGGCTTTTAAAGGCAAAACCACTCAAGCAGAAAAAGTAGGTCAAGGTCATTTTATGAAAGTTTGATCAAAGATACATCCAATATGCAAGTTTGGTACATGTAGCAGTTATACTTTGCTCAATATTGGCTTTATAGAGCAAAATCACTCAAGCGGAAAAAGTAGATCAAGATCATTTTATGAAAGATTGATCAAAGATACATCCAATATGCAAGTTTGGTACATGTATCACTTATACTTTGCTCAATATTGGCTTTTAAAGGCAAAATCACTCAAGCGGAAAAAGTAGGTCGAGGTCATTTTATGAAAGATTGATCAAAGATACATCCAATATGCAAGTTTGGTACATGTATCACTTATACTTTGCTCAATATTGACTTTTAAAGGCAAAATCACTCAAGCGGAAAAAGTAGGTCAAGGTCATTTTATGAAAGTTTGATCAAAGATACATCCAATATGCAAGTTTGGTACATGTATCACTTATACTTTGCTCAATATTGGCTTTTAAAGGCAAAATCACTCAAGCGGAAAAAGTAGGTCGAGGTCATTTTATGAAAGTTTGATCAAAGATACATCTAATATGCAAGTTTGGAACATCTAGCACTTATACTTTGCTCAATATTGGCTTTTAAAGGCAAAATCACTCAAGCGGAAAAAGTAGGTCAAGGTCATTTTATGAAAGTTTGATCAAAGATACATCCAATATGCAAGTTTGGTACATGTTGCACTTATACTTTGCTCAATATTGGCTTTTAAAAGCGAAATCACTCAAGTGGAAAAAGTAGGTCAGATGCTGCATCCGATGCATGGGTCCATTTCGGCATCCAAAGATGAATCACTTGTGCAAGTTTGGTTACTGTAGCATTAGTACTTTGTTAGATACTGAGCTACCCCAAACTTCTTATCCAAATCACTCAAGCGTAAAATGTAGGTCAGATGCTGCATCCGATGCATGGGTTCACCTCAGCATCCAAAGATGAATCACTTATGCAAGTTTGGTTACTGTAGCATCAGTACTTTGTCAGATACTGAGCTACCCCAAACTTCTTAACCAAGTCACTCAAGCGGAAAATGTAGGTCAGATGCTGCATCTGATGCATTGGTTCACCTCAGCATCCAAAGATGAATCACTTGTGCAAGTTTGGTTACTGTAGCATCAGTACTTTGTTAGATACTGAGCTACCCCAAACTTCTTAACCAAGTCACTCAAGCGGAAAATGTAGGTCAGATGCTGCATCCGATGCATGGGTTCACCTCAGCATCCAAAGATGAATCACTTGTGCCAGTTTGGTTACTGTAGCATTAGTACTTTGTCAGATACTGAGCTACCCCAAACTTCTTAACCAAGTCACTCAAGCGGAAAATGTAGGTCAGATGCTGCATACGATGCATGGGTTCACCTCAGCATCCAAAGATGAATCACTTGTGCCAGTTTGGTTACTGTAGCATTAGTACTTTGTCAGATACTGAGCTACCCCAAACTTCTTAACCAAGTCACTCAAGCGGAAAATGTAGGTCAGATGCTGCATCTGATGCATGGGTTCACCTCAGCATCCAAAGATGAATCACTTGTGCCAGTTTGGTTACTGTAGCATTAGTACTTTGTCAGATACTGAGCTACCCCAAACTTCTTAACCGGACGCGGACGCGGACACGGACGCGGACACGGACGCGGACGCGGACGCGGACGCGGACGCGTGGGGTTATAGCATAAGCTCACTCAACTTCGTCAAGGTGAGCTAAAAAGTATTGGTTATCAGGCCCCGCCGCGTATGTGTTTTACCCCCACATTAAATTTTTTCATCCAAAAAATCTAGACCAGAGAGATACATGTAGAAGTCCCGGGCTAACACATCAAATTCTAGAGAATTTACAGAATAAGGACGCCGATGCACGATGGAGCTGGAGATGGAGCTGGTAAAATACCAACTCAAGAATAAAATTTTGGCCTGTTTTCGGTCTAGACGGAGCAGGCACTCCGTTGAAGGTGAAAACATAGCTAACTTTTCTCTGATCGAATCTACAATGCAGACAAGACGGGTATATATTTTATAGCATTATCAAACAGACCAAGACCTTCAGCATGGATATCAGGGGCAGATCCAAGGAGTTCAAGGAGAAGGTGACGGTACCAGCAACGCGTAAATGACAGCTTACATGGCCTTGCAGATGCGCAAAATTCTTATGTTCAGTTCACCCGAAGGGTTCAATAAATTGTTCTATTTCATTCACATAAAATATTGATTTTCTCTATGACATTATTTTGTATTCTTGTTCTGCGCCTGAGATTTAAATCCCTAAAGTCCGCTTATATCTTATCTTATCTAAATGTACTACATGTACTTTTGTTTGCGTTCGTCCCTAAAATTTTTATGTCATTTCAAGCAGTCATTCAATGGGTACAAAGGAGCTGATAAGATAAGGGCCGTTTTTAGCCCTAAATCTCGTGCTGTATTTCTTCCACATGACAGTACATATGCAGACAAAAGATAATCAGTATTGAAATAAAATGTATTTGAAGACTTTTTGTATGTTTTACATTTCGATGAAATACTCCCAAGATTCTAAAATGAAGTTCCAAAGAGGTAGGGGGTACTCGGGTAATAAAACTGATAATATCAACCATAAACGTAGAAATTTGAGAATATTTTGCCTGAAATGGATAAATATTTACTAAAAGATATCAAATACATCTACATGGTATATCAGAAAAACATTTCGAAAGTTCTATTTCCTCTAATCGGTAAATAATGAAATCCGGAACTCAAAATACGGTCTTATTTTGTATGTAATGGCTATAATAGAAGCTTTTTAGCGCGAAATACACATTAGCGGAAAAAATCCACATCGCTCCTGCTTATTTCGTTCCTAATTGTTGAACATTTCATACGATCGTATTTAGAACATTTTTTTTTATTTATTAAGGAGGAAAAATAGTCAAATTTTCCATATTTAATGATCTTAAAGATCGATTCTATAAAAAATGCACCCCCTTCCTTTTTTGGTTTTTCGTCTCTGGGGTAGTGTTCCCCCCGGAGATACAGAACCCCACTTTTCAAGAAAATTTGAATCATGGATACACACCTCCAGTATAAGTGGCGTTCTGTATCTCCAGGGGGAACAATGTTCAAAAAAACTTTTCCGTTTTCTATTGATTTCTATGGGAAAAAGACAAGTTTTGACCCAAATATTAGCAATATTATGCATGACAGATCTAAAATAACTTCAGAGTTTGATGGGATACTGTATTTGTATTAATTTAACGAACACTTTTTCTTAAAATTTCCATTTTCAAAATTCCACTTTTTAGGGCAGATTGTACGTCTTATCTTATCAGCTCCTTGAAGTAATAAAACTGGACAGAAATGTTAATCACACGCTGAGGAAACGAATTACTAGCATAAAGGATGTCATTACATTCCAATTTGTTGTTGTTATGAAAATGTTTTACGAAAAAAAAAACCTGCCTGCCGCATATGATTTGAGAAAAAATTTACCTGAGAGCCAACTTTTTATTTTTTGCTTGGCCTAATCTATTTGCCCACGGGCAAGTAAACACCTGCTTTGGTCTTTCTCGACCCAACTTTTCACTTGCCCCGGGCAACGGGAAATGGGAATTCTAGACCCCTGTATATGTCCTAATACTCTAAAGCTGTTACATTCAAAGTCTGCTGACTGCATTTTACCAAATTTTATCAATGATATCTATTTTTTTGTTTTAAACAAACATAAAATGTTCATAAAATGTAGCTTCATTATTGAAATGTTTATAAACATCAAAACAGACCTGATCCCTTTCTTGGAACAAACAGATTGAGGAGATGATGTATCATGTCTTGTATATAAGGATTAGGGTCATCTCTGATTGGCTGAGGTACACAGGATTTGGGCGTGGCTAAGCATGCTGTCATCCAATCACAGTACACACTGACACACTCCTTTATTGTCTCCATCTCACTAAGGGGTAAACTCAACCCAAAACACAAAACCTTAAAAAAAGACACATTTAAGAGTAAGTTTCATACAAATTGAAAAACTGAAAAAAAAAGATTTTTTTTCTTATGCATTCCAATCCCTTTAAAAATCTAATTCATTTATCTACCGTACTATCGTACTATCTACTTGTTGTTACCTCCATTGTCCATTTGACCTCCTTGTCTGACTTCAGCTTGCTGGGTTCAGAGTTATCAGACGCGATGCTGAGACCTTTAGCTATGTGTCGTACCACTGTGGCAGCCACTTCCTTCCCCACCTGGGCAGGGAACTTGTGAAGCACGCTCTCATTGGCAGTGTCACACTGTATCTCCGCTTCTAACGATGCCCAGTCAGCATACATACCTGACTCTATAATAATTCACACTCAGATACAAATGGCATATGGCTGTCATGACAAATGTTTTTAAAAATGGACCCAGCTACATTTTGGCTTCTACTGATGTTGTATCAACAAATGAAGTATCTAGCATGGAGACTCTGCCATTCAAGCATATAAGTCTGATTCTTCAGTCCTCATGCATCAATGCCTGAAAGGGAAAGAGAAAATCGTAAATTGACATCACACTGAAAACAAATCATTTAAATTCACAGAATAATCAAGTTTGTATCCCACCATCATCAACTAATACAGAGATTAATCTACAATTTGATCAAAATGGGTCCTCTGGACCCGATGAAATTTGCATGGCCAATGGGTCCTGAGCCAAAACAATGGGTCCCAGCAATAATCAATGCGTCCAAAGTACTGTAAACAGTCTTTTTTTTTTGCGGCATCTTAAATTCGCGAATACAAGTGAGATGACTGGTTCACAGAGTTTTTTGTCCGCGAGAACATTATGTTCCAAGAAAAATTATTAGAAATAAAACGTCTATCTTCCAAACTTCAATCTAAGAGTAAAATTTGCCGAATTAAGTATATTTATTGTTTATTTAGTTGCTATATTTACGCAAGCGATTGTTTATTTAGTTGCTATATTTACGCAAGCGATGCTTCATACATGTGTATACTAAAAACATTATCCAAACAAACCAATTATGATACAGTAAACGAAAATGGTACTAAGGCGAGAATAAAACGATTTCTACTGATTGATTCATAATGTCCTGCAAGGTTTGTTATGGAAGAATTTTTCATACATATATTGTACATGTATAATATTCACCCATCCACAAAACTCTGTCAAATACTTTGTCAAGTTGCGTTATTTCATTGTTTACTTATCATGCAACAATGGTGAGGTACTTAGAGTTAGTGCTTTTTGGAGCAAGAACAATAAAATCGCGGGAATCATGGAAGGGTAAATTACATCTGAATCCCAATTAAAAGAAGTTATAATTAGAATCGCAGCGGGATTGCATATATACTTTTATCGAAAATTGTTTCCATAGCTATTTCTCACACCATACCATGGACATGGTCATTCTTTTGTTAGATTTAAAAGAGCGGTCAAAATATGTCAGATCAATTACAAAATGTATAAACACGAGACATTAAAAGGTTAAAACAGCTAATAAACTTTCTCGACTTTGAAAGTTTTATGTATACATGAACTAAGTGGACACATAATACGAAAGTAAATTATACGTACGCTGGGATGCAGCGATCGGAAATCAATGGTCCTGGGCGATTTTTATGCGTCAGAGACGCAGGATGCAGAGGTAGATTAATCCCTGCTAATAATTAGTGAAAATTGCTAGAAGAGATTTAATGAGATACCACATATAGGTAAATCATCCATTGACATCCAAAGACATAGGGTAAGCTTACCCACTGAGGAAATAATTGAGTGTGGATTAATAGATTGAGTGAATATGATCAAGCTATGATTTCCTGCATTTTGTTTTTTCTTTCAAGTAATGGATCTTGCCTCTTGATAGAGTACATACCATCTGAGATATGAGCTTTTGAGTATTGAAGTTTTGACCTATATGTGAGTTAGTGACCCAAATAGGTAGCAAGGATTTCTTTAGACTTAAAACACCATTTTAGTCATGGGGACCTTGGTCTCAATTAAGTAACATTTGAAGAATCAATGTCTGCAAAACGAAAAAAAGAAGAAACAAGGCATTATTATCCCCCTTTATTTTCAAATCTGTATATACTTATGATGAGCCAAAATATTTTCTTGAACAAAAGTCATTGTTTTTATGTGTTTCAAACCTGTCAACTTTGAATTTTCCAAAAGAGGGAGATCTCCCCCTTTGGCAGTTGACAAAGAGCGAGATTGTGCGTGAACCATTTTCATGACATTTTTTAATAAATTGCAACATGTCGTGCGAATCACCTTTCTAAAATGTCATTGAATGCAACCATGTACCAGGTCTAAGAAAATGTATAAACAATGACAAATATTTCCATGATACATGACCAGTGGCGGATCCAGCTTTTTAGTTAGGGGGGCATACAGAATTGGTGAGGGGTCTGGGGTCTGCATTTCAGGACCCATTTTCGTGACTGTAATTGATTAAAGAATGAAAATTGATTAATATTCACTAATATTTACTATTTTATGATTGAAAATGATCGTTTTACCCATGACTGGAAAATTTTAGGTAGGGGGGCATATGCCCCCTACGCCCCCCCCCCCCCCCCCCCCCCCCCTTTAATCCGCCACTGATGACTATTTTTTTTTACTTCAGTCTTGTTCTGCATTTGTTCATTGTAAATGAGTACAGCACCTTTTGCTGTGGGTAGTAGGTCTTTCAATACAATTATTAGTTTATTCATGCCAGAACATATGTTCGGCCCAACTGATCTTGCCATAGCCCCTTTATTCAATTGACTCCAATCTTTCTGATTGTTTTTTCTCTTTGAAACGGTTTTAGCTGATTCAGATTCTACTGCAGTGTGATCACTAACACCTTCCATAAGTTGTCAATATATACTTAATTAGTGTTATACAGTATTTAGTCAATAAAGTATAATTACATGATCAGTTTAACTGTTTTCAAAGCTTAACTAATTATCCTTAGGCATCGATACATACACACGCTGTGTATTGTAAACAAACTTTAATTTTCCTATGAACATGATGAAGTACGAAACGTTCCGAACTTCGGAAAGTTGCTAGACTTATCTTTCTTGGGTAATGTGAAGCCCAAAACTTGAAAAGCAGGGAGGAATTGGGTGATAGGATTGAAACGTGGGAGATTTCAGTCTCCCACGGGGGAGGAATGCGAACGCGGGAGATAAGGTTCAAACGCGGGAGTCTCCCGCAAAATGCGGGAGAGTTGACAGGTATGGTGTTTACACATGCGTGCCTTACGCCATTCCGAGACATGGGATCCCCATTTAAAGTCCTTTCCAAAAGACTACTGTATGTAGGCTAGGTATTTTGGCATTTTACAAGGTGACACTCAGCCTAATCTTGTTAATTGAGATTCATGCATCATGCAGACTATTTCCTATGCTGTTTATTTTCACAGCTTACGCTGGCGCGTGCACCAATCTCATTAAAACTTGTTAAGTCACATTCCTATATTTAGTTTTGTACCACAACAACAAAACTAAAAATAGGAGTGTGATTCAATGAGTTTTAATGAGATTGGCCCCTGCACGTTAGGTGACGTCAGCCCACAGTGCATGGTTCCGCATTCATCCAGATTCGAAGCTGGACAATGACACACATCATTGCCCGCGAATCCACTGACTGAACACTCTACCAACTGCTACACCACCTCTGTCAGTCTGCACGTCTGTGATCTTCTGTCAGTCTGTAAAGTGTGATCAGAGGAAACGAGGAATATTATTTCCTAAAACAAATGCTTTCTTTCTGTCTTACATTGATTAAATCAATTGATTTTTTGAAGATGATTCTACAAAATCGTACAGTTCATACAGTTCTAAAGAGCATTATGCCTAAACCCCTAAATCTTTTTTTCAACCGTTCCTGTTCCCAGGTGGCGCCTCCATATTCAACATGGATGCGCCCATAAACTTGAAAACTCAGGTTCTATATTTCATATTTTCTTAATGTCATTCTCTTATTCTGGTACAACTGTAGAAAAATTATATTCTACTCTTGATGTGTCATCAGACAGGAGAAGGCACTGTCTAATTTTCTCGATAATCTGTACTCGTCGCGAGTTTACTCTGTTGAAGTAGTTTGCAGTGCTCGAACCCCCGGCCGTCCGGGTGATAGTCAGACTCGTTGCCGAGTGAGCTAAGTGAACATCCCGATATCTCAGTGTTTGGAACATGTACTGAACTATAGGTACCTGCAACTACCGGAAGCCACTACACCCTTCCCCCTTTTTGTTGAGGGTTGCGGGTCAAGGGGTGTAGATCTACCCCACTGTGTGGCCACACTCCAACCCCTGGCAGGATTATGCAGATCGAGCTGGCGCACACACACCGATTGTTCACCTTGTCGCCAATGAAGTAGTTTGCAGGTGCCCATGAGTCTGGGACTCGAACCCCGGCCGTCCGGGTGATAGTCAGACTCATTGTCGAGTGAGCTAAAGGGACATCCCGATAGCTCAGTTGTTGGAACTTGTACTGAACTATCCTTACCTGCAACTACCGGAAAGCCGCTATACTGTTTTCATTTTGTATTGTAAGATAATATTGTCTCAAAATCCATGAATTCTATGGAATAATTATAGGTGTATCTCAGTTTGCTGACTAATTAGGATGATAAGTCATAGGTATAATGATGTGTGACATTGCCCATCACTGAGTCCAGCAGCTGGTGCCACATGTAGGGATCTCTAATGGTTCTAGTTTACAGTTGCACTGGGACAGGAAAAGATGACCGGACCGGGAATCAAACCTGAGACCTTCAATTATCAGGGCAGATATGCTCCTACTGAGCTATCCGGTACATGTACATGATACCCATTCCTGCCACACAGTTGCAACAGAGTTGTTTTATTAATACATGTATGAACATGTACAGTAGGGTTGAAACGATATGCCAAAAGTGCATCGTGATATATTGCGATGTTTAATTAGCTGTATTGCGATATATTGTTTCTTTTCAATTTGATCCTTTTTGTGTCGCCTGCAAAGCAAAGCGACACTTGGGGATCACTTTTTCCATTGTCTGTACGTCCGTCCGTCTGTCTGTCACACTGTCAATATTATTTGCTCGAAAGAAACATACACAAGTCATTGAATATTTTTGATTGCTTTTGTCATAAATCATTATGAGGTCGCTTGTTTTCAATTAATTTTATTAAAATCAAAGTGATTCAATGATATCCTCATATAATTTATATGGGCACAATATATTGCAATATGCTTTTCGTATCGTGATGCGATACAAATTTATTGAATATCGCAGTATATGGATATATTGTTACACCTCTAATATACAGATCACTCCAATAAATCGCAATACAAATTTGAGCCGCAATACTCAGCCCTAATTGCATTTACGAGTGCAGCTGCACAAGTGCATTCCAGAAAAAGGTAAATATTCACTTGTTTACATCTTAAATGACTTACCTTTGTAGATTTTATGTCCTATTTATTTAAAAGAATACATTTGACTTATGAATCTGCCATTTGTAATTTACTGATCATGGTGGATGCACTATTTGCAAGAGAAAAGATCAACTAGCAGATGGATAAAGGTGTAAAAAAGTGAATATTTATTTTTTTTCTGGATTGCACATGTGCAGCTGCACTCGTAAATGCAATGCTGAGTTTCCGATCAAATGTTCATTATCGTACGTAATAATTACGATTTCGGTGTGCAATGTCTTTATTTTCACTCGTTCTAAATAATACTTCATATTTCATGCATATATTCACCATAACAAGTACTACATTTTGATACCAAAACATTTGACCTTGTGACATTGACTTTGAACTTTGACCTTATACTGTAAATGTGGAAATCTTTGCATGGGGGTAATTTTTCGCATTTTCCGCGAATCAAGTGACCTCGCGAAAATTTCCCCCATGCGAAAATATCCCCACTGCATTCTTACAATGGGAAAGGCATTTTTATCGCGAATATTTCCCCCAAGCATAGTGTCTTAATTGATGTTATAATCATGAAATTCCTTCCCCGCAAGAATAACTACATTTACATTATCGATATTATTGTTAAAGTGTTCTTAAAGTGAATATCTCTTTAAGTGTAAGTGATAGGGCTTTAATATTCCATACACACATTTATCCTTACAAGTGTAACTCCAAGACATTTGACCTCTTAACCTTGACCTTTGACCTACTTTTAAACTATAAGTGGTAGGGATTTTATATTGCACATATAGATTCCTCATGACAAGAGCTTTCATTTGATACCATCACTTTTGACCAGGGGACCTTGCCCTTGACCTTTGACCTACTTTTAAAGTAGAAGGGGAAGGGTTTTTATAGTGAGCGGAGCTCGGGCCTTTGCGAATGAAGCTCGCCCTTATGGTAACACGTATTCACTTACTTTATTGAGAAAATATGCTGAAACAGTGAATGAGAATGTACTACTATGCTTTCAAAAACTTTTGTCCTCTCACACAGTTACTGAGATGCTGGATATTTAAGAAATGACTGTCTTACTTTTGGTGTTCATGGGTGTATAATGGGCGAAGCGATTCTCGGAAAATTTGCACGTGTCCAACCAGAATTATACACCCATGAACACCAAATGTAAGACACTCATTACTTATATTTACATTTATTTTAATTATCGGTCATTTTTATTTGCATTCACATCGCACATTTTGCCTCTTACAGCGTAAAATGTATTTAAATAATGGTAAATTCTCCCTACATGCAAAACTTGAACGTGACGTCACGATAGCAACCCAAGTTATTAGAATGTAATTCTAGTTGACTAATGGGCGTTTAACATGGGGAATCTACTAGTAATGTAAATATTCCCATTTACATCCATTTTCGACAAGCAAGTTGACGTATAAACAACAAATGTATGCTCAATTTTTGTTTACAAGTTAAATTTATTGACATAATTTTTCGTAAAGCAGATTACGAAATAGCATCAACAACTCAGCGTAACCGCGGAATCTTTTTAGGAAAGCCAACATTTCCGTTTGAGTATTTTGTGTACTGTGCTTCTATGACGTCATTGACGTAACCGCGCCAAATTGCTAATGTCACTTTGACATTGTAAATTTTTCCTTTAGTGGACGTATTTTGCTTGACGTAAACGCTTTTAAAAAGGTCAATAATCCGACCAAAGTATTCCCATGGGCGATTTTGTGATCAATCTGGATGGCTTCATTAAGTTCACTTCTCGGATTTTACTGTAGTATTTTGATGCATCCGAACATTTCTCCAAAATTATAATCTTGAAGTCCGATATTGAGTGGTTTTCTTTATTGAAATGTTATGAAACAGGCTTTGGACGATTGTATCTGACACCTGCGAGATGCTTTTTTATGCCCCCGGAATCACAGATTCGGGAGCATATAGTTTTTGGCCTGTCCGTCTGTTTGTCTGTCTGTTTGTTTGTTTGTCCGAAAAAACTTTAACATTGGGCATAACTTTTGAATGGAAGGTGATAGAGCTTTCATATTTCACATGTGTGTTCCTTGTAACAAGACCTTTCCATTGATACCAAACTTTTTGACCTCGTGACCTTCACCTTGACCTTTGACCTACTTTTCAAAAACTTTAACATTTGGCATAACTTTTGAATGGTAAATGATAGGGCTTTCATATTTCACATGTGTGTTCCTTGTGACAAGACCTTTCCATTGATACCAAAATTTTTCATCTCGTGACCTTGACCTTTGACCTACTTTTCAAAAACTTTAACATTGGGCATAACTTTTGAATGGTAAGTGATAGGGCTTTCATATTTCACAAGTGTGTTCCTTGCGACAAGACCTTTCAATTGATACCAAAAGTTTTGACCTCGTGACCTGGACCTTGACTTTTGACCTACTTTTCAAAAACTTTAACATTTGGCATAACTTTTGAATGGTGAGTGATAGGGCTTTCATATTTCACATCTGTGTTCCTTGCAACAAGACCTTTCCATTGATACCAAAACTTTTGACCTTGTGACCTTGACCTTGACCTTTGACCTAATTTTCAAAAACTTTAACATTGGGCATAACTTTTGAATGGTAAGTGATAGGACTCTCATATTTCACATGTGTATTCCTTGTGACAAGACCTTTCCATTGATACCAAAATTGTTGAACTTGACCTTTCACATACTTAACAGAAAATGAAGTTTATACTAACAAAGATGCCACCGGGGGCATTTGTGTTTCACAAACACAGGCTTTATTTTCTTTTGGTCAATATACAATGAGTTATTTATTTTCATTTAACCGTTTTATAACAAAATTAAAATGGCTTGAAATAAAAAAAAAATCACATGTAGGAAATATTACCAGGTCTGTTTATAAATCCTTGGTCTGACCAGTTCAAGGAAAGATGCAGTCTTCCAGCTGAGCACTGTCTATTGAGTTCTTTTAACTAGATCGTTGATTTATAAGTTTTCAAAATCAGGCACCTTTTGTGTTTGCTCGTAGTTTTCCGTAAATCTGACTGGAATCCCCCCACCTAATCTAATATTTGCCGGTCTAGGCCAAATTAGGGACGTACAAAGAATCATATTTTAAGCGACCCCCCTTAAAATGTTCATCTGCTGGTCTAGACTAATTGTACAAATGCCTCTGTGTTTCCACTTGCCTTATACTACCTTTTTTTGGCAATCATCAAACAGAAAGTTTTGTAAGATAAGATAAACTGTCATAGTCTAAAATTATTTAATATGTAATCATATTTATTTTCTGTTCGCTCACACAAAAAGGCTTTGCCTTGATTCATATTATTTCACATATAGATTCCTCATGACGAAAACTTTCATTTGATACCATGACTATTAATGAATATGTTTAGCGAAAAATGTCCCGCAGGGGTATATTTCGTCACTTTAGGGCAGTTCTAGTTTAATTTTTTATCAACACAATCTATTTGTATAGATAATGTAAATTTTAGCTATACTACTAGCGGCAGAAAAGGCCAACGACACTTGGATATTTGGTTGGTACGGGTTCCTACCTACCAAATATTCAAGTGTCGTTGGCCGTTTCCGCGGCTACTATACTACATGCACAAGCATTTTACAAATGTACACACTGGCTCACTAATTCAACTTACATCTTGTTAAAAATTACAATTTCTTTGACACTTTACAGATGAAGCTGTATTCATCAGACGAAACTGAGATAAAATCTATAGGAGCAGAACTGGTTGATTCAGGATGCTGTCCACATTGTATATTACGTTACCTAGGTCAGATGGATCCCAGTGTGTACAGACAATCCTTTCAGGTTTGTACTTAATGCATACCTAATGAATGGTTTTGCCACATTGTGGGAGAAACATTAAGGTTCAATGTACATGTACATGTATCTCATTGGTGGTTTGTAAGTCAAAAACGTTCTCTTGCATTAGGCAATTTAAGGATACATTGTCATAGTTGGCCAGCATAGATACTAGATTTCTTTTATTGTGTATTTTCATATTTCTTCCTAAATGTCTATCCCTTAAGAAGCTGAGAGGGTTTGTTATAGGTAAACCATATTACATCTACAGTCTTTCAAGTTATGCAGATTTTCACAATGACAAAGACAGTAAGGGTTGTGTGACAATTTAGGTATCCTACCAGAGAGTGTCTGCTAAAAAAAATTCAGAAGGCTTTGTATTTGATTCCTAAACTGGTCACATTTTCATTTTTTCTGTCATATAAGTTATGGGTAAATAATATATAATCACCTTGTCTATAATCATATTCAATATCTTTTTCCTAAGCATTTTGATAATTATTGATGCATGCTCTTGATTTTAGGAAGTCAAATCTACAGTAAGCTGGTTGCAGTACGGTGACAGAGAAGCAGATTTATACTCTAAACAACCCTGTCCAGCTTGTCTGGGTATACTACAGTACTTCCTTGACGAAGACTTTATTGATAGGGTAAACCTAAGTTTTTACATATTAGTAACCATTGAATAATTATTATACCCCCCCCCCCCCCCCCCCCCCGCAAACGAAGTTTAGGGGTGTATATAGGAATCACCCTGTCTGTCTGTCCATCTGTCCGCCTGTCTGTCTGTATGTCCGGTTAAGAAGTTTTGAAAGCAGATTTCTTTTATACTATTAATGGTAGGCCTTTCATATTTCATACACACATTCACCATAAAGAGTGCTACATTTTGGTACCATGACATTTGACCTTGTGACCTTGACCGTCACCCTGTACAACTACTACAACATTTTAGGTTAAGAAGTTTTGAAAGCAGATCTCTTTTATACTATGAATGGTAGGCCTTTCATATTTCATACACACATTCACCACAAAGAGTACTACAGTTTGGTATCATGACTTTTGACCTTTTGACCTTGACATTGACTTTGGTGTTTATGTTGCAATTTAAGTTAAGAAAATAAAAAGCAGATTTCTTTCATACTATCAATGGTAGGCCTTTCATGCACATATTTGCCATAAAGAACACTACATTTTTGTATCATGACTTTTGACCTTGTGACATTTAGGCGACAGAAATTTAATTTTTAGTTTTACGGAATTTATTTTTTCAAAATAGGGTAGGAGGAGGGAATAAAAATAAAATAAAAATCAGTAAATTTCAACATTTCATGTTTTGTGCCACGATCTTAATTCAGCTTGTTTATCATGTTCTCAAAGCCGCATTCTCTAAAATACTTGCACGATAAAGATTAAGTGAGAATGAAAAGTAATAACCAGTAATTCGGATGAGCGGAAGAACAAATGTACAATCAGTTCATTTTATTTTTTTTCCAATTGTGGTAAAATTAGGGTTGGCTGATCCATAAAACTAAGAATTAAATTTCTGTCGCCTTACCTTAACTTTGGCCTATGAAGAAGCAATTAACTTCATAACCAGAATAATAATATTTTTGTTATGGAGTTCTGAAAGCAGCAAACTAAGTACTGAATTGTCATACAAAAGCATTTCATACTGAATGAGAGTTTCAATTTGAACAGTTGAACGTTGCGTCATATATATCCTGTTTATAAAAAAAACGTCCTGCGGG
The DNA here is from genome assembly GCA_028142955.1 of Pinctada fucata. NCBI lineage: Eukaryota > Metazoa > Mollusca > Bivalvia > Pterioida > Pteriidae > Pinctada > Pinctada fucata. The sequence goes on along the minus strand of AP027107.1, from coordinate 61,835,783 downwards.
GGGTATAATTCGTCCACTCTAGGGCAGTTCTAGTTTATGCATTGCATTGTCTATTTATTTCATATAAAGTTATATGCCTGTTTACAACCATACTAAAACAGTTTATTCCAAAAAAAAAAACTATTGTTGTGTTCTAGCGACTCCCGTCAAAATGGTTCTAATACATGTACAACCATATTAATCTATTAAGTAAATTATATTTGTATATGACATATCAATATCTTGGTAGTATGTGTCTTTATTCCATGTTTTTTTACAGTCAGAAAGAATCTGGAGATAAATCCTTTATTCTAACAAGGTAACACAGTGTTCGCCGTATTACTTATACATAAGTGTTATTTTACTGTAAATTTTACAGACACTGAGATCGAGTGACTATGAGAATAGGTCCTTTGTTTGCTCTTTAACAACTCCTGCTAATGTATGTGTTATTTATTGTAGATTTTACAGACAGTGAGATCAAGTGACTATGAGTATAGGTCCTTTATTTGCTCCATAACAACTCCTGCTAATGTATGTGTTATTTATTGTAGATTTTACAGACAGTAAGATCAAGTGACTATGAGTATAGGTTCTTTATTTGCTCCATAACAACTCCTGCTAATGTACAGTGTATATGTGTTATTTATTGTAGATTTTACAGACAGTGAGATCGAGTGACTATGAGTATAGGTCCTTTATTTGCTCCATAACAACTCCTGCTAATGTATATGTGTTATTTATTGTAGATTTTACAGACAGTGAGATCAAGTGACTATGAGTATAGGTCCTTTATTTGCTCCATAACAACTCCTGTATCTGTGTTAGTTAGGGAGGTAAGCATGTATATTCCATTTCTTAACATTTCATACTATTGACCTTTATGAAGTTTGTAAAGATTGATTGAGGGATTTCACCTGTTGGCCGACTTTTCATTGTTATGTTATAATCAGCCTTGTTTGTCAGGTCATTGATTATGACATCATAATGTAAAAGTCCATCAGCTGATGTGATGTTGGACATTGGGCAATCCCTCAATCAGAACAACCAAGACTACATGTATATTACATGAACAAATCAATGTTAGCTTCTAATCCAATCAAAACTGTTAGTCAGTACATGTATATTACATGAACAAATCAATGTTAGCTTCTAATCCAATCAAATATGATAGTCAGTACATGTATATTACATGAACAAATCAATGTTAGCTTCTGATCCAATCAAATATGTAAGTCAGTACATGTATATTACATGAACAAATCATTGTTAGCTTCTGATCCAATCAAATATGTAAGTCAGTACATGTGTATTACATGAACAAATCAATGTTAGCTTCTAATCCAATCAAAAATGTTAGTCAGTACATGTATATTACATGAACAAATCAATGTTAGCTTCTGATCCAATCAAATATGTTAGTCAGTACATGTGTATTACATGAACAAATCAATGTTAGCTTCTGATCCAATCAAATATGTAAGTCAGTACATGTGTATTACATGAACAAATCAATGTTAGCTTCTGATTCAATCAAATATGTTAGTCAGTACATGTGTATTGTGGAACTGTAGGTTCACTTACCTTAGTCTTACAAAAAGTAACATTAGTATTTACCATATCATTTTTTGCATAATATTTTGTATAACTTGTATCAAGAACTATGCAACAGAAAAGCTAAAAAGTAAAATGTTATTCGAGAAACAACTCAATGAATTCCATGTAGAATTATTTACATTTGTTCTGTTTTTCAGCACTGTTTACTGATTCAACTTAGAGAAAAATTTGAGTAAGTATTTAACAATTTGCAAAGGTATTTACTTACATACTTAAACCAAAGAAAGGAATTGTAACATTATACTAGATACCCATACTGGTACATGCAGATATTTATAACAAACATTCTGAATGATAATAATTGAAACAACAAGATCATGTGGTCTAAAACAGTACATACTTTTAATTTGTCTTTTGTTTTTCTCCCATAAATTTTTTAACTTTCAACTTTTAAATGTATGTATTGTTCATAGCTATTTGAGTTACTAAATAGTTCAGTGATTTTCAGTGCCATATATGGTCTTAAGGTAGTCACAGATTTACCATCTATAAAAGATGTATGGAAATGGAAGATTGGTCCTACACTGTCAAAACACCTTGATGTTACTTTTGATGCTAAAGTAAGTTTTTAATCGTTTTCCCTCCGGAATAAAGATTAAGAGACATTTAATATTTTTTCTGTCCATCTGTTTGTCTGTCTTCACAGAGAATTTAGCATTGGCCGATTTTTGTAGGTGAAAGTGATGGAGTGTTCATATTTCACATACATGTATTTCCTGTAACAAGGCCTTTCCAACAATTCCACAATGCTTGACTGTGTGAACTTGTCCTTAAAATTTGAGCTATATACTAATATAATAGTTTAAAACTTCAACATGGATAATAAGTTTTGATTGGTTAGTTACATGACTTTCATATTTCACATATGCATTCCTTGTGGTGTGCTTTTTCCAGCTGTACTAGAAACTTGATCTTTAGATTTGACCTACTTTTTGTGAAAAACAGGTGTTTTATGATTTTATCGTGTATTACACATGTAACTAAAACAAGACCTTTCAGATGGTTCCAAAAATTTTGACCTCATTACCCTGACCTTAGGGTTTGATTTTCTCTTAAAATTCAGATGTTTATTTTTTATACCATCTAGGGGTATCAAAGTTTCACAAGGTATACACCCCCCAAAAAATGCAGAAAACTATCAATGGCCATAGGGCATGATGTGATACTCCATTGAGACATCACCAGAGAACTTGTCACAATTGTTGTTAGAATAAAAATTAAATGATTTTGAAGCTGATACACTGATGGAATCGTACATTTACTTCCCGCTGTACTTGAACCATGGATACAAAATTTGTCTTTTAACTGTGATAGATTATAAACATGAGATACATGTATGTAATTTTTTTTACAGAGTTCTTTTGATATAGCCATGATATTTGAGTATCCAGACTCAGACAAGGAGTGTGCATTTTTGTAGGTACATGTACATCAATCTATCAAATAATACATGTTGATTATATCACCAAATTTCTATGCTCAGTTTTTATTTGCCATTTACATGTACATGTTATATACATGTACATGTATGAAAGAAAATATTTTATTTATGAAATGTTTAAAATCAATTTTCAAAAATAGTTGAAATTCAACTCTATCAAAATGAATAGTTTTCATTCCTCTAGCAGTATAGACACCTAGGGAGTTTGTTATATAAGTATACATGTACATTTGTACACAGTTTAAGCTATTACCTTGTTTGTCAACTAGATGCTGATCCGATCTTGTGATGATATGACATTTTAACCAAATTTCATCTTCAATTCTCTAGATCAGATTACTTTCCAGAATTATTTAGGAAAAGGAAAAGTAATAAAATGGTAAGTTTTTATGATATCTAACTCCAGGATTGACATCTCTTAGGACATTTTTTTACGTTATTTCTAGCTGTGACATCATAGATCAGTTACGACGTCACATTAAGAAATACATGTAGCATCAAATATTGTGAGGAAAGTTTCTTAGATCCCCTCCTTTGTTTTAACTCTCTAGATATTATGAAATTTTTTTTATGATCATGAAAGCATATGTGCCAATGAGAATTCTACTGATTTTGAAAATTACTTTTTATTTCTAAATGTCAGGAGTTAAGATTAAACCCACTATTGATGACCATATGGACTTTCTAGGAAATGATCACCAAATTACATTGTAAATATACTTGGGAGTGGCCTGTCGCAACACATCAAAGCATGCGTCTTTTGATATAATGGCTAAAGTTAAATTACTATAATATAGAAAAACCTCATAATCAAACTTGTAGCCATGCTAGATGGAAAACCAATCTTGTTCATTTCAATATGACTGGCTATTTGTTCATGATACAGTTTTGTCTCTGTGAGAGAGGACACTACACGTTACATTGTCTTGTTGAGATACATACCACCGTTACCACAAACATTCTTGTTTATACAGGGCATAGATGATAGATTCTCCAGACTAAATGTAACCAAAGCTTTGTCAGAAATACCTGATGACTTTGTTATAAGGTAGGCTGAAGTACTTTTTGTCCTTATGTTAAGATTTATGTATGGAATGCAATGGATGTAGAAAGCTTCTTTATCATTTACACACAGAAAAAAGGGAACGCATTTGGACAAAATACATAATGTACATGCAATTTATTTTCATTCTCAGGAAAAAGAAAGTTCCTCCATGTATTCCTACTCAGAAATGTCAATGTGCAGAAATCAAATGTTCCTATGACTCAGTTTTCTTAGCAGGTAGGTTTGTCCAATGTATATTGACTTATAATCGATTAATTTAGGAATATGACAAAGACCCGGCGAAGCCACTTGATTGAGTTTTACTGGCGAACAGCATATGCCAAAATGTCCCACTTCTCACCAATTGAAATGCATAGGCGAGAAGTGACATATTTTGGCTTATTCCTTTTGCCGAAAAAACTCAATCCAGTGGCTTCTCAGGGTGTCATCGGGTCCTGCGGAGTCAAGAAGTTTGAAACGGCATACACAGGCACGTTGCTTTTTGGGAAACAAATTGGCCCAATCAATTCAAATTAATTGCAGGTTATTTATACGATATATATAAATGTGAAAGTAAATTGTATATGTGTATGTATGTACAAATATGTCATTGATTATTCTGATATATATTTTTTTTCAATATGAGTTGTATGTTTTTAAGCACGTACCTTCTATAGGCAGGTATAACAAGTATAGTCGTACACTAAGTCAGACTCCATGGTTTGTAGACGGTACAAGGAAAAGCAGCTCTTCAGTGGAGGAAGAAATCTGTAACCTGCTAAAAGACATGTTCAGATATGACGGTATGCACTCTAATTTTTGGGTTGGAACTTCTCAGAATGTCCTTTCAATTTTTTTTAGCTCCTTTTTAAAAAGTCTCTGGAATGTGTCTTCACAATCCAAGACTGATTCATTGTCCCTCAGTACTATCCTCCTTTTTGTACTTAGAGCATTTCTGAGTTTCATTTGGACTTGTAATTGAGAGTGTATTAGTTTTTAGGTGAGTTTCGCGAAGCGAGCTTGGCTATAGTGATCACAGGAACCACGTGACCTCAGATTTGCATCACGTGACCTGAAAAGCGTGACATTCCCGGGCCCCAAAATGTATAAATCGAGTGAAGATAAATATACATTGTATATTCACACAGTTTTACTCAACTCCTATCGTGTGGCCCCATGACCCTTGACCTCATTATTCACTATATTTATATAAAGGCAGCGTACATTGCATTCCGCGTTTTAACAGTTGTTTCATAATGTTTAAAAAAGTTAGAGATTATTTAAAAAAGGATACTGTAGGATGCAGTAAACATCAACCGTCTCGTGTGCACGTGTGTTGAGATTGCTTATAAGTTTATCGGCTATACTGTACCATGTGACATGATCCTGTAGGTGCTTACCAAGACATCCGCATGAAAATTAGAATTGTTCTCAGTGGGCAAGGCAATGCAGAACGTTCGGTTTTTCTATAATTTCGTGCAATATACATGTAGATACTTAATCACAAAAAGGGGAATATGATGCAGTGTAGGGATGTCTTAGCTGTATATGAGTTTTTGCCAAATTAAGAGAAATAATATCTTTTTCGTAAAGCTGAAAAACGATCGGCTTGATCCATGACCAGTCCATTAAGATGAAAATTAAAGTAGAAATGCCGATCGTGTTTGTGTATTCGCTTTATTTTGGTTTTTTCTCACTCTTTTATATTTATGATAGAGGATTCATGCATATTTCTTGTCAGAGAATCGACAGTACCTAGGAAATAGTTGATTCTCAAACAAGAAATATGCATTTTAAGACTTCTCCGTTGCGCTGTAACTAGTAGACTTGAAATCGGGACCGATTAAAAAATCTGAATGACATAGGCCTACAAGATACAAGATTTTAGAACAGTTTCAAATGGAACAGATATGCAGATCTATACACGAAGAAAAAATAAACGTCTGTGTTATCAGTGGCGGATCCAGCTTATTATTTGGGGGGGGGGACGTAAAGAATTGACAAGGGGTCCCCCAGCGGGTCCAGGGCAGTGCCCTGTTAGGAGGGGGAGGGGGGGGTCAAAGCCCCCTAGAATCTCTTGAATTTCAGCCTTTTTAGGACCCATTTTCGTGACTGTAATTAATTATAGAATGGAATTTGATGCATTTAACAATTATATTTACTAACAGGTAGGTAATATTCACTAATATTCACTCTTTCTTGATTTAAAATGATCGTTTTATGCATGATTGGAAAATTTTAGGGGGCCCTACACACCCCTTGAATCCGCCACTGACTATAGCAGTCATGCTGACATAGGTTCATAACTGTTTTATTCTTGAACATTTGAAAATGGATTTGTTCAATCTACTAATACAATATTTAAAAATCCCATAAAACATTTTGATATCATTCTAAAATGAATAAACGAAACTTGCCATCAGTTCCTTCAGAGCTTTGATTTAGCTCTACTGGTTACAGACCTGTCAAGCTTATGCGATACCCCGGCGTCCATCTGTCCATAGACAATTCTTGTGCTCGCAACACCTCTGAAACTATAAGAGATAGAAATGTAACTCTTTTTGCATTGCACTTGGTCTGTGGTCATGTTATGCACCTGAAATCTTGTTTGAGACCGTTACCCCCAGGATCGTAGAAAAATGGCATGGTCTTTAAAAATCTATGTTATCTTGTGCTCACAACTCCTCTACCACTAAAAATGATGGAGACTTAATTGTCCCCCGCTTTCGCGAAAGCGCGGGGACATTAAAACCGGTTCGTCCGTCCGTCTGTCCGTCAGTCACAAAAACTTTAACCTTGTGCATAACTTTTGAATGGTAAGTGATAGGGCTTTGATATTTCACATGTGTATTCCTTGTGACAAGACCTTTCCATGGATACCAAAAGTTTTGACCTTGTGACCTTGACCTTGGACTTTGACCTACTTATTAAAAACTTTAACCTTGACCATAACTTTTGATAGGAAAGTGATAGGGCTTTGATATTTCACATGTGTATTCCTTGTGACAAGACCTTTCCATGGATACCAAAATTTTTGACCTTGTGACCTTGACCTTGGTCTTTGACCTACTTATTAAAAACTTTAACCTTGACCATAACTTTTGAATGGAAAGTGATAGGGCTTTGATATTTCACATGTGTATTCCTTGTAACAAGACCTTTCCATGGATACCAAAATTTTTGACCTTGTGACCTTGACCTTGGACTTTGACCTACTTATTAAAAATTTTAACCTTGACCATAACTTTTGAATGGAAAGTGATAGGACTTTGATATTTCACATGTGTATTCCTTGTGACTAGACCTTTCCATGGATACCAAAATTTTTGACCTTGTGACCTTGACGTTGGACTTTGACCTTCTTATTAAAAACTTTAACCTTGACCATAACTTTTGAATGGAAAGTGATAGGGCTTTGATATTTCACATGTGTATTCCTTGTGACAAGACCTTTCCATGGATACCAAAATTTTTGACCTTGTGACCTTGACCTTGGACTTTGACCTACTTATTAAAAACTTTAACCTTGACCATATCTTTTGAATGGAAAGTGATAGGACTTTGATATTTCATATGTGTATTCCTTGTGACTAGACCTTTCCATGGATACCAAAATTTTTGACCTTGTGACCTTGACCTTGGACTTTGACCTACTTATTAAAAACTTTAACCTTGACCATAACTTTTTAATGGAAAATGATAGGGCTTTCACATTTCACATGTGTATTCCTTGTGATGAGACCTTTCTGTTGGTAACAACATTCTGACCTTGTGACCTTGTCCATGGAGTCTGACCCACATTTAAAAACTTCAACCTTGACCATAAGTTTTTGATGGTAATTTAAATCATAGGTCTTAAATATTTCACATGTGCATACCTTTTCATAAGCCCTGTCCCTTGGAAACAAAACAAAAGTTTGGACCTTTTGACCTTTTCTTGGAGTTATTCTTTGAAATTCATATTTAGAATGTTCATAATATATGAGATATATTATTAAAACTTAAGAATGGGGGATGTCTGTAAGCATTTCTTTAAAGACAAACACCCAAAAGCGGGGGACCACAATTCCTTGAATTTGATTTTATTCCATTTGCAATATAATGGTTCTGTAGTCTAGTTCATGTAATTGTGCACCTGATATTTTGTTTGGGACCCTGACACCCATGACCATAGAAAATGGATGTAATTTTCTCTTATATAATTCTATGTAATCTTGTGCTTGCAACTCCTCTGAAGCTTCATTAAATGATGGAGAGATAATTCTTTTTGCAATATTATAGTTGTGCACCTGATATTTTGAGCTCCTTGTCGCCAGGGACTTAGGAAACGGATGTGGTCATATTATATATCATAATTATATCAATTCACTTGTCAATGAGTGAATTAAAAAAAACAACCAGGAGAGCCACAGTCTTGTCAAAGACTTCTGGTATAGGTACATGTATTAATCAATGTGGTGAATAGAAATTACTCCTTGAAAGAGTTATCAAACTTCAGTACTTATCTAATAACTACTAAAAGGGGCCAACGTTTTGTTACTTGATAAAGAAATTTTGAAAATAGTGGAAGAAATCAGCAAAATTATGTACCATATGACATACAGTTACGTGTGGTAGGAAGATTTGTATGTACATATATGTAGTCATTGTAGTTATTTATTTTTAGAACACAGATTTTCTGCATCAGGGAGGGAAGATGTAGATGTCAGAATGCTGGGAACAGGTATGTCTATACATTGTACTTTATCATTTATTCATAAAATAATAGTGAATACTTACTGTTATATACAAGATCGCAACTACGGCATGTGCAGCATGTCCTTTCTGATTTGCATTTGCATGTAGTCATGCACCTACCTAAACCATTGTTCAAAACTTTGGCAACTTTTCTGTCCAAGTAAATTGATGACGTTAAGACAATGGGGAACAATCAAAGAGTATGCGAAAACATTCGTATGATCTTGGCTAGAAGTATATGCGATCTTCTGTGTTAGATTATATTTATGTCTTCGGTACTTATGGTTCCATAAGTTGTAATAGTTAGACCTTGAATAAATCCAGGCCTATGCTTGCTGTTTGACTTTTTTATGCCAAGTAAGTTTTACTGTGGTAGAACAAGTATTATAAGTTCTGCTTTTTTATGATTTCTAGTTCAAATGTACATGTACATAATATATTCAGTGGAAGATGAGTTTCTATATGACCGTCATTTTTAACTTTAATGTGTATGTTGCAATTTTTCTTTTCTTCTTTTTTGTTCTGTGAACTCTCATGTACATGTATATTTATAAAATTCTTTCCAGGTCGGCCATTTGTTGTTGAGATGCAGAATCCTCATCGAATAAAATTTTCACAAGAAAAAATATCAGAATTACAAAAGGTAGATTTATTAGATGATTCATTACAAGTATCATGTAGCAATCAAGTAATAATATCAGAATTACAAAAGGTAGATTTATTAGATGATTCATTACAAGTATCATGTAGCAATCAAGTAATAATATCAGAATTACAAAAGGTAGATTTATTAGATGATTCATTACAAGTATCATATAGCAATCAAGTAATAATATCAGAATTACAAAAGGTAGATTTATTAGATGATTCATTGCAAGTATCATGTAGCAATCAAGTAATCTATTTAAACATTGTGCCAAATGTGCTTAATGAATAGAATTTGATATTACATGTATTTGTATTTATTAATATATGTTAAATTGAAGAACTATTACATGTTATGCCCTTCTGGACCCCATTTTGGTAATGTAGCATATCTTATTGTTGAAGCTTATATCAGCATTATAACATACTGACATGATGAAACTTGTTTGAAGAGAGCTGTACTATGTAAAATTGTTCCTTTGGTTCAATTACAGGTGACAGATAAAGTTCTTATTTTACAACCATATAATTTGAAGAAGTTCCATAGAATTTCAAATATAATCATTTACAAGGGTATTTTGTCATTACTAAATGTACCATTACTTTGTGCTTACTCGAGATACATGTACATTGGTAATTCATGGATTTTTTTTTATACATGTATATCATTATTTTGCAGGAAATCAATCACAAGTCCACAGATGTTAAAATTAGAGATCTGCAATTTGTTTCAAGGTAATTGCTTAAACATTTTTCTTTGTGTCTGTTAGTTTATAGTTCAACTTACCTGAGTTCTGGACCACAAAAATTCCTTATTTTTAGCTCACCTCGACGAAGTGGAGTGAGCTTATGCTATACCTCCGCGCGTCCGCGTCCGGTTAAGAAGTTTGGGGTAGCTCAGTATTTGGCAAAGTACTGATGCTACAGTAACCAAACTTGCACAAGTGATTCATCTTTGGATGTTGAGGTGAACCCATGCATCGGATGCTGCATCTGACCTACATTTTCCGCTTGAGTGACTTGGTTAAGAAGTTTGGGGTAGCTCAGTATCTGACAAAGTACTGATGCTACATTAACCAAACTTGCACAAGTGATTCATCTTTGGATGCTGAGGTGAACCCATGCATCCTATGCAGCATCTGACCTACATTTTCCGCTTGAGTGACTTGGTTAAGAAGTTTGGGGTAGCTCAGTATCTGACCAAGTAGTAATGCTACAGTAACCAAACTTGCACAAGTGATTCATCTTTGGATGCTGAGGTGAACCCATGCATCAGATGCAGCATCTGACCTACATTTTCCGCTTGAGTGACTTGGTTAAGAAGTTTGGGGTAGCTCAGTATCTGACCAAGTAGTAATGCTACAGTAACCAAACTTGCACAAGTGATTCATCTTTGGATGCCGAGACGGATCCATGCATCGGATGCAGCATCTGACCTACTTTTTCCACTTGAGTGATTTTGCTTTTAAAAGCCAATATTGAGCAAAGTATAAGTGCTACATGTACCAAACTTGCATATTGGATGTATCTTTGATCAAACTTTCATAAAATGACCTTGACCTACTTTTTCCGCTTGAGTGATTTTGCCTTTAAAAGCCATTATTGAGCAAAGTATAAGTGCTACATGTACCAAACTTGCTTATTGGATGTATCATTGATCAAACTTTCATAAAATGACCTTGATCTACTTTTTCCGCTTGAGTAATTTTGCCTTTAAAAGCCAATATTGAACAAAGTATAAGTGCTTCATGTACCAAACTTGCATATTGGATGTATCTTTGATCAAACTTTCATAAAATGAAATCGACCTACTTTTTCCGCTTGAATGATTTTGCCTTTAAAAGCCAATATACATGTATTTAGAAATATGTTTGAATTGAATTTTGCTGCCACGAGGTGAGCTTCGTAATCTGTGATTACCTATGTTTGCTTTATGATAGAGTAATTGATTACACATGGTATTTATTTTCTGTTTGTCTACTCGCAAGAAATTATTTAGCGAACAAAAAATATTATTTAGGGAACAAAAAATGTGATAATTTTACTGCAAAAACTTTTTACACAGGGAAGACACCAATAAGCTGAAAGAAGGAGAGATGGAAAAAACAAAGCGTTATGTAGCCCGGTGCTGGTCTGAATCACCTCTGACCACTGAAGATCTGGAAAAACTCCAAACATACAAAGTAAGTAACTCATTTTACATACGTCGATGGAACATGGTGACACAATTATGCAAGTGCCATATTGTTAAGTATAATTTTGATGAATTTAAAGTCTTCATTATATAATATACCTGATTTTTTTGTCCTGGATAAAACTTAAGGTTAGAACGCCATTTTCAAAGTGGAACTTATGGGAGATGACTATTGTATTCCTATTAAACTTTTGATTAAACAAATGAATCATTTATTACATTGTTTTTCAGGATCTGATGATATACCAAAAGACTCCCATTAGAGTATTGCATAGGTAAATTAATAAAAAAGAATAAACATCAGTTACTGTAAACATAATCTTTGATTACCCTATGTTAAATTTAAAGGTCACAGTGGACAATTCAAGAAAAAAGATTGCCAATGAAGCAATATAAGAAACAAGAGACAAAGTGGAGGACATTGAAAGATAACCATACCTTTCACAAGTTAGGGTCATTTGGAGAACATATTGACCTTCAAAGTCATTGGTAAAACTTTGTCTGCAGTCAATGCATCATCGAAGATTGATGTTTTCTATACAAACGTAGATGTAGATGAAATTTTACTTTGCTCTTCACTAAATCCACAGGGAGAGGACTAAAGTAGGCTCTACCTGTTTTCCAATCCTTTTCAAATCTTTTGAATAAAATATTATGTAAACTAAATCCATAGGATTTATTGTGTGGAATTAAATGTACATGAAATGTTAAAAATCTATGGCATATATACATGTATGTAAGATGTAATTTTTAACATCAGTTGAATACTTAACTTGAAAAGAAATATTTTCCAGACGTCCATTGGCAACTCGAGAAAGAACAATTTACAGTATGTCAGCAGAGAAACTAGATGATCATCATTTCTCTCTCTACCTGTCTACACAAGCTGGAACGTATCCTTATTTACATGTTCTTAATACTTTATAGGAAGTGCCAGTAAGCACAAGGAGGTGCCAACATCATGATAGTATGAGCTTCGTTTGAGAATGCAATATGCAATTTTTCTGAACATACATGTATAATGAATGATGCTCAAAAGTGTTGTTGCTGTCCAGAGATATACTTTGATATACATACCTTGTCAAATTTCCACTGATACCATCTGTAGGACTACATTCCATGAAAATGTCTTGGTCAGTGTTGAGACAAATGGGTTTCATGTTTGCTACTCAGACATACTAAAATTTTCTTAACAATATTAGTTATATCAAGGAGTTTGTACATGGTGACTTTGGTCGTACCAAACCTAACATGTCTGAGATTACAGGTACAGAGTGTGACATACTAGAGCTTGATGTACAGGTAAACATTGTATATTGAATTCAAAGTCATGATGTAAACTTCTGTTGCACCCACCCTAAGATAGAGGTCACAAGAAATCCCATATAAGTGTTCCTTATTAGGAGACCTGTTGGTACCAAAATGTTTTAATTTCACTTTTATCTTGGAGAATGGCATACTTTTGAAAAATTTCTAACTTTCTGATTACATTTAAACCTTTAAACTCTAAAGCCCTGGTCACAACCTGCCGTTACATGAGGCTACGTGCGCTACGTTTTTTTGAAGACACAAGGAAGGAAATGGCAAGAGTACGGAAGGAGTGTGTCAACGCATGTCGCAGGTACATTCATATGGAGTTATTACATGCATCATATGCTGTGCACGTGGCAAGTATGTCGTAAGAGCAGAAAAGTGTGTGCAACTTGCTTGCAACATACATCTCTGTTCATCTTCTTCGTTATCATATGGGTGTTGTACTTACACGTATTGCTAACGCACAGGTTCCTCACTCCCTTACGCAACAAGTGCATTGCACATACTTACAACATACTCACAATGTTCGTGTCATACTTCTTGATGAATCCATAGACTGAACGCAGACAGGACACAAAGTTCTGCATGCACTAACATTGCTACGTCCTGTCTGCATGTTCCCAAATCCGTACGAACCACATACTGATAATGCACAGACATCGTGTGGATCTCAAAAGTTTGCACATAGACAGCACGTACTTGCACGTACGGCGGGTTGTGTCCATGGCTTTAATGAGGAGGAGGGTTATCATATTCACATATTTATACATGTGTACATATGTACATGTATATGTACGTGTATATATGCCTACAGTTGAATAATTATTGCATTTGATAATTCTTTTGGACGGTTAGTAATAGGATTTCCATATTATTCCTTGACCTTGATCATTGTAATAAACATTGATTGAACTTTTTGAGTGTCTATAGTGCAAGGTAAAAGAAGAATTGTACATAATTTTTATCCTTTTACAATCAGCTTCACTGCTGCACCAATTAGTAATTTGTCATTAGATTTATTTCACTAATGAAATCCATGTATCTGTCAAGTTTAGATTCATTTTTTTTCAGTCAGTGGAGCTTGATTGGCCAAAGAGATTGGAGGAAACCTGACAGAACCATCACATACTTAGTTTAAAAGCCAATTTTGTTAAAATATGCATATAATGCATAGAGCAAACAGACTTTTATGTTGCTTAGTGACTTATTTTAAGAACTTACTCTATTCAAATATGCATGGAATGCATTGAGCAAACAGGCTGTTAATCAGTGAATTCTTCATTTTTACATTTCTGTTTCATTTTGTACCATTTTGCTGTAAGCATCAGTAAAGAATTTAACCAGAATTGTAGTTTTATGTTTTTCTCTTTTAGATTCAACAGTAAAACATGTTTTAAGAGACCCTTCAAGGGAATGTCAAATCAAGGTCACTGAAGACAGGTAGTCTCTTAATAGAGATTCATTTTCATAAAAATTGTTTTTTTGGGAATTGAAAAGTTTGGTCTCTTAAAACAGGAAGTCTCTTAATACAGTGGGTCGCTAAGACAGGTTTAACTGTATATCTTTGGCATTCACTTCAAGATTTATATGATACTTTGTGTGAATATTTCAGTATACATTATTATTTTGTGTTTCTATAATTAGTAAAGTCATCAAGTCAAGTCATTTTGATATACAGATAAACGCCATAATGAGCTTGACCTTTGTGATATACCAAGTTTTGACCAGCTAAAAAATTGGGATAGAAATTTTGAGTGGAAAGTAATAAGGCTTTCCTATTTCACATGACTATTCCATGAGGAGAAATTGGATTATTTTGTATATCACTAATCTGTTTATCTTAATAATCATTATCAGTACATGTACATGTATTGTCAAGTAGAGCCAAGACAAATATCATCAGCTTGCAAAGTGATTCAAATGATTACATGTAGATATAGGCAAACCAAATGATGTGGGTATAGGCAAACCAAATGATGTAGATATAGGCAAACAAAATGATGTGGGTATAGGCAAACTAAATGATGTGGGTATAGGCAAACAAAATAATGTAGGTATAGGCAAACCAAATGATGTAGATATAGGCAAACCAAATGATGTGGGTATAGGCAAACCAAATGATGTAGATATAGGCAAACAAAATGATGTGGGTATAGGCAAACCAAATGATGTGGGTATAGGCAAACCAAATGATGTAGATATAGGCAAACAAAATTATGTGGGTATAGGCAAACAGAATGATGTAGCTATAAGCAAATATAATGATATTTCATGTATTGACAAAGGCTGTTCTTTAACCAATAGAAATGCATGGATTGATACCATACTTTCTTTTGTCTTTATACTAGATGTATTTGCAAACTTCAGTTAAGTAATTATTTCTCTGCAGCATCAATCCTTGTCAGTATAATAATAATGATGTATTGTCTGCGACCTTGACCTTTTATCATACAGACTTGTAAGGATTTATGTTATCTATGAAAAAGGAATACGGTCTTTAAGTAATAAACTTTGATATGATACTTCATTAGAAAAATCCTAAGTCATCGAAGGAAGTAATATTATTTTATAATATTAAATTTTATTGATACTTAAGTGGATCACCTTCCTTGTTTACTATGACGAATTTGACCTCTTGGCATATCGGTCACCTAAGGTTAATGGATACGTCTGGTAAAAGAACAGGTTGAAATGTATAGGATTAAGATCTTATTACATCGCTAACTGTAATATTAGGCAATTCAAAGCAAATATTGGTTTTATGCTTGTCTGTATTACTTTTGATTCGTTATGAAAAAGAAAAACCTACAGAATCACATTAGTAATGAACATAGAAAAGTATGAATCCAATCTAAATTAATATTTGTAAGTAATATTATATCTGGATGATATAAAATGTGAAGCACGTGTTGATGTAACTACCGGTATTGCAATTGTTCAATACACACTAATTATTTGGCCTTATTATAATTACTGTGTTTGAAGAGATTATGATAATCAGTAATCAGCTTATCTCCATAAGCTATTAGCATAGTTTGTTTAAATATCTTTGTAATAACAGAGACGCATGTTGGACCTATAGGACTACAGCTGAGGTCTATTATCAGAGGATGCGGCGGACATTGTCCTTATCTTTTGTTTTACTTTTATTCTGTAATCCAGTGACATCTATACTTAAAGGTAATGTATGATAAAAACAGTATTTTTAATCTATATTAATCAGTGATATAAGTTTGAAACTAAAAGGAAGTTTTTCGAATACCTTTCTCATCATTCTGTTAAAATGTAACATCTTTATTGTTCATCATTTTATTTAATTCCAAAAAAAGAACCCTGATAATCGACATCGTATGGCGAGAAGCTTAATGTTGTGTGGGTTGAAAATATGATAGTAGTTGGAAAGAAGGGAAATCAACATCTCAAAATGTCATTATTTTCACAAATTCTAAGATAATTTATTTTCATCATATATTCCCGTTTATTTGCGTCCATGGTAACGGAATTATTCTTTCTTTGAAGTTTAAAAATGATCTATGAAGATATGATTATCAGACTGTTACATTACAACTAGTTTAACATTTCTCTGATGAATGATCTAATATTTTGGGAAGTTTTTTTTAATCTACTTTTTTAAATCTTATTTCATCTTTCGTAGACATCGTTATCGTGATAGACACGTCACAGAGCGTGGAACAGGCCGACTTGGTGGACGCCATAGATTTCGTGTATAACGTCACTCAGTGGCTGGGTGTTGGCAGTAGTGATATTCTCGTATCCATAGTAACCTACTCTACAGATGTCACGGAACAATTCCCGCTAAGTTCCTACAATGACAAAACGTCACTGCTGACGGCTATCAAAGCACTTTCTTCTATAAATACAGGTGGTGCCACCTATACATTTGATGCTCTAACGTACGTAAAATCGACGTCATTTCTGGCCGTCAATGGCGGTCGTTCATCGGCGATGAAAGCCGTCTTGGTTATGACAGACGGGAAATCGTCAAATTATCCCCTGACAAAATCAGAGGCCGATGAATTACGCAAGAATTTGTCTGCTGAGGTCTTCGCCATTGGCATTGGTGCTGCCGCCGGATCAACCTCCAACATTGAAATTCCCGCCATCGCCAGTGACCCAGATGATTACTACACATATTACGTTAAATCTTATGAAGTATTATGCAGTCTTATACCATCTATAGTTCCAAAATTAGGTAAGATAGAAATAAAACAACACCCTTTTATTCTGTGAATCTACGAACATGATGAAAGACTCGAGTTATTTCCCAAATAGTAATGTTCAAGAATTTTATTAATAATTTTGTATACATCTAATTCTGTATGGTTTGTCAGTTTCATAAAGTCCATGATTGTTAGGCAAGTTTCGCGAAGCCTTTAGCAATCGCAGGCATGCCATGACCCAAGATATGCCCCAAAAATGTATAAATTGAGTGAATTCCATTATCCAGGCATCTTTGCCTTAGCAAAGTAGTTTACGAGACCTTGGAACTGTGCTGTGCATTGAATTTGCCTTTGGAAAAAGATTGTTGATATCTTTCCTTTTTATCTCATTGCAAAAGTCATGGTATAGATATACACAACTGGATTCAAGGTTTAGGTGTAAATGGATTTTGCATTGTTTTCTGATGTTCGTTGCAAAAAGGATTACAGAAGGCCTCAGAATAATAATTTTAAAAGTTACGTGTATTTCCCTTGAGTCTTGACAAAAATTAGTATGCTTTCAGAGCTTTGATTTTTGTTATGTACAGATCCTGACGCCGTGGCACAAGGTGTTGCCAACTGTCCCTCCGATGAAACTACGACGACAGCCCCGGTTACCAGTTCTAGTGGACGTAGGTATCATTCAACTAAAACGTTGTGTAAATAGAAAAAAAAACATCGTCGTCGTTCAAGCCACTTCAATGACAGTCTTGTATACTGAAACTACGTAGAATTTCTTTTATTTTCTTTTTCTTACAGTTGACGTGAGCATGTTGGTGGGAATAGTGGTAGCAGCGGTCATTATTGCTGTACTATTGACCATTGTGACCGCTACTTTAGCACAGCAAAGGTAATGTAACGTGAAAAAAGGATCGCCAAATGTCCGAGAAGGCACCTGTTACATTATGACGTCACAATCAAATGACCCGTCAAAGCATTGTTTGTCACGGAGCCACTGATCATGACGTCATTATGTAAAAGTCGGCAAACAGGTGCGATGACTGGACATTTGGCGATCTAGCTATACAGTAGGACGGCCAAGCATAAAAAAAATACACGTTCTCCCATCAATACTTTAGTTGAACCGTGATCTTGCTGTCGAGGAACAGGATTAATATATGTTCACGTATTACTAGATGTATTGAGCAATTTGAAAGTTGTAGGAGTGAAAGTCTTTATTTATCATCACTGTGACAAAAGTTTTGAACTTTAGCCTGGTATCTTAATTTTGAACATTCAAACCAAGAGCATAGATTTGTTGAATAAGAATTACTTGTAAGTATATGAGTTAAAGAAGATTCTGACGATAATCTCAACTGCACTCACAATAGAGCAATATGTTGAGCGGACCCCTAGCAAGCTAGAGGTGGGATCAGGTGCCCGGGAGGAGTAAGCATCCCCTGTTGGCTAGCCGCACCCGCCGTCGATGTTATTGCACGATAAAGAACACAGTATATAAAATATATATCCATTCTATAACAGGAAATTACCAAAAGTGTTCACTATGGAACAACAGACCATAAACGCCGTGAAGCAGTACCAGGAAGCTCCCATGGGGGAGGAGAAGAACGTGTTTGATGCTTCACAGTTAGATGTCGTACCAAGTACCGGGCCCCGGGCAGATCAGTTCTCTGTGTTCATACCAACGCCCACCGCCTCGGCTTATCTCAGAGATGCTGCACTTCTGTAGCCGAAAACTGTTGTCGTGTTGGACGTGACACTGTTTCAAAAAGATCTTTCATTAATAGTTATACAAAATGTACCATGAAAATATCAGTTTCTGTCATCTAGTCACATTAAGTTCTTAGACTTACATTTGTCCAGAAACGAATTTTAACGAAGACTTAAAGATGTCCCTGCGAAATAAAATGGCATACCTTCTAAGGATCACTAAACATGCCCTACTAGTATTTTCAAAAAAGCATGATAAGCGTCTTCATTTTTGCATAGATGTATTATTGAAGTATTCAAGTCGATTCATTTACTAATAAATGAAAATACAAAATGTAATTCATCATAGTTTGTATCAGTCTGTTGTCCTTGACATGCTGGTGTCTCTTGAATGTTTTGGTATCAGTGATCATGACATGATGACGGGTACAAGTTATGGTTCTAGTGATCGATGTCACCATGACTAATGAGGACACTTGTTGGTTGTGGTTCTAGTGATCATGACGTGATGAAAGGAACCAGTTACGGTGCTAGTGATCGATGTCACCATTATGACACTTGTTGGTTATGGTTCTAGTGATCATGACGGGTACCAATTATGGTGCTAGTAATTGATGTCACCATTATGACACTTACTGGTTATGGTTCTAGTGATCATGACGGGTACCAGTTATGGTGCTAGTGATCGATGTCACCATGACTAAAGATGACACTTGTTCAATGTTGGTTGTGGTTCTAGTGATCATAAGATGATAACGGGTGATTCATGTCACCAGGAGACGATATTGATACTTGTAGGTTATGGTACACTGGCAAATTCAATACGTTGCATCTGTTTTATCGTGAAATGAACGAAGAAGGAAAAATAATCTGTAACAGAACCTTATTACAGCAAACAAAACCAAGACATGATTGACCAAAATATGAAAGTCTACAGAATATGGGGATCTTCAACAAGACAACGGGGCAGTGACAACAGCGGAACAAACACCTATGAGAAGATACAGCACACAAAAACAACAACAAAATACGGGAGACTTCAAGAACAAATCGACCAACAAACACGATAAAACACCATTGAAGGACAGTACTTATAGAACAGAATGGAACCAATGACCTACATCACACGGGCAGGTTGCATATAAAACGGAAAGCATTGTAGGTGGCGCCAAAATAGATTAACAAGCAGCCGAAATAACGGTTTAGATACTGTAAATTGGTTTTTATTCGTCAGGTACCAATTTTCGTCAGTGCCTGCCTTGACGAAATTACGTATCGACGAATATAAATACTCTTGACAAAATATAATGTAGAAAGCAAAATTTAATCTTGAAGAGTTTAAAATACAACAGGCAAATGATAAATCATCGAAAACTGAATACGCACATAAAGTCACATATAATGTACTTCTAATTACTAAACGATATGTTTTCACCACTAGCTAGGCGGTATACATGTCTCTAATTGTTTGTTTACCAATAATTGTTAAACAAACAATGAAAACAAACGCATACGGCCTATACCTGAATATTAAGTTGGCATTTGAACAGACGAATTTATATTTTAGGGATCCTAGGATGACGAATTTACGTACTGACGAAATGGTCATTTTGAACGAATTGACGAAAACTGGTACTTACGAAAATAAAGCAATTTACAGTACACATATTATAACATATAATTTAATTCGGTTTTATTTAATGTCCCCGATTGAAACAAGAAATCTAAAAAATGTTCCGACGGCATGAAATCAATCTTAAGAGCAGTTTCTAAAACAGTTACTGTGCATCATGTCTAGGTATCAGCTATAATATTTGCTTGATTAATACATTGTAGAAGCTTGAAAATAGTGAATATTTAACACTAGAACAAACTGTAAAGGCGAGAATGGAAGTGATGCCTCAACAAGAAAAAGCTACAGTGATCACAGTGGTCTACAACAAACAATGCGCATATGGATATAAAACAGAGGCGGATCTAAGGGGTGTCCAGACATTCTTCATAGAATTTTCGAAGCAATGTTAATAAAAGTACCGGTATTTTGCTGTGCTTGATGCAGCAGAGTCCTGTTACAGATCCCCTCCTTCCTAATATACGTGTTTTAGAGGGTTCAACATTTCTTATACATGTAATTACATGAATTTGTGATAATCCTTAATTTTGATGATTTTTTTTTATGTTTATTTTTGTCATTTTTTTATGATAAAATTATAGTTGTATCACAAATTGTGTCAAACCGCGTAGCTATTCCGATTAGAAAACTATCCCACATTCCCTTATCAATATAGGATGGCATCGAACTGTACACTAATATGACTGACAATAGATATGAGCAAAATCTCGCTGTTTATCGCCAGACATGTACCAACCTCAGATTTATTCAATGTATATAGCGTTAAATACCGGTATTACAATTAATTCCAGGTTTGCCTCTCTTCAAAACTTCCACGACTTCATGTTTGACACGATACTAACAGATAATTGTTACCCCCCCCTCCCCCCCAAAAAAAGAAAACTCTGTATAAAGCTGAGGGTCTTTGTGGCCTTGGTCCTGATGCTAGAGATGTGTTCTCCCCCTTGAGTTGACTGTTTATGGTTACACCAAGGTACTTCGCGCTGCTCACTGATTCTAGGGTAAGCCCATGAAGATGATAATGATGTTGGATAGGAGTGTGCTTACTGGTGACATGAATGACTGTGAACTTCTGGGGATGAATTCCGTCTGCCACTGTTGTTCACACTCTTGGGATGACTCTTCCTGTAGACGTGCTGCATCAGACTGACTGGAAATCTTCCTGAAGAGCAAGCAATCGTCTGCGAAGAGCCGTGCCTCCGAGTCAGTATATTCTGGCAGGTCGTTTATGTAGGTTAGGAACAACAGTGGCCCTAGCACCGTCCCCTGCGGTAATCCGGAGTTGACGTCTGTTTGGTTAGAGGTAGAACCCTCTAGATTTACATGCTGCCTTCTGTTGGTTAGGAAGTCCTTAATCCAATTCGGTACAGTGCTTCCTCTTACCCCGTAGTACTCTAGTTTGTGCAGTAGCTTTTGAAAAGTCGTATGATCTCCTTTAGCGATGGTCTTTGCTATATTGTCGATGGTTATAAGTTGGGATTCACAAGATCGTCTACCCCTAAAGCCGTATTGTTGATCAGCTAGGAACACCTTACAGGAAACTGACGTAAGAGAGACGGGCCTATAATTTGCCGCTTTATGACGGTCCCCTCTCTTGAATATTGGCACTACTTCAGCGTCCCTCCAATCATTCGGAATTTTACCGGTGTCTAGTGATCTCTGGAATATGTGTGTCTGTAATGGTGCTAGATCTTCCGTATAATCATGAAGTAAGCGTGTCGGGATGCTGTCTGGACCTGTTGCCTTGTTGATGTTCAGATTTTTAAGGAGTTTTTGTATACCTTTTGTGCTGATTGTGGTGTTGGGCATGGTTGAGTGTGGACATGGCCCCTTTGATGGCATGTTGTTGGAATTCCCATGTATATGTACACCGATTGAAATTGGGTGTTGAGAATCTCCGCTTTTGTTGTGGAGTCATTACAGAGTATTCCATCTTTGTTTTTCACTGCACTGTGGTGCTATCCCGCTGTTATCCTGTTTTGTTTTTGTTATTGTTTTTGTGCCTAATATTTATAAGTCCAGAAGCGTTTCGAATTGTTCTTCATAGCTCCTGTTATGCTGTCCGTGATGTCTATGTATATCTCTGTTTATTCATGGGTGGGTGTCCTTACTTGATGTTTGCTTCCGCAGTACATGTTTCTGTAGGATGCCATTTATGGCGTTGGTAAACTCCTCTCATATTTTGTTGATGTTACATGTCTGTCTTAACACTTTTTCTTTAAGGTGCTTGAGCTCGGATCTTATAGCCTCACTATCAGCTCTCTTCCAGAGTAAGATGGTCCTTCGAGTCATCTTAAATCTCAGTGACTTGATATTGGTATCACATAACACCGTCAGCATTTCAAAGATATTCTCTGGCTCGCATCCGCTCGCCAGAACTTATTACATACGTTATTTTCAAATGATGCTGCACTTCCCTATACAACCCATAAACATTACACCTTGGTCAATAAACAAGGGCACTAATAGCAATGAAACTAAAAAAGAGACGAATAGAGGATTTTATTCCAATTCTAAAAAAAAAATTGCTGGCTCGCTGTCGCTCGCCATTTGTTGTATTTACATATTAGAACTGACATTCATTAATCAAGTACTATGATGTGGAAATTCAAGATTTTATTATGCTTTACGCTCGCTATCGCTCGCCAGTCATCTGTTATACTTACAATTAGAAACAGAACTGACACTCATCAATCAAGGACTTTAAAAAATTCTAATTTTCTTCTAATTTATCCGAATACATACGAGTCTTCCAGGACACACAATCTTTATTGTAAGCTGACGCAACAAACGAGGCTATATAAACGAAGTAGAGGTCCTATAAGCTATGATCTACCGACCAGTGCGAGGTCATATTTAGTCACCCGAAATTTCCGATCAGCTTTCAGATTGGACAAAGGATCAGGGTCCAGTCTTCTCTGATGCGATCAACTGGTGGAAAAGATACTGACACAAAACACTGTACATAGATGTCTCAAGTATCATCCATAATGTTCTTTTGATGGCTTCATATTCGCAGAAATGGTAGGCGATCGATTAACTATTTACAATTTCGATATAAGGTAAAATACTTTCGATCTTTTTTAATTGGTTTCATCGTGAAAACAGACAATGAAATTTAAAGGAAAAGGTGCGAAGCTCAAGTGAGCTATTGTCATGGCGCGTTGTCTGTCGTCCGTCCGTTGTCCGTCGTAAACGTATATATAACACATCCGACATCGCTGCAACCGCTGTACAGAATTTAACGAAACTCTACAATAAGCAATTACTCTAGGTTCTCTACCAAGTTTGTGTTTTTCGAGTTGATCGGTCAACAAATATGGCCGCCAAGGGATCTGACTGGCTGACGCATTTTATGCATCTCATCTGTAATAGCTGTTCGGAATTGTACGAAACCTTACTGGAAACAAGTACTCTAGGTCCTCTTTTCGAGGTGATTGGTCAACAAATATGGCCTCCATGCAAGAGTTCTGATTGGCTGACACATTTTCAACATTCCCCCTGCAACAGCTACACAGGAAGCAAGTACTCAATGTCCTCTGCCAAGTCTTTTCGAGATGGCCGCTGTCAAGAGCTCTGATTCTGTTGCACAGAATTTCACGAAACCTTACTGGAAGTAAGTACTCAAGATCCTCTGCCAAGTTTTTTTTTAGCCTGTTGGTCAACAAATATGGCCACCAGTAAAGGGTTCTGATTGGCTGACATATCTTTTACATCTCTTCCGCAACCGCTGCACAGAATGTCACGAAACCTTACAGAAAGCAAGCGTTCCAGGTTCTCTACCAAGTCTGTATTTCTAGAAACAGCCATACAGGAAAATAAGCAAACAACCATACAAAACAAAGTTTCAATTTCATATTAGAAACGATCCGTCAACAAATATAAGTACCAGAGGTTCTGACTGGCTGACACATTTTGGACCTCCCTTTCGCAACCGCTGTTCAAAGACAATTTTACGAAACCTTGAGGAAGTAAGTATTCTAGGCTATCTACCAAGTCTGTGTCTTTTAATCATATATCGATTAGCATGGCCATCGAGTGCTCTGGTTGCTTGACGCAGACAAATGCCGACTAAAAACGTAAATTGTTCAAACATAAAAAAAATAGTGAAAATTTACATCTGTTTGGTCAATTTAATCAAATTCAAGTATAGGGTACATGTATTCTGGGCTAGGCATCCGCGTATTAAGCTATTTTGGTCTCCTCTATGACAAAAATCTGGAAGATAAAATCTAAAGATATTGTCTGACTCATGTAAAACTTCTTTATACATGTATATAGTTCCTCCTCTCGCTCTGAAATAGAAAATGAAAAGATTTTGCATTCATATCTTTCCGGCAACGATTTCCTGAAAAGATGTTTATTCCCCATTCGTATCGAGGGGCTTATTCCATGATAATTTATTGCAATATTCATACTGATAACACAAAAAAAAAATCATTATTTATACAACTCAAAATTATTCAATGTCCTATATGTATCTAAGATCACAAAAATAAATAAATAATAAAAGTTGTTTATAAGTGTTTTAGGATATCCTATTAAGGAGGGTTTGAACACCAAGATAGACATTATCGGGGAAAATGGCGTCAAAAACCTTCGCATTCAAAATGCAATAAAAACATTAATACCAAACGTATCGCATTGAAACTTTGCATGTACAAAATAGAAAATTCAATCTTCATCAGAGTGAATTCGTTGACAAATTAACATTACAGGAAAGCAGGTGTCACTTCATTGAAAATGGACGATTTTCGAATGAAAAATTGGAAAATATAAAGCTTTGTAATATTTCAATCCAAAATTTAATTTTTCTCATTTAATCATGAAAAATTGACAAAGATTCATCCACAGAACTCCTGATAATTAATCAACAACTACAGTCAATTAGCTCGAAATTGCAATTTGTTTAGCAACAGTGTCATATTTGATTCCAGTACCCTGCCTTTCTTTAAAACACAATTCATCTCATCTTTTCCATATGTAAGTGCAATACATTTATAAAGAATTTGGATGTTAAGTCAAAATTAATTTCCCATAGCTTTACGAGAACTGGAATGACGCTTTCAATATTATGACGTCATCAAGAAATTCACGAAAACGTCGATTAATGCATATTTCAAAGTCTCGTAGATAATTTTCCCGTGGATAAAGTCAAATGCAAGTTTGTATAATCATGGACAGACAAGACATATACTTCTCACTCACTTACGTCGTGAGACAAAAGAAAAAACGTAGACGTAGCAGTTTGAGATTTCCTTGTCTCACACTCCACATGACTCCTATTATGACGTCATAGAAAGTAACGTCACGACATCATTAGATTTGTGTAGGTTTTGGTATTGATTCTAGTTTTAAAAATCATTATAATGATGATAAAATGAAGTGAGTGAGAAAAATAATCAATCACAACGTTGAGACTGAGACAGGGGAATCTCATCCTCGTGCAAAAGATTTGCTACATCCACGACTCGGCAAGCCTCGTCGTGGATTGCAAATCATTTACACTCAGATGAGATTACCCTGTCTCAGTCTCAATGTCGTGATAGATTCTATTAATAATTTCAGAAATTTTGAGAAAAATTGAATTTGGCGTCCAAGTGTTCAATACCTCCTTTTGAAACCGTGAGAACATACATCTCATTGGTGTAGTACATATGATAATTACATCAATCAATATACAAGTGAGAGTAATCAAGTGAAAAGGAACGAATATGGAGGATGGACAAATGATTATGAGTTTCTTAGACTAAGTGCTTTAATAAAAAAATCTGGCTAAATTACATAACGTTTTTCTATTTCTTGAAGGAAAAAGCTGAACAAGTTTGCAAAGTTCCTTAATATGTATCTAATATCACAAAAATAAATAAATACATGTAAATAAAATACGATCGGCTCTTATTGCCAAGTTTAACAGGTGGGTCTCTCCTATCGCGTCACTGGTAAGTGACATTGCCATTATTATCATGATTATTGGAAACAAATCCATATCGTTTGGATAGTTTTATATCCCCATAAAATGATAAGAAAATTTCTAAAAAAGAAAAAAAAATAATAAAAAGGAAACTGTTCAATAAACTTAGTTTTACCAGAGTAAGAGACGCACGCTACGCTCTGCGTGCGCGCACCGTTGTAAATACAATTTATCCGTGCAGTACAGTACAGTAGCTACGCTGCTGGAAATATAAATTGAGGTAAAATAAAGTAAAGGAAGGGATTAATCAGTAAATATCTCATGTAAGGAAAGAAAGAAGCTCATAAGAAAAAAATCTATTTTGTTGGATTTCCTGGTCCTGTTTTATCCAACTTCGAGGTTCTAAAATGACATAAACAATGGAACTCTTTAGTTTGAAGGAGACATAAATGGAAGCGGGGGTAAACATGGGGTGTCGAATAGGGTAAACTTTTAAACTTTTTAACCGGCAACAAAAGTTATCTGACCGAATCAAAAGATTACACCCTCACAATAAACCTTGTAAAGAAATCACAGACAAACGATCTGCTCAAACAATTATACGATCGTACTGATCAATGCCGAGAAATTTTACATTTTTATCAAATGAGGTCACGGATCCCTGATCGGGTCGTCTGATTAAACTTTTCCCCGGCATTCTTCTAGGACCAGGTAGGTTGTCCAATAAAACTTTTGTTTACTTATCGGGTACGGTCATGCATAAACATTCAACTACAGGTATGTTAATCTGGGCTATCAATTTTACCTAATCTCGAGGAAAAGGTGAAAGGTAAAAAAAATGCTTAGAATTTCTCGTTTTTCTAAAATCGAGTTTATTTTATCATTGGGGTTTTAAATTCTATGAAACTCGAGCTGAAGATTAGAAACCACGCTGTTTAGTGCTTGTTCGAAAACGTGACTAAACAAGTAGACGAGGCTTCTCTTATCGAGGTGATTATAACAAACGGGTCTTGTGTAGTTGTCCAAGAAATTTTATAATGATTCACAGTTTGCTGAGATTGAGAATGTGCTTTAGCCTTTAGTAGGACAACTAATGTAATTTTAACTAGATTTTGGTGAGTATAAAATAGATTTCATACAGTATATAAATATAGTATTAACAGTGTACATTCTTAAACTTATTAGCCATTTATATTCATAGAATTTCAAAGTTTGATTCTTTGAATGTTATTCAGGTACATCACTGATCATGTATCCACTTCCAGGATCTAAATTGTATTTGGTCACCCAGAGAGCTGAAAAAGGTCATCTTTACATTTTCCGTTGACTCTTAAATTCAGTGCTTTTACCTGAAATCACACAAATTTGAGTTGATATTTGATGTCTGGATAATCATTGGAAGGGGCGGGCAGTTTTATTATTACAAATATACATGGGGGGGGGGGGGGGTGTTCCACCGTCAAGGTGCAAGGTGAGAACACAGTCTGGTTCTCTCATGTATACATGTAGCTCTGCTTATAAGACCCTGATACTCTCTTTTGTGTGGCAGAGGGATAAATTCTTGATACAGTAGATCTATATAGTAAAAGGATGGCATGCTTCTGAGGCAAGCTACAGTCTTAAAAAAAAGTCTGAGAATCGTTATGTAAAATATGCATATTATAAAACTAGAGGGAAATGGCGACACATAATCTTGATGTTAGAGGAAATTGGCACTTAATGTTTGAGTAGAGCTACAAGACTATTTCTGTGATAACATGAAAATGGACCAAACCAAATTAGGTGGATTCGGAGAGTTCTATTACAGCATAATCCTCACGTGACATCTTGATGTATGTAGCATTAATACAGTTAAGTTTGTGATTAATTGATTATTCTGAAACTTAGCTTGAATTCTCATTTCTGTATTGTTACTTTTGAATCAAAGCACCACGTACAGTTTCTCAGTTTCATTAGAACTTGATCTATCATAATTTATGTAATTATCCAGTGTGCACCACCATATCATTTTATGCTAAAAAAATATTGAACATATTTTAATCATAATTTACATTTCTACATATCGGTATATGACTTAAAAACAACTTCCATCTTACAATTACATGTATATTTTTACGGAAGACAGAATAACAAGTGCATACTAGTATGTATTCCCCTGTTTAACCTTACATTTCTGATCACCTGGCAAGCACCTGTCAGAAATGTTTTACATTCATACATATTTATTAAAAAAAATCGCCGAAAAATTATTAAAATCGTTGCATAAAACCGGAGGAAATTGTTCGTCAAAGAAATTTTCGTTTTTCATGAAATTCATTCCTGAAAAAAAAAACATGCACACAAGAAATGAGAGGTTCCTTTATTATGAAAACTAAAGCATTTTGTCATAAACTGTATCCCCCTCTCCTGTTCCTTATGTCTTGAAATGAAGTATAAGAAAACAAAAAGAGAAGATGGATCTACTAAAAACAGCCATCTTCGCAAAACATGGGCTCCGTTTCTTTTTATATAACTTTAACCCATCTCTAGTTAGAGGTGAAAAGTATGTGGATATAAATTATTTATCTATATTTTTTATGCCCCCGGAATCAAAGATTCGGGGGCATATAGTTTTTGGCCTGTCCGTCTGTTTGTCTGTTTGTCTGTTTGTCCGAAAAACTTTAACATTGGACATAACTTTTGAATGGGAAGTGATAGGGCTTTCATATTTCACATGTGTATTCCTTGTGACAAGACCTTTCCATTGATACCAAAATTGTTGACCTCGTGACCTTGACCTTGACCTTTGACCTACTTTTCAAAAACTTTAACATTGGGCATAACTTTTGAATGGGAAGTGATAGGGCTTTCATATTTCACATGTGTATTCCTTGTGACAAGACCTTTCCATTGATACCAAAATTGTTGACCTCGTGACCTTGACCTTGACCTTTGACCTACTTTTCAAAAACTTTGACATTGGGCATAACTTTTGAATGGTAAGTGATATGGCTTTCATATTTCACATGTGTATTCCTTGTGACAAGACCTTTCTATTGATACCAAAATGTTTGACCTCGTGACCTTGACCTTGACCTTTGACCTACTTTTCAAAAACTTTAACATTGGGCATAACTTTTGAATGGGAAGTGATAGGGCTTTCATATTTCATATGTGTATTCCTTGTGACAAGACCTTTCCATTGATACCAAAATTTTTGACCTCGTGACCTTGACCTTTGACCTTTTAACCCAGTGACCTCACATACATGTACTTAACAGAAAATAGTGTTCATACTAACAAAGATGCCACCGGGGGCATTCGTGTTTCACAAACACAGGCTTTATTCATATGTCGCCTGCTTTAGTTTATCAGGCGTCCGTCTGTCCTTCTTTCTGGTAGTGACTCGCACTTTTCATAAATGGCTATAACTGATTAGTGAAACATGCTTCTATCAAACTTGGGAAGTTGCAAAAATGGCAAAGAATAGTGAGACTCCGCTAAAAATTAGGGCCAAGGTCAACACCAAAGTCATATCTAGGATAAGAAAGGCGACATACTTGTTCTTGAACGGTCAAGTTTTTTATACTTGAATAATACAAAATAAACATTGTCGAACAATCCAAGTTTCAAATGTCCATCATACAAGTTAAAGTTTTTACCCAGAATTATAGTACATGTTATATATGGCTATTACTACGTTTTCATTTTGAAAAAAAAATCAACAAGATTACGTGTACTTTCTATAACTTCCCAACGTCAATAACTTTTTACTTGCGGTTAGTATCAATTGCTTCCTGCCACATCCTATACGTTATACATGTATATAGACAGGAATTTGTCATTCGCGGCATCTACGAATCGTAAGACTTGATTTCTAGGAAGTTAATTTACCCTCTCTCGCCAGGATAAAAATTTTACGGATAAAGTGCAAATTAGTTGAATCCTCGAGTTTTACCAACTGCAGTCTCGAGTCGAGTGGAACTGTTTCTTTGAAAGACGCATTGTCATTTTACACATTAATGATCATACTGACAGCAGCGCATAGTTGAAAGAATGATGCAACACACTGACGCAGCAACAATGCCAATGTTATATGATGAATGCAGCATACAGCAACAAGGTCACGGTCATGTTGCGAATGCAGTAACGAAGTCAGGGTCATTTTGTTCTTATGTTGTTAACGATAATAAATGAAAATCTTCATGAAAATTGGCGTTTCTGGCTTACATATATGAAAATAGTTACCATTTAAATAATTAAGCGTAACGACAAGCTAGGCGAAGTATTTACGCTACGAATAGAAAAATTTATAGCAATTACATGTGCCAAGAACGGACTCTTATGTCTCTTTGAAATAACCCTATATAAGAACAACTTTCAAGTTTAACAGGAAATAGAAAATAAGAATATTTGGCTGTGTCGACGGAAAATTACTTAATGAGGTATACTTTTATAACCACTAGGTCAGCGACTCTTGAATTTGATGCGAAACAACTTGCATATTGTTTTGGCCTAGGTTTTCCCTTAGTTTGGCCTTGGTTTTCCTTAGTTTGGCCTAGGTTTTCCTTAGTTTGGCCTATTTTTCCTTAGTTTGCCCGAGGTTTTCCCTGAGATTGGTCTAGGTTTCCCTTAGTTTGAGCTAGGTTTACTTTAGTTTGGCCTAGGTTTCCCCTTAGTTTGGTCGAGGTTTTCCCTGAAATTGGTCTAGGTTTTCCTTAGTTTGCCCGAGGTTTTCCCTGAAATTGGTCTAGGTTTCCCTTAGTTTGAGCTAGGTTTACCTTAGTTTGGCCTAGGTTTCCCCTTAGTTTGGTCTAGGTTTTCCTTAGTTTGACATAGGTTTGCCCTTAGTTTGGTCTGGGTTTGCCTTAGTTTTGTCTAGGTTTTTTCTTTCTTTGATCTAGGTTTTCCTTAGTGTCTTTTTCTGACTTTAAATTTTGAGAAAATTTCAAGTGAGAACATGACTATCATGTTCTCACTTGAAATTTTCTCAAAATTTAAAGTCAGAAAAAGACATTAGTTTGGCCTCTGTTTTTCTTAGTTTGGCCTAGGTTTTCCTAGTCTTATCAATGACTCATCTGAATGTGAACGGCCCCGTTATGTGTACCCGTCCTTGAATTTTGTATTTACAGGGAAACAAAGACCGTAGTCCAGGCATTTAAACTTCCCAGGCCTTTTGAAAAACCCGATCTGCCAAATCTGATTCATTATCTAGTAAACAGAGAAAAAGAGCTGAGAAATTCTTTTCTTTAACGAGGACGCGAAGCAGGGTAAATTCGTACCGATTCAAGATTGTCACTTCCTTACAAAGTAATTGACGTGGAGTTTAAATACACTATAACAACACCTAGTCAAACTTACACGACAAAATTTTCTAAGCTATCATTATTTCCCGAAAATAGGTCTATACAGGCAATGTCTAGGTGGATCGTATATAATTCCCGTACCTATATAAAACCAATGGGGTAGAACATATTTGTGAAAAATTACTAAGACTCTTTTGTCTGGCGTTAGGGTTTGAGGTACGATGGGATAATATATATTATGAACTTTTGTACAGAAGGAGTTTTGTTGCGCGGGTTTTAAAGAAATGCAGCCATGTATAGAAATTCGGAAACTTAATACCTGAAAAGTTGAAGAAATCCTTTTGAGGATAAAAGAGCTGGGTATTTTAAATTCTATAATTTCTTTGAATAAATAGGCCATCGCTCACGGCATGTTTAATCTTCTTTTGGCAGGGCTTAGAAATCCTAACAAAGGGGCGGAAGATAAAAATTACAATGTACAGTAAAGAAATCTGTGCTCAGAATTTTATACTGAACATGTTAATCTATACCTGTTTACAGGTTGGTTGCTGGTAACAGTGGGACGGAATTTCATGGAACTTAGTAAGTGAAGCGAATGTACCAAAGAGAAGCATGAGACAGAAAAAGGTAAGTGTCTGAAACAAGGAAAAGTTAATACGGAAGTTAAGAGTATAAGGATTTAGAGGAAAGGGATTGCGAAATTCCTGAAAATTCATTTTTAAGAATTCGGAGTTCTCGAAACTTTCTTTATAGAGTGATTTAGAGTTGAAAGGAATGCGCGGAGAGTGTGAAACTTTTCCAAAATATTTTAACCTGGATTATGTCAAAGAGTTCTTAAAAGATCCAGGAAAAATGTACTGCATGGAGATTGTACTGGAAATCTGTCGTTATGGGAAACCACTCGTAATTGGAGGAAATTAGCCCCGTTTAAATTGGATGAACGAGTCCTTTTGAAATTATTTACTTGGCTATTCCTTAAAAGTCGCGCTGTATAGAGTATAGAATTCTATGAAAAATGGCGACATAGAAAAACAATGTTTGATAAGTTGATGAATGTTTTTAAAAGATCCTGGCTATAGTACATATGATAATGAATGAATACTGTAATCATCTGTCAATCATCCTGTCTACGTTTCATACAGTATTTTTCTAAGTTTTGTAACCAAGTACATGTGTATAAAGAATATTTATTGTCAGCTATAGTGATGGATTATCAGATATTATAAAACACGAACAAAAAGGTAAATCGGTTCTAATGTACCTAGTATTTTGTCTGAACATTTGAAGTTGTAAACGGGGTATAAAGACTGTTTAAGTCTCACTGATCTACAAGTATATATACGAGCTTACGATGTATTGTCGTCAACATGACGTATTATTGCGTTAACCTCCGTCATGGCCGTTGCTGCATTACAAGGTAACGTAACTTTATCGTTTAATCTTAGAATTTTATCTTTTGTTTTAAATCGCAGTAGTACATCAATAAAAAAAATTCGCAACTATGCGTGTCAGATAAGCAGATAATTCATGTACCGTACACGTGCATAGAAATAAGTTGTTGCCAATTATTTAAAAATCTAGACAGTATTAATATAATTATATGTATTTCGGTGAATTTTCTGTGACTGATCGATAGGGGTTACAAGTTAAAATCCGGGATTTGATCTATGTTTATTTGTCGGTATATAGGTATTAAGATAAGGCGTCCAAAAAGGTTCAAATTGGAAATTATATTCAGTAAAGAAATAGAAAAATTGAATGATTTTGTTCTTGGTCACGCTAGTACGATAATATGAATGAGAATCTAGGAATCGATCTTCATAAATAATTTAAAAAGTTAAAATAAGGTCAAATCATCCTATTTATTCAGAACAGAGTTAATGATTATAATGTAAAAGGTCGCTGATCTTTGTGATTTAACAACCAGTTAGTACAACAGTACTTGAGCCGTCTAGACCCGCACATTGTATGCTTCATAATTATTTTCACCAATGCTTGGATTATGACCGAAGAACTTTTAAAAAGATTCAAACATTCAACATGTTCGTCTAGTCGCATCCCCCGTTTTTGCCCCCTCCTCCAAGGATCGTCGTCGTAATTAAGTGTTTCTGAACTTGGTGAAAACACTATATTTGTGATAAAAGAACAGCATCGTGAATTTATTTGGCCAGTAGAATTGTTTTCCTTAAATCTTCACTTATATTCGTTTTGCTTGTGTTTAACATATTTAAAGAAAATCTCTTCAATTTTAAATTTATCATGCTGGATGGAAAGCCAAAGTCATTTATTCTCATTGAGGAGTTGCTTTGACAGTGTTTTTTTTTGGGGGGGGGGGGGAGGGGTCAAATTGCTCGTCTTATTTGTGAAGCGTCTTCATGGATCCTGCATCCTACAAAAGACGAACAGTATGTATACTGAAGAACTCGAGTATTTATCAAATGACACTATTGATTGTTCGTGTCAAGGTCATTTGTTGATGACGAATGCGGAATTCGAGGATACGTAAGTGTTATCTCTTAGGTCAAAAGTGAAGGACATACACATCGAAAGTATGTCTCATGTCGATCACGAATATTTGTAATGGCTTTCCGGGGATCTGGAACTTAAGTTGATTTATCCATGTTATACTCTGATTGTGTTCCAAGCGAAGTTCGTAGTTCGCGTTAACAACGAAAAGTCACTGTAATTCTTCCATACAGTAATTCTCCATACAGTAGATGCATGTAAATTTTGGAGATGGCACCAAAAATATTGATATTTGTATCAGACGACTTTAATTTATGAATTATTATATTCAGACATTTACTGTTTTAACGTGAACGCAGGCTTTGTTTTATATTATTCACATATAATAATAATCAAAGAAAGATAAATGTCAAGTATCATTTGCTGATTAAAGCTCTGTTACTGAGAATGACAAACTATTTTTCTTTTAATTTTTTTCAGATTATCTTTTTTTTCAGTCAAATTCCTTTCAAAATTTCTATTTCAAATTACTAGTTCATGCTGCCAGATCATATTGACTGTACTCTGGTAGTTATACACAGACTGTCAAATTTACTAGTAAAGCCAGGCTTCCACTGTCGCGAATGCAGAGGCGATAGAGCCATGATTAAGTGATTTTGTTTAATCGTAGCGCATTCTTCTCTCAATCGCGGGCATTCTCGTCTCATCGTGTCACTATCGTGTCATGTTCTCCTGCATTCTCCTCTGTTCGCGGCACCGACGCGAATGCTTCAAACTGTTTAAAACATTCGCGTCTGAATTCTTATTCGCCTCACACTCGCGGCACATGCGCAGCGCATTCGCCTTGCATTCTCCTTCATTCGCAGCGCGTTCTCCTCACATTCGCGTGCATTCTTGTTCCCAAGGTGGACGAGAATGAGCCACGATAGAGCCCCGATATAGCCCCGACAAGAAAGAATCTGACACGAATGTGATGCGAATGCGCCGAGAATGTGACGCGAATAAAAAAATCAACGCGAATCAGCCACGATCTTGACACGATAGTGACACGATATTGCCACGATAGTACTATATACACACACGACAGTGACAATAATATAATTATCTCAGAGTTGATGTAAAAGTGTGCGGATCAATATTTTGAAAACTTTGATAATGCCTTTCAAGAGAAAACAACCTGGAAAGAGGTCAAAGTCAACAAAGGGTATTGATGCTCCCGGATATGTCATATGATTTTGATTTTGCTCATGTTACATTCTTGTCATGATCGCAGCGCTATTGGGTAAAGTCGTGTCTCAATCTCCTGCATCGCAGCGCTATCGGGTTAAAGTCGTGTCTCAATCTCCTGCATTCGCCTCTCATTCGCCTCCGTGTCTTTTTGTCGTGGCACATTCCCCTCTATTCTGATCACACTCGCCTCACTATCGTAGCGAACGCGTAGCACATTCTTGTTGCGTTCGCGGCGCTATTGTGTGCCTATCGCGCCAAGAAATACTTCATGAGAACAGACAAGAATGTGACACGATTGTTCATTCGCCTCAAATCGTAGCTAGTTCTCCTCTACATTCGCGACAGTGGAAACCCGGCTTAACTCGTTTTTAAAATAATGTCGAAGGGTTCCAACTCTCTACCTTCTTGAAGAAAATTCCAAATCAATTTACATGCACCAGACACGTGTTTCGAATATTAAATTCTCATCAGTGATGCTTTGGGCGGCGCCACCATAAATAGTTTCAGTAGCGCCCTCTTTAATCTTTAGAAGTTAGATTTTTACATTAACATTACAGAGAGCGCGCGGCTCCAAATTTCCTGTAGGGTCGATTCAGTAGCATATCCAAATAAAATCTGTGTTCAAAATAGCATTGGAGGGATGGTGCTAAGATGTTAAACTCCTTTGATTTCGATGATATTTATCGGTGAAATGGCTAGTATCCGAAATAGCAAAAAAAAAATATTTTATGTCTCATTGATAAAAGGCCAAAACAAAGCTTCTTTCAGGTGACAGAGTTTTTTAAAGTCATGATTAATTTTCAAGGATTGGTTGTTGGATTATGGTCGGAGTTGGTTTTCTGTCAATAACATACAGGAGACTTTTAATTTACAATACATATTATATTTTCTGAAACATTACGGAATATAATGGTTATGATGGTAGTAACTATGTCTCCGACAGGCGAGTGAAATAGACACACTCGGACCTTTTTTGAAATTAGACACACTCGGACCTTTTTTGAAATTAGACACACTCGGACCTTTTTTGAAATAAGACACACTCGGACCTTTTTTTTGAAATTAGACACACTCGAACCTTTTTTGAAATTAGACACACTCGGACCTTTTTTTGAAATTAGACACACTCGGACCTTTTTTGAAATTAGATACACTCGGTCCTTTTTTTTTTTAAATTAGACACATTCGGACCTTTTTTTGAAATTAGACACATTCGCACCTCTTTTTTTTATGTTAGGCACACTGGGACCTTTTTTGAAAATAATTAAGTTCCGAAAGCTTTATACACCTTTACTCATTTGCACTAAAGCGAATCCAAACATTTCAGTTTTATTATTTTCTTTTCCAAGAAAGCCACTTTCCGACTAATTGATGTATGTAAATAGAAGCAAATTAAAATATTAACTACGGATACGGCACTATTACATTTATGAACGTAAAACAAGGAGGTTTTTACTTCAGTGTTTCCTTTATCTATATTTGACCCTATATACCAACCGTAATTGTATGAAACCACAGTGCCTTCAGAAGAAAGAAGGAGGGGTGGATTATGTGGGGAATTTGGTCTGTTTCGATTGGATTTAGTTTTCTTTATTAGATTCGGATTGGTATCTAATATTTGGATAATATAGTGTTTTGTGTGCTTTATCATAATGAAAAAGGTGTGGTGGGGGTGGTTGAAACTGTAGTGAGTGGTACCACGACCACGTGACATGCATGTAAAATTCACGCGCAGATTAATGCCCGATTTCTTAGATAATAAATACGTATAAAGTGATGGATGAGGAGCTAGAGATTTTTAGTTTTGAAGGAGACTTGTATGCACTTGAAACTCCAACACTTAGTGATCATGTCGATACTTATTTATATACTGAATAAGGAAGTCTGTTTTAGTGCAATTTTACGTACTCCATGATTATGTAACATGTTAAAATATTTCTTAGCATTGTGAGATTTTCGTCGAAAGCGCTCATGCAAATTATTTGTAGGTAGTCATCTGAAAGTGGAATTTTAGGTATAGGAAAAAAAAAAGGTCAGGAAGACATGGAGCTATTGTGTACTAACGTTTATACAAGATCATGGCACCAAGGATTAAATTGTGATATGGAATTAAGTTATATAAACAACCCGTTCTTGAGATGGTCTACAAATCCAGCTTATTTTGAAATGGTAAGGATTGAAGCATGGTTCAGACGGAATGAAGTTCTTTCGTTGCTTTTTGTAAAGCTATCTTCAAAGAAAAAAATTAAGAAAATAGTTTTCAGTAAATGGAATTATGATGAAATTTTCATACAGTTTGAAAGAATATAATTGTTTCCATCAAACTCTTTGTTGAAAAAAATTGGGTTAGAATATAAATGGTTTCTAAAATAAAACTCATGAGCCATTAAACCTATCCAAATGAAATTGGATATTTTTAAGTTTGGTTTCTTAATCTATAAAGTGTTTTTCATACCACTTGAAAAATTAAACTTTACCCTCTATCGGCCTCTCGCAACATTGCATCGTTATTTTGTTTGCATGTCAATAAACTTTCATGGTCATAATTTCCTTGTTAAGCACAGAGGGTGAGCTACCATGGACATCATAGTAGATCATTTCTCTCAACAAAGAAGCTCATTCCTCACAAATGATAATCTTCAATGGAAAATATTTTAGCTTATTCCTCATATAATGTGCCATGGGAGGCATAATTACTCATTCCTCACAAACAATAATCTACTATGCACAACATAGTGTAGGTCATTCCTAACAAATGATAAGCTACCGTAAACAGCATACTAACTCATTCCTTACAAATGATAAACTACCACAAACAGCATAGTAGGTCATTCCTCACAAATGATAAACTACAATGGATACCAAAGTAACTCATTCCTCACAACTGATAAAGTACAACAAACAGCATAGTAACTCATTCCTCACAACCGATAAAGTACAACAAACAGCATAGTAGGTCATTCCTCACAACTGATAAACTACCACAGACATCTTAGTAACTCATTCCTCACAAATGATACTATCCTGTACAACATAGTAGGACATTCCTCACAAATGATAAACTACCACAGACATCTTAGTAACTCATTCCTCACAAATGATTCTATCCTGTACAGCATAGTAGGACATTCCTCACAAATGATAAACAACAACGGACACCATAGTCACTCATTCCTCACAACAGATAAACTACAACAAACAGCATAGTAGGCCATTCCTCACAAATGATAAACTACAATGGACACCAAAGTAACTCATTCCTCACAACTGATACTATCATGTACAGCATAGTAGGTCATTCCTCACAACTGATAAACTTCCACAGACATCTTTTTTTTTTTTTTTTTTTTTTTTTTTTTTTTTTTTTTTTTTTTTTTTTTTTTTTTTAATTTTTAGTTTACTATACAAGAGTTATGAGTTTTCATTCATTTAGACATATTCACAGCACATTTTATATATTTATAGGAGAGAGAGAGAGAGAGAGAGATAGAGAGAGAGAGAGAGAGAGAGAAACTGTAAGCAACAGCAGACTATTTATTGAAAGAAAAAATAAAAGAGATATATATACATGAGTTTGCACACTATGACAATTACATAAAATGAAATTTAACAAAATGAAAAAAAAAGAGTTTGCATATCAATGAATTAGATTCAAATTTTAAGCTTAAGCATTCCAGAAAAGGAAAGAATTCTTTTAACCTTCTGAAATATGTAAGGCTGGTGCCCATCTAACCCATGAAGAATTGAAATTTTCTATTCTATTTGCTTTTTTAAAAATTTCTTTATAAGTTAAATAATTAAATTTCAAAATATTAAGGCATGCATTAAATGAAAGTTGATTTTTATTATATTTATATTTATAAATATAGAATTTGATGTTATGAACTATTATGTTACGTACACTGTCTGATGATAGATAAGGTCCAAGTAAAAAGTATTTCATATTAAGATCCAGAAAGAGTGAAAAAATGGCAAGTGGTCTTCTAGTTTTGAAAGGAAATTTTGCACTTTCTGACATGACCAGAGTAAATGAACAATACTCTCTTCCTCATCCTGACAAAAGGAACATAATGGATTATCTGATAATTTCATTTTAAAAGCAGATTTGTTAGTAGTAAGTATATAATGGTTAATCCTATATTGGTACCAAATGAGCTTTGTATCTTTTATATATTTCAGTGATTTATAAATTTCTTTAAAAGCAGTTTCATCTAAATCATCAAAAATATTAATCCACCTCTGTTGTGCATTTATCTTACTATTTTCCATTCTTAATATTTCATACATATCTTTTGATCCTTTAATGATTTTCAGAATAATTCTTATTGAATTTGGAACCCATGGACCATACTCTTTACATAAAATTTCCTGCTTTGTCTAAAATATTTCTTTACAGAGCAGATGATTCTATTATATTCTAGAAAGTTTGTTTGAATATTAAAAATCTCTTTGAATTCATTAAATGAGTAAAAATTCCCATGTTCATTTAAGAGGTCATTTATAGTTAGAATGTTCTTATCAAACCAATGTTTCAGAAAAATACTTTTATTGCCTATCTTTACATTATCATTTTTCCATAGAGGTACCCTAGCAAATTTAATTTCAGTACTGTCTTTTATCTGTAGTTTTTTCCATGCAATCAGTGTATCTTTCCAAAAGGCATTTTTAGTTTGCGTAATAGTGTCATTTAATTGTGCAAGTCCACATTGTAATAAAAATTTAATATTAATGGAATTCCACAGACATCTTAGTAACTAATTCCTCACAAATGATACTATCCTGTACAGCATAGTAAGACATTCCTCACAAATAATAAACTACAATGGACACCATAGTAACTCATTTCTCTCAACCGAAAAACTACAACAAACAGCATAGTAGGTCATTCCTCACAACTGATAAACTACAATGGACACCATAGTTACTAATTCCTCACAAATGAAACTATCACGAAAAGTATGGTAGGTCATTCCTTACAAATGATAAACTACAATGGACACCATAGTAACTAATTCCTCACAAATGATAAACTACAATGGACACCATAGTAACTAATTTATCACAAATGATAAACTACAACAAACAGCATAGTAGGTCATTCCTCACAACTGATAAACTACCACAGACATCTTAGTAACTCATTCCTCACAAATGATACTATCCTGTACAGCATAGTAGGTCATTCCTAACAAATGATAAACTACAATGGACACCGTAGTAACTAATTCCTCACAAATGATAAACTACAATGGACACCATAGTAACTTATTTATCACAAATGATAAACTACAACAAACAGCATAGTAGGTCATTCCTCACAACTGATAAACTACCACGGACATCTTAGTAACTCATTCCTCACAAATGATACTATCCTGTACAGCATAGTAGGTCATTCCTCACAAATGATAAACTGCCACAGACATCTTAGTATCTCATTCCTCACAAATGATACTATCTTCTACAGTATAGTACTAGTAGGACATTCCTCACAAATGATACTATCCTGTACAGCATAGTAGGTCATTCCTCACAAATGATAAACTACCACAGACATCTTAGTAACTCATTCCTCACAAATGATACTATCCTGTACAGTATAGTAGGTCATTCCTCACAACTGATAAACTACCACAGACATCTTAGTAACTCTTTCCTCACAAATGAAACTATCACAAAAAGTATAGTAGGCTATTCCTTACAAATGATAAACTACAATGGACACCATAGTAACTCATTCCTCTCAACCGATAAACTACAACAAATAGCATCTGTTCTTAAATGATGCTTTTGAATTTGATGATGTTTGACATAGTAGGTCATTCCTCACAAATGATAAACTACAATGGACACCATAGTAACTAGTTCCTCACAAATGAAAATATCACAAAAAGTTTAGTAGGTCATTCCTTACAAATGATAAACTACAATGGACACCATAGTAACTCATTCCTCACAACTGATAAACTACCACAAACAGCATAGTATCTCATTCCTCACAAATGATACTATCATGTACAACATACTAGTAGTAGGTCATTCCTAACAAATGATAAACTACAATGGTCACCATAGTAACTCATTCCTCACAAATGATATACTACAACAAACAGCTTAGTAGCAAATTCCTCACAAATGATAAAGTACCATGGACAAGAAAGTAGCTTATTCCTCACAAATGATGAGCTACTAATACTATCGACAACATTGTACTTTATTCTTAAAATCATCAGTTGTCATGGATTACATAGTGGCTCACTCCTCACGAATGATGAGCTTACATGGAGAATATTATAGCTCATTCCGCAAAGATAGGATTTTACAGCAGGAGTCCAGTATTTTCAGAAATTTCACAAGTTCAACCCTCTCTATCCCATCTCTACCTTTTTTAGATCATTAAATAGCAGAAAGCAGTCGTTGATAAGTCATGTAAACATGACATTTAGATTTTGACGATTTATGCTATAGATTACGATTCTATAAAACACTACATATCTTATATGTACTGTAAACTGTCTAGAGGCGATATTTTGT
Source organism: Pinctada fucata (assembly GCA_028142955.1). Classification (NCBI taxonomy): domain Eukaryota; kingdom Metazoa; phylum Mollusca; class Bivalvia; order Pterioida; family Pteriidae; genus Pinctada; species Pinctada fucata. The sequence goes on along the minus strand of AP027107.1, from coordinate 61,793,858 downwards.
CATCAGCAATTGGTAAAATAAAGTTTCCACATTCTATAAAAACATAACCGCCCCGAATTGGAGACTTAAGAGTTAATGGATTCTCAAGGAAATTCATATTCAAGAAAAAAAAGGAATGAAATAAAATTAATAGAATGATTTATTAATAGAAATACACTCCGTAGTCTACTAGTAAATTCATCACCGATTAGTACCTCTTTTTTTCTTTTTTCTTTTAACATTTAAATTTTGATTAGACTTCTTCCTTTCATTCTGGTAGTGGTACGAAAGGAAGACTTATCCAAACTAAGTTTGTTAGTACTGGAAGATAGTAAGCTTCTCTTAGAAGGCGCATAGTTTAATTTTCAGGCTTAGGTCAGGTTCGATGAAAATGCTCGTTTATAATGCTTTTTGGTTGAATCATTTGATGAGGAGAAAGGAAGCAATGTGAACTATAAACTATTCCTCAAAAACACCAAAAGAAATCCCAAGAGTAGAAGAACTATACCAAAAAACAACAAAATAAATCACATATAAAAATATATAGCTGAATATCATGAACTGACATGTATTTTGTATTAATTAGATATACAGAATACGAAGTACGTCCATAAATTTGTCAAACTATAGTGTCATAAATCGGGATATATTCATCAGAATAATTCGCTTTCATAATGTGGCATAGATTTTATGAAACAAGAGGTCCAAATAGAAATAAGGTTACCACGTGAACAGTTCTTGATTCGAAACTTTTATAGAAATATTAAGAAATTTATCTGTGTGTCCAGATGAGCTTATATATCAAACAGCTCCATGGTTATGTATTATCTCTGGAATAAAATGGTCCAATTTGGATCAAATATCAATTGTTGCTTTACGTCTCCGTCAGTTGCGGTTTATACCTCCAACACCTTTCTATGCAATTGAATCCCATGTTTAACCACGATGTTTAGTGTAACGCAAGGGTATCGGTGTATCTGAAAGATCTAGTAAAGATATTTCGACAACTTGTTGCTGGGTCAACAGAAACGCTAGCCTCAGACCATTTGAAAAAAAAAAATCCAGGAATACTAAGGAAATCCATTTTACTATGACTTATGACAGCTCAGCTACTAAATTATATATGGTCACTTTTCACATACGGATTGGGGTAGCTATCTGAAATGCCTTGATATAATATTAAGGGCATTCGAATCGTCCCATATCTTAAATAATGATATGAAAAATTGTAAATAAAGATATACCTTAGAGTTATAACTGACCTTTTCCTGTTACGATGGATGACGAAGGGGAGAGTTCCAGGACTTCACAAAGACAAAATTTCTGGAAATTGAGAAGCTAACTTCATTAATTCCTTCCAGTTAATACACAAAAATGCATATAAGAACAATTCGTGTGAATTTTAAAGAAAAAAGGGATAATTTTATTTCTTTTACTTGGAAATTGCATGCCGTTCTCTTCCGAGAATTGATGGGACCTGGGAAGGGTAAAATTAAATAAATCTAAATTTTATGTCAATTTTAGAAGAAAAAAAAATAGATTAGACTTAAACAGCATTTGACCTTACTTTTGATGATTGGTGACATTCCCCCTCTGATATCAAATATCGATTTATTTAAATAACAATCCATCATTTTCTCCCATCTAGGACCCCTTTTACCTGTTAAGGTATGAATGCTAGAACACCTATATAATAATACAAGTAAGGTGTAATTGATGTTACAAATTGTCAAAGAAATATGAATTACTAAATCATGCGTTCACGGTTCAGCCTTTGCCGTGCATTTTTGTGTAATTTTTATTCCAAAATTAAAATTACCGAAAGGTTATTCACTTTCCTAGTTCCATATTTTAAACAACGCATTGTTAGCCATGTTTGAATGTTCATCGGTGTAAATAGGCAACGTGTATGCCTTTGAAAAAAACAAAGTCAAGGGTTTAGACTGTCCGTCAGTTTAAACCAAATTTCCTTGATTTGCCTCAGAAAAAAAATCAGATTTCAAGGGCGAAGGAGAAAGGGGGGGGGGGGGGGGGGCAGCGGGGGCACATGCCCCCCCCCCCCACTTTTCAATCACAAAATTTTATGATGCATTAACATTGTTTAAAATAGCAACATTTTGTACAATAAATCTACAATTTTTCTGTCAATTTTCAAAATTTTTCTTTGGCTCGCTACCGCTCGTTACTTCTTTATAGACTTTCTGAATAATTAGCTATTCTGATCCATCCTTTATATATATTACTTTATCAATGTACATGAAGACATTTAACTCAAACTATATAGAATTTATTACATGTACTTGTTAATGTTAGAGGGTATAAAAATATTTTCTGATAAGTCAATATTTTGCTAAACAAAAATTCCCGGCTCGCTACCGCTCGCCAGACTTTTATTCATATACTTAACATAAAGAATTGCACCAGAACTGTTAAAATTTGTGCATATAGAACAAGGTCCCCCCATAAATTTTTTTTTTAATCTCTTCCTCTCCCCCCCCCCCCTTTTTAGCTCACCTCGACGAAGTTGAGTGAGCTTATGCTATAACCCTACGCGTCCGCGTCCGCGTCCGCGTCCGTGTCCGCGTCCGCGTCCGGTTAAGAAGTTTGGGGTAGCTCAGTATCTGACAAAGTACTAATGCTACAGTAACCAAACTTGCACAAGTGATTCATCTTTGGATGCTGAGGTGAACCCATGCATGGAATGCAGCATCTGACCTACATTTTCCGCTTGAGTGACTTGGTTAAGAAGTTTGGGGTAGCTCAGTATCTGACAAAGTACTAATGCTACAGTAACCAAACTTGCACAAGTGATTCATCTTTGGATGCTGAGGTGAACCCATGCATCGTATGCAGCATCTGACCTACATTTTCCGCTTGAGTGACTTGGTTAAGAAGTTTGGGGTAGCTCAGTATCTGACAAAGTACTGATGCTACAGTAACCAAACTTGCACAAGTGATTCAACTTTGGATGCTGAGGTGAACCCATGCATCGGATGCAGCATCTGACCTACATTTTCCGCTTGAGTGACTTGGTTAAGAAGTTTGGGGTAGCTCAGTATCTGACAAAGTACTAATGCTACAGTAACCAAACTTGCACAAGTGATTCATCTTTGGATGCTGAGGTGAACCCATGCATCGGATGCAGCATCTGACCTACATTTTCCGCTTGAGTGATTTGGATAAGAAGTTTGGGGTAGCTCAGTATCTGACAAAGTACTAATGCTACAGTAACCAAACTTGCACAAGTGATTCATCTTTGGATGCCGAGATGGACCCATGCATTGGATGCAGCATCTGACCTATTTTCCACTTGAGTGATTTCGCTTTTAAAAGCCAATATTGAGCAAAGTATAAGTGCTACATGTACCAAACTTGCATATTGGATGTATCTTTGATCAAACTTTCATAAAATGACCTTGACCTACTTTTTCCGCTTGAGTGATTTTGCCTTTAAAAGCCAATATTGAGCAAAGTATAAGTGCTAGATGTTCCAAACTTGCATATTAGATGTATCTTTGATCAAACTTTCATAAAATGACCTTGACCTACTTTTTCCGCTTGAGTGATTTTGTGCCTTTCAAAGCCAATATTGAGCAAAGTATAAGTGATACATGTACCAAACTTGCATATTGGATGTATCTTTGATCAATCTTTCATAAAATGACCTTGACCTACTTTTTCCGCTTGAGTGATTTTGCTCTATAAAGCCAATATTGAGCAAAGTATAAGTGCTAGATGTTCCAAACTTGCATATTAGATGTATCTTTGATCAAACTTTCATAAAATGACCTCGACCTACTTTTTCTGCTTGAGTGATTTTGCCTTTAAAAGCCAATATTGAGCAAAGTATAAGTGATACATGTACCAAACTTGCATATTGGATGTATCTTTGATCAATCTTTCATAAAATGACCTTGACCTACTTTTTCCGCTTGAGTGATTTTGCTCTATAAAGCCAATATTGAGCAAAGTATAACTGCTACATGTACCAAACTTGCATATTGGATGTATCTTTGATCAAACTTTCATAAAATGACCTCGACCTACTTTTTCTGCTTGAGTGGTTTTGCCTTTAAAAGCCAATATACATGCACTAAGAAATATGTTTGAATTGAATTTTGCTGTCACGAGGTGAGCTTCGTAATCTGTGATTACCTATGTTTTTGGCTTGTTAGAAATTTTGGGATGTTGTCCCCCTCCACTTTTTCAGGCAGAGCTACGCAATTGGATTTGATCGATGAAAAAGACTAGAAGTTTAGTGCTTGACATGAAATACTTTGTTTCCATGGCGGGTTCTTTCAATATCCTACATAAAATATACAACAATCAGTACATTGTAATGAACGCGTACTATGTGACGTATAGGAGTAAGCCTATACTGCTTGTAAAGTTGATGTGATCCCCGTAGATTCCTCGTCTCGCACTTTAATGTAATTCTGCACGAATCCCGATAACGTTGATTGAAGAGGTTGAGACACATTGCCCTATTCGTTAGTCATATTTTGTGTGTTGGCTTATCAATACAAGGTCCGAATGTTTCGTCGATTCTTTAATAAAAAGAAAGGCATTGCCACAAGGAATGTAAGCCCTATGGATGTAAATGTTATGCCAAAGGTTAATATTTTGGACAGAGACACTGTGTCACACATAAGTACAAGACACATTCCCCCACAACTCACCACGATCTCCGATTCACGGCGTAAAAATGACTAATCAACCTTTTTGGGGTTGCCAGCAATCTTGAAAAGTCAGGGAAATTACCTTTTTTGCAAGATCAGGGAATTTTATGAAATGAAAATCCATCAAAGTCAGGGAATTTTTTTTCAGAGCTGAAAAAGTATTAAGATAAATGTAAAAAAAAAAAATATTACGGCTTATTGAAGTCTTCAAGTATTGAATTGAAGTAATTAGAAATGAAGTTTAAATGATAAAGGCCTCATAAGAATACTTCATGTTTATTTATTAAGATGTTGAAAAATAAACATAACACAATCAGAAAAAAAGAATGGGCAGATTGGTCAGTGAAAAACATGAATTGGTCAGTGAAAAGTCGGGGAATTTTGTTCACCAAGAGTGCTGGCAATTTCATACACAGGAGTTTAAAACACTTTAAAAATCTAATAAACAAATGATAAAAGTCGCACGAATATCGTATCTACCAGAAAATAATCTGCTATTTGAGTTATAAATAGTCATTTTGTCCGGAAATAACTCCCTTGTCATCAATATGATCGTTTTGTTGAATGGATATTCTGAGCTTTTAAAAATTCTTCACAATTGAATCCTAACTTGCCCACAAGATTTGCCTTTTCCTAAATGGAAACGTTTTCCTTTTTCTGTATTGTTTATCTACATAGTTTCTTTATTCCTATTACAGAGGCCCGTAGAATTGCCGAGGGTGCAGCAGGTCAGACTTCCATTCATAGTGCCCGAAACGGGAGACGACGAGGTATGATCACTGAAAAACTAAAACCTGATAAAAGTATATATGTCATTTGACTTATCTTGATATATATATATGTAGTTTCTTCTTTTACTTTTTGCAAAAGGTTTCGTTGGATGAAATTTTTATATGATGTCAATTGTCATGTCAGAAAATGAAGGTTGAATCTGTTTAGAATTAGAAAAATAAGCATAGAAGTAGAATGTCACAAAAATAAAACAAAGTCCCTCTGACCAAAACCAAAAAAAAAAACAAAACAAAACAAAACAAACAAACAAACCCCAAAACAAAATAAAAGACAATCCGAAAGTCACAAGACATACCAGACAAATCTGGTAATATTTGCTTTGGTCTGGTAAAATATTTCAATTTTATCTAGATAAACATGTTTGAATTTCTACAAAAAATCAAAATGTCTGGAATGTTGTGAAAACATTTGCGATGTCTGAAACAACAAAACAAATTCAAAACTATCTTTCAACACTTGTAATTCAAACTTCAAACGAATCTTCCCCTTGTTGATGGCTTTCAATAATATTGTCAAAGAAATGTTCCTTAAGACCTAAGGGTGTTTTATGATCTTGAAACAAGGTCATGGATCAAAGGTCAATGTCACAATAGACACCATTAGTAAAACCTTGTCCAGAGCATAGCTTCTCCCCCTGTGGATGGATTTCAATAATATTTCACAGAAATTTTTCCTGGGACCTAAATGGTGTGTCATGACCTGGAACCACGATCATAGGTCAAAGGGCAAGGCCACAATAGACACCATTAGTAAAACCTTCTTCGGGGCATGACTCCTCTCACTGTGGATGGATTTTAATAATATTTCACAGAAACGTTTCTTAGTACCTAAGAGTGTGTCATGACCTTGAACCAAGGTCGCAATAGACACCATTAGTAAAACCTAGTCCAGAGCACAAATCCTCCCCTTTTGGATGGATTTCAGTAATATTTTACAGAAATGTTTCTTATGAATTAAGGGTGTGTCTTACCTTGAAGCAAGGTCAAAGGTCAAGATCACAATAGACACCATTAGAAAAACATTTTCCGGGGCATAACTTTTTCCCCTAGTTATCGATTCCAATAATATTTCACAGAAACGTTTCTTAGGACCTAAATGTGTGTCATGACCTTGAACCTAGGTCAAAGGTCACAATAAACATCGTGGACAAAACCTTGTACGGGCATAACTATTTCCCTGTTGATGGATTTCAATAATATTTCACAGAAACTAAGGTTATGGGTCAAAGGTCAAGATCACAATAAACATCAAGGTCAAAACCTTGTCCAGAGCATAACTCCTCCCCCTTTTGATAGATTACAATAATATTTCACAGAAACGTGTCTTAGGACCTGAGTGTGTGTCATGACCTTAAACCTATGTCATAGGTCAAAGGTAAAGGTCACAATAAGCATCATGGTCAAAACCTTGTTCAGGGCATAACTCCTTCCCCTGTAGATGGATTTCAATAATATTTCAATTGTGACCTAAAGGTGCATCATGACCTGGAATCAAAGTCATAGGTCAAAGGACAAGGTCACAGTAGACGCCATTAGTAAACCTTGTCCGGGGTATAACTTCTCCCCCTGTTGATGGATTTCAATAAAATTTCACCCAAATGTTCTTTTGGACCAAAGGGAGGTCATGACCTTGAACCAGGGTCTAAGTTCAATTTCACAATAGATGCTTGACCTTGATCCAAGATTATTTTTCAAAGAATGTTGCTGTGGGGGGTATTTTCTTCCTTTTAGGGGCAAAGTCTTTGGGTCATCAGAAAACAAATCTATGGAAAGAAAAAAATCATGTCACAGGGATTTTTATGACATCATTGACATTGACATACTTTGCTTTTAGATGTAATGGTCCAAGGTCAAAGTCTCAGTTACACATAGATGCATACAAGTATGATACATGTACCAATTATTTTTCAAAGGATGAAAAAGTACAAATAAGGAACAATTGATAGTAATTTGTACAAAAGGTTTAGAAATTTTAGATTTCAATGTCATAAATTATTTATTGTATTTATGATAAACATGTAAGCCACAGGATTCATTTTCAGTAAATTAAGAAAATGAATTTTAATTGCTTACCTTTCATGAACATGAGTTATTTAAAAAAAATCATCAAAATTTTGCAGAGAAAACTGATAGAATATGATACATTTAATTATTCAGAGTGAAGATGAGGCTTTTGAAGAGGAAGAGCTAATGAGGATTGGAGAGAGTGAAATGATGAGGTTAAGGGTGGAGCCTCCAAGGATTGCCCCAGAAAAAAGAGGTATGAGATTGAGGGCAATTCCTGCACCAGAGCATCATGGGATAGTGAATGATGGCATGGGTAATGGAGAAAGTCATGGTTCTCTATGGAATGGGGATGTCTTGATGAGGAATGGGGACATTCCTATGTCACATGGTTTGGACCTGTCAAGGACTGAGGCAGAGTCTATAATGAATCAGGAGGAAGGAGAGGACAGAGGCATGTCAGTTATATCAGATCGGGAAGTCCTCCTCAACTACTACAATGAATTACTACTGCAAAATGAAATTAGCGAATGTAAAAGACGGAAAGTGTCTGAATCTGACAGCTCCACTGGAATCAGTAATAACAGCAGCGAGGGAATACTGAATCTCTCTGTGGAAACCAGGAATGGCGAGTCTGGTTAGTAGTATATATCACACATGACTTCATAATCATAAATTATTTTCTTTAAAACTTATGAAGCAAAAATAGAAATGATTGAAGCATTCTACTGTAAAATTTGCATAGACTTAAATTTTTCAATATTCTAATTTTCAAGGAATATGTTAAAACAAAAACATTTGCAGGAGATAGCTTTTTTTCTTTCTTTGTTGTAGAAATGTGTACGAATAATTAAAGATTTGAACATGTTGAAATGAACTTTTAACTGCTTTAAATAACATTTCTTTTCAAAAAGTCATTTGAAATGAAGTCATTGAATTGAATTGTATTGTAATTCTTAAGGTATCCGTTGTACAATTGAGTCATTTTACATAACGTTTTAATCATCTCCATTGTAAAGTATGGTAAATTTTATGCCTGGTAAGGTACTATAAACTATATATTTTCTGAAAGGTAATGATGCACTGAGTTCAGATTTAAGACTCCCAGGTCTGAAAAATCTAAGGGGAAAAACTCTTGTACAACTTTGTTATTTTGCATATGTTATATAGAGAAAATAGACAATTTCAATGCTTCATAAGTTATTCCCCTTTGTTTTTCTGGCCCCAAAATTATTATTTCTGAGAAGTGGGCTTCATAACCTTTCAGAAAATATATAGTTTATAGTACCTTACCAGGCATCGAAAAATGCCCTATTGTACATCGGATACCTTAAGTTATACATTTGTATTTTGCTCACCATTTTTATGGTGCTCAGTTAACAAACAAGTCCCAAAGTTTAAATAATGAAGTTTTTCCCTGTATTGCAGCTTTAGATTCACCCATATCCTCGAGTGGAGATCAGAGTGAGGCAGACATGATGTCTCCAGCCAAATCAGTAGCACCAGAATCAGAAACTCCGTCCCCACCCACCAGCAAATCCACCGAAGTCTCACCTCCTACTTCCGTAACCTCTGGACCAGAACAAGGTTCATACCCGTGTCCTAAATGTGAGAAAAGCTTTGCTTATATGGGCAACCTAAAACGGCATATCAAGATGCATCATGGGGAGTACCGACCTTACAAATGTCACATGTGCGTGAAAAGATTCTGGGGAAATGACAGTTTAGAGCAGCATATTAAACGAGTACACTCCAGGGAAAAGCCATATGAGTGTGCTCACTGTGATAAAAAGTATTCTGTGTGTTATGACCTCCAGAAACATGTACGTAGTGTGCATGGCAAAGATATTAACTGGTCTAATTCCATTCCATCCAAGACTGCTGATCAAGAACCAAAAAATGCCTCCGGCCACAAGTGCAAAGTTACCGGCATCAAAACGCAGGCGCTTGACCAACTGAACTTTAAATGTAAATTTTGTGGACGAGGATTTGCGACAACAAATGGACTTGGTGTACATTTAAAAATGCACTTTAGGTGCAAGGTATGTTTTAAAGGATTCAATACGGAGGAATCGCTACGAATTCATCTGCAGAAAGCCCACGATATTGTCGGAGATCAAGAGTATGTTCTATAGCATTTTGTAATTACACTTTTGTCAAGGGCATCAGTTGTTCCATACTTTTGTTTCTTAAACTAAGTAGTATTCATTTGAAAGCCCCTTATTTGGAATTGGACCTGCTAGTATTTTTGTGTGAAAATCTTCTTTTGGCATTTACTTATAACTATTGAAATTTTCACATTTACATTATTTTCTTAAAGGTATTTCCATTATGATAGATCAAAGACCATTATTGACATATGTTAAGCGGTGGTCACAACCCGCCATATGTGCACGTATGTGCTGTCTACGTGAATTAAAGGTAGGCAAACCTTGGGAATCCGTACGGTGTCTGTGCGTTGTCAGTACATGTCCTGTACGGTCTCCTTGCAAATTTAGGAACACGCAGACAGGACGTAGCATTTTTAGTGCATACAGAAATTTCACTGTGTCCTGTCTACTAATTCAACAAGAAGTACAACACGCACGTTGTAAGTACGTTGCAAATACGTGCAACGCACCTTCGATGCAAGGAAGTCAGGGCTCCGTGTGTTAGTAGTACCTGTAAATTTGATGTCCTTACAATAACATAGAAGACATACGGAGAAAGTATGTTGTCAGCAAGTTGCACGCAAGTTGTAAGTACATGCAAGCACTTACTTTTTTGCGCTACATATGATGCATGTAACCACCCATATAACCGTGCATGTCAAGTGCGTTGACACTCTCCTTCCGTATTCTTGCCACTTCCTTCCTTGCATCTTCAGAAAAACACAGCACAGGTAGCCTCCAAAGCACGCACGGCGGGTTGTGACCAGGGCTTTACCTTGACCTTCGGCAGATGTTCAGAAATTTTCCTCTTGCCATCAAGGGGAAGGTTTCATGCTGTACGGTTATAGTCATGTGACCTTATATGAATCCTTTTAGAGCAAATCCAAACCTTTGAAAAATAATTCTTTTCTTTATTCAGATTGGGGCATCATTGTTTCACGAGGACATTTTATATACATGTAATATCTCGGTATAAATGCACAGTTAGTTTTACTTATTTGTTACCAACTTTACTATTCCCATTCCTTCCTTAAGTTTGGTTGATAAAAATTTGTATGCATTCCTGTATATTTATTGTTGACGAGATGCACGATTTGTTTGTTGTCTTTATTTCTGATGTCTATTATTCCTTGCTCATATCACCAACGTAATGTCCCACCTGATACTGCTCAATAGTGTCAAATCCATGTATAACGTCTTCCATTCTATATAAGTTAGCCATATTACATCAATGATATGTTTGATATTTACACATATTACACTTAATCTACAGACAACCACCGTGCCTTGTAATATATATGCAAATACTTTTACCATTGTGAATCATTGTTGAATATTGAATTCAAGTGTATGAATGTTAAAGATTTACTTTTTAAATGTTATTTGTTCCCAATTTAATGTTTTTAAAAACACTTGTTATCTGGAAAAATCTCAATCAAATATCCCAAACTTGTTTTTATACAATTGAATATATTTTATATATGTCACATTGTTAGACACATTCCAAGATGTTGTAACATTTTTCCACAAATTTCTTATATTTTAAAACTTGCGAAAGCAGACAATTTTAAGTTGTTAAGTTGAATTTTATGATGGTTGAAGTTATAGAGTAAACATTACATGTTAACAGAATTTAAAGTCTATGACATTTTGTTCAATAATGAATTACATCTTTTATGAAAATTAGTTTTCCGTTTGTTACTGTAACCCATAAAGCTACTGATAATTTTTACTCTGGTGTCTTTTATGTTAATCTCTCTTTTAGTTTCTCAATTTTAAAAGATTCAATTTATTCATTTACCCCCCCCCCCCCCTTCCCAAAAATAAATAAACCCACATTTGAGATGTAGAAATGGAAATTTTGAAGGCTTCTATGCATTTCCTCCTAATTGTACAATGTAAATTGCCTATAAGGTAACTTGTTTGATAATTCTTCTTTTTAATATATTTCATTGATTTAGTAAATTTATAAAATTGGTTTAGAATTAGCATAGACATTCATAGAATAAAAGTTATCAATAATTTAAGATTGCTTTAGAAGCCCATTGATTGTATGAGAGATCCAAATCATGAGTCAAAATCAGAGTGATAAATTATCAGTAGTTGCTTGGATTTCAGGATGAGGATGTTAATTTGGTTTAAGAAAAAGTTCAGTTGCTGTTTTTGTGCTGAATTTCCTTGTTAAGATGATGGAAACAGTTCCAATTCTTGTTCATTATTTACCACGTTGTTGATGAAATGAAGATATTTTTGCTCTTTAAAACATGTAGATTAAACCTAATATAGCAAAATGTGATAGCTGTATAACTTAGTGCTTTACTTCAGTATACTGAAGACTAACTACTGATTGTTTGTACATATTGTGAGAATCAAAGTGACAGAATGATGTACATGTATGTAGATGGTTGGACAGAATTACATAATATTATGTATATGAATGAATGATTAAGTGTAATTTGATATGTACGAAAAGACATCTATGCACATGAAATCTCTTTACACAAATAATTTTTATACGATTTATATATAATCCTATGTTTTCCATGTTGAGAGATGATAGATGTGCCATATTTGACATAATTTAGTTGTAGATCAAACTTGTAGGATAGAAACCAAATGCTTGTACATTTACCCTACCTTCTGATTTGTTGATTAATTTCATTACATTTCCATATATCATATAAAATCAAGTTTTTTTTTTAATTTTCATTTTTATGCTTGATACATTCCTTTTTTATAAGTAGAGCTTAGCTAGACATCTTTGTAACCGGTTAGAAAGAAAAATTTTATTTTTACGACATTGTAATAGTTTGTAACATCTACTGGCTAAAGAACAGACCAGTTCATGTAATCACATCCCTCCATCTTAAATATTTTGCAAGATAATAAGTCTTCTTGATATGATAGTACATTTGTACATGTAAAGTTATTTTGGTTTGGTTTATTTTTGTTGTGTTTACAATATTTTATCGATACTTCTGGCTGAACCCCCGTCATTTTAGTACAGTGTACTCAAAATTTTCTTCCCTTTTTGCCAATATCCTTATATATTGCAGTAGGTACCAATCAAATCAAACAATAGAGATTCAGTATCGTCAGGGACTTCTGTTTGAAGTTGGAATCAAAATACTACAGACTACTTGTTGATGAATTATTTAGTTTTGTATGCTGTTAAATTATTACTTTTAACGAGTTAATGAATAGAGGATTATCTTACCAAATCTTTAAATCACCATAGGCATTTTTAAACCTTCTTATCCCATCATGCATCACCACCTTGCTGGCATTAAGTCTATCACCATTTGCTTCATGTTGTACGAGTAGGTTGAGAAACTACTTCTAATAAACATATAATAATGGGGCATTGTCACAAATCTAACAAAATTTTTGCCAGTCTGTTTTGGTCAATTTTCATATCAAAGTATGTAAAATCCGAGCAAGAGATAATATAGGAGTAACATGCATTTGTTGTGTTGTATCATGTTTTCAATTCCATTGTTTTGTTCAGGTTTCTCAAGCATAATGAGCTAGACAAATCATATTTTTGGTAACTCATAATTTCTTAACATACCTCAGGAATGCATGTAGTACAATACACAAGTACATAGTCGGTAGAAGAAATTGGATATGTCTTATATCATCATGAAAAATATGCAAAGAACTTAAAACTAGTTGTTTTGTGGATGCAAAATTGTTATAACACATTCTGAGAAAAAAAACAGATTCAGAATGTTTCCCATTTCTTCTTTTATATATTCAAAGATGGATGTGCATCCATTAGAAGCCCTTTATTTAGTTTGTGGAAAGTTATTCATAAATTATACTTGCACAATGCCTAGAAATGCAATCAGCAAATGTTTGTCAGACTTGTTGATATAGAGAGATCCCTGTCTTGCATATGATCATCATCAGTATTTATACAGTATATAATCCCATCATAACCCAGGTTGTCATTCATCGTCAGTTTCCTATGTAGTTATAATGAACATACATGTATTAAGGGCCTTAGGCAGTACTTGCCAAACAATCGTGATCAGTTTGATATGTATTTTTCTATGAAGAATAAAACAATAGAAATCAATGAAAATTTGTTTTTTATTATAAAACTTTAAAGCATTTTCATTTTGTTGCTTAATCAAGCAATAAAAAGGTTAAAATGTGATATGTAAGATATGATTAAAATGATTGTTGCAGACAATGCCTTTTGCAAAGGACAGCCTAACTAGCAATTTGCTTACATTACAGCAAATGTCAACTCTATCACTAGTCTTTTGAACTGACTTGAAATATTTATACAAATACATGTACATTCACAAACATATCCCTAAATAACTAAATAAATACGAAGTTCAACCTTTAACAAATGTATTTGACAGATGGACATAAAATGAAAAAATGCACACAAAAAAAAGGCAAGATAATGATAGTGAACATTGAAGCTTAGACTCAATTATGCATCAAATATAATTATGCATATGATAAAATATGAGCTGGTATATTGACATACACATACATACTTCTTTGTATGAGTTCATGATCAACATCAAATGTAAATGATCTGGATCTATTCAGAACCAAACTTATACATTGTAGACTGTAGGTAAACTTCTCCTGGGGCAAGTAGAGTTGTTGGGAAATTTGGCTGTTGGAATGAAAAAAAAATTGAAAACGTGACTATGGAGAAGTAATACAAGATATAGAATGACAAAGAATGAATTTCAGAATATGATAATATATGTAACATAAATGATTCTTTTAAGCCTCCTTCTGGTAGTTTTCCTAAATATCCATTGAAAAGGTGAATAGAGTTGCAACAAATGATCAACATGCAGCATAGAGACAGTATACCTTATTAGGACTATCGGGGTAATGTTGTGCTTCCAAACAGAAAGCTCCGTACTGTCCGTATTTGGCCCCGCCCTTTCCTGTCTCGTTAAGGTAATGTGCAGTATAAAACTGAACACCAGGCTCTGTACTGTACATCTCTAAAAATCTTCCAGACGGAGGGTGATCAACTCTGAAAAAATGCATGGACGGTGTGTAGATTTATGTAAAAACTATCAGATTCAGAATTTTAATTGATTTATGGAAGCATTTTGAAACCTATTACGATAAATTATGATAATGCTGAGCATTCAAACAAGCAATTCTAAAAGTATCTTTGCTTTGGCCAAATCCAAAAGGAGAGTACATCAGCTTTATGCTTAATCCAAGAGGAGAGCACATGAACTTTGTGCTGACTGATTTATCTTCCTTCTTCCATGATAAATATATCTTACAAGGATTACAGAGTTATCTTCCTTGAAAATAAAATTGTGTGATCAACAAAATGCTGATCAAGTTGCAAATCTGACTTCCTTGAAACATATTTTATCATGATTAAAAATGAAAAATTATATATTATAACTTATAATAAGCAACATGAAGGCTTGATGCAGCACAATTTTGACGACTAATGAGCCTTTAGGATAGGGGTTAAGATATTGCATGTTTATTTTAAAAGTAAATGATTAAAATATGTATGATCAAGCGTACCTGGCCATATATTTTCTCCAGCCTGTTTTACCAAAGCAAAAATTATGGTCAAAGCCTACATCCCCAGGAACCTGTGGAATCTCCTGACCTAGATTCTGTCTGTTACGCAAGTCAAACCTGGTCCCCGACACAGGGTCAATTCTGCCTATATAACAAAAGTATAGAAATAGGACTGAAAATTAATTGATAGAGATATATGTAGATATCTAGCACACAGAATTCATGCATATTTAATAAAACGTGAACAATCATGGTTTTAGATATACATCATTAGACGATGGAGGTACCGTATAACCAGAAATTTTCGTGAGTATCAAATTTCGCGATTTCAGGGTAAATCAGGGTGTCTTTATTTTCGCGAGTACAATTTTTCGCGATTCCTAAACTACATACAAATATGTACCTATGATTTCAGTGTTTTGTACCTTCAATTACTAAAGTTTTAGTTATTTCTATCATAAGAATATACTTGATTTTCTTCTTTTCATGTTTAATCGAGATCTGTGAAAGAATGACACATGTATAATAAGAACAAAATGTAGATGATATACCAATTTACATTATACCTCGCAAAACATAATTTTTCGCGAGAATAATTTTTCGTGAATCCAAATCACATGCGAATATAGCGAAAATTAATATCTCGCGAAAATTTCTGGTTATACGGTATAATACTTGTGATTTTACCTAGAGGTATAGAGTCTGCATCAATTGGCGTGTAATGATCAGCATACAGTGTAACAAAGTGGTCAAATACTGTACCAGAGTCCTACAGAATAAAAATATATCTATAATCAGGTTAGAATGCAGTAGAAATACAAATGCATTGTACCAAGGTAAAAGTAAGTCAGTCAAAAACAGTGGTGTAGAAAATTAAACATTATAATTATTTTTAATCTTTCTAAAATGAACATGACTTTTAAAATTGCTGAGTTACATTAAAAATGGTTTCTTGGTTGGTGATTGATTTTAATTTCTTATGAAATTAGTAGATGTACAAGTTAGATGAACTCCAAGGTTAAAATAAGCTTGGTTGCACAGGTTGATAATGGTTTTCTTGGTTGATGTCATACTTTCATGTACTGTACATGACCTCTGAAGTTGATGTAAGCATGGTTGGTATGGTTAATGATGGTTTTCTTGGTTATTGTTGTAATCTTATACTTACATGATCACCGAGGTTGAAGTAAGCATGGTTTGTGAGGTTAATGATGGTTTTCTTTGTTTTTGTTTTAATCCTATACTTTCATGACCACCGAGGTTGAAGAAAGCATGGTTGGTGAGGTTTATGGTAATCTTTCACTTACATGACCACCGAGGTTGAAGTAAGCATGGTTGGTGAGGTTAATGATGGTTTTCTTGGTTGTTGTGGCTGTGTATTCTATCTTAAGTTCGTTGTCATCAGTTAACTGATAGGTTACTTTCACAGTGACCTCCCCTGGGTAACCCTCTTCTCCATCAGCACTCACATAACGGAGGACCAAAATGTCTCCACCCTCAATTGACGACTGCCACACTCTCTGGAGAAAATTAATTTCATGTTTTATTTATACAATATGGTATTTTCATGAGATTGAAATCCTGAAACAAGCATAATAAGCATTTTCATCAGTTATGATAAATCCTGATGGTGACCTTGAGAGTGCTACTACATAAGGCATTTCATAAATTTGGAGGACACGAGTGATATATTTGTATTAATATAGTTTTTGTAAAAAAAATATGACATAATTATTTAGGTACCTTGTCAAAACCTTTTATACCACCATGTAAAGCATTAGGTCCATTGTTTATAGGGAGGTTGTACGTCTGTCCGTCTATACTGAACTGTCCCCCAGCCACTCTGTTAGCATATCTACCAATCAGTGCTCCTAGGTATGGTCCATTCACAGAATACCCTGCAGGAGAAAAACAAGTCATGGATTTTAAATAATCTTCATCATGCAATCTTCTCAATAAAATCCAGAAAAAGACTGGGTTTTTATAAAGAAGATCATGCATATCACAAGTGATTTTAAATCTGCAAGCCTTAATGGCTTCAGAATTAATAACTTATGAAATTAAAAATACTTAATTTGAGTTTCCTTTTAACTTATACTTTCTTTCCATACAAATAACATGAAATTGGAAAGTTTGACATCTTTAAGTGTGAATAACTTGCCGATCTTACTGTTTTAATTATACTGATATTTTTAAAAGATGTTTGAATATTAGTTGTTGATACATATAGATGGTGAAATCAATTATACGGTGCACCTGCATATATTTTTACACTATATTTTCAAGCCATTACCATTCATATCATCAAAACCAAGGTTAATATCAGCTTGTTTCCCTTGACGATCGGGTACCAGGATGTTCGTTATGATTCCACCATAGTTTATTATAGATACCTCAATGTTATTCTTGTTCTTGAGTGTATATCTGAAAATATCAAAGAAAGTTATAACTTAAGATATTTATTTAAAAGAGGTGTTGAACATTCTAATAGTCTAAATCTAAATTTAAATAGTCATAATTAGCTACCCTCATCACCATAGAAATGACCTTGACATCATAGTGAAGTACATTTAATTATATTTTCCAAGGTAATACTATAATTAAATATACATGTATTGATAAAATAGTCAATAACTTCATTCAATGAGTGCATGCACAGTTGCATGGTACATTGTAAGCCAAATTTTGAACAAGGACTTGTCAGAAATCTGAGTATTAAATTTTACATTGTTATGTTATACATGGTATAAGTAATAATACTTACTTGTATATTTCCTGACCATCATGCTGCCCGTATGGAGCCTTTTCTATCATTTTTGATGATGGAGGTGTTGTATCATCTACAAGACAGCAATCTGATTGTTAATCCATGGATATAAGTCATTTTTCTTCGCATGGTGACCATGCATTATTTAGGAATGAACACTGCCATGCTCATTTTAATAATTCAAATTTAATAGATAATAAAATGACATGATCGCTGTGCGATATAAGTCCCCTACCGGCGGCATAAATTTATGACTTGCATCTCTGTTCATCAGTTCATCTTCTTCAACAACAGCCAAGGAAGGTCTGGAAAACTGAATTCTCGAAATTTGCTAAGTCCAAGGGCCATAACTCTTGTGAAAATTAGTCAATCTAAATTAAACTCAAATCTGCATCACACTATAATGTATTCACATACAAAAATTCAGCTCATTATCTGCAATAACAGGCATGAAAAAGTCCGGAAAAATGAAAATTTCATGAAATTTGCTAAGTCCAAGGGCCATAACTCTTGTAAAAATAGGCCAATGGAAAGCAAACTCACACTTGGTCTGTATCAGACTGAGATGTATTCATTTACCAAAAATCAGTGCATTATTTGCAATAAAACCAAAGAAAAGTCCGGAAAACTGAAATTTTCATAAAATTTGCTAAGTCCAAGGGCCATAACTCTTGTAGAAATAGGTGAATCTAAAGCAAGCTCAAACTTGATCTGTATCCCATTGAGATATATCCACATACCAAAAATGAGTTCAATTTATCCAACAACAAAGGAAAAAAGTCCGGAAAACCAAAATTTTCATAAATTTGCTAAGTCCAAGGGCCATAACTCTTGTAAAATTAGGTCAATCGAAAGCAAACTCAAACTTGATCTGTATCACATTGAGATATATCCACATACCAAAAATGAGTTCAATATATGCAACAACAGCGAAAAAAAGTCCGGAAAACTGAAAATGGGACAGACGGACAGACGGACAGACAGACCGAGAGGAAACTAAGAGTCCCCTTCGGCGTTGCCGGTAGGGGACTAATAAGAATATCATAGTGTCAGAGTTGGTTATAGCGCTTGAGGCTACAGTGTTATTGATCATGCTATGTGTAACCATGACGACCTAACAGATTATGAGATACGACCTTAGTTCAAGGTCACAGTAGATACATGTACACCTTCAGGTACTTATAGTACATTATAGTTTTAGGAAGAACAAGATTACTATTTCTTCTCTGTGACCTTGACAATGCAGCGATTACCAAGGTTTAATTAATAAAGGTCATGACACAACCTTAGTTACAGGGACAGAAAACTCTGTAAAATATTTTAAAGTTACAATTAGTCTAGACTCAATTGATTGACGGACAGATAGACAGGGTGATTACCTAGCTATTCTATTTTTTTTTTATTGGGGGTGTAATATTTTAACTGTATTAGATAGACATTATTATTTATAGCTAGGTTAATAATGCTAATCAATGTACCTGAACTACACAACCTACCTGGACAGCGCGAGGCTTTTACTCCTAAATAAATCACAACACAAAGCAGAGCTATAATCACTATAGTAACAAAACATAAAATCATTAAAAAATGACGCCTAACTCGTCCATACTGGTCATTGCGTCTGTTGTCTGCAGCCTTAAATTCCATTTTATCCTCCATACTGATTTTATGAAACGAACATCTTACAGTTACTACATGTACATGCAGACATTAATTCCCACCCAAACCCTATGTGTAGATGGGTGTAATATAATGCATGAGCAAACTCTTTAAATCGTACCTGTAAACGTGACACACAAAGGTGTTCATACAGGTATTGTGACCTACACAAAAGTTCAACTTTACTGTGGATCTTTAAAACATGCAGAAAGATAGCTGTGTGTTAGAGAAAACGGCTTTGATCTTGATAGATAGACTATAATTACCCGTGTGTGTCTGCAGTGAACCAAGGAAGCTCCCAGCCACAGGTCACTAGGTCTGCCCTGATCTGTCAGCGTTTGACCATTGCGTTGTTTATGTACGGTAATCGCGACCTGACCTATTTCACACGCGGGTTGAATATAGATGGTATATATAATACAGCTGTTACGCCATTGCACTTGGCAATATATTTATTAGGTATAAATAGAATCAGTGGCGGACTTAGGGGTCAATCACCCCCCCCCCTCCCCGGACAGCACCCCAAATATCGCCCGAAACTGCACATTTTGGACAATTTTCGATCAAAATCAAATTCAAGGAATTGTACACGTGGTCCCCCGCTTTTGGGTGTTTGTCTTTAAAGAAATGCTTACAGACCCCCCCCCCATTCTTAAGGTTTCATAATATATCTCATATATTAATTTTCAACATTCTAAATATGAAAGATTAAACTCAAAGATAAGGTCAAAGGGTCCAAACTTTTGTTTTGTTACCAAGGGACAGGGTTTATGAAAAGGAATGTACATGTGAAATATTAAAGTCCTATCATTTAAATTACCATCCAAAACTTATGGTCGAGGTTGAAGTTTTTAAATGCGGGTCAACCTCCAAGGACGAGGTCACAAGGTCAGATTGTTATTACCAACAGAAAGGTCTTGTCACAAGGAATACACATGTGAAATGTGAAAGCTCCATCACTTTCCGTTCAAAAGTTATGGTCAAGGTTAAAGTTTTTGAGAAGTATGTTACACTCCAAGGTCAAGGTCACAAGGTAAAAAAAAATTGGTATCCATGGAAAGATCTTTTCACAAGAAAACACATGTGAAATATCAAAGCCCTATATCACTTTCCATTAAAAAGTTATGGGCAAGGTTAAAGTTTTTTGAAACGTAGGCCGAACTCAAAGGTCAAGGTCACAAGGTAAAAAAAAATTGTATCCACGGAAAGGTCTTGTCACAAGGAATACACATGTGTAACATGAAAGTCCTTCCACTTTTCATTCAAAAGTTATGGTCAAGGTTAAAGTTTTTTCATAAGTAGGTCAAAGTCCAAGGTCAAGATCAGAAGGTAAAAAATTTTGGTATCCATGGAAAGGTATACACATGCGAAATATAAAAGCCCTATCACTTAATTACCATTCAAAAGCAAAGGTTAAAGTTTTTGTGACTGACGGACGGACGGACCGACGAACCGGTTTTAATGTCCCAGAGCTTTCGCGAAAGCGGGGGACAATAAGCAAATACAGCGTTATATGAAATTAATGAAAGATAATAATTATGATGAAAATGCTAAGGTGCGTAACATACTGAATACAGATACTTTTTGACCAAAATGGGCCTGCAGAGTATTACAATATAAAGATAACAATAACATAAATCGGATGTAAAAGTTTGGAACCTAAAACATACAAATTTGTAAAATACTAGTTAGTTGATAACTTATCAGATCCACATTCAGACACTAATCGTGGCAAAGATTACATGGATTAATCCTAGCAAAGATTTAAAACAAAGAAGTCAGAAAAATAAACGTTTACGGCCGCATTAAAGTTCCATAGGGAACGTAAATTACATAACGTTCATTACTTTTGTACTCATATTCAAGCAAGCAAAGAAAAGACCGATTACTTATAAAGTATCGGCAATGATTGTAACCTGTCATTTCTTTATGATTATCCTTTCTCCTTTAGGACACACCAAATTAAAATAAATGTTCTTTGGATTTCCCTCACCATATTTATCAAAATTAAAAAAAAATAATACATTTTTTGTATTATAAAAATAAAATGCTCGCCCGCACAAATAAATTTCTGGCTCAAGAATTATTTAGGGTCGGTTCTGATTTCTGCAAATTTTAAAGCTTCTAGAAGTCTAAAATCTTTTACGTATTGCTATGTGCCAGGCTTCCTAGTCACTAGATTCCTATGGGGATTCCTTTGTGAGTACGAAAAACATCAGAAATGGTGGGGTACCCTATATCAAAAAATTATTTCACTCGCTCGCCCCTTAAAGCTGCAATACTTACAAAAAAAACCCTTTTTTCACAAGAAAATCCAAGAACATTTAATTAATTTGGCATGGCCTTATTTTGAGAAAAAGCGATAACGTAAATTACATGCTTAAAACGAACCGCACATTCTGACAAATCTATTTTGCAAAGTTGAGTAACAATACACCAAAAGGAGCTCCTTTTTAGTTTTAATTGTTCCATTTTAGTTTTAATTGTATATTGAATAATCATTCAAGAGATATATGAAAGATTTTGACAATACATGTAATTTGTTATTTTTGTCAGCGATTAATCATGGCAACGTATATTACGTAAAACGAGCGACATGATTAAAAGCTGTAAAAAATTTAACTCTATGAATTTTCCCTGTGTTACCTTCTCCTTCTATTTTGACCAAGTTGATATATTGTTCTCTCTAATAAAATCATTTATTTTAGTTCAAAAGTTGTACATTGTACACTGTTTGCGAGACAAGCCAAAAAAAAAAAAAAAAAAAAAAAAAAAATGAGTGGTATATCGTGGCCTGTCAAAGAATCGGGTCAAATTATTTTGTGGTTTCCTATTAGAAATTCTGCATGTCATTGGTAATGTATTTTTGACTCATGTTTGCTGCAACTGCACGTGCGTGCAGAATTTCACGAAACAGTACAGGAAGTCCGAAGCAAATACACAAGGTTCTCTTCATGGAACCGTACAGGAAGCAAGTCTATATTACTCTCACAAAATCCGCCAATATATCGTACTAACATGTCGCCTGACATTGACGATTTTCGTACAGGAAATTTCCGTTTCTATTTTGAAACCGCAAAATAATTGTACGAAAAGTAAAAATTGAAAAAAATTCTGTTGAAAAAGCTATCAAAGGATTTTTTATTCTAGGTGATCAAGACGGTATTCCTACCTGAACTTTTAGAAGTTTCTATACCCAAATAAATCACTGCACAAATCAGACCAAGTATAACAATGGTAAGAAAGCAAATAATCATCAAAAAATGACGACGGCTATTCACAGATTTGAATTTCAACTTCTCTGCACCCATTTCCGTTCAAATAATCAACCCAACTGCACGAGTGTGTTGTCTGCTTCAGACATTTCAAACGAACTTTATAAATACATCATACATGCATGAGTACCCATGTTTTCGAGGGGCGTTCTATGACATCCAGGGCCACCCTTTTATAACAGAATATCTATAAAATAAACTGAAATTCTCCGTGTTTTTGTGAGCTCGTCACCTTGGATTCAACATTTCAATAAGTGTTTTAAAATTGACACTAGAACATCAAAGCGATGTATGGACCAGCTAGGATATAAAACCGGGTATGCACAAATAAATACAAAATGTAATGAAAGCGAGAAGAAATGATACATGTATTTGAATAAATAACCTGGGAATGACATATCTAATTAATACATGTAGTAGTTAATTTATAAACAGAGTTCATGAATGTTCCGTGCTCGGCAAATCGAAAAAACTTATATTCGGACAGACGGACAGACAGACAGACTGACTGACAGACGGACAGACAGACCGAGAGGAAACTAAGAGTCCCCTTCGGCGTTGCCGGTAGGGGACTAATAATTGTATTCTAGGCATGCTTCGATCTGCACCCCTAATACGGTATTGAGAACACAAAACATTGTTTCCTGAGTAAATTGATTTTACATTAAAATTAGTAAATTCGCAGATACACACAATGAAGCGATTTCACAAACAAAGAGTCATGCTGTGTAGTAATTTTTTTTTTGTCATTTCGATCATTTCGCTTTAAAACATAGCACCTCATTCACTGCCAAATTTGTAAATGGTTGACTGTAAATATACTTCTCCTGGGGCCAAGACTGTCGTAGGGAAATTTGGCTGGAAAGAGAATTTCAATTGACGGTTAATATCTCATCTTTTTCATCAACAAAATTGGAGCAACGTCGTAAATTTATGGAAGCCACCTACTATTGTAGGTTAATTTTAGTCGTCATATTACGACAAAGTGAATTACTACCATCATACTTACTTCTCGTGGTAGTAATATATGTAATGTACTTTATCTTACTAGGACTGACAGTGTTGTGATGTACAAATGTACGATACCTTACTTTAGCTGTCAGGGTAGTGCTGTGCGATACCTTATTTGGGTTGTCAGCGATGTACGATACCTTATTTGGGTTGTCAGTGATGTACGATACCTTTTTTGGGTCCTTATTTGGGTTGTCAGCGATGTACGATACCTTATTTGGGTCCTTATTTGGGTTGTCAGCGATGTACGATACCTTATTTGGGTTGTCGTTGACGTACGATACCTTATGATGTACGATACCTTATTTGGGTTGTCGTTGACGTACGATACCTTATGATATACGATACCTTATGATGTATGATACCTTATTTGGGTTTTGGGTAGTCTGCGTAGTGATTAACGCCCTTAATTGGGCTATGGGTGATGTACGATACCTTAATTGGTCTGTCAGTGATGTACGATACCTTATTTGGGCTGTCAGTGATGTAAGATAACTTATTTGGGTTCTCAGTGATGTACGATACCTTATTTCGGCTGTCAGTGATGTACGATACCTTATTTGGGTTGTCGTGATGTACGATGCCTTATTTGGGTTGTAAGTGATGTACAATACCTTATATTGGTTGTCTGAGTAGTGATGTACGCCCTTAATTGGGCTATCAGTGATGTACGATACCTGATTTGGGTTGTCAAGTCATGTACGATGCCTTATTTGAGTTATCAGTGATGTATGATGCCTTATTTGGGTTGTCAGTGATGTACGATACCTTATTTTGGTTGTCAGTAATGTACGATACCTTATTTGGGTTGTCTACGTAGTGATTTACACCCTTATTGAGTTGTCACCTTATTTGGGTTGTCTGCGTAGTGATTTACACCCTTATTGGGTTGTCAGTGATGTATGATACCATATTTGGGTTGTCTGCGTAATGATTTACGCCCTTAATTCGGTTAACAGTGATGTACGATGCCTTATTTGGGGTGTCAGTGATGTACGATACCTTATTTGGGTTGTTAGTGGTGTATGATACTTTATTTGGGTTGTCAGTGATGTACGATACCTTATTTGGAATTTCAGTGATGTACGATACCTTAATTGGGTGTCAGTGATGTACAATACCTTATTTGGGTTGTCTGCGTAGTGATTTTCGTCCTTAATTGGGCTGTCAGTAATGTACGATACCTTACATGGGCTGTCTGTGATGTACGATACCTTGTTTGGGTTGTCAGTGATGTTCGATACCTTATTTGGGTTGACAGTGATGTACGATACCTTAATTGGGTTGTCAGTTATGTACAATACCTTATTTGGGTTGTCTGCGTAGTGATTTACGTCCTTTATTGGGCTGTCAGTGATGTACGATACATTATTTGGCTTGTCAGTGTAGTTATGTTCGATACTAGTACCTTATTTAGGCTGTCAGTGATATACAATACTGTATGTATTCTGCCACGGTAGTGAAGTACGTTTATTAGCGATCTCAGGAAAACAATACCTTATTTTACCTACCTTATTTGGACTATCAGGGTAATGTTGTGCCTCCAAGCTGAATCCCCCGTATCCCTCGTACTTGGCCCCGTCTTTAGCATTGTTATAATCTAGATGATATCCTGTGTAGAATTGAAGACCAGGTTCTGTGCTGTATAGCTGTAAAACCCGACCCGATGGAGGATGTTCAACTCTAAGGAGATTTGGAGAAAATGTCATAAGCATTGTGTACTAAGTATTTGACGAAAGCTTTACATTAGGGTTTTAGACTCAATCTTTGAAACCCCTCGTATTGTATTTTTGAATTTCACTAGACCCCCCCACACACGCACACACAAAATCAGACACCCTTTTAAATGTGACTTTTAGATTAATGCGGCCAAGCAACTTATTTTCAGTAGCGCCACCTAAAATGAATTACGATTTCACAGTAGGTTTTATATATTCATCAGTATCTTGATTATTATAGAACATTTTGTTGTCAGATTTCAAAGCTGTCTAAATCTTAAAGAAACCTTTCAATTGTTATGTGTTATTTCTTTTAAAAGACCCCTGACGGAACGTTTTACTTTTAATAAAAAAAAATACATAAAATGAGTGGAACGCAAGTTTTAAACAACTTGACACCTTAGAGGACAATCCTCGGGATGTAACGTGCTTCAAAGAGTATTGTGTTGAAAAATTAATCTTCGTTTGTCTGTGGTGGCGCCATCTGTTGACTGAATTGGATGAAGAGCAAGAAGACAAGACAAAATTAACAAAATATTCAAAGTGGGCCACAAGAACGTCAGATTTTTTTATTATCTTAATGCAGTTAGGCATATCAGAGAGTTCATACTTCATCCCTACGAATTTCATCTAAATATTGAAGAACCCGACGAGAATGAGGTACTGGGCTAGTATGACAATGTACGAACAACAGACGAGTTTAGCTCAGGTGATTTAAGAATTTTTTTTTAAGCAAACAATATGACGGGGTACGACTGACGTTGTTCTTTCCACAGATTGTAACATAAATACAATGTACCTTGCCATGTATTTTCTCCAGCCTGTTTTATCGAAGCTGTAGTTGATGTCGAAGCCTAACCCACCAGGAGCTGACGGTATCACGTCTCCTAGAGTTTTCTTCTCCCGTAGGTCGTACGCCTTACCGTCCACCAGCTGAATGACACCTGTATGTCAAGAATATTAATGGTCGGTTTTCATTGGCATATCTAATGCTTTTTTAAGGTGGGGTTCGATCTATATTTTTTTCTTGAATTCTGTCTAATGAATCCAAAATTTTGGTAGTCTCACCCCGTTTCCTGTTCTAATGCGTTATCCAAAAACGGGAAATGGTTGTTGATTCTCTAATGCCTTTGAATAATAGACTAGATTACCCATGTAGGCCTTGATCATATTTTATCTCATTACTAATTACCAATTCACCTTTAGGTATCAAGTGGCCATCTGGATGAACAGGAGTGTATTTTTCAGCAAAGATGTTTACCTGGTGATCAAATATTGTGCCAGAACCCTGCAACGTAAAAAGGATACGTAATTAGAACGTTTCTGTGCGTTTTCTTGGTCAATATTTTTTCTTGTTGATTTTATAAAAGTATGGATGATCAATTAAGTAATAAATATAATGATTTTCTTGGTACATGTATTTATGAAGGTTAATGTATGCATCTTCTTGGTTGCTGAGGGGAAAATTGTATCTTGGTTCCTATGTTTTACTTTTATATGTACCTCTTGGATAAAATAAACATGGTTTCTGAGGTTGATATGGCATTCTTGGTCGTTGTTATCTTACACTGACATGACCCACGAGGTCGAAGCGTGGTTGTTTGGGTCCATGCTGCAAATTATCTGCTCTTAATAAATGATGTCATGACTTTGAAGATAATGGTTTTCTTTGTTGTTGTTGTTGTTGTTATGTTTATAATTACCATACTTACAAGACCAACGAGGTTGAAGTAATATCGGTGCGATTGATAAGGCACGGTCCATTTGATATTCTGGGGGGGGGGGGGGGGGGGGGGGGGGGCTTGGGTTTTTTTCGAAAAAAATAATTTTGCTCTGAATTTTGATGAAAAAAATAAATTTGCTTATGGTGTGACAGAAAAAAATTATCTTGCTCTTACAAGTAATCTGAATTTGAAGAATAACCATAAAATTCGCTTAAAATTCCTGAATATTTTTCGGCTCGCTTCGCTCGCCGCAGTTTTTACTTTCTATAAAAAAAATTTTGGCTCACTTCGCTCGCCATACTTTTGACAATATCAAAAGAATGTATGTGACAGAAACAATTGAAATGCTCAAATACATTATCAATTTAATTTATTACTATTAATAGATACATGTATCACCAAAGTGTCTTTTTTATATACAAGCTTGGAAGGAGAATTCAAATCAGTTTTTCACTAGTTTTCATTTCTACATGTAAAAACTTGCATCAGGCCCTCTTACATGTTACATGACCTTATATACATTTTGTTTACTAAAAATTATATATCGCATATTGTAAAGATCTTTCATCTCTCTCAGTTTAGAAGTGAATACAAGTTTTACATAAAAATAATGTTTGGAGTAATTTAAGTAATTTTAAAGAATTTCTATTGAAAAAACACAAACATTCTTAATATTCACATCAATTCTTATAAAAAAAAATTTCCTTGCTCCAACTTTGCAAGAAAAAAATAATTTTGCCCCGGTCCGGGGCAAAAAAAAATCTTGCTCCGACCAAAAACCCAAGCCCCCCCCCCCCCCCCCCCCCCAGAATATCAAATGGACCATGCCTAATGGTTGTCTCGGTTGTTGTTGTTGTTGTTTGATACTTACATGACCACCAAGATTGAAGTAAGCGTGGTTAGTAAGGTTGATAATGGTTTTCTTGGTTGTTGTAGCTGAGTAATCTATTTTTAGCTCGTTGTCGTCTGTTAGTTGATACGTGACTTTGACGGTTAGCTCCCCTGGAAACCCTTCTTCCATGTCCTCGCTGACGTACTCCAAGAGCAATACATTGTGATCAATGATAGAAGCCTCCCAGACTCTCTTAATTGTTGAAAAACAAGGAAACCAAAATTTTGATCAGGCTAGTTAATACTAGTACGCAAATATTAACAGGATGAGTATTGACAGATGAAATGAAAGCATTTTCTATACATGACCCCCCCCCCCCCAAATCATATGGGATACGCGTTTACGTTTTTGATAGCTATTCTAGAATTGCGAAAAGATCACCTGGATATGCGTATGTGTTTTAAAATAAAAATTAGAAGCGCATACGCATATCCAGGCGACCTTTCCGCCTGTGATTTTTATTAACTTATTGAGAACTGCAATGCTATAAATCTACCGGTAATATGTACACAGTACGGTTCAGAGGTGTATCTATTACCTTGTCAAATCCTTTTGTACCTCCATGAAGGCTGTTCACCCAGTGTTGAATTTTGGGTATGTTGTATGTGGCGCCATCTATAATGAACTGACCATTGGCCACTCTGTTTGCATATCTCCCGACGATGGCACCGAAGTAAGATGGATTTACTGTGTACTCTACAGTATAAGATTCATACTTTTAAAAAAAATAAAGAAACAAACAAACCAAACTAATGGGAGTTTACCATAAAACAAACCAAAAACTTTTCAGATTTTTTTTTTCATGTATATGGATATTTTTTTCAAAACGCACTAAATAAGTACTGTGATGCTTACTTAGGAATTTTGTCAGTTTTATCTTTAACGAGATAGAAAAAAAGAAATAAAATACCATCCAAGTTATCAAATCCTAGAGTGACGTCAGCTAGGTTGCCATCGCGATCAGGAACCAGGATGTTGGTAATTATTCCTCCGTAATTTATCACCGATATTTCAACGTCGTGAATGTTTTTAAGTGTATATCTGAATTAAAAGTGTTTTCCTTGTAAGGAATAATAAATACAGTTTGCATATCTGAAATTATCACGCCTCGTACTAATCACATCCAATGACGTCGCAGTGTGACGGTCATGTGGTGTCCTACCTTGACACTGAGGTAGGTCACTAAATTTTCAAACGTCAAAAATTACAAATAAAACGTTACAAAATGGTTCTCGGCGTGATAAATTCGAACTAACCCTATAACTAATATAAGAAATTTAACATGGGGATGCCTCAATGAAGTGGGTTTTAACATATGCTGATCTATGGCGGCTGAGTTAGAACATCTTTATTTTCTCAGGAAACACCACATCTTCGACTTGAAGGGGTCGATAGAAGGTGTAATACTATGTACTTCATTATTATTTCAGAAACAAGAATGCTGGCTTGAACGTACCACCCATAATAGAATTATTATAAGATATTTACTTGTATATGTCTTCCCCATCCACCGTGCCAAATAACTCACTCTCCATCATTTTAGCCATGGGAGGCGGAGTTCCTGTTATCAGAGGAGGGGAAATAGTTCTTGAATTGTGAATTTCTGAGAATATATCGTCTATCATAACATGTTTCTGTATGTATCAACGAATTACATTCCAAAAGTATACGTAGATTTTGTTATTCTGAATATATGGTCATAATAATTCGGTTCTGTATAGTAATTACATAGTACCTGGTGTTGTCGTTTCTGTTGTTGCCGGGATAGTAGTTGTTGTTTGGGTTGTTGTCTCAGTTGTGGTTGTCGTTGCCTCCGTCGTTGTTGTCGCCTCCGTCGTTGTCGCTTCTGTGGTTGTTGCTGCTGACGTTGTGCTGTCCATTGTTGTCGTCGGGGATGGTGTTGTACTAGTAACAGGGCTTGTTGTTTTCTTGTTGTTGACAATTACTTTAATCAGTGGTTCAGTAGAAATTTTCTTGCTATCCGAGGGAATAACACTCGGCGGTTCATCGTCTACAATGGACTTACATCTAGGTACGACCGTACTACTTGTTACCTGGGCCAGGCCTGCCGTTATTGGACCCGAGGCGTAAACGTTGCTCGAGTCCACTTATGAAGAAAAAATGTGCAAAATTAAATTTTATAATATATCTTAATTTATGATAAAAGCACTATTTGGCATTTTGCAAGCGCGTACAAGGAATACACGATATATTTGGATTCTATAAATTTAGACATGACTGTGTCAGAAATTGAAATTGTAATGAACAGTTCAGTTTCCATAAATGATATCCGAAACTTTTAATCAGTATTAAGGTGCGTCATTGGTCACATTTTGGGACCGTTCTTGCGCATCTCCTGTTTTAGCACTCATTGAGCTTGAATTTTATACATATTTCAATTTATTATGGTCAATTAGACTAAATGTATTATTTCTGACTCTGTTTTAGACTTTAATTCATTACACACATAGAAGCGGATAAGTTTGAAAATTTGATCTAAACAGAATGGTGTTTGCGTAAGAAAATGCTTAGCAGTAATTTCTATAAAAATTAAGATGGAGGTACATTTTTGAGCTGTTCGGATTTCCCTTCCGTAAGGAATTACCCATGAATTTTGTTTTACGTATGGAATATTATTGATTTAAACTGTTTTATATGGTAAAACTGATGGATGCTTAAAAATTATAAAATTGTTTAAATTTCACCCAAAGTAAGGCAAATTTTACGGCTCTAACAATTTTTCAAGAAAAGCACAAAATGGCACTACTTGTGGGTATTTGTTCTCTCTTATTTGTGCACGGACATTTACGTTTTCTTCAATAGATTGAAAAGTCTTCCCTAGGAGCAAATGTTACCGTGTGTTTGAAAAAATCGTTGAAATCCAGTATCTCTGAAATTTTGACCTTAAATTGGATGATTTTCGTTATTTTTGTGTGAAATCGAGAAAACTTTAAATGATCGCTGAAGTTGGTGCCCACGGTAAAACTTTATCAAATTCAATTTTTCTATAAAGTTTCTAGCCTGTTTTATTGTATATTAACTAGGAAAACTAAAATTAAAATCAAATGTGGGTATTTCAACACTTTTTGTATTTTCTTTACAAATGTGCTATTTTTAGCAGCAATTTTCCGGCATTTTTACACAGTTTTTCAAATAAGCAAAAATCTTGATTTTCATCACGGACCTATGCATCTTCCTTCATAAAATGATTAATTGACACGCATACTATAATTTCATATGGCTTTCATAAAATCGTTGAAATTCCTTCTTTCAGAAATGACATGCCTTAAATGAGTCACGGCTCTCCATGACCTCTCTGGTGAGTTTTGAACCCGACACTCATTCTGAAGTCCCGTCGTCACAGTTGGTTAGCGTATACTGGCCATTACATTGTAATCCAATTTTAAAGGTTTTGACTAACCTACCTGAACATTGTGATGCCTTTACTCCCAAATAAATTACAACACAAATGAGAGCCGTGATCACTATGGCAACCGCACAAACAATTACCACAAAGTTCCGTCTTTTTCTACCGTAGTCGAAAGATTTGATTTTCACGTGACTGAATTCTCTCTTACTCTCATCCATGATCGTGTTATTATTTTCTTGAGACAAAAATGAAGACAGAGAGATTCATGGTAAGTTATGAAGGCCATAATGTATTCACTAGTTTTACCTCTGGGTATTGAAATATAAAAATCAGGGATTAAAGAATTATGTCGTTTAACTTCTTTGCGAGTAGCAGTGGCGGATTCAATGGGGTGGGCACACCTCAAATTTTCACAAGGATGATAAAACTTTATTTATTTTATCATTGAATTTTGGAATCCATTTTACCTCGTTTAAGAAAATGACCCCTTTCCTCTTAATAATTGGGAACCTCAAAAATGTAAAAATAGCAATCCAAGGAATGCTTGTGTCGCCTGCGAAGCGGCCTATTTTTAAAAAATCGATCAATCATGCAGGTCAAGGTGACCTGGTTTAATATTTGTACATGTATCAGTGGGAGAGTCTTTTCAAATGAACTCACATCAATTATTAAACCTCTTACTTACCAATTAAAAGATATGGTCAATCTATTAATTTCAGAAAAGATCAATCATCTTGGTGAAGGTCATTAGGTACACATTTTTGGGAATAAAAGAAAGAACTCATTATAAGAAATACAAGTTTGAAATATTAAAGCCGTATCACTTATAAAACAAAAGATATAGCCAATCTTAATTTTTTAAATGTAGGTTAAATACCTAGGTCAAGGTCACTAGGTAAAAAAAAATATGGCATGTGTAGAAAGGTCTCATGACAAGGAATACACATGTGAAATATAAAATCCCTATCACTTACCAATCAAAAGATATAGCCAATCTTATTTTTTTTTTGGAGAAGTAGGTCAAATATCTGGGTCAAGGTCACTAGGTCAAAATTTATGGTATTTGTAGTCAGTTATATCACAAGAAATAAACATGTGAAATATCAAAGCCCTATCACTTATCAATCAAAAGATATAGCTAATTTTAGTTTATTTTGAAAAGTAGGTCAAATATCTAGGTCAAGGTCACTAGGTCAAAAGTTATGGCATGTATAGTGAGGTTTTATCACAAGGAATACACATGTGAAATATCAAAGACCTATCACTCACCAATTAAAAGATATAGCCTATCTTATTTATTTTTTTGGAAAGTAGGTCAAATATCTAGGTCAAGGTCACTAGGTCAAAAATTATGGTATGTGTAAAAAGTTCTCATCACAAGGAATACACATGTGAAATATCAAAGCCCAATCACTTACCAATGAAAAGTTATGGGGTGTGACACCCAAAGTGTGACAGACAGACGGACGGACGGACGGACTGACTGACTGACAGACGGACAACGGACAAAGTGATCCCTAAGTGTCGCTGTGCTTCGCAGGCGACACAAAAAATAAAAAAAGATACATAATTTAAAAAAGAAAAAAAAACTTTGTCCATTTTCCAATGCAATTTGTGTCCTTCTTAGTTAAAATCCGGGGTCCGCCCATTAGATGTATAGGGCAGGAATATACGTTTGACAATAACCAGAGTTCAATGTGTGTCGTATTAAAATCAAAATCAGAAGGCTTTATATTGCTTTAGGTTATGCTAATAAAAAGGTAGTGATGATAAAGATCGATGATCGGTCGACGATCTCTCAGGTCATCATGAACGTACACTCTTTCCGTCGAAAGAATATTTTTGTAGCGTTTATATTCAATCTTGAATAAAAAGAATCTGTTTATGAAAATTTTATATATTTCGGTTATCATAGTAAGATCTTTATAAAACTGTATACGCTTCCCCTCTTCTGTCTCCTCTTTCTCCTCCTCCTCCTCCTCGGATGAAGATGATTAATCGGCATCCTGCTAAATTACTTATTCTCACTCGCTGAAAACCCTCATCTTGCCGTTTCCTCACACATCATGTAAATCTATTTCAAGGTATAACACGTAATAACGAGATTAGATTTGATGAATGTTGTAATTACGAGATAGCATATCTCTAGAAAAATACAGATGAAAAACTAATATTTGTGTTTGACAAGGTAAAATTATATCTTCAATCTTGTGAATGATCTAGTTAACTTGTTCCATTTTTTTTCTCTGAGGTTCCGTTGCCATGGTAACCATGGTTTTGTATAAAACCCCCTTTAAACAAGGCATTTTATGCATCCCGTTACCATGGAAATGAATGTTGAATGTAGATGTAATTTTCTGAACAGATTATTTTTTTAAAATCCTCTTAAGTTAATATAATTTGATTATTCAATGCTCCTTCTTTCTGTATGTCTCGTAGATTTGCTTCAATTTCAAGTAAAATGCTGATTCAAAATGTGCCATTTTGTGCCAATTTAGGCCTGATTTTACCTATATTTCACTTACTTTTGACATGAGTAATAATGCATTTGCACAAGATTTTAATAACATTTGCCTTTTTCCTTAATAGTGTTATCCTAGGACTTCATGGGAGTCGAAGGAAAATTATGTAGAAATTTTATATGCCTTTGAAATTGGTTACCATGGCAACATTTGGTACGAAGGTGTAATTATCTGTCATAAGTAAAAAGCTAATTTCTAAAGATGTGTACCTGCTATAGTTACAAAACGTGGTATGTATATGTATTAGAGACAATTTGATGCTATCATGACCTTGAGAAAATGTCAAGGTCATTTGCTCAATTTTCAAGGTCATTGAAAAATATTTGCTATTTTCAGGCCAAATTTTGTGATTTTTCACTAAAAGGAGACATGATTAACGGTAAACGGTATTAAACTTTGGTGAATCAATTAGAGGTGAAAGTGTGATAAATGCATTATTTGTTGAGATGATTATCAAAATTATGAAAATCCATTGAAGACCCAAATAAATGTCACATATTTTACAAGAGAAATTTAGAAAATCTCAATGTTATGCTCTTATTGAAAGTATGTCATACATAGAATCGAAATACAGTTTATCGATGAATTCTACTTCTGTTGATAGGTTGTTCAACTGTAAAAATTGAAATAATGAAATATGTTAGAGATGTAAATTCGAAATAATTGGAAATCCTGATTTTGTGAAAAATTTAGTCTAAAATTAGAAATGACCTTGAGATTTGGACAGATGACCTTGAAATGATTTGAAGATCAAGTGATAATGATAAATGTAATTTGTATACAGGTATGCTATTTCATAATCATCGGACTGAAAAATTGGGAAAAACAATGTTTTTAAGTATGCGGTATACAAACATATCGATTCCAAGTTGTCATAGCAACGGTTTTTGACTCGTATTCACGACAAAATGGCGAGTTTCACTTTAAAATTTATTTATTTTTTTCCAGCTATGAACATTAATTTTGTCACGGTGATATCAAATACCCATAGCGTGTGCCAAACTAAGGTTATTAATCGTCGAAATAGTCAAAAACAGGCAAAAAATGACCCTAAAAATATACCTTATTTTTGCTTCATTTTCCTATATTTTGACTAAATATCAACAACTACCTTTTCAACCCCTCCCCGCAAAAAGTTATTCTTGTTAGAATTGACCTTACAAAGAAAAAAGTTTTTGTGTTCATAAAGTAAGTGTTGACCTTGGTTTCCATGGCAACAGAGTGCCACAATATGTCTTACTTTTCATATACATGAGGATGTCAAATAGATGGACCACGTTACCATGGCAACCGTTGTTCAAATATTATACCAATATGGTTTTTTTCCTTGTTTCCTGCTTATGGCGTGTTTATATATCAATTAATACGCATGCCAGAGGAGTACCAAATATACGGATTTTGTTCTGAGAGCTAGGCGTTTTTCATATAAGCTTCTCAGTCTGGGATATGTTTGTGACCGACTTAAGTCCCGTTTAAACTATCAAAGTTAAGAAAACTCGGTCAAAGAACTTGGATGGACTTTGACGGAATAGAACTCCATCCTATTTTTCTTGAAACTTGGACGGACTTTGACGGGAATCGACCAACAAGTATTAGCTTTTACAAAAAGCTTGCCGACAGTTAGCTTGTAAAATACTAGTAAGAAAAAATTGGAATAAACGATTTTTGTTCTTGTTGACCAATCGCACATTTCCGGGCTTTTCCGTTATTTTTTCGATTCAAGCTACGGAAATTTCCGAGGAGCTGTGATTGTTGTAGGACGTATCGGTACAAAGACTTTTCGATGCATCTTTCGGATGAAAATGCACTGATACGATATGACTTTCATTTGTCAAGTCATCTAGACTCTTGAGCCGGCCTGATGATAGTATCTTATGCACAGATTCTGAATAATCTTGACGAATATTTGCATATTTTGTAATTGTCCACCAATCATATTGCCAAGAGTTATTTTATCCGTGCAAGTATGTCACGATTGATTACAGTATACCGGCAGTCATGACTGCCGGTAATTAGAATAGAGATTCAAAATGACACCTGTAGTGTTTAAGTATTTAAATTAAATTTAAGAAAAAAGTAAAAGCAATTTAGAAACGTTAAAACTAAAAAATGTAAGAGACAAGGACAAACGATGCGATGTAGTGAATTTCATCTGCGATAATTTTAGAAATCACGGGAAAATGTCCTTGAAATCGTGTCCATATTATCTAATAATTCCAATAAGCAATTGCAAACAAAAACTATAATGTTTTCATTAGAAATATTTACAATGTTGGCAGGATTCATCTTTGTTTCGGTGCATATCTACCGCGTTTTCTTGTACAAGTCGTCAAAGAACTTTGATAGTGTAAACAGACGACTTTGTCCAAGAAAACTTTGACCAAGTTTTCTTTGACGGACTTTGACCAAGAAAACTTTGATAGTGTAAACGCGGCTTAGAATTGAAGCGGCGGGTGTTGCATGCAAGCATGAGATGCTTAATACTCTTCCTGGCCACCTGGTCTCACTCCCATATCGGGAGTTCGCTTCTTTTCATATGGTGGAGATTTTTGTTTGTTTCCTTTGGTTCCTGTTTTATCCCGATTTTGTATGCCTTCGG
Source organism: Pinctada fucata (assembly GCA_028142955.1). Lineage (NCBI taxonomy): Eukaryota > Metazoa > Mollusca > Bivalvia > Pterioida > Pteriidae > Pinctada > Pinctada fucata. The sequence goes on along the minus strand of AP027107.1, from coordinate 61,757,183 downwards.
TTTCTGATTTACTGAATTATCGATTTTGTGCCGTATACAAGGATATGGTCATTATCCATATTTGTCATTTTACATGAGGAATGATGATTACAGAAAATTTCATCAAAATCCATGACATGCCGTGGCCAGCTGTTTTAGGTTTTTACAGAAAATCCATATTAATGACCACTCGGTTGAAAAACCCGGCCGATCATTACCATGGCGCAAGATTTAGATCGAGAAGAAATTGTAAGAATATTTTGTAGTACGAGTTGTCCACAAAGAAACCACATTTTGCAACGAAGTATTTTATTGGCTGAGTTATTTGATTTGACCAACGGTAGAGAGTTTGTTATATCGGCATTGGACGCAGATGCGGCCATTTATAAACAAATATTTATACGAACTTAGCGAGATGATTCGGTGATTTGATTTAATTTCGAGTCCATTGTACTACATAAGGGTAAGGTTAATTTATTACTGAAGAGCCGTTGTCAGTGCAGACAAACAACACTTCATCTCATCAGTCAACAACTTCTTCTTCCTTGGTATCACCCTCCGCTTATCGGAGCACTCCCCAGAGGGGATCACATATTATTAAACTTTGACATTATATATCAAGACAATATTTCAAATTCCTCTCACTACGGCTATATCGTCAAATTTCCCCGTACGGGGAAATTTACTACAGAGGTTGAGAATACCTATATTATAGAGAAATCATACCAGAAACAACAAACATGGAGTATTAAAGATATCTTAAACGGAAACGAAAATTTCATGAGAAACACGGGGAAATTTGATGAACAGTATATATAAGAGCGTCGATATAAAAACAGGATTTTTCTTTCTTTTTCAGAATTGTTCGACCCTTCCAAGTGTCTGAAAGGGAATTTAATTTGGGGAGAGATAATAAAAAAGGGGCCAGGTATATTTTAGAGGGGAATAAACTTAAAGAAATCAAGCATTTTCAAGAAAAAAAAAACACGGGGAAATTTGACGAACAGTATATAAGAGCGTCGATATAAAACACGGGGAAATTTGACGAACAGAATATAAGAGCGTTGATATAAAAGAGAGGATTTTTCTTTCTTTTTCATAATTGCTCGATCCTTGGAATTTCAAGTGTCTGAAAGGGATTTTCTTTGGGGAGAGATAATATAAAAGGGGCTAGGTATATTTTTCGGGGATTAAACATAAAGAAATCAAGCATTTTCAAGAAAAAAACACGGGGAAATTTGACGAACAGTATATATAAGAGCGTTGATATAAAAGACAGGATTTTCCTTACTTTTTTTTTTTTTTAGAATTGTTCGACCCTTCCAAGTGTCTGAAAGGGTTTTTCTTTGGGGAGAGATAATATAAAAGGGGCTAGGTATATTTTTGGGGGGTTTAAAAGGAAAGAAAACAAGCATTTCGTGAAAAACACGGGGAAATTTGACGAACAGTATATAAGGGCGTTGATATAAATGAGAGGCTTTTTCTTCCTTTTTTTTTTTTTTTTTTTAGAATTGTTCGACCCTTCCAAGTGTCTGAAAGGGTTTTTCTTTGGGGAGAGATAATAAAAAAGGGGCTAGGTATATTTTGGGGGGTTTAAAAGGAAAGAAATCAAGCATTTCGTGAAAATACGGGGAAATTTGACGAACAGTACATAAGAGCGTCGCTAAAAAAAATGGGATTTCGATAGCCCATTGCTATACATGTATAATTATGTCTATTATCAAGGTACATGTGATCTGTTTTCACATTAATTTGTTAATTACGGAATAAACGGCAAATTTGTTTCATTTTGTTTGAATACATTTCATTAAATTCCTCAACACCGTTTATTCCGTAAATAATAACGATTCTGGATGTAACTCTCATTTAGAACTAATAACGGAATAAACTGCATACAGATTTTATTTTATTGTCTCTCAAAACACCGTTTACTCCGTAAATAACAGCGGAAGAGTTTATGGACCATTTTAGCATTAAAAAAGCTAACCCCGATTTGAGGTCCGACGGGGAAATTTGACGATATAGCCCTCACTACTCCTCAACACTCACAACTCACCACTCGTTCACCATGCTCTATACAAGGTACCTTCCACTATGTATGCAAGTGTATGCGGTGTATTCGGGGAAGGTGTGATTTATGTACTACAGTGGGTGGTCCGTATTTCCAACGGCTTTTAACGTGCCATCACACGAGGCAATCTCCTCAGCCGCAGCTGCCGAGGGGCCACTCAGACCGTTTTAGTTCCCTCCGAGTCAGAGAACAGGTGGGGGCGAGATGATATATCACCTCTGAGAAAGTCCGCCCTCAACGGGATTCGAACCTAGGATCTTCAGATTGAAAATCCGGCGCTCAACTGACTGAGCTATGCGCCCCACATCCTACAGTACCTTGCGTAATACATGATTTTGCTTTTCGGTGTTTCATGCATCATGATTCATGACATGTTTTGGATTCTTGCACTCGTCCGTTTACTATGCTGGTGTTTACTATTTAGGCTCCGCTTCACTCTGGTAAACAACTACTGCATACAGACGCGTGTCAAATCAGTAACCAAACGATTTTGAAGGTTTATCAGGTTGGGGAAAGGTACCGATCGAGCTAATATACCTCGATCAGGCTAATTTACCTCGATCGGGCTAATCAATCTGATTTTTTTATTCAGAAAAAAGTACCTTTTTCCTCCAAATCATATTTGAGTGCAAAATTGCACCAGCTTTTATATCAAGAAATAATATTTAAAAAGCAACTATGCCTGAAAACTTTCTAGATTTCGAGAAATCTCACCCAATATATTCAGAAAAATGGAGGTATATTTTCTCAGTAACTATTCACTTTTCAGGTATGTTTCTTTTGTAAACATAACTTCTTTTATAAAGAACTGATGCGATTTTGCTCAAAAGAATAATTTTGAGAATGTTTTAATTTTTTATTACTGAAAATATTCAGATTGATTAGCCCAATCGAGGTATATTAGCCCAATTGAGGTATATTAGCTCGATCGGTACCTTTCCCCAACCTGTTTATTGGCAATATCTTCGTTGTTTTGTTAAATTGAGACATGAAACTTAGATTAGAACAAATAATGGTTGGCATATGTCTCAAATATTTATTGAATAATTATCTAAAAGTTTTGGACTTTCATCATCTTTTATGTTGATCTTTTAATCACAAGATTTCATCAATATCGCAACTTTGCTAAAGCAGTAACCGAATGATCGAGCATTCGGATGTGTTTTATTGATCAATTTTCAATTCTATGTTGATATATCTGAAGTAAAATCTTTTCGATTTGTAGAAAATAAAGGAAAATTCCCTCAAATATAGTTCCCACTGAAAGTATTAGGAGGGTACCCTTTCCCAACTGTAATATCTCATCTGAAACTACACATGTATCATTGCTTAATTATTAATAAATGACCAGTATGTCTATTTTGTTGGCAATTTTTTTTATTGAAACTTATATCTGGAGCATGGAGATAGATATCAAACTCTCCTAACTCACAGTGTATTGTTAGCAGAGTTTACGAAAAGTGCCGGATTGCCGGCGATCTCCGGTGGATTTTTCAAATGTCCGCCAGTCTCTGGTTCCGAGCCGGACAAAATGTCCGATGATTTTTTGTTCCAAGATAATAAATAATCATTTTCCTTTAAAGATAATACAATATTTGATGTTCAATAAAGACATTTAAGTCCGACATCGCCGCGCTCTTTAAACTGCATAATAAAAAGTATCCGTCATATTGTCACATTATCGATCGTTGGTTAAATGTGAAGTATTCAATAGTATTAATTTTATTAAACATGTTTAAAGGAATTACATTGTCCCGACTAAGATAACGATAGATATTTCAGTGAAATCATTGCATCACATTGGAAGGGCCACGCGCCCTGCGCCATAGTCCCATTCTGATAAAAAAAAATGGGCCCATACATTCGGAAAGCAGCGTAACATAAATGGAACTGTCTGGAGTTTGGAAAGTTGCTGCATCCTGGTGCGCATTGATTTATTCTATGATGTCCATGTTTGGTTTTCAAATCTATCGAAAAGTTCTGTACTCGTACTTACGTTGTAACGTAGATTTACACCAGTAGTAGTAACGTGTGGATCACAGCTTACTGTACATGACCAGTCAGAAGCATAAAATTCTTTTGCTCCGTTCCGAATTATGATACAATAATGATTTTTCTCCGACATTCTTTTTTATTCTCGTTCTGTGCCTGAGATTTAAACTCCAACGTCCACTCACGTATCTTATTGACGTAAAGGTTCTTCTGTATGTGTTCGTCTGTAAAATTTTAAAGTGGTCAGTCAATGGGTTCAAATTAAAGAAAATAAAAATTTGTACAGGAATGTCAATTGCAGTCACCCCCAACCCCCTCGTCTCTAATATCAACAAAGCTGAACATGAAGGTGCCCGTGTGTGGACACGAAAAGTACAGGATAAGTGGCTAAAAGATGGAAATTGTAAAATTGGGAATTTCATGACTAATACTGTGCTAACATCTGATGTATATTATACATACGTTGTACGCAAAGCTTTTCGAAAATTGATCATTTTGGGAACGGCCCTTTCGTGAAGAAAGATTGATTTTGAGAATGGCCCATTGAAGTCCAAGTGGATGGGGCCATAGTCCCAGTGAGCAAGTTTGCCTGCCCGATCACTGCATGAGTCATTTTACAGTAACAGCGCGAGTTATGAATGGCCATAGTATACCGGTAATGCTTACATGCCCACTTTATTAACATTTTATAAATGAATTCTAGAGAAAATTGTATCGATATTGTACCCATTGACAATATAGAGATACTGACCACGTGCCGTAACATGTCACGTACGGATATTCAAATGTTCATGAGTACTACATCTTGAATTTTTTTTAAGTTTGTATACTTTTCAGTCTCTCTCAGATTTTTTCTATAAATACAAACAGCTTTGTAATGAACCATTTTGTAATTGTCCGGTAATTTTTAGCTTTATCCGGTAGATTTTAAGAAATTTCATAAAACTACAGGACAAATGTCCTGTGGATTTTTGGTCTCATTCATAAACTCTGTGTTAGTGTAAGTTATATGTTTGTACAACCAATACTACACTCAAAGTGAAGGAAAATGAATCAATTATAAGTTGGCTCAAGCAATTTCTGATTATTTTTTCATGGATATCTATATCTATTAGTGTTGTATAATTGGAAAAATTTCATAATCAATTATTGGTTTATAATTGGAGAGGGTTTTAATCTATTATTTCGATTTAATCGGAAATAATTTTTTCTTGTTTTTACAGAAAAGAATATGAAAAGTAATAATAAAACTTCACTAAATCATATGCTAATGTGGATGCCAAAATGTCAAGAAAGAACTCCATCCACAGAATGATAAAATCCTTGTAAATGAAATATTTTGTCAAGATCACAGCAGTAATGAACTATGAAGCCAAAACAAATATGTGATCCTAATAGTTGGCAACTTTATATTATACGGCAGATGCAGGGAGGGAAGGGGGGGATTTCCATACGACCCAAGAGTTAAGTTTTTGCTCATTCAATGAGGAATCAAGCAATATCTTCGTGGAGTTTAGGTTAATAGTACTGTGAAATTTTCTTACAAAGCTTTTGAGTTCTGCGTAAAAAGTTTTTTTTTTCTAGATATGAGATATTGATGTATCGCATCACTTGTCATTACAATTTAATTCAAGGAGAATCCTGGTTCCACCCATTGTATGCCCATTGTATCCTTTTCAAATTATTTATGCTACGCCTGCAACTTTAACTTGTGTAAAGGATCGTTGATCTACTTTCATTTTATTCGTGCTTGTCATACGTGTATTCAACCGAAAACTATTTAATCTTTTTCTAAGTTTTATTTTTCCGATTATAATCGATTCTTAAAAACATAATCGATTAATTGAAATCAAAGGGTATTAGCAATGATGTCGGCAATAATCGTTACAACACTAAAATCTATCATAACTTAACATTAATCTAGTACATGTATATGAGTGTTTTCACCAGAGTAGTCATTACATGGCATTAAGATATTGAGATACTTTTTCAACCTTAGGCATGTTACATTAAGTACTATCTTTACTTTGTGTCCACAGTACTACATGTAGTATTTTGTAATTGTACAATTGCATTTTGCAGAATTTAATTTTATTACTTTACATTTGTATATTTCAGACACATGTTTCTGTAGATCTTTGATGATCTCACAATGGAAAATTTTGTACTATATGAAGAACTAGGGAGAGGAAATCATTCCATCATATACAAAGGCAGGCGAAAAGGAACAATAAACTTTGTGGCCATTCACTGTATAGAGAAATGCAAGCGACCCCAAGTTACAAATACTGTGAGTTGAGATTGATTTATCTGAATTGATGTTACTTTGTAACAAGATATACATTGTATCTTAGAGTAGTAGTGGGTTTTTTTTGTAATAAACTTTAGGCTTTGTTTACCTAATTCTCTTGGAATTTTTGTTAAGTTTTATTCTTGTTCCTGTACAAACTAAACAAAATTTACTATATATGTACTTATTTTAGCAAGATTAATATTTTATTGGAGATAGCACTATCAAGAGTGCGCTAAGACTTCGCTAAACATTTTATTTGTCATATATTAGTAGTAGTACGGAAAATAAGTCTAGTGTGCTAGTTCATGATTATACATTTACATGTATGTCCTTTTGTATGATTTCATCCTGTTTCCACTTTGGTTGTGTTAGAATATGTACACTAACCAGTAATCATTATCTACAGAATGCTACTGATCTTTGATTTGATCAGTATCACTAATTATCTTAGAGCCAATGAGGCCAAAATTTACGTTTTAAGTTAGCAAATAAGAGATTGGCAGAATAGATACAAATGAAGAGATCCGTTCTGTTCTCCTACATAGTATCACTAGAGGGTTCGGTTCAACCAATTTTAAGGCCCTATTAAACAGCGCTTGGGTATGAATTGACCCTTCTGATTGCGGGAATAAAGTGCAAAATTTTGTGACGCCACAATGCTTTTACCATGTGTTTTCCTTGGACAAACAAGCTTCGAACCTCGGTCAAACATCGAAATTGCATTGTGACGTCATGGAATTTCTCAAAATTTTTCCCACGTTCGGAAGGGTCAATTATGCATGAACTATGTAAAATAATTAGGGCAAAAGTGGAGATATGTAATCCATGCACAAATGTACGTAATTCATAAGTTTTTAATAAATTTCAAGCGAGTTTCATTTGCATTTCATTCGTCGCTATGCGCAGTGAGTGGAGTCCGTGATGAGAATAAGCTGACATACGAGAAAACGGCTTTGAGCTGCACATAGTTTTTGACCTTTTGGATTAACACGATCTATGCATAATTAACGTACTTTTTACGCAGTTCTTACACAATTCATTTGTAATTCATACACGTATGTGCGCAATGAATTCAAGATTCTTATGCAAAGTTGGGGATTTACATGTCCATTCCAAGTACACATATGTCTGTGAATCAATGTTTAACAAAACACGCATATATTGCGAATGCATCACTCATATAATGTGTAAACTGCTAAGAACTACACACAAAATTGACTTTTCCATAGATATAGGTATTATTTGTGCAATTTATTCGTGTTTCATGGGTAGTTTATGCGTAATTTCTGCATCATTCTTGAGAGATTCATCTGTCAAAATTTCACACATTACAACCAACTTTTTCCAAATATTCCTGCCTATAAATCCAGATTTTTAAATTTCATTTGTAAATTATTTGTAATTTATACATAAATGGTCGTGTGACAGGGCCTTTAGAGCCTTGAGGATGAATCCCAGAAATATATTAATTCTCAAGATTAGAACTAGAGGTCAAAGTCACAGAAAGATATGACGTTCATGACGCCATCAAATGAAATACTGGCATGTTCCGTCACTTGAATGTTTTGTTTTCTGATATTTATTGTTTTGCTTTGTATTGTAGGTACGTATGACTCATGATATAAGCCATACAAACATAGTGAAGTTTTATGAATGGTATGAGACTAGTAATCATCTATGGTTGGTAGTAGAGCTCTGTACGGGTGGCAGTCTTCATACTCTCATATCACAGGATAAAAATGTCCCTGAAAGCTCCATACGTACGTTTGGTGTAGACATAGTGGCAGGACTTCATTATATACACTCGCTAGGAATTCTATTCTGTGATTTGAGGCCGTCCAAGGTATATATCATTTGATAATTTGTAAAATAAATAGCCTGATCTACAATATCTTCTAGAGATAGATATGTCTGCTTAAATAGTTTCTTCATTATAATATGATTAGTGAATTTTTTTCAAAAAAAAAAAAGAAAAAGAAAAAGAAAGCAGCCATTGTGAATTAAGCTATATGAATTCTGTTTGTCTTATAGATACTGTTAGATGGTCCAGGTATACTGAAGTTTGCAGATTTTGGTTTATCAAAAGTGGAGGGAGAAAATCTGGAGGAGTTATTTGACAAGTTTGCTGAGGCTGGAGAAGCTTGGAGTACAGAAACAGACGATGGCAACCCTATGTCAAGGAAATTCAAAACTACAGGTTACAATCAGTTGATATATGATTTTGCAGTGTCAATAAGAATTTAACCTGGAAATCATTCTACAATCATTATAGATGAATTTGACTACAGTTTTAGTTGCTCCCATCCTTTTAGCAGATAATGTATAGAATTTTTTTTCAAACTTTAGGAAAATGACTTTTACAGTATTTTCATACAAAAAATTCTGATGTACATGTATAAGATCTAAGTACTTGTACTTTCAAATATTCATGTTCATTACACAGGTTCATCAACATACATGGCTCCAGAGGTGATTCAAGGTGGAGAGGTGACCATACTAAGTGACCTATGGTCTTTAGGTTGTGTCTTCTATGAGATGTTCACAGGTACTGTGTTATATTGTTTGTACTGTATATAGAGGTGACCATACTAAGTGACCTATGGTCTTTAGGCTGTGTCTTCTATGAGATGTTCACAGGTACTGTGTTATATTGTTTGTACTGTGTATAGAGGTGACCATACTAAGTGACCTATGGTCTTTAGGTTGTGTTTTCTATGAGATGTTCACAGGTACTGTGTTATATTGTTTGTACTGTGTATAGAGGTGACCATACTAAGTGACCTATGGTCTTTAGGTTGTGTCTTCTACGAGATGTTCACAGGTACTGTGTTATATTGTTTGTACTGTGTATAGAGGTGACCATACTAAGTGACCTATGGTCTTTAGGTTGTGTCTTCTATGAGATGTTCACAGGTACTGTGTTATATTGTTTGTACTGTGTATAGAGGTGACCATACTAAGTGACCTATGGTCTTTAGGTTGTGTCTTCTATGAGATGTTCACAGGTACTGTGTTATATTGTTTGTACTGTGTATAGAGGTGACCATACTAAGTGACCTATGGTCTTTAGGTTGTGTTTTCTATGAGATGTTCACAGGTACTGTGTTATATTGTTTGTACTGTGTATAGAGGTGACCATACTAAGTGACCTATGGTCTTTAGGTTGTGTCTTCTATGAGATGTTCACAGGTACTGTGTTATATTGTTTGTACTGTGTATAGAGGTGACCATACTAAGTGACCTATGGTCTTTAGGTTGTGTCTTCTATGAGATGTTCACAGGTACTGTGTTATATTGTTTGTACTGTGTATAGAGGTGACCATACTAAGTGACCTATGGTCTTTAGGTTGTGTCTTCTATGAGATGTTCACAGGTACTGTGTTATATTGTTTGTACTGTGTATAGAGGTGACCATACTAAGTGACCTATGGTCTTTAGGTTGTGTCTTCTATGAGATGTTAACAGGTACTGTGTTATATTGGGCCAGACAATAAAATATTTTGTGTTTGCTGTTTATCAATTCTACCCTATGACCATGATGAATATCTGATTTTATTTGGAAATAGTTTATGCTTATACATGCATTTTGAGTAGAATTCAACAGATGTTTCCCCTTTGAGTGGCAAGTGATAGGACTTTCATATATCCATAAAAAGTGAAATACATGTACATAGCTTTATCTTTTTTTTTCTGAAATACACATATATGTATATAAACATTATTTACATTGTACTTGTTGTATAGATAATAGTTAAGACAAATTGCTACATAAGTATCAATAGATAGATTTCTTTCCAAAGTAGTGTTGCCATAGTGTGTAACCTTGACCTCTACATAGTGCAATGTTTCCATTTTCAGGTCATCCTCCTTTCCTGGCAGAATCACATCAACAACTTAAAGAGAAGATTTTACACAAAGAACTTCCACCTCCCAAAGTTAAAGGTATGTCTGCTCAAACCAGGTGGAAGAATCTGAGTCTACTTGTTATAATTTTCCTATTCTTCACTGCCTCTTTATTACATATGTAAAGTGATGTGATGTTAGGGTAAATTGTACAATGTGAAAAAAAGTACTTTTGGTGAATCTCTTAGATCAGTTGTCCAGTACACTTCTTTTACTCATTATTTCAGGGTCCAGATTCTCGTCCAAACCATCCCCAGATTTCCTCAGTCTTTTGGAAGGACTACTTAACAAGGACCCCGACAAAAGGTAAGGCTTTACTTTTTACAAAAACTCAAGATTTTTTTCAGTCCATTATAGGGTCTGTCTTGCATCACATCAATCATTTTAAGTTCTGCAACTTTTCTCCTTACTTCAGTAGGTTGAAATATATCTTGCAGAGGGAAGGGATGATACAAATAAAAACACAATCTCTTTTAGTCTTTTCATATACAATTCATCCTTATCCATCGTTGTTTCAGGAGCGTCAGCAAAATATTCTTCCATAGTCTTTTCATATACAATTTGTCCAATTTTTTTTTATTTCTCCTTATTGTTGTGGGTTTGAAACAATCAAGATAAAATATATTGTCTTTAAAAGATGTACAGTACAAGTGTGCCAAGACATATTTTAGATTTGAATTAATACTACATGTATTTTGTAGAATGGGATGGCCAGGCTTAGTGAATCACACATTTTGGCAGGGTAAGCTGAGTCACCTAGCCAAGGACTTAGTGATGTCACAGGAGATGGGGGGCAGTATGGCCACGTCAGCCAGGAGTAGCGTGTTTGTGGAGGGAACTGGCTCTGTCCTCGGTAAAATTAAAACGGTGGATCTGAAGAAGAGTGTAGATAGACCAGCATCAGTGTTAGATATACCGGAGGGGACACGACCAGGTGGGTGTGGATGGAGGTTTGATAGCGAAAGATTCTAGTTCCAAAATTGTCCTCAATTGAAACATGTATATGACATACCACACAGATGAATGTCCATTATGGCTATAGATTATTTGTGTACTTTAGGGTCTACACTTGGTGATTACATGAGGCCAAAAACAGCACCTGGTAATGAGGGTGCATCAACTCTGTTCACTCTAAGGTATGCTGTTATATGCCTTTACACAATAGTTTATCTTCAAAAGTATATGCTGTAACAAAAAGCCGTATACACTATGCTTAAAGAACTGATATTGCATAATGCAGTCTTCAGACCATGTAACAGACAATAGAATAGTCATGAAATTTAGGAATTGATGAAAAAAAATTGATATATTCATGTACATGTACATTTGTATTAAAAATGATTTTACTTTATGACTTTCTAATTAGTTTTTTGCAACACTTGAAATTTCTATGACCAATCCATCAATCTTGTTTTGCTATAAACATTTACAGTACCCGCCCCCACACAGCTGTTCCACCAGATGATGAGAAGGTCAGGGCCCCCCATAATGCCACTCAGTCACCTATCTCTACAAGGGAGGTGATCGGAACAACCACGACTGAGAGTGAAGCTTACGAGACGAGGAATAAAGCGTTAGAGCTGATATATCATCCGTCAGACTTTACCATCACTGCCATAGTGGACAACGTCAAGGTAATGGAATTGTGATATATAATTGAGGAATTTCTGACATTCCAACTACGGGTGGACTTTTACATTATGATGTCACAATCAATGGCTGATAAAACCAGGGATGGGGTAATTAAAAATGTAATTGTAATTAATTACAATTAATTACATTTTTTCAAGTAATTGAATGTAATGTGTAATTGAAGATTTTTTCAATTACATGTAATTGTAATTTAATTAATTACAAGGCAAAATCTGCATGTAATTCCAATTACATTTCAATTACTTTTCAATTACATTTGCAAATTTAAAAAAAAATGAATACACAGATTGATCTATGAAAAAATTAACTTGTTGTGTAATCAATTATCATTGAGGTTAGCCACAGATAATGGTTAAATAAACAGTTTTACCTGAATGACCATAATTAAGGCTTAATGTGATTTATAGTTATCAAAACAAAGTCTGGTTATGTGTTTCTGTTCTAATTAACTTGTTTGTCACTTCTGCAAGGACCTCCATTTTATAAGACTTTGATATAATGCATTTTTACGTGGTTGTCCACATTAGAAAGAATGCATGAATGAAATTATCAAGGGTCAATGATTACAAATGTGATTTGATCCTAATTCAAACAGAATTCAGTTCGGAAGACTAAGTTATCAAAGACAAGGACAAAATATGGCTAGTATTTTTAAGTGACAAGAATTCTGGGGGAAATTACAAGGTGAAATGTGTGCATTGCACATTAATGAATTCTCAGGGAACCTTAAAAGACATTGGACATTGTCCTGCACTCTGCGCATCTTGTCAGAGACTTAAAATTACCATTCCGACATTGTTAAAAAAAATGATATGCTAAAAATAAATTCATTAAATGAAATGTAATGTGTAATTTAATTAATTACATTTGCAATGTAATTGTAATTTAATTAATTACATTGCCAAAAAATGGCAAAGTAATGTGTAATTTAATTAATTACATTGTCAAAAATTACAATGTAATGTGTAATTTAATTAATTACATTTCAATGTAATTGACCCCATCCCTGGATAAAACGAAGCTTCATAATGAGTAAATCTGCCAATAGTGGCAATATTAGACATTTAAAATTCTGCAGTTGATTAGGTGAATGAGTTTCTGATCACATATATAAGCAGCTAACAAAATCAAGTCATTTATTAAGTTTACATGTTTTATATACATGTAGGTTTCAGAAAGGGAAGAAACTGTAGAAAAAGAAAGTATTGTCAATATATGAGCTCTTTCAAGCATTGATATGAATACCAAACTATGTAATACACTATATATTGTACATTAGGTTTTTAGACATCTTTACATAACTCATCAGGTAGGCTTTAACTTTTGATGCTAAAAATTAAACTGATTTGTTTACTATTACAAGTTTTTCTTCATGAAATTTATCCCTATGAATTGGAAGGTCAAGTTTGTTTAATCTTTAATTTTTGTAGTTCACCAGTTCATTTAATCTGTCTTTGAGTTGTTGGTATTGACAATGTGAATGATGTTAATAAAAGAAATTTTTCTTCAGGAGATGCAAAGAAATTGAATTTTTATTCAGTGTTTCTATCTAAAAAATTGGAAACAGTTTAAAATAGGTAGAAATTATTCATAATCTATGTTCATAATTTGTACACATTAAGTGCACTGTGGAATATCTTAATAGCCACTGTTCATTGAAATATTAGACATCTTTTGGTCTTGATTAAATGAAGTTTAAAGAAGAATTTTGGCATAAGATGTATGAATTAATCTTTCTGCATATCCAGAATTTTCTGTTTGGCTTGAAATTTAGGTAACTTCACTTTAAGAAGTTTTTTTGACTGTAAGTCTTTTATTCTATATTATTGAATGAATTTAGTTAAAATGGTAATATACATGTATGATATATGTATATATGTATATAAACCCTTCCGCATTATATGCAATGATACATGCAATGATGTAGGTTAAATATTTTGCAGATACAAAAACCAGCCTCAGCTAAATATGACACCAAGATCCTTCCTGTTACACCATTTTCTAGTAAGTCTAAACAGGATTACTAATCAATACACAGATTCGTATTGATGAACATTTTTTAGAGCATACTTTAAAATGAAAAGATTATACCCGGTAATTGAAAATTTTTGTAAGATTTGATAAAGTTTGAGATTGTATGCTTAGTCGATACACTCTTTAAAGTTTATCATTTCACATGATTTATTGTTTTATTAGTTGACAAAGTTATGTCAATGCCAGAGAAGGAGCTGGTCAGGCATGCCAAGTCAATAATAGACTGTCTGTCTGTGGCTGAAAAAGGACCTCCCTCACAGAAACGTATCCATCTGTTACACTATATGACAGGCCTGGCTACGGCAAGTAAAGTATCTGATGTCCTGCTAAAACAGGGTGTGGTCACTGTGCTTACAAAAGTTGTCAAGGAAACACAGCATCTAGATGTGTAAGCAACTTTCTATATATGTATCAGTTCTTTGCTAGACTTAACATACATGTAGATCAAAATACAGTATATTTGTTGTAATAGATAACTGGAAATTGTGAATTTGAAATTCAATTTAAAATTTGAATTTCAATGTTTTAATTTGTTTTATTGAATTGACCGATTAAGTTTTTCTTGTTGAAAAGGAAAACAAAGGCAGCCAGAGTTATAGGACTTATTGCAGATAACGCTGAGGAATTAGACGACACTGTAAATCTGTCTGAGGTATACTAGTTCATCTTACAATCTATAAGTATTTACAAATTAACATTCCAGAGGATCCAAGCTTAGATCTCTGTATAAGATGTTCTTATGATACATGTACATGTATGTATAAGCTATGACTACATGTACATATATAGAATATACTTTGATATAGACAATACTTATGAAGAAGAGTTTGCTATAATACTGTACTGTATATTTTCAGCCTTTGATGACCTTGACAGAGGTAATCAGAGAAAATGTCAAGAACAGTAAACTGAAACAAGGAGTTCTGCCTGCTGTGGGAGAAGTCCTTTTCCTTGTGGCTCTACAGGTAAGAAACTGGATTTGAGTACATTATTTATGTGCAATATAATCTAAAGATTGAAAAATAGGGAAGTATTTTTTTTTCGGTCAAGACCAATGAGAATTGATTATTACTGTACAAAAAATGTATAAGGAATACTATTTTCAGAGCACTGGATTGATGTTTCTGTATGAAAGTTCCTCAACAACTTATCTTTCTGTCTGTAAAAAGCTTCATAAATCTTTAAGAAGTTAATATCATCAGACGTCCTTGTAGTTTAAGCTTTCATTACACATACAAATCATTGAGGTATTCTTCATTTTATGAAATTTCCTATAAAGGGGTAAAGGTACAGGTTCATAGCTCATCTGAGCCTCTCGTGACTTGTACATTATCTCCCTGGTGAGACCTGTTCAGTCATATGCCTTCTCAGCTCGCTTTGGGAGTATACAGAAGAACTACCGTCTCATATGCCAGGTACCCATTTACTCCTGGGTGTAGATAGTGCATTGCAACTTGTCCAAGGTCACCACGGTTTCACAATGTTTATTTACGGTGAGATTCGAAACCACGACCTGTGGGGGTTTACAGTCCACTGCACTAACCACTGCACTACCACATCTACAAATCATTTCCTAGTTTAAATCTATGCAACCATAATCTTGTCCACTTTGTCACAGGAACAAAGGCGTGGTCAGCCTGTAGATAACTGGATAATACCGTCCATGACTTACACAGTGGTCACCAGATGCTGTAGGGATGGGGTATGTTACTCAATTTTTAATAATGTCTTTTGTCAAATTTAATATTAAAATTTCATGATATTGCATGTTCCAACAGAAGCATGACGTAAATTAAATATCACTATGACTTGTTATAGGAAGATGCAGTAGTAAACCATATAGCAGCTAAGATTGTAGAAAATGTGGTGTCCACTTCTGGTCAGCATGCTCAGGTAGGAATGACTTTATTTTGTCTGTACATGTATGTATTAAAAAACAAGAATTAAAAGGTCAAGGTTACATGTATCTTGACTCATCTAGCATGTTCAATAGTTTGCTTTGTTTTCATCGATATTGGAACCGGCACAAATTAGTAAAAACTATTACTGAGACCAATACCTATCTCATCTTTTGTGACATCACACAATTAATGGCTTTAAATTGTACCTATTATACACACTCTTTTCTTAAAATGTACATGTATATAAACATGCAGACCCCTCAATACATTGATGCAAGGTTAAAGTAAGGTCTGACAAAACAATTATTGACTGGGGATTAGGGCAACATATGCTTCGTTAGACTTGTGGATAACACCAAGCCCCCGGCCTCGTTAATCATTTTGTCTTGAGATCCTTTAAAGCATAATTATTTTATATGTTGCCCTCATCCCTGTTCACAATAGTGTAATATTTCACTTAATTGACCAGAGTTGCTTATATAGAATGAGAAAAGGTAGGAATGAGTTATTTCTCTAAGTTGCTTTATGAATGCAGTTTCTAAATATGATGAATTTTGTTCTGATTTCCTCATTTCTTCTTTCAGAAATTTGTAACAAATGAGATAGGTCAGTTGCTGTGGTATATATTCAAACATTCTACAGTTGATTCCCTCAGGATAACTGCTTTATCGGTAAGTTGATATATTTCTCTTGGAGTTGGAATTTGCCATCTGACGAGATATGATGATGATGGTAGTCAGTGTGTAAAGTGCTGAGAATAATTTGATCCAGTAACACACTTTGATGAATAAATAATGTTGTCTGACAATTTGTCATGTCTTAGAAATTTGTCGAAATACTAAATCATGTACATGTATATGACAGTCTGCTAGGAACTAGAGATAATTTTTTAGACATTAATATGAAATTAAAGAAAAAATTTGTCCTGTTCATTCTACAGTCAAATACCGGTATTGCTTGCCAGATACTCAACTTAGAAATAGATTAGATGTTAGACCCTATTTTTAAAACTTATTTTTATCCGTGTTACAGGCATTATGCCGTATTACTAGACACAACCAGCAGGTGTTTCAGAGTGTTATAGACACCGTGGGTCTGACCACTATCCTGTCCGCCCTCTCATTTGGAATCACCCGTATCCAGCAGTCTATAGTCACAATGTTTGGTGCTCTAATCTCCTCAGGCCAGTATGCCAATAGGATGATCCAGGATAAGGTAATAGTTGTTATCATATACCGTATGTACCATACTGAAACCAGCAATGATATTTTCTATTACGAATTACATGTTATCCATATATTTTTATTGAAATTCATAACTATGAATACATGTATTTCTTAACTTTATGGTTATTGGCTTTCAGTACAGTTAATTTTTCTGTTTCAGTTCTTTGTAAAAGTAAAAAAAATCATGGTGAAATGAAAAAAATAAAGACACAAACAGTTCTAAGGAAAGTCACTTACATGTCACAATTTTAATGGAAGCTATTTGTGTAATGGTATCTTAAGCTTTGAATGAAGTTTCAGTTTTTTGAAAAGTAAATATTACTTTCAGGATTTCCTACAGAAGATATTACGATTGTTAGATAGTCCCTCCATGGTGATACGAGCCAAAGCCTTTGTAGTTATACATGAAGTGGTTAAGAATAACCATGATATGTTACTCAGCAGCTGTCAGCTAAGGTATGTAGATACCACGTTATATATGATACGCATACTAACTAGGAAATAATTTTACTTCACATGAATTTCACATGAACTTTTCATGTAAAATTGAATTTATATGAACTTCATGTCGGAAACTCAAGATGAATATCATGTAAAAAAAAATCCTGTTCGTGCTCGTTTTACATAAATTTCATATGAACTTTCATGTAAAATTCATGTAAATTTCACATGAATTTCATGTGAGGCACAATTGACTGTGTATAATATTAGTATAATTTCATGTTTGTGTATTCTAAATAACAGAGTAGTATTTCATCCTCTGGTTATACATATTTTTTACACATACTTTTGGGTTCTTCTGTTACTGTTCTACATGAAATGTATATAATTCCTAGATTGGTGATGTACATAGAGAGGGACAGTCGTCGTCAAACACCACGAGATGGGAAGACGGAGACTAATAACACAGATTGTGTAGAGTATATGACACAGTGTCTGGAGTACCTTATTACCTACATCACAGATAGTGTACCCAAAATATTCAGTATGTACTTCACCTTGTGTATTACAGTAAAATGTTTCAGGAGAAAGTCATCATGAATAAAAATAACAATGCTACAATTACAAAATAAAGTGAAAAATAAGCTCAAGTATTCTCAATTCAACATCTTTAGAAAATATTGATTTTCTCTTCATATCAGAAATGATATCAACAGAAGAGAAAGTAAACATTTTTGATATTGTTGTCTGATAAAAGATGAAAAAGTACAACATTGAGTAGAATCCTCCCCATTGAGAGACATTCCTGATATTTTTGTAGAGGAAATTTTGTCTGCATTAGAGGCTGTAAATGGAAGGAAGCATCCCAATGCCGTCCAAGCTAAACAGCTAAGGAGTAGTCTCCCATTGATACATATCTTTTTACATCTAGTCACTAGTCAGGTATGATATGATAAGGTTATTTCCAGTTCTTTTAATGCAAATTCATCTTAAACATATGTATTAATGTCATTTGTGGTAAGTAAAGAAATGTCACAAGAATACATAAAAATTATTTTGATTTAGTTTCTTTTAAATGTATCAATATTAATAGCCTTTGTGAAAATCACAAGAAAACCTTTAGGCACACTAAAACCCAGCCCTTTTGATGAACGTAGAGGATGACATGTAAAAATTTATCAAAACTTTTAGTTTTCACTCTATCACCATTATATTTTTACTTCAGGTCTTCCGTCCAAGAATTATATGTGAAGAATTTATCCGAAGTCTTTCCACTCTCTTGTCTCATGTAAAGAGTATTGAAGTAGGAGACACAAATATTGAATCTGCTACTGGTAAGAAAGTCTATCTTGTGTTAAGTGTGTTCTGTACTTGTTTGTATGTGTTACTGAAAATAAATACGTAAGTGTTGGTTTTAGGCATACCTATAGATCAGTGATACTTGTTGTAAAAAAAATTCCATGATTTTATAGGCCTTTGTTGTTTATGTCTCATAACATTCTTTATAAAAGTAACATTCTGCTATAGAATATTAGTCACTAACTTGTTGGATTATGAAATCAAAGAATTAACATATTGTCTGTGATTTCCTTTATTTGATAGAGAGAACCAAAGGTATAGTGTAACACGCTTTCCTTCTACCAGTTTGTTGTCCTGTGTAGCATACATTATTGTATTTACTTCTTATAAAGCTCTACTGCAATAGAATTCATGGCTTAGTAAAATAGGAGTGTATGTGTAGTTTGCTGTAAGATTTGATTTTACTTAATAGAAGATTCAGTTCAATAGATTTGACTTTATAGAAGTGTGAGCTAGTCAGTAATCTACCTACCATGGCTTCAGTATATTGTGATACTAAATGTGCTACCTTATCATCGAATTGAAGTGTGATTTCTGCTATATCTTTTACTTGATTACTAGCCACTACAGAAACATATTTATAATTGAAGTGGTACTACCCACTAGCTATGAGTGACAGTATTATATTTGTCATGTGTACACAACTAGTTTATATATGACAGAGGTACACAATTACATAAATCACTTTGTATTTTATCTGTCAGTCAGTCTGTCTGCTTTACAGCTATATTTATTGCTAGTCAGCTAGCAGTCTTACAAGAGCCAACCAATAGATTTATTTATAGAAATCAAAATAGACTACAATTTCTCATTTATTACAAGCATATATGACCTATAGTTACATCATTATCAATATTTGCCGTAAATATCAGCCGCTTGCAGATTTTCTTTAGAACTTCTTGCATTATGAGTTTCAAGTTGTAGATGAATATTTTCAATAACATGTAACCGTTTGTATAATGTAAAGAATTCCTTGTCTCTAGGATGGTAGTATTTACTAGTTTAGCAATATCTTTGTAATGCAGATTATTGCTCTAGACCTTTTACATTTCCCAGTCCTTCATTTGTGTCCCGCTGTATCGCGTTGTTGATGTATTCAGAGGATGGAGTTATTATTAGGACTGCAGTATATATAATAACTACAGGACATATAATACACAATAATGTGGACCATAGGCGGAAAGATTGTCTGGGTATTCGTATGCGCTACTAAAAAATCAAGGCTAATAACACTGGCTTTACACTCTTGTCGGAAAAATTCCTGGAAAAATTAAAATTCTCATGGTATGATTACTATCATTACTTTAATCAATGGACAAAAAATTAAGCTAGATACTGACCAAGTTTGGTTGACCTTGGCCTCAGAATAAGGGAGAAACTCCAAAATGAAAACGGAATCTAGCGATTTATTTTTACTCGACATTAGCTGGTCCACTCTCTATCACTGAAGATATAAATGACAGCTTTCAATGAAAAACTGATGACATGTGAACATTTTGATTACAGGTAATAGTGAGTAACATCAACTGAATAAGAGTAAAAAACAATTATGTTTTGTTTATATAAGAATCTAATATGCAATGCAGCTGACGGTAGCATTCTAGACGAAACCATTCTATTTTATTTACAGCGTTAGAGAGTGGACCAGCCGATGTTGAGTAAAAATATGTCGTGGAATTCCGTTTTCATTTTGGAGTTTCTCCCTTTTTCTGTGGTCTAGGTCAACGAAACTTTGTCAGTATCAAGATTAACCTTTAGTCTGTCGATTAAAGTAATAATAGTAATCACACCTTGAGAATTTCTATTTTTCCTTGAAATTTTTCGACAAGAGTGTAAAACCAGAGTTATTAGCCTTGATTTTTTAGAGGCACATATGAATAATTGCCAGGCGATCTTTTGGCCTGTGATGTGGACTTTGTCAAAAAAGCATTATGTGATACATTTACTTAAATTAATTACCTTTATATTTGAAATTGTAAAGTATCTACTAGTATTTCATTTATGTGTTAAAATGCCAACATATTCTTGTACTCAAATTTTCTTTAAAATATGAAGAAAAGATAGGATGAAATATCAGAATGCATAATAAATTTTCATCAAAATGTTGAAATGATTGAAAAGATTTTTCTTACAGATGATATTTTAAAATGATACCATTACTGTTGTGTTTGAACAACACATTGACAATGGTGTAAAATATGAAATTGATATCTCCCAGGATCCTTAACTTTCATTGAATGTTTCCTTTCCAGCAACCATAACTCCTGTAGATTTCACAAACACCGCTATGTCAGTCCTGGAGGGTATATCCCAGCATCCTCAGATCTTAGCCGATTATAACCAGGTCGTTGTGGAATCTGTACTACCGATACTTGCTGAACTTGTCATTAGTCAAAATGGTAGGATTATTTGTTATAAGAATTGTTAAGAAACCATTTTGGTATCTTTTGTTGATTTATGCAAACAAATTGAGAATCAAGAGTGAATACTATTAAAGTTGACACCTTAGATTATAGACACATGTAGATGTATGTATTCACATACTTTGTAGGTGACATAAAAGCCATGTCATTACGCCTGTTTTCTGAGATAGCCTCAGTATATCTCAGCCAGGAACAGTTTGCTGCCAGTGATAAAAAGGTCAACACAACCAAACTACATAGAATTATCTCGGAGAACTTACTTCCACAGTAAGTGATATTAATCGCAATATTTATTTTAAGAATTGCATTATTCATTAGAAATATTGCTTCTAAACAAAAAGACATGTCAGTTATCTTGCAGGTAATTTTATTTTCCTTGTATTATAGGTTTGAGCAGATTTTACTTGACCAGGAACCACTGCCAAGTTATGGTCTGAAACTTCTTGTAGCGTTACTGGACCAGAATGGAGCTTTCATCAAGCAGTTTGAGCAGTTAGGGCTGGTGTCTGTCATATTCCAGATCCTCATGGTATTTTAGATTATACCAAATACCATATCACATCTTATATGCTAATATTATATAACCAGAATGTAAGGCCATGTAAAATAAAATCTATGTTTCTCAGAAACATCCGCACGCTATAATTTGCCGCCGATGAGACGTTTTTATTGCAATTTCAGAAAAAAAATATCCGCCGTGTCTCATCCTCGATCAAAAACAAGATATCCATTTATTTTGTTGAACATGTTTATTGTCCTGTAAACATGGTAAAATCGTCCAAATGGTACCTGATGAATAAATACTTTTAAAAGCCCGTATAAATCACGGCGTGTTCCGTATTTACGTTACGGGTAAAGCCTTTATCCATGCGCTGTTTAAAGGGAATTGTATAGGAAAAACTAACAACGTGCCGTCGGCCAGCTTCGCGTGTTTAATACATCGAGTATTACATATATTAAAACGTTCGTATACTAGTAGTTTTCTTTATTGATCTCTACAGCATATGAAAATACCTATGCCAAACAATAGCAAGTGTCCATTGTAATACTTCCGAACCTATTAATAATGACGCCAACGTTGTACTAGTAAGAAGTATAAGCAAGGACCGCCGACGAACCCAAGAGAAACGTAGTAAAATCCTTAAATCTATATATGAATAAAGGAATGTATATTGTACCCGTGTTCATTATTTTATCAGACGATGGTTAATGTTGAACACTTCATTCGATTTCTAAAGATTCCGCTTCATCCAGACTTGACTTCCGAAGATATATGCTATTGGCCAAATTTTTACCATATGAAGGGATCCATCTGAGGAAGTGAGGGGTTGTATTTAATTTGAACTGGGTTTAAACAAGATGTGAGAAAACAATACCTGTCGAGTCTCTTACGCTATTCTACTAAATGTACTCACTGCAATCAGAACATGTCATACTTCGTATATTATGCTTCGCAGGCTACACAAATATACGAAGTATGACATGTATCACTTTGTCCGTTGTCCGTCTGTCCGTCTGTCAGTCAGTCAGTCAGTCAGTCAGTCAGTCAGTCCGTCCGTCCGTCTGTCTGTCTGTCTGTCACACTTTGGGTGTCACACCCCATAACTTTTCATTGGTAAGTGATAGGGCTTTGATATTTCACATGTGTATTCCTTGTGATGAGACCTTCTTACACATACCATAATTTTTGACCTAGTGACCTTGACCTAGATATTTGACCTACTTTTCAAAAAAATTAAGATTGGTTATATCTTTTGATTGGTAAGTGGTAGGGCTTTGATATTTCATAGGTGTATTCCTTGTGATGAAAACTTCTTACACATGCCATGATTTTTGACCTAGTGACCTTGACCTAGCTATTTGACCTACTTTTCAAAAAAAACTAAGATTGGCCATATCTCTTGATTGGTAAGTGATAGGGCTGTGATATTTCAGAAATGCATTCCTTGTGATGAGACCTTCTCACACATGCCATAATTTTTGACCTTGTGACCTTGACCTAGATATTTGACCTACTTTTCAAAAAACTAAGATTGGCTATATCTTTTGATTGGTAAGCGATAGGGCTTTGATATTTCACGTGTGTTCCTGATGATAAAACCTTACTATACATGCCATAATTTTTGACCTAGTGACCTTGACCTAGGTATATGACCTACTTTAAAAAAAACTAAGATGGGCTATATCTTTTGATTGGTACGTGATAGGGCTTTGATATTTCACATGTGTATTTCTTGTGACATAGCCTTACTACACATACCATCAATTTTGACCTAGTGACCTTGACCTAGATATTTGACCTACTTTTCCAAAAAATTAAGATTGGCTTTATCTTTTGATTAGTTTGTGATAGGGCTTTTATATTTCACATGTGTATTCCTTGTCATTAGACCTTTCTACACATATCATATTTTTTTTACCTAGTGACCTTGACCTACGTATTTACTATATCTTTTGATTGATAAGTGATATGGCTTTAATATTTAAAACATGTATTTCTTATGATGAGTCCTTTCTTTTATTCCCAAAGTTGTGTACCTAATGACCTTCACCTAGATGATTGATCTTTTCTAAAAGTAATAGATTGACCATACATGTACATGTATCTTTTAATTGGTAAGTAAGAGGCATGAGAGTTCATTTGACAAGACTTTCCCACTGATACATGTACAAATATTAAACAAAGTGACCATGACCTACATATTTAATTAACTTTTTAAAAATAGGCCGCTTCGCAGGCGACACAAGCATTCCTTGGATTGCTATTTTTGTATCTATTAGCTACATGTACGTTTCCCCGTTCTCAGAAGGAATAGGCTATTTTCCTTAAAAAATTAACTTAATTACAGGAGAAAGCCATAAATTCAAAAATTATTTCGACTGATGGTACAAAGACAGTTTTCTATGAAGAAAAACAGGAGGGGGGGGGGGACTGCATAAGATTTTTTGCCTTTCATGAATAATGTGGGGGGGGGGGGGTAAGACAGGGCATACAATTTTTAGCTCGCCGGGACGAAAAAGTCCAGAGAGCTAATGCCATACCCTCGGTGTCGTCGTTGTCGTTGTCTGTAGACAAAACTTTAACCTGGGCTATATCTCTTGAACTATAAGGGGGTAGGGCTTTGATATTTCACATGTAGATACCTTGTGACGAGACCTTTCATTTGAGACCATGACCTTTGACCTAGTGATCTTGACCTTGGACTTTGACCTACTTTTCAAGAACTTTAACCTAGTTTCTGACAAAAACCTGTATAAGCGAGCTATGTAATCTTTGATTACCCTATGGTTTTTTTTCCTTACATGAATAATAAGAGTACTTTTGATGGAAAAAAAACAAACAAAAAATTAAAATCCTACCTACCTTGTCACTCCTTTTAGACCCAATTATCTGAGAAACATAGAATTAATTTTACATGGCCTAATGTCTATTCTGATTGGCTGTTGTGGGAGTCATTATTTTCCGATAATGACCGCTGACGGAAGATAATGACTATATAAGCAGAATGTAACATCGATTCTGATTGGCTGTTGCACGAGTCATTATTTTCCGATGATGACCGTTGACGGAAGATAATGACTCGGTGTTCTATTTTTCCTGATTTCAGTACTTACAATGAAACTCAAGATTGTTATTTTGTTAAATCTTATAAGCTTTGTTTTGTAAAATCTGACAAGCTTTTATGCACTTTTAACAAAAAAAGCGCAATTGATTGCTGAATTCTTTATCAAAAATAGAAAATTCCTTTTTCTTTGAATCATTGTTTTAATGATATAGAGTGCTATGTGTCGCTATATGATATAACAAATAAGGACTTGGCCTCAGTCATTATGTCTCGGTCGATATTACAAATTTCATCGGGTCATTATAATGACATAATGACCGAGGCCTTATTTGTATATTATTGATTGTTTTAAATGATAGAAATTTAATACATATAGTTCCTTAAATCATATTAATAGAGATTATATGATGTATTGTACGTTTTTTGCTGGATTATCTAACTCCCACCCTGATCCCCAGTTCAGACTATTGTCAGATTATTTATCGTCAGTATCATATATTACAACATGTACTATATTTTATAACATGTATTATATATTATAACATATATACTGGTATTGTGCATGTATTTGTATTATATACAGGATGATCAGTTTTTTACAGAGTATAGCCAGTATAGTATATCGTATCATATATTACATGTACGTTTTATATTATAGCATGTATTATATATCATATTTGTATTATATACAGGATCATCAGTCTAGCCCCCTCAGTAGCTCTGTACAGAGCATAGCCAGTATAATAAATCTCCTGGTTGGTCATAAAGAAACAAACATGAGGGAACTTTATGAACAAGGTACACATATAACTCATGTGTTTGTTAACATTTATACATGTACTTATGTTGGAAAGTTTATGCGGTATATGATATGATATTCCTAGTAAATACTCGCTGAATATTGAAGGATTGGCTAATACATGTATCTGTTTGACTCTAAGTCTTTGTGAGTTTTAAAGATGTAATTGAATTTACTTTTGATTTTACGAACCTTTGTAATATAATTGTAACTTTACAGATTCTGTTGTCTAGTTTTTTTTGATTTTGTAAAATAGAGTTTATTATATAGTAAACATCTTTGTAATTTTGCAGGTTTGATAGACTACTTCACCACTCTATTTTTTGACGTCAGTACGGCATGTTTCGAGTCTGGTGAGCATAGTGATAATAAGAGTGCCCTCTCCATGTTACAAACTCTCCTAGATACACTACATGGAATATTTAAATATGTGTCGGAGGTCGTCAGAAAGGCTCTACAGGTCAGGCAAATAATTAGTTATTCAATGTCACTGAGAGATGTTCATGGATGAATTGACTTTATATTTTTATTTCTTCTATTATTTGATTAGTACATTTCAAGGAAGTACGGGATTTGATTCAGCTTGGCAGCATGTCATATCTTATGAGTTTAGGTGACTCCCAAGGGATAAGTGAATGTTAAAATTAATGTAAATTGTTTTTTGAATATTAGATTTCACTAATTTATCATGCAATCCCTTTCTATCTGAAGTATATTTTTCTATGCTTCATTAAAAAAAAAAGATTCCTATTTATATCATATACAGTATTAAAAGACATAAGACCGTTTTTTTTTTTTGCCCCCAAAAATACTATAATTGTATTTCTAGAAGTTGCCTAAAAACTTTGAATTGTACATTTTACTTAAGTCATATCTAAAGCTAACTCAATTTTATGGGTAGCATTTCTAATGTTCCATCAATTACTTAGGAATATATAGTTGAAGGTTACCCTTTACCTGCATTTTGGTCAATTTGGCAAGATATGTTTTAAGTAAATAAATACTTAGTGCAGCCTTGGACAAGAAAACAGTTTTTTTTTTTTTCAAATATATCTTCAGTAAAAGATGTATATCCATGGTAGGAATAAAAATCTTGTCTAAAGCTATGCTTGGGATTTCCTACAAATTGAGCTGATATGAATGTAGCACTTTTATTTCTGATTGGAACCATGACATCAGATGTGAAGTTTGGATTAATTATCTCAAAATATTTATTGGATCTTCATCAGGTACAGCATCCTTTGTCTAAAGAACGTATCATAGATGAAAAATGAGGAGATCAGATTTAGGGGGCCAAAAATGGCTGTTATCTTTCGTAGTCCTTTCAATCGATGTTACATGCTTTGTTGTAGAGTAAACGAGTGGCCAACGAGGGAAGTAACAAGGAGGCTGAAGAGGCCGAACAACTACTACTGACAAATAAAACCCTGACAGATCTGACCACAATATTGACACGGCTGGTAGGTACAGTATTAATAGAGAACAACTACTACTGACAAATAAAACCCTGACAGATCTGACCATAATATTGACACGGCTGGTAGGTACAGTATTGATAGAGAACAACTACTACTGACAAATAAAACCCTGACAGATCTGACCACAATATTGACAGGGCTGGTAAGTACAGTATTGATAGAGAACAACTACTACTGACAAATAAAACCCTGACAGATCTGACCACAATATTGACACGGCTGGTAGGTACAGTATTGATAGAGAACAACTACTACTGACAAATAAAACCCTGACAGATCTGACCACAATATTGACACGGCTGGTAGGTACAGTATTAATAGAGAACAACTACTACTGACAAATAAAACCCTGACAGATCTGACCACAATATTGACAAGGCTGGTAGGTACAGTATTAATAGAGAGCAAACTCATAGATAGCAATGCCTCCAAAAAAAGTCAAATAAATAAAATCCCTTATCTACTCCATTTATGTACATGTACCTCCATTACTGTACACTGTGGTACCTAAATTTCATTTCGAAAAAGGAAATGCGGTATTTACGTTTTGTTGGTGTATGTGCGTTCAAAGGAACAGTCCGGATTTGAAACAAAAATTCAAGCTAACCCGTCATTTTTGAGTTGGCAAAGCCAACTATTTATTGGAATCGAATGCCCCAGTTAGGGCCTGCACGAACCGTGCAACGGTCAAAAATCTGTAGTCTTACTTTAGTAAGAAATAGTACCACTATTATTTGGACAAAAACATTTTAAACGACACAATGAGTGCAAGTTGTAAATGATGATTCCAATGCAATTATTGGAGTAAAAAAATGGTCTATAGAGCTATTTGTAATGAAGATTCGGAGTATAGTTCTCGTATCGCGTAGGAATTCAACTTTTAAGTAGTCCAAAGTAGCACTGCGCTATTCCGGCCATGCGGTATTTTTCCAGGGGAATGACCACTCCAGAGGTTAGGCCTAATGATAGTTATTATAACCATGTCGATTTATATTTCATTGATGAAAAGATAGATATAAAATAGTCTGTTGATGTCAATATAAATCGCTATGGTTCTTGCGTCTTAAGATCAGAGGACACTCGGAAGGCCATACGATGAACGGCGAACTGGATTTGTAGTAAGTTCTTGAAAATAACTGATAGAATATTTGAATATTTTCTTATCTGTTGTATAAAGGATTATGAAAAACCACTATTCGAAAGACTAGATCGTCTATTTACTGTATGTCGTTATCTGTTTATCGAAGTTCGATTTTTGGAAGGAGGGGGGGGGGGGGTTGTGTTGTGTTTGATTGGGTGAATGAACGATGTACATTACAGTTCGGGTTATAAGAAGAGCATTGTCCTCGAGGAATATAATTTTTCAAGGCTGAATAAATCTTCACCTAATGACTGCAATAAATGTATATACATGTATGTCCATGTACTACTTGTAGTATTCCATCACACTCACTTCATCACGTGTTATTACCGTGGGCTTGGATATTCATGGAAACGCTGGGAAAAAATATTCTTTTATCCCATATTTACAGAATTGTACTCGTATAAAGCAAAATGGCAAATCGATCATCCACGTTGACTATGACGTTTAGTCTTGATAAGGCATAGGAAAAGTACTATTTTTGACGTTTTTGCACATACCGGTAAGGAGAAAAATATTCGACACACTGCGTTGCTTCAACCTTGATCAAAAGATGGCAGAAAAGTAAAGAAAACTTATCGAACGTCAATCACTTGGGTGTGATCATTGATAATGTCACAAGGAAATCATTTAATTTCTATTGTTATTATTAAGAAACGACGATTCCGTTTGGCCGAGAAATTTTGTTGATACCTTTATCAACACCAAACGGAAGTACGTGCTTTGCAACGTCGTTAGCAACACTGTTTCAAAACCGCAAATAAACGTTGGAAAGCAACAAAATGAAATGATAAGTAATCAATGTAATATTTTTTGGTTGATCGAGGTATCGACACCAAAAATTGAGGAAAAACTTGTGCATCTTGCGCTATGCGCACAATGCAGTTTTCCCTAAATTTTTGGTGTTGATACCTCGATCAACCAAAAAAAATAAAAGAATGATTCCTTAAATCTATACCTCTTGTCTTGGATTTGCTTTTGTCCATGACTCGGCAAGTCTTGTCATTGTACAAGCAAATTCTGGACATTCAGAGTGCATTTCCTTGTCGATGCTCACACCTTATGATACATGTAGATTCTATAAGTCTTAATCCTATGGGGTAAGATTTCATTTTCACGTGCCTTTTAACTGTAATGTCAATTCAGACATTTATGATGTCATTCATGAATGCTGCGTTGGCTGATCAACATATGAAAATGAATACCGGTACATAAAATTTTATTTTAAGCGCTTTTAGACAATGTGAGAATGTACTTGTACATGTAAGACACACTTTAAAAGTTATGACTTAGATTTATGCTGGTAGGGGACTAATATCGCTTAGAGATTAAGAAAAAACAAACTTTTTATGCACCCCGGAATCAAAGATTCGGGGGTATATAGTTTTTGGCCTGTCCGTCTGTTATTCCAAAAAACTTTGAATGGTAAATTATATGGCTTTTATATTTCACATATGTATTCCTTGTCACACAATTTTTCCATAGATACCAACATTTTTATGCCCAGTGACCCTGACCTTGACCTTTCACATACTTGGTGAAAAATGGTGTTTATACTCCGCCGGGAGCATTCGTATTTCACAAACAAAGGCTTTATTCAATATTAGACTTTGCCAACTCGCAGGACTTTCAGTCCTTTGATTTTTTTCAATTGAAGGAAAGTAAGCACTCCTGAAGATGGAAATACCTAACTGCACTCTCCTATAGGCTTTGCCTATAAGCACTCCTGAAGATGGAAATACCTAACTGCACTCTCCTATAGGCTTTGCCTATGTCCATATTAATTCATAAGACCCTTACAGATTTGGCTGATCATATATACTGAATCAAGTTGGTAGATGCTGTTGCTTTTACTCTGAAGTAGAATTGTTTATTACCTTCTTTGTGGATTTTTTTTGGAAACATTTCAATTATATTACACTATATGCAAATAGACAAACTTCTTAAGGGTATATTAATGATATCTTTTTATAGCTATGTCATGAGGACAGTGATATTCAGGATCTGTCCACCAAATGTCTGTCTTTAATGGTACAGCTGTTTGGAGGGGAAAATAAAGATTCTCTATCACCTGAAAATATGGTATGTACTCTACCATATGACATATGTGCTTTATCATATGACATATTTTATCATATGACATATGTACTTTACCATATGACATATGTACTTTACCATATGACATATGTGCTTTATCATATGACATATTTTATCATATGACATATGTACTTTACCATATGACATATGTACTTTATCATATGACATATGTACTTTATCATATGACATATGTACTTTATCATATGACATAGAAATACTTGTAAATGATGTACATGTATGAACAGTTTAAGGTCTTTTTTGTCATTTTCACGTCAAATCTCCTGAAAACACAATCAAACTTTAGCTCTAGATATCAGACACCTGACTTAGCATTAATAGTGTGCATATTGCATGTTACAAATGAATTATGTCAAAAGTTTCTGATTACTTTTGTAAATTTTCCCTACATTCAAAACTAAACATCATGTTTGAATTATGCCACAATATAGGCAACCAGAGGTATAGTTAACATATCCCTTTACCTAATAGACCTTTACCATAGCGATTTTTCAGTAATGTAAAGTTGTTATCAACATACTGACCTGAAGCGTTGTTTGTCTTATACAGGAATACTACAGCAAAGCTCTGGGTAAAGCTGATGCCAAGAAACAGAAAGTTCTACTTAGAATCATCAAAAGACTGGTGTGTTATATTTGACATCAATAGTTGCGAATAAATGGAGTAATGAGCAGTTTTATAATGTTATATTGTAAAAGTTTGGTGATCTATCATGAAGCATAAATTCAAGCTTTCAATCCATGAATTTTGTTCTGAATACCTACTTGTACATTTTTTTTTCAGCTAAGTACAGAGAGGCACCATATAGAATCTATGAAGGATAATGGAGAAGCTCTTGCCAACACAATAAAGAATTTGGTACAAACAGCAAGGTAATATGGTCTTGTGTGATTAGTCTGTGAAATATGGAAAGTTTGAACATGGAAACCCTATTCAAAAATATTGATTATGGCATAATTTTCTGTTGAAATTTTGGGCTGAAATAGTTTGTAGTTTTTACAGCATAATTTGCATAGAAACCAATGCTAATCAATATGAAAATAAGGGATATATCTCAATTTCTTATGTTAGAAAATGTCTCATGTTACAGTTCCCATGCTGATGTGGCAATATCATCCCTGGCAGGTGACATACTGAGGGTAACAGGACATCTCAGGTGATAGTGACATAACATAACAGGAAATATCATGTGATGTCATCTTGAATGATGGTAATAGGACGTAACAGGACATCTCAGGTGATAGTGACATAACATAACAGGACATCTCAGGTGATGTCATCTTGAATGATGGTAATAGGACGTAACAGGACATCTCAAGTGATGTCATCTTGAATGATGGTAATAGGACGTAATAGGACATCTCAAGTGATAGTAACATAACATAACAGGACATCTCAGATGATGTCATCTTGAATGATGGTAAGGCATGGTCCATTTGATATTCAGGGGGGGGGGGCTTGGGTTTTTTGTCGGAGCAAGATTATTTTTTTCGCCCCGGATCGGAGCAAAATTATTTTTTTCTTGCAAAGTTGGAGCAAGGAAATTTTTTTTAACAAAGTGATGCCCATATTAAGAGTGTTTGTGTTTTATCAATAGAAATTATTCATATTTTTACTCAAAACTCTAAATATTAATATATTAGTTTATTTTTATCCAAGTTTTCAATTGACTTTTAAACAGAGATAAAAGATTTTTACAATACAATTCTCAATATTTAACATAAGGTACATCATGTATATAACATGTATAAGAGGGTCTGAGGGGAAGGTCTCCTAGACAGATTTTTAAATGTTACTAAGAATTGTAAATTGGTGAATAACTGAAGTTCTCATAAAATTAGACTCTATACTTACTATACATAATGGGATACATGCAACATGTACTAATAGCAATACATAAATATTGATAAAATATTTAAGCTTTTAAGGAAACCCTTTTTCATATACGTGTATACTCAACTTTTGATATCTTCAAATATATGAACTAAATGTTTTGATAGAAAACTTTGGCGAGCGAAGCGAGCCAAAAATTTTTTTATACAGTTTGAAAACTGCGGCGAGCGAAGCGAGCCGGAAAATTTTCAAGAATTTTAGCAAAATTTTATGGTAATTCTTCAAATTCAGATTACTTGTAAGAGCAAGATTATTTTTTTCTGGACACACCATAAGCAAATTTATTTTTTTCATCAAAATTGAGAGCAAAATTATTTTTTTCCAAAAAAACCCAAGCCCCCCCCAGAATATCAAATGGACCGTGCCTAATAGGACGTAACAGGACATCTCAAGTGATGTCACTATCAAAGTACATGAAGTACAGACTGATCATTCCAAGGAATCCACGAATTCCAGAGCTGATGTGTTCAAAGACATTCATATCTCATCATCAAACAGAGAGTATTTGATGACTTTGTTTTCACTACAAGATGTATGCGGAGACATGTCTGTGTATGATTGTGTCACATGTGTGTCCAGATCAATGTGTACTGGAAAAACATGTATGTGTAGTTACTGATTGTTATCCATGTACATGTATCTTGGAAAAATGTGATATATTAGTGCTTTGTATTTATTTGATATGTGTTTAAATTTTACAATACATGTACATGATATTTGTATTTATGCATTTGTTCATATCATAGTTGTAATAAACTGAATGAAATTCTTGCAATTTATCAGTATTGTCATTATAAATTTGAACGAGCCTGTAGTTTCTGTCCATCCTTTTACTGAAGCCATATGTATAACAATTATGTCTCCCCCCCCCCCCCCCCCCCCCCCCAACAGGGAGGAGACATACTGGTTTTGCCTTCGTCGGCCGTCTGTCCGTCTGTCACACATCGTGTCCCGGCTATAAATCCTTAACCGTTTGCCCGATCACTTTCATATTTTAGTATGTTGTTGCTTATGACCGGAATGTTTCACATCACCTTGACCCAAGGTCATGTGACCAATGTCAAGGTCACTTAGTGCAGTTTTAATGAAATTATGCATACATTCCTGTCCAGGCTACATCTCTTGAACCATTTGCTGGATCACTTTCATATTTTAGTATGTTGTTGCTTATGACCCGAAGGTTTCACATCACCCAAGGTCATGTGACAAAGGCCAAGCTCACTTACTGCATTTTTAATGAAATTGTACTTGTATGTATTTGCTAATGACCA
Organism: Pinctada fucata; assembly: GCA_028142955.1. NCBI lineage: Eukaryota > Metazoa > Mollusca > Bivalvia > Pterioida > Pteriidae > Pinctada > Pinctada fucata. The sequence continues at coordinate 61,723,645 of AP027107.1, read as the reverse complement.
AAAGGTTTCACCTTGACCCATGGTCATTTGATCAAGGTCAAAGTTACTAAGTACATTTTAATGAAATTGTGCATGCTATCCTGTTGGGGCTGTATCTCTTAACTATCAGATCACTGTCATATTTTAGGATGTTGTTGCTTATCACCTTAAGGTTTCACATCACATTGACTCAAGGTCATGGTCAAGGTCAAGGTCAATTAGTATGTTTTAAATGAAATTGTATTTGTTACGTGTATTATGTCCAGGCTTAATCTTTTGAACCGTGATCGGATCACTTCATATTTTAGTATGATGGTGGTGCTGATGACCCAAAGGTTTCATACCACCTTGATCCAAGGTCATATAACTAAGGTCAAGGTCAAGTATTACATTTTTTAATGAAATTGTAAATGCTATTGAGTTTGGGCTATATCTGTGGAATCGTACACTGGATCAATCTGATACTTTAGTATGCTTTTGCTCAGGATTGGAGGGTTTCTTATCATCTTGACCCAAGGTCATGTGACAAGGTCAAGATCATTTAATTCTTTTTAATGAAATTGTACATACTAATCTTGTCTGGGCTATATCTCCTGAACCCTTCTTAAAATTGTTTTCATATGTTAGTATGTTGTTTCTCAGGACTAAATGTTTCTTAACACATTGTCCCAAGGTCACATGATCAAGGTCACTTCTTACTTTGGTAATGAAATTGTATATGCTAATCATTTCCAGGCTGAAATTGTCTATGCTTATCATGTTTAGGCTTTATATTTTGAACCGTGTATCCAGTCACTAATTTAGTTTTTGTTGCTCATGATTCATATAATGTAGGTTTCAGATCACCTTTATCCAAGGTCATGTGACCAAAGTCAATTTCACTAAATGAGCTTATAATGAAATTGTATATGCTAATCATGTTTGGGTTTTACCTCAAACAATATAATGAATCACTGTCATGTTTTAGTATTATGTTGACATCTGTTTTTTTTCTGAAAAACATTTTTCAAAATTTTTCATTGGAATTTATGATACTTCATATGATTGTTGTTCAGGAATATAGCTATCAGAGAAAGATTATTCTAAGTCATTTTGAAAGGTGAAGGCCACACAAAAAAGGGGCAAGATGGTTGTACATGTGTATTCAAGGGAATTTCAATCTTCATATTTCAGAAAGATGGACTATTTTTGAGAGTTCAAGTACAATTTTTAGTGCAGTAATATACTATTAAGGACTTACGTCTTTATAAAGTTGTGACAGGTTGTGGTCATACCATGTTGAAGAAATGTAACAATATCAAAATGTAAAATGTAAGGTATCTAATAAGAAAGAGAAATGTTCAGTAGATTGTTTGTCTGTGCAAAGAACATTCTTAAGACTAAATGCCAGCAAAAATAAATTGTTATCCTGATTGTCAACCATAATACTCTACAGAAATGAAATAATGGCATAACAAAGCCTGAGGCAAATTTTTAATTTGAAAAAAATTCATGGAAAATGGTATAATTCCTGGCAATTTGTTTGTTTTAATCTTGAAATATATACAAGCCTGAACATTTAAATTACTAAATGAGAATGATATTTCAGACTAATATATCAAATTACAGGATTAGGAAGTGCATGGTTTTAATTTTGTTAATTGATTCCTGATGCATCACAAGTAAGCTATACCTGGACATTGGCATGGTGATACAGCTGTAGTCTGTAAATAGTGATAGAATGTTGGGAGATTCTATACACAGACAGAGGCTCATTGGCTATCCATCTACAAACATCAAACATGGGGTTTGCAATTTTACATCTTGCTAAGAAGTTTGTACAGAGATTTTGAGTAGTATGTATTGGAAGTTTTGATTTCAATCCCTTTTACTGATTTCAAAGAAACATTTATGAGTCATGGCACACAGGGAAGAGAAACAATGGGTAGCATGCTGAATGTTTCTCCAACAAAAAGTACTTGGGCTTTAATAATGTTGCAAAAACTTGTTGCCCAATCCCTTTCACTACTTATATTGAAGAAAACATTTTTAATCCAAGTACTTGAAAAAATATAACCAATATTTGAATACAAGGAAGTGTTCCAACTTTTTAACTTCTTGAAGAACATTTCAAACCAATATGTATGCTCCAGACACGTGTCTCGGAAAATCCTCATTATTGGTACACAATTAAATACCGAAGCGATTTTTAGACGAAGTCAATGCCATCTAGTTGCATTTTTATGTTGCCTGCAATGCAAGAGAGATCACTTTGTGCAGCATATGTCTGGTAGTCACACTTTCACATATTTGGCTATAACTTACTTGATAGACACAAGGCATCTTTCAAACTTGCAGGGATGGTAAAGATTGATGTGGCTGAGCACCATATATAGGTCAAGATCACGTACTTGGGGTCGAACATGGGACAGGTGACATAACTGATCTTGAATAGTTTTATTTTTATGCCCCCCTTCGAAGAAGAGGGGACATATAGGTTTGCCGCTGTCGGTCGGTCTGTCGGTCGGTCTGTCGGTCGGTCTGTCGGTCGGTCGGTCTGTCGGTCGGTCCGCGATATCAGTTTCCGTTCAATATCTCTGGAATGGATTCACATATTGAAATGAAATTTTGTATACAGACACATCAAACAAAAATCTAGGTCAAGTTCATATATGGGTCCGATCAAAAAAATTTTGAGAGAGTTATGCCCCTTGCATTTCGAAAAATACCAAAATTTCAGGGTTTCCGTTCAATATCTCTTGAATGGAGTTACATATTGAAATGAAATTTTGTATACAGACACATCAAATGAAAATCTAGGTCAAGTTCATATTTGGGTCCAATCAAAAAAATTTTGACAGAGTTATGCCCCTTGCATTTCGAAAAATACCAAAATTTCAGGGTTTCCGTTCAATATCTCTTGAATGGAGTTACATATTGAAATGAAATTTTGTATACAGACACATCAAATGAAAATCCAGGTCAAGTTCGTATTAAGGTCCGATCGAAAAAATTTTGACAGAGTTATGCCCCTTGCACTTCGAAAAATACCAAAATTTCAGGGTTTCCGTTCAATATCTCTTGAGTGGATTCACATATTGAAATGAAATTTTGTATACAGACACATCAAACAAAAATCTAGGCCAAGTTCATATTTGGGTCCGATCAAAAAAAATTTGACAGAGTTATGCCCCTTGCATTTCGAAAAATACCAAAATTTCAGGGTTTCCGTTCAATATCTCTTGAATGGAGTTACATATTGAAATGAAATTTTGTATACAGACACATCAAATGAAAATCCAGGTCAAGTTCGTATTAAGGTTCGATCGAAAAAATTTTGACAGAGTTATGCCCCTTACACTTCGAAAAAACCCAAAATTTCAGGGTTTCCGTTCAATATCTCTTGAGTGGATTCACATATTGAAATGACATTTTGTATACAGACACATCAAACAAAAATCTAGGTCAAGTTCATATTTGGGTCTGATCAAAAAAATTTTGACAGAGTTATGCCCCTTGCACTTCAAAAAATACCAAAATTTCAGGGTTTCCGTTCAATATCTCTTGAATGGAGTTACATATTGAAATGAAATTTTGTATACAGACACATCAAATGAAAATCTAGATCAAGTTCATATTTGGGTCCGATCAAAAAAATTTTGACAGAGTTATGCCCCTTGCATTTCGAAAAATACCAAAATTTCAGGGTTTCCGTTCAATATCTCTTGAATGGAGTTACATATTGAAATGAAATTTTGTATACAGAAACATCAAACAAAAATCCAGGTCAAGTTCGTATTAAGGTTCGATCGAAAAAATTTTGACAGAGTTATGCCCCTTGCACTTCGAAAAATACCAAAATTTCAGGGTTTCCGTTCAATATCTCTTGAGTGGATTCACATAGTGAAATGAAATTTTGTATACAGACACATCAAACAAAAATCTAGGCCAAGTTCATATTTGGGTCCGATCAAAAAAATTTTGACAGAGTTATGCCCCTTGCATTTCGAAAAATACCAAAATTTCAGGGTTTCCGTTCAATATCTCTTGAATGGAGTTACATATTGAAATGAAATTTTGTATACAGACACATCAAATGAAAATCCAGGTCAAGTTCGTATAAAGGTCCGATCGAAAAAATTTTGACAGAGTTATGCCCCTTACACTAAAAAAACCCCCAAAATTTCAGGGTTTCCGTTCAATATCTCTTGAGTGGAGTTACATATTGAAATGAAATTTTGTATACGGATACATCAAATGACAATCTAGGTCAAGTTCTTATTTGGGTCCAATCAACAAAATTTTGACAGAGTTATGCCCCTTGCACTTCGAAAAATACCAAAATTTCATGGTTTCCGTTCAATATCTCTTGAGTGGAGTTACATATTGAAATGAAATTTTCTATATGGATACATCAAATGACAATCTAGGTCAAGTTCTTATTTGGGTCCAATCAACAAAATTTTGACAGAGTAATGCCCCTTGCATTTCGAAAAATACCAAAATTTCTGGGTTTCCGTTCAATATCTCTTGAGTGGAGTTACATATAAAAATGAAATTTTGTTTACAGACACATCAAATGAAAATCTAGGTCAAGTTCATATTTAGGTCCAATCAAAAAAATTTGGACAGAGTTATGCCCCTTGCACTTTGAAAAATACTAAAACTTCAGGGTTTCTGTTCAATATCTCTTGAGTGGAGTTACATATTGAAATGAAACTGTTACTTTATACCCCCATAGGTTGTATCAATGCAAGTATAAAGTTGTGACAGACTTTAATAACTGAAGGGGTAGGGGGGCATTAATGTTTTACAAACATGACTTTTAACTTGTTGAATTCAGATTTGTGTATTTACTTTGCAAAGAACATGCGATTCTAAACCCCCATAGGGTCGATTAAGTGACATAGTAAAAAAAAAAAAAATCTATGACCAAAATAGTACCGAGGGGATGGCGCTAGGATGTTAACCTCCCCCGACCTCAACGATATTCCTGGACGACTTGGCAAGTTTCCGAAATAGCAAAACAGTACATGACAAATTGATGAAGGGCCAGAACAAAGTATATTTCAGACGATAGAACTGGAAAAAAGTAATTACACTTTAAACATTCAATCAAGGGCGGAAACGAATGTAACTCTTCCACTCTGGCTCAAGAGGATAAGTGTTTATGATAATATAAGGAAGTGAAGGTTCAAGGTTGTCAGCAGTCTTGAGAAGTCAAAGGTTTTATCCTCAAGGTCAGAGAATTGTTAAAATCAATCGCTAATTCGGAAGATCTTGACCCTGTTTAAATCTTTGGTGATTTTGATCATTGAACTGGGATACGACGGAATGGAATATTGTTTAGAAATTCAATTTTGAACGGAAAGACTTGGGAGACCGTGGTAGACTAGGAGGTAGTTATGTTGGCTTTACATATAAACGATGTTAGTGTTTTTAACTGATGAGAATTTAATATTCGAAACACGTGTCTGGTGCATGGAAATTAGTTTGGAATTTTCTTCAAGAAGGTAAAGAGTTGGAACCCTTCGACATTATAAATATAAACACTTATTTCATGTTGCAGTGTGGAGCAGTTAAAATCGTTCCCCGTGACCTGATGTATGTCAAGTGTTTTAATGATTTCTTTCCAGCTCTGTCGCCTGAAAGAAGCTTTGTTTTGGCCCTTTATCAATTTGACATCATATATATATTTTTTGATATTTCGAAAACTTGCCATTTCACCGATAAATATCGAAATTAATGTAGTTTAACTTCTTAGCACCATCCCTCCAATGCTATTTTGAACATAGGTTTTATTTGGATATGCTACTGAATCGACCCTACAGGAAACGTGGAGCCGCGCTCTCTGTAATGTAAATGTACACATCTAAATTAAACAAAATTAAAGAGGGCGCTGCTGAAATGCTTTTTGGTGGCTCCACTGGAAGCATCACTGATGAGAATTTAATATTCGAAACACGTGTCTGGTGCATGGAAATTAGTTTGGAATTTTCTTCAAGAAGGTAAAGAGTTGGAACCCTTCGACATTATTAACATTATTTTCATGTTTGTATGATTAAACGGAGATTCAGCGGCAAGCTACTTAATTCATATGAAAGTAAACAAATTTTTTTCAGCGGAAACACGTCGTTTGAAGAGGACAAAATTGTCATCACCGATTTAGTGTACAATATTTAGCACCATGTTCCACATAATTAAGATATGCGAGTATCCAGTTATCTACATAGCGCTCTCGGTGTGATGTTTTACACAGAACCGAATAACCCTTGAAGTCCAATTCCTATTGCATTTCGAAAGCTTTCAATTTTCCCAAATTAAGTCATGCATTGCGCTATAATTCCTCATTCAAAAATCGCAAATGACATTCGTAATTACATAAATTTCTTCAAATTCATCAAAGAGTAAATATTCCCGACATGTTTTCAGGAAAAAGATATAACCATTGTATAATAAACATCCAATTAGCTTCCGTAATTGGAAAATTGAAATACTCGCCACTCTTCTATGATAGGTTGACGTTTGGATGGCTATCCATTAATTGAGAACCAATTTGTGAGGGTAACTCCTGAGGGACCTCTGATAATAGGTAATATAGGGCTTGCTTTGATTGAAATTCTTGCCGCCATACATCGTCATCTTTATTGGCGGTAGTTGGAGATTAGGTATGTTTCCTCCTGGGACCGCGTCACCGGTGTTTGGCAAAGCAAGCGTCCATCAGAACGGCTTTTTCAATATTTGCTCCCGCGCCATGCTTGCTTCTAACCTAGGTTTACCGTGCCAATGCAATTAAGTTGTTAGGTATTGCGGACAGTTTCATTAAATCCCTTTGTGTCAAGGTAGAATCGACACCAAAACCAAACAGAACGGATGACCGAGATCCCTGCATTGGGTAAAGATATGAATAATGTACCTTGGACTAATAGAATCAATTAAATATTTCTATTCTCATCAAGTGGGAAGATCTAATTACCTGGATTTGTCCTACAGCTCTGTAAATCGTCAATCAAGTCCACAGGCACCAGATTCGTGAAAAATTATAACCCTATCTAGACGCCCGTTAAGAACAACCGTTTAAGGTGGGATTTTCATTTTGTTTTTTTTTATGAATCTGGTGCCTGTGAATGAGTTCTATCAGAATTACATTTTTAATGCAAAATGTAATAATTTCACTTTTCGTTAGCATGGACTACACTAAAAAATCATTTTTCATTCATTTGCAGATTTGAGTTTTTTTTTTCTCGTAAACCATATGGAGGTCAAAGTCTTAATTTTTCATTTAACGTTTAAAGCGTAATAATTACTTCTTTCCGTCTCTGTTGCCTGAAAGAAGCTTTGTCTTCGTCCTTTATATATTATTCTGCTTTTTTCGGAAACTTGTCATTTCACCCCAAAACACCATCGAAATTAAAGGAGGTTAAATTTTGGACATAGATTAAGTTTAACTATGCTACTGAATCGACCATACAAGAAATTTGGAGCCGCGCATTCTTTACAAAATTCACAAAAAGAAATTCCAGAAACATTTGGCTGCGACTGAAAATCACTTAGGCATTTTTAAAATAAGTACAACTGACGAGGATTTACTATCCATTAAAATTGTTTTGAAATTTTCTTCAAGAAGGCATAGAGTTATTAACTTCACAATGCTTAATTCTGAAAGTTGTTTCACGAGGACGCACTTGAAGCTAGAGGTCTGTGAATGAAAGTCAAACTTAAAAGCCAAAATCTGATTCTAAAAATCACAATCGAGATGCTTACAAATTTGTGAAAAACACAAAACAGACGCCTTGAAGGGCAAAAGAAGAAATAGGACAAATGTACAGAGATAATAACACAGCTCCATAGAAACAAATCAACTTTAACATCCTGTTTAAGTGATATTTGAGATATCCAGATGAGATTGCCAGTATCTCTTCAAAGAAATCTTTATAGTTTTGAAGTGTTTTAAGAGGATTTGATTTTATATACTAGTATCCCACTCCATACTTTTTTTAATGGAAGTTACCCAAAATTATGCCATTATACTGAAAAATTCTCAAAGCCTCTCTTTTCATGAGAGTCATAGAATAATTACAAAGAAATATTTTTTATTAGAATTAAGTACCCGAAACGTGTATGTCTGGTCTATGCTGCAATTTTAACTGTTCTTAAATGATGCTATTGAATTTGAAGCCGTTGTACCATTTGGTGAGTACCACTGCTGGTGGACCAGGATTCCCCGAGAGCACATGTAGCCAAGTTCGATCAACTTCGGTTGATCGTTTCTTCAACGCATTCAAAATTTTTCTGTAATCAAAAGTTCTAATTCCTCGGTCCTGTAGCATCATATCCCACCTATCCTCTTTCGGTACATTTTTGGACATGATACCTTTTACACCCTTGGTCATATTGCATTGTTTAGATTGAGGATCACCGATGACGATTGCATACCCGAAACGTGCATTTCTGGTCCATGCTGCAATTCTATGTTTTCTTAAATGATGCTCCACGGTCGATACGGGGAACTCGTCATACACTACATATGATGTCCCATTGTCCAGAATGGTGAATGATATTCTGTTTTGGATCATTTGAACCATCCAACCACAGACTATGCGTATATCATCCGGAATGGAAGTAACCGAATGTGACAATTCTATCGAATTGAAGCGACGGGTGTTGCATGCAAGCAGGAGATGCTGACTCTTCCTGGGTATCTGGTCTCACTCCTAATTGGGAACTCGCTTCTTTTCATGTGGTGGAGGTTTTATACTGATTTCGTATGCCTTCGGTTTGTGATTTCCTGAATTATCGATTTTGTACTGTGTATTGGGATATGTTCATTGTCCATATTTGTCATGCTATTGAATCTGAAGACGTTAACATTCATAAGGTGTAGAAGTTCTCCTCTCCAGGATACGACAATGTTCAGACACTGATTTTGGAGAAATAGAACTAGGGGGTACTTTTCAGTAGAAACCATAGATAGCCCTTTTTCCGGGAAAAAAACTTTCAACAAAGCCAAATACTTTTAGGCTTCAACAAGCAAATAGAAGCGATCCCTAGAATGTCATTGTAAGGCATTTAAATTTCTTAATTCGCAAAATGCACTAGAGCATGCAATCATGTTTTCTAGTTTCACAGGGAGAAATGTACAAACTACCAGATAAAATAACCATTACGTTAAGGATTTCGTTTTTAAATAGGAATAACTCTGAATATATTTTAGAGTTGTGGACAATTCTAAATTCAGAGTATGTATCGTTGGTATTCTCTTTACCTTTATCTAGCGTGTCTAGATAATGAAATAAGAAGGATAAAATGTGATTTGAACTTTAATTGAAACCTTCTTTACCGGGGACAGGATCTTAAAAGATTCATAACATTTGTTCGGAAGTATTCCAACTCTTTACCTCCTTGAAGAAAATTTCTGCACCAGATCTATGCAAGTAATACACCAGACACGTGTTTCGAATTATAAATTCTCATGAAGAAAGGAGAGGTTCTCCAACAACATACCAGACAAGTACCCAAAGCAAAAAAAAAAAAAAAAAAAAAAAAAAAATAAATAAACCAACAAAACAAAACAAAAAACAAAAACCAAGTGTACTTAGTGGTACTTATTAACTGCTGAAGTGATTTTCAGAAACAGCCAAATGTATTTTAGTAGCGCTCTCTAGTATTTTTTTTATAGGACTCTATTCATAGAAATTAACTTCATGACGACCATTGCAAATATCCAATCAGAAAACACAAAGCTGGGAGCAACCCTGTCTTATATAGAAGTTGATTGGGCTTCTAGGATGACTTAACCACACCGCACCTCCACCGGATAAACACACCGTCTGCTACCTGCGTGGCAGATTCACCGGTTGCCAATCGATCTCGTTGGTTTATGTGTGGTCTTTTGTGTTTCATGTTTCTATGGTGTGAGTTGCTGTTCCTTGTCCCTTTTGCGTCTCTTCCTATCAATGTCTGCATTGAGTTTTTGCATTGGGTTTTTCGTCGTTTTGCTGTGGGTGCTGCAATTTAGTGTTGTTGGAGATTTCCTCCTTTCTTTAACATGAGTGCGCTATGCTCCAAAATGATCTCCTTTCATATGGGTTGGTATTCGCGCTTCAGTGATCGAGTGTGTATGGCAAATGAGATGATTTTGGATTCAACATGAGAAACTTTCCCTGGCTTGACGGCGACAGTCCCAGGCTACCGTCATTACGGTATCTGTATCTCACCTCATCCGATACGCTAGAGAATGTATTAATGTTTTGAATTTTTGCAGCAGAAGCTTACAAATTATCAAGAAACTTTAAGGACAAGGTTTCTGCTTTCATAAACTATAGCTAAGACTTTTTTTCAAGAAAAACTCTCAGCTTTTCTTGAAATTCGGACCTATAAATACAAACAACATAATATTTCACAACCTTCTTCTTGTGATGAAATACTTAATAAACAAAATAAGACGGAACTAAGGCAGACAGATGCGCCATAATCAACAAACTCTTTTTATACCATGGATATGCTCCTGCTGTTTTCAGACGGACACTAGGCATGGTAACTGCCCAATCTACAGCATTCTTAAGAAAGGAGGGGATCTCCAACAAGACTCGGTGATGGCAACCACCGAGTCAGTAAAACACTCTATGCGATAACAACAGAGTAAACAAGAGAGCATCAAATTGAACATCGACGGACCCCTAGTAAGCTAGATATGGGACCAGGTGCCCGGGAGGAGGAAGCATCCCCTGTTGTCTAGCCGTTTTCTAGCCGCACCAGCCCTCGATGTCCACACACGAAAATGAAAACCATATCTAAAATAGGTTATGTCTATATAGAAAGTGCTATGGCGACAATGTCAGGGAAAAATATTCAAAACAATTACTGTCAAACCCAAAAACATGGGGAACTTTTTTACGAGCTTCACATGGCAAAGGGCATAAGTGTGACACAAAAGGGACAAGGAACACCAAATAAGACATAGAAACATTAAACAAAAAAAGACTTCACATAAACCAACGAGACCAAATGGCAATCTAACTTTACGACGGAACTCCACGGCAGACCCTGTCCAAACCTTGTTAGAGAAGGGAGGCCCCGACCAAGTCTTCTTTCTGAATATCGAACGGACCCCTCGAGAAATAACATATTTGAGCTCGCTTCAGCCGACAGAGCAAGGACTGTTTTCGTATGCCCTTTTCTGTTATTTATATCCTTTTACATATTCATCTGTGTGTTGCTTGGGACCCTGTTTTTTTTTTTTTTTGCTGTTTGATTTTTTGGTCATCTTACGGTATGGAGGTTATTATACACAACAATTGTGCGTTCTTCGAGCCATATTAATTGGAATTGGAAATTCGAAAGGTGGATGGGTTGTGCGCAGGTAATTCGGATAACCTCGCCATTAACGTGGCCTATGGCAGTCTTCAGTCGGCACCGAATGCCCACTGGTCACCCAAATTCATTTCACTAGCGCCCTCTGGATATATTTTTAGAATTTAAATTTATACATTTACTTTACAGAGAGTGCGCGGCTCCAAATATCTAGTAGCATATCCAAATAAAATCTATGTTCAAAATAGCATTAGAGGGATGGTGCTAAGATGTTAATCTCCCTTAATTTCGATGAAATGGCAGGTTTCCGAAATGGCAAAAAAAAAAAAAAAAAAAAAAAAAAAAAAAAAAAAAAAAGATGTCAAATTGATAGAGGGCCAAAACAAAGCTTCTTTCAGGCGACAGAGCTGGAGAGAAGATATTATCATTAATACACTTAACAATCATCAGGTCACGGGGAACGAATTTAACTGTTCCACACTGCAACAAGAAATAAGTGTTTATATTAATAATACGGAAGTGTTCCAACTCTATACCTTCTTAAAGAAAATTTCAAACCAATTTTCATGCACCAGACACGTGTTTCTTTGTTGTCTTTTGTGTTTGGTGTTTTGATGTCGTATTTGGTGTTCTTTTCCTTTTTGTGATTTTTGCTATGTATGTCTTCTTTGTGTTTTTGCATTGGGGTGTTTCGACGTTTTGTTGTGGGTGTTGCAACCAGGTCTTGCTGGAGATCCCCAACTTTCCTTGCTTTATTTCTGGGTTTATTCTGTGTGTGTATTTTCGCTATCTCCGGTTGTTGGTAAGGGTGGTCTATTGTTTGTTGTTATGTTTTTGAGTTGATGGTTATATTCAAATGTTTAAAACTATTTCAAGCTTTTATTTAAATGCTTGCATGCACTGCAAAAATCATACATCTTAATTTATATGAAATCTAGACACATCTCAATGACGGATACATCCTCTAAAATTGTTTCATAAGTTTAATACGTTTTATATGTTTAATCAGAACATTCTAGATATCTTTTTCCTTGTTTCAATGAGGAATAAAAAATCGGAAGCATTTGTTTGTTTGAACATCTTTTGATACCGTTCAAATGACAGCACGTAAAATAATCAAATCAACATACAATTGAATACAACGGAGATGAGGTGTTAAAAGCGAGAACGACACACAACCGAACATCAAACAAAGGGAGATACAATATTAAAACATGAAGGTCAACACATAAAAAGAGGGAGACAAATTCCTACTCAGAATCAACTTTGAATAACCATCTATACCATCTATTTTATTGTATGACTAGGAGATGTGCCCATCACTGATTGGCTGATAATATGTCTGGAGCTTCTGAATATATCTCTATAACCACCTCCACAAAGCTAAATTTAGAACAACTCTCATATTTTCCCCAGCATCTTTCTAAAATTAGCGATGTAGTTATGACGTTATAATAGTAGCTGCAGTCATATATTTCTCGCCATCAGAGAATGCTTATGAATTCCTCAACAGCAATGGAAGCTATCAAGCTTATCGTTGTATTTTATGATCATACAATAAAACAGTTTATTACCTTGTCTCCTTGTCTCCTTATCTTCTTATATTTCTAATTCAAATTTAACATAAATTCGGTCCTTCGAATTTTGTTTCTAAATTCAGCGTACACATGAAAAGACAGCAATGGAATTTCCAAGAAGATGCTGGAATTGTCTCAAGTGTCGAAAGGAGTTTTTCTTATCAATTTTCCAACGACAAGTAAAACCAAATAATATTCTTGTGACCATGTTGTTATCGGTAGCCTCAATGTTAAACTTCTTCAAATTTAATAGCACCATTTAAGAACAGATAAATTTGCATTAAGGACCGAAGATATAAAAATATTCTTTCTATTGTTCTAGTTTCAGCGCACCATTCCGCATTTCAGCAAACGATGTCTTATCAGAAATGTCCGAAGCCGACATACAGGGGAAATCCAAGTAATGAATTAGACTTGGCCTAAAATTATACCATCGAACAAGCTAAGGCCAGAGTTATTCTCTTAAGGAAGAACTTCCTTAGTTTTAGAACAATTTATGAAATATCTTGACGCAGAATTTGCAAATATATTTAAATTGAAATAATTATTTCTTTTAGGCTCTGTCGTCTAAAAGATGCTTTGTTTTTGGCCCTTTATAGATTTGACATCATATATATATTACATGTTGTATTTTGCTATTTTTGCCATGTGGAGCTCGTAAAAAAGTTCCCCGCGAGGGGTTTGACAGTAAGTGTTTTGAATATACTTCCCTGACATTGTCGCCATAGCACTTTCTATATAGACATAACGTCAGACAGTGCATGAATTTTATATATTTTCATTTCCATGCTTCATTAACATCGACGGCGGGTGCGGCTAGCTAACAGGGGATGCTTACTCCTCCCGGGCACCTGGTCCCACCTCTAGCTTGCTAGGGGTCCGTCGATGTTTAATTTTCTGCTCTATTATGAATGCTGTTGAGATTTTCGTCAGGATCTTCTTTAACTCTTTTGGATACTTGTCAATACTAAGTTAACACCTTAGCGCCATCCCTCCAATGATATTTTGGTCATATATTTTATTTAACTATGCACCTGAATCGACCCTACACAAAATCGGAGCCACGTACTCTATGCTAAGTAGATACACAAAATTCAAGAAAATCAAACTAAAGGGCGCTACTAAAATGAATTTGGAGGAATATGAAAATCTCTTCGAAAAAAAAAAAAATTCTAGTGCATTAAAACTAGTTTGGAATTTTCTTCGAGAAGGTAAAGAGTTGGAACACTTCCATATTGTCAACTTCTTTTGAAATTCGGACCCATCCAAGCAAAAGAGTATATAACTTTGGGTATTTCACAACCTGCATTTTATGGTGACATAATTAACAAGATAAGAAGGATCAAAGGTAGACAGCATAACCATCGAAAATGCATCAGAATCATCAAACGCCTTTCATACCGTGGATATATCCTAATGTCAACAGTCGGACACTAGGCTTGACCAATCTACAGTCTTGTACCAGCGCATTCTTAAAATTTGCACTCTGACTGACTGTGACGACGGGACTCCGTGATGGGCCCTGTCCAAACCTCGTTTGAGAAGACAGTGCCCCGACCACCTGTCCTCTCTAAATGTCAGTCGGACTTCTCGGGTGATAACATAAATTAGCTCTCTACAGCCGGCAGAGCACGGACTGCATTACGTACGCCCTCTTTTTATATCCATTTACATATTCATTTGTGTTGCTTGGGCCCCAGTGTTTTATGGTCTTGTTTGTGTGTGGTCATCTAACAGTAAGGGTGTTGTTTTGCACCACAGTTGTACGTTCTTTGAGACCTCTGGGTAATCGTAAAAGTGGGAAGGTTGTGCGCATGTAATCTAGGATAACCACACCGTCTGCTACTGACGTAGCAGATGGCCGTCCTAAGTCGGCACCGATTGCCCATTGGTCTCGTTGGTTTATGTGTAGTCATTTTTGTTTGATGTTTCTATGTGATTTGGCAATTCTGGTACTTTGATGTCTCTATTTGATTTGGCGTTCCTTGATCTTTTGTGTTTCATGTTTCTATTGCGTGAGTTGGTGTTCCTTGATGAAATATTGATGATTCATTATGCAATAGGAATGACAATGAAAAACGAAAATGTACCCAAATGATGCATTTTTTGAATGGATAAGATCAACTGGAGCGTCACGTAAGATCAACTTTCAACAAAATATGGGTCAACTTTCAACAAAGTATGACCTTCTCTCAGCACAAGATTCAAGTCTGTTTTCTAACACACTGATGTAACCAGAAAACTTTTCTTTCTCTACGAGCATAACTCAAGCCTATAGAACAGCAAATATTAACTTACTTACATGTAAAAAGTATTATTTGAGAGTCAAAAAAGAGAAAAAGGAATTAGGAATATATTCAACATGGGGGATCCTACATTCGCTATATGATCAATATTAAGAATCGATGAATGAAAGACAAACACAAAATCCGAAATCAGTTTCCAAAAATCACAATTAAAAGGCTTAAAATACTTGAAAAATAAATATAACAGATCTTTCTCACAAGAGAAGAAAATAGGACAAACAGATTACACAATTTCATGAAAATACGAAAAACAACTTAACGAGTACGGAATGCAATGAAGATGGCGCTTTAAAAGCTAATCAGTACAGTTTAAACATATTCAAATATCACATAAATCATGTCACACATATGATGCAAGTTATAGCATCTAAGTAGGTAGGTTCAAAAATGAAGCTTAATGCTTATTTTTATTTCTCTCTTCGTATTATCTATTATCTAAAACCAAGGAGGAGTCTCGCTCATTGGCCGCCGTATGAGAACCTAGCACAAAAAGTTACCAAAACTGATTGAAAGCAATAAAAAGTTATTGAAAATTATCAATTTTTCTTATCTAACTTTAGAACATAAAAGAGAACTTCGAAATTATCTTAATGTCCATTTTACTATTCACAATCTACAGTTAAATCGGAAATTTTCGCGAGTATCAAATTTCGCGATTTATGGTAATGTATGGTGTCTTCGTTTTCGCGATTCCTAAATTACAAAAAATATGTACATGTGATTTCACTGTATTGTATCTTCAATTCTTGAAGTTTTAGTTATATAGCATGCAATGACGAAAGGCACGAATTTGACATGATCTATCGCCAAACCTAAGTTTTTTTTTTTTTTTTTTTGCAAAATATGTCTTTGCACCAGCAGATAAAGCAGCCAACAACTCCATTATCATTTGAAAAAATTACTACACATCAACCTTAGATTAGAAGTTTCGTATATATAGAGATTCCCTTTTCTATTTTGAGTTTTGAAATTCTTTATAATGCTGCTCTAAATATGTGTGGAAATTCGTTCAGAAATTAAAACCGGTTATTAAATGTTCGATATAAACGAAATGTGGACGTTTATCAGTGAATGGAAGTCAAACCCAAACCCGGAATCAGACTCCAAAAATCACAATAAAAAGGCTGACAACAGAACACTCTTACGAGAAAAAAAAAACCAAATAGACGGAGACAATAAAACAGATCCATCCTAAAGACTTGAATTCTGCAAATTTCAATGATTAATTATCAATCAAATGATTTTATTTTTCGAACTCATGGCAGTTGTATTGTTTCGTGCGCATCTCCAGCAGGGAGATATATATAGAAAAGTTTAGAATCTAAAGTTGATGTGTAGTAAGTTTTGATTGTTACATGTTTTTATACAACAATTATATATAATCATCAAATTGAAAGAACTTCTCAAAAGATTAAAGATGCTTTAAGCATCAAAAGTGGCAACCGCAAATTTAAGTTCATTTGTTGTTAATTACAGAAATACTCATTTTAAGAAGGAAAATTTTTATTCTAGTGATACATTCTTTTAAAATACAAACTTTCTAATCGATGACATATCGTGTTATAATTTTTTCTGCAACTTGTGAGACTTCCAATGGGAAACAACTGCTCCACTTTATGCTGATATTTTTCTACACTCAAGACGAGTTTGCTCAGTCCTCTCTCACTGGTTTCACATTTCCATTGATTGTCTTTCATTCACTCATTCATAAATTCTGCCGTCTAAGAAAAGCTCATCAATGTATTATAAATTAAGTAATCATCAGTGAACGGAGGGGATACATTCAAACTAGATTCAGCATTTAAAAGTATTGTCAACTGGCATACGGAACCAAGGCTGACCTCAAATAGTGAAAACAGTTGAACATATTCTCAAGAGACCAGAAAAAAAAACCCCAGGACAAACAGACGGAGGCAACAGCATACATTATGGAAACACAAAAGACAACACTATCTATATATGAACAATATCCATAGAGTCCAATGTAAAAACGGCACCACTCAAAAAATGTGTAGTCGTAATGTAATCCAATAGGTAAAAATGAATTCCAATAAACACTTAAATTCTGTAGTAATATGATTCTTGCACTGGACTCATGAGATTGTTCATTAGATAGTGTTGTCCTTCGTGTTTCTATGGAGCTGTGTTATTGTCTCCGTCTGTTTGTCCTTCGTGTTTCTATGGAGCTGTGTTATTGTCTCCGTCTTTTGTCCTTCGTGTTTCTATGGAGCTGTGTTATTGTCTCCGTCTGTTTGTCCTTCGTGTTTCTATGGAGCTGTGTTATTGTCTCCGTCTGTTTGTCCTTCGTGTTTCTATGGAGATGTGTTATTGTCTCCGTCTGTTTGTCCTTCGTGTTTCTATGGAGCTGTGTTATTGTCTCCGTCTGTTTGTCCTTCGTGTTTCGGTGGTGTAGTGTTATTGTCTCCATCTGTTTGTCCTTCGTGTTTCTGTGGTGTTGTGTTATTGTCTCCGTCTGTTTGTCCTTCGTGTTTCTGTGGTGCTGTGTTATTTTCTCCGTCTGTTTGTCAGGGTTTAATTTTCTCGTGATAAAAGACGTTCCTCTGTTTTCACTGTTGGGGGACTCCTAACTATCTTTATTTTTCAAGAATTTGTATGTCAATTAATTGTGATTTACGAATTCTGGCTTTGGGTTTTGTGTCAGACTTTCATTCACTAATTGATATGGGAACTCGGATAAGAAAACGTTGAAACTGTATTTTGACTGCGTGGAATTAATCTAGAGGATGTATTTTGCGCGACAACAGACTAAATTCAACTCAAACTTCACATTGCAGTGAGTGAAATGACAAATATGGATAATGACCATATCCCTGTATACAGCACAAAATCGATAATTCAGAAAATCAGAAACCGAAGGCATACAAAATCAGGATAAAACAGGAACCAAAACAAACAAACAAAAACCTCCACCATATGAAAAGAAGCGAACTCCCGATATGGGAGTGAGACCAGGTGCCCAGGAAGAGTTAGCATCTCCTGCTTGCATGCAACACCCGCCGCTTCAATTCGGTAGAACTGTCACATCCGGTTACTTCCATTTCGGAAGACATAGAGTACAATCTTTGGTTGGATGGTTCAAATGGTCTATGACAGAATATCATCCACCATTCTGGAGAGTGGGACATCATAGTGTATGACAAGTTCCCCATATCGACCGTAGAACTTCCTCAGTGACGATGTTAGTCGGTCATATCTGAAAGACGCCTAGCTCTCAGAACAAAATCCGTATATTTTGTACTTGCTCTGGCATAGCGTATCAAATGAGATATGAACTCGCCATAAGCTGGCGATGAAGGGATGTTGCTACTCAGAAAAGGAAAGTTTGTAATGCTGAAATTGAAGTCGTCACGTTTGTCATAGAGTGAGGTGTTCATGTGACCATCAGTGTCGTAGGACATCATTATGTCCAAATAGGATGCTGAATTATTTGTCTCTGTAGTTTCTTTGACTTCAAGCTCTGAAGGATAGATACTGCTCAGGTAATCCGTGAATTTTGGATTATTGATGGACAACACATCGTCTATGTATCTGTAAGTGAAGTTGAAGTCAGAAGCTTAGTATCTTTTCCCATCAGAGACCAAAGATTGAATGAATTCAGCTTCGTACGAGTAAAGGATAATGTCGGCAAGGAGTGGGGCACAATTGGTCCCCATTGGAATTCCGAGAATTTGCTGGAAGACCTTTCCTCCAATCACCACAAAAATGTTGTCGATCAAAAGTTAAACATCTGAATAATATCTGTTTCAGTGTACTTATTTTCAGAATCGGACTTTTCTTTTACAAAGTAGGTTTTGTCATAGTTCACAACAATAAATTTGTATTTGCGATTACCTTTCTTACTTGTAAACGCATTACTTATAATTTTTGCGAGTCTTTCTTTCAATTTAGAATGTCGAATTGTAGTGTAGTGTCGAAAAATCAAAGGCTTTGATCGAATGGACTCTACTAAAATGAGTGGATTTCAGATGTTCTAAAAGTTCCTTTGAATTCTTTGAAATCCACATCTGGTTGATACCACTGCGAGAATATACTGTCGAACAATATTTTTGAAGCCCAAATTTGATTTCAGATAAAACTTTGGTGAGTAAGATCGATACAGATTTGGTAGAATATTTTGAGGAACCAGCGATGAAACGTTGTTTGTACGGATTCTTATGCATTTTAGGTATGCAGTATAAGTATGGTAAATCTAATTCTAAATTGTTAGTGTGGAAGCCAAAGGAAGCAAGAGCTGATTTGTGGTTGTCTATTATTTCAGAGGCAGAAAGGTTTGTTGGGGTGTAAGTGGGATTTCCAGGTGTCGAATTTAAACCCAACTCTTTAACTAGACAGTCGAAATAGTACATTTTGCAAGTAAATGTGTAATTATTTGAGGCTTTGTCCGCTGGTGTGATGACATAATGTTCTTGGAGGTAGGTAAGCTCTGTGATAACATCAGGGTCTTTAAAAAGAAGGGAGGAGATCTCAAACAAGACCCCGTTGCAGCATCAACAGTAAAACACCAAAACACCCGATGCAAAAATACAAAAGACGAGTACAGCACGAAACGGAAAAGAGACACACGACATTTAAACATCAAACACAAAAGACTACACATAAACCGACGAGACCAATGGGTAACCGGTGCCGACTTTGGACGGCCATCTGTCACGCAAGTAGCAAATGGTGTGGTTATCCTGGATTACGTGCGCACAACCCTCTCACTTCTCCAATTACCCAGAGGTCTCGAAGAACGTACAATTGTGGTGTAAAACAACCTCCTCATTGTAAGATGACATCACACAAACAAGACCGCGAAACGCAGAGGCCCAAGAGACACAGATGAATATGTAAATGGATATAAAAAGAGGGCATGCGTAATACAGTCCGTGCTCTGCCGGCTGTAGCGAGCTCGTGTATGAGCGAGCTTAAATATAGACTCGAATCTGGTGTTCACAGTTGATTTAATCGGTTAATTCTAGATAAAAGTTACCCTCTGATGGATTTTATCTATTCGGAAAGGGTGTCGAGCTGTACATCCTCTTTCTTTGCCCAACGTCTTGCATATTCCTCACAAGAGTCCATGATAATTTTGAAATTTTGGTTCCATGTAAAGGACATACTTTCTCTGTATGTGTTACCCTTTTTTAACAATTCTCTCAACTTGTCGTTCTTGACTATACTAATGTCACCAGTAATAACGTGTCCACAAGGAGAGTAGTTGAAATCCGATGAAGAATATTCGCAAGGCAGTGGATGTAGGGAGGGATTACTTAAATCAATACACTGCAAGAATCGTTTGTAATTGTAAATTTTAGCTGCAACTGTTGGTGTGTAGCTATAGGAAATACAAGGAGTTTCTTTTGTTTTGAAATATGGTCGGATTTTTTCTGTGACAGTTTTGTGATTCAAAATTTGACCAAGATTCAATTTATCAATACCTTTGTTTGCAAATCTTACTTTAATGAAAGGACGGATTATTTTCTCCTCTGATTTATCTGATCTAACTGCTTGAAATAAACGAAAAGTAGAAATGTCCAAGATGACTCCTTGTAGTCTGTATTCTGGGGAACGTGTATCGGTATATGTGAGGTCCTTCCTATATTCGTAGATTTCGTGTAAAGGAACAGAATATAATTTGGTACGAATATAATGCAGGCCTAGAGGCTTATTCAAAAATGGAACCAAGTCATCGAAGGAGAAACTATGTATCTCAGGCCTATTATATTTACGAATGCCATAACTGTTGGTCTGTTGAATAAGCTAGTCACATTTACCGATTAACAACCGGGACTTGTTAAGTTTCCCACGCTGCTGATATTATCGTTGCACCCATAGGGCGATTTAAGTCAATTAAAACAAAACAAAGTCAGAACCAAAAAAGTTATACTTAATGACAGTAAGTGTTTTGAATTTACTGTTGATGCTATAACGGGGTCTTGTTTGAGATCTCCTCCCTTCTTTTTCCTTGAATATATTTCCCTGACATGGTCGCCATAGCACTTTCTATATAGACATAACGTCAGACAGTGCATGCATTTTATTTACCGTGTTCTTTATCGTGCATCAACATCGACGGCGGGTGCGGCTAGCCAACAGGGGATGCTTACTCCTCCCGGGCACCTGATCCCACCTCTAGCTTGCTAGGGGTCCGTCGATGCTCAACATAGTGCTCTATTGTGAATGCTGTTAAGATTATCGTCAGGATCTTCTTTAACTCATTAATGAGAATACAAAGCCATGAAAAATACATAATAATATATAACAACTGAAACTTTCTGCAAAGGAGCAAAAGTAAACCCCAATCCGGATGCGAACAGGTGCCCGGGGAGATTATACTGCTTACTAGCACCTTAGACTAAACTAATGACAAATACGGATAATGACCATATCCCTGTATACAGCACAAATCGATAATTCAGAAAATTAGAAACCGAAGGCATACAAAATCAGGATAAAACAGAAACCAAAGCAAACAAACAAAATCCTCCACCACATGAAAAGAAGCGGACTCCCGATATGAGAGTGAGACCAGGTGCCCAGGAAGAGTAAGCATCTCCTGCTTGCATGTAACACCCGCCGCTTCAATTCGGTAGCACTGTCACATCCGGTAACTTCCATTTCGGAAAACATAGAGTACAATCTTTGGTTGGATGGTTCAAATGGTCTATGACAGAATATCATCCACCAGTGGGTGGGACATCATAGTGTATGACGAGTTCCCCATATCGACCGTAGAACTTCCTCAGTGACGATGTTAGTCGGTCACAAACATATCCCTGACTGAGAAGCTTATCTGAAAGACGCCTAGCTCTCAGAACAAAATCCGTATATTTGGTATTTGCTCTGGCATGCGTATCAACTGAGATATGAACACGCCATAAGCAGGCGATGAAGGGATGTTGCTACTCAGAAAAGAAAGTTTGTAATGCTGAAATTGAAGTCGTCACGTTTGTCATAGAGTGAGGTGTTCATGTGACCATCAGTGTCGAAGGACAACATTATGTCCAAATAGGATGCTGAATTATTTGTCTCTGTAGTTTCTTTGACTTCAAGCTCCGAAGGATAGATACTGCTCAGGTAATCCGCGAAATTCGGATTATTGATGGACAATACATCGTCTATATATCTGTAAGTGAAGTTGAAGTCAGAAGCTAAGTATCTTTTCCTTTCAGAGACCAAAGATTGAATGAATTCAGCTTCGTACGAGTAAAAGAAAATGTCGGCAAGGAGTGGGAAAATATATTACCATGATAATATTTTTGGTCATGCCCCTAGTTGAATAAAAATGTCACCTTGGTAAATAATAGAAAAAACATAGAATATAGCAATATAACCCCAATCCCCCCCCCTTCCCGTTAAAAGGAATTTGTTGATAAATGGTAAATTGTCATATTTAGAAAAAAGAACTCCTCTTTTTAAAAGACAATAGTATGAACTACTATCGTCATTTACGGCAAACAGTGAATAATTTTAGTCTTATCTATTGGCTGAAACATTTTTAAAAATACTCTTCAATGAAAGTCGATTAATGTTTTTCGATTCCAACATTCATTTGATCGTTATTAGTTAATTATGCTACTTTTTTCTTTAAAATTCTTTACTTTGTGTCGTAACAATGATAAAATTCCATTATTGCTATAAAATCAACGGCTGAATGACACTCTTAAATACATTCTTATACGAAACACTCCAGTGTCAAACAAATGAAATAATTAACAGACGAAATTACTAATTTCTTAGTCTTTACAATTTATGTCCAGGAAAATTAAACAAATCGCCAGTTCATCGGGCGAATACAAAGAGATTACCATGTATCATTATCCGGCTTCCCAACCTGATTTGTGTAACGGCCGTAAAGCAATCTTAGGATGTCGTCAATTCATTTTGTCTGTAGATCCCCATGGATTAATAAGTAAGCCATCATGACAGATATTTTCTCTCATTGATAAATACTTATTACGAAATTGAAAAATCAAGTACTATATCATATTAAAAGAATCAAAACCGGAACATATCGGGAATGTAGTAAATATTTCATCTCTAATTTTCGGTAATAGTTCTGTTCCCAAAGGGACGTAACTCGACGCAATCACGGAGGATCATATATTTTCTATCTAATTACCAATCGGTTTCAAACCTTAAGCCAAACTACTGGCAACTGTACAGAAAGTTCCCATTTGGGACGACCATGGGACACAAATACAATTTTAGAAATTAAAAGTTTTTGGTATTGAAACGTAATCTCTTTTATCATACCCAAGCCGTTTTACAGCTCACTAGGAAGGACTCTCGAAGGAGCTACAATCTTTTCTGAAGTTAATGACGGAAAACAAGATAGTTAGGCACGGATTGAATGTTTTCGACTAATTAACTGGCTAAAGTAGAAATATTTCATTTGTGAAGTGCTTATTATGTGCTGTGAAAGTGTAGCAGCTATTAGAAACCATTAACGGGACCTGAACGGATGACTTGTCAAAGATCATATCGAATGACAGCGGTTTCGTACCAGGACATGTGACTCCAATTTGATCCTCAAATCATATCAAGGAAAATTCAGATATTATCAAGAAATATCATTATTACCAAAGCAGTGAAAATGGATTCGGTCTGCTAGATTTAATAGGTTTTCAAATAAAGATGTATCCTGCGTAGGAAAATAATGACAGAAATTATGTGATTTTCCAATCATCGACAATGGTTTACGATATAAAACTATCCTTCTTTGTCAAGCGCTGTGTCAAGAAATCTAATCTTGTTTTGGAATTGTTGCTTTCCTCGAAAACATAAAACATTTGTATATGCGATAAAAAAATCCATACAAAATATTTGAATAGAAAACAGGATGAACGTTTTCAAACTGTCAAAATTTGAAATCTGGGGTAAAAGGGTATCGTCAATTAAAAAGGATATAAAAATAGTAAGAAACGCTTTTAAAAAATGCAAAGAAATACGAAAGAGACACCGAATGTAAACAGATAAAGAAGCAGAATTTCTCATTTCCCTGATGTGCACATTTTTGTTTTACAGAATATAAATCTTTTTTATCAAAATGTTCTTCTTTATCATTCGTCCAATCTATGTCTTTTTGTCGGGGTTGTGTCATGGCACGGTTATCAAGGTTTAAACTAAAAAAAACCCTTGTTAAAACTTATTTTAAAATGTAGAATCTCGCTACCATGCGATGTCACTAGTCAGAGCATGCGCATAAGAGTCAGCGCATGAGCATTACAGCAATAAGGGATACTAGTATCCTAATGTGCGATCCCCGACGGGGTTAGCAATAAAAGATATGTATACTTTTTAGATGCGGAAGGTACTTATCAATTTGGGCCAATAGGTAAAAAGCCAATGTCACGAATACATAATATAGTCAAAGATGCTTTACCTAATTTTTTAAATTCTACATCAATCAATTTAAAAACAGTATTCTTAATCAATGGACTTATTCTGGATTATCTTTTGTGAGAAAAGAGTCTTAGTTAGTAAAATATATTTTGCGCTGTTTCCTTTCTTTTACCTAAAAGAATAACATCAACTGATTATACAAACACTCCTATGGAATTTAGGAATGCACAAATTCATCAACATGACTATTTCTCTATTTCGATTTTCAAAAAACACTTTATTGAATGACAAGTACATGGTCTCATCCATTGGACCCGCATATGGGCCCCCGGGAATCCGTAAATCCGTCTGAACTTGTCAACTATGCAGTGATCTATTGGACGTCACCCAAGTGTGAGCAATGGTGTCACCATGATACGTCCACGCGGAAAAAAAGTCAATTTTCAAAGTGTAAATGATACAAAATAATAACGAAATTGAAAGTTAATGTCAATTACTCGGACGAAGCAATGACAAATCAGAGAAAGGATTTATTCGTTATGAAACAATACGCCTCCAAACAGGCCATTAGCCGAGGGAATTCGGAATCATGTTCTGAGTGATAAATCTCGTCATCAATATCCCTTCCCATAGTAACGCGATTTTTGGTTGTTTCCGTTCGTCAAAAGAAGACGATGTAGGCATTGTACTGGTTCAATAATTAAAAAATAATCTTAAAAGATGTCGCCACATTATTTTGGCTTATTGGTCTACTTGGTTAGGGATGAAAATTTAAAGAGAATTGAATGATGACTTAATTGAATTCAGGTTCGAGTCATGAATGTCACTTTGAATTCCAAATCTAACTGAAGAGGAGTTTACATTGAATTTTGAGAGAAGAAGATCTGAAAACTTTTTTTTTGTGGAATGAATATTTCGAGTTTTGAAAGAACGAATAAGAGAAAAAGGAAAATAATACAGAGAAAACTCAAATAGTATTTGTGTTAGTGTAAATGAATCTGGAAAAAGATAAAATTTAAAGTAAATAAAACAATAAAGAGATCGATGATTAGATTTACTTTGTATAATTTAAAATATCTGTTTATATTTGTCATAACTTTGTTCACTGTAATGAAGATGTAGCCAATACAAATCGAATAGTCTTATGATTTTATTATTTAATGCTAAACTGTTATCACAATTGAACTGTTAAACAGCAAAAAGTCAAGTGTTCAAAAGCAGACCGTTGGATATAAAAAATGCGTTGCGCCGCTTGTTTAATTTCAGATAGCTAGTTGATTAAAACTAAGCAACTCTAATTTTTTTTTGGTAGAGGAAAAGGGGATTATCTCCAGCATGACCACCCTGCACTCACCAAGCGAAACAAACCCACAAGAAAGTGATACGTAAATGACATCAGACAAAACTACAAACCACAATAAATACACGACAATAATCCCTAGAACATAGGAGTATCATTAGAGGGTCGAGGCAAGAAATTAAATTCAAAAGGAAGCTTTTAAGTGACGGTGTTAAGAGATAAAGAATTAATTTGTAGGCTAAGATAAGCGTCTCTCCAGCACCAGTGTTTTTGATGGTAGGTATCTGAAACTGTGCTACCAGCTCCAAAGAGTAAGTGTGAATAATGAAAATAATGAAGACAAATGTTGAGTTTTACATGGATACTTTCAATTCAAGATGAAAAATGTTTAGTATCACATGGGTCCTTGATCAACTAATGTTATGTTAATTTTTCTCTGATTTTTCTTAGATTTTATTTCGCTTATATAAGTATACCTATAAGCATTGTGTTCTTGAAGTGAAAACAATCAACCAAGTACATGTATTGGAAAAGGCAAGACATCGAGATACAATGGAATTAAAATTTTAATGCATGAGACTTATATTCGATTTTCAACACTGCAATACGATTCTCGTATAAAAGTGATAAGTTCATATCAAAAGAAAATGACTTTTACCTAAAAATTGAACAACTATTCTTATCGACGAAAAACGAATTTCAGATACAAACAACAAAATACTGAGGCTGAAATAGTCAAGATGAGTACACTCAACTTGACAGATCTTGATTTAAAGGTCAGATTGTTATTACTTTCTTGTTATAAAACTCGTCTTGCTTTTAGATGATGAATGATGCGCAGATGGATTCATTTTCGGTCCTACTCACTTAGATGACAAAGATGGACAAAACCATATCCCTATCAAGAAGTACAAAATCGTTAATCAAAAAATCATCTAACCAAGGACATACAAAACCAAAATAAAACCAGAAATATAACTTGCATAATATATCTAACATGATTCTTGTGATATGTGATTATGCTTAAACTGCATGATATCGCATTTTGAGCGCAATCTTCTATGTATTTGGTACTTTCACTGGGCTCTGGAGATAGTTGTCATTCTTAATTCTGTGAAACTGTGTTATTGTCTCCGTCTGTTTGTCCTATTTTCTTTTCTCTCTAGAAAGTTGTGTTATATATATATATTTTTACAAGATATTGTAATCCTTTTGATTGTGAGATTTGGAATCAGATGTGGGGTTTTGTGTTTGACTTTGATGCAGTTTCGATATAATTATATAAAGATCGAAGAAGTACCAGTCAGTTATTCAGTGTCTAAGTCGATAAGGCAAGGCAAAATCATTAGAATTTTCATTGGATCAGTTGCGATCCTCGGAATAAACAGTATTCCGAAGTGAGACCAGGTGTCCGGTAATAGTCAGCGTCTCCTGTTTGTATGCAACACCCGTCGCAACAGCTCCATTAAAACGGATTATTGATGTACACATAAGGATACTATATCTGAGAAATGATGCTGTTTTATGTTTGATATACAGATGTCATATCAAAAGGGAATAGGAATTTAATTTTTTAAGATTCACTGACTTTACCTTTACTTATTTATTTGCTTATTCGGACATTGAACATAGCGATGAAACTCGCGTACCAAAGAGATTTGAGAAAACTTATGAAATATTTGTAACTGTTGTCAGAGAAATTATCAAAAGATGAACTGCGTAAATTGAATTTTCCGAAATTTTGATAGAACCAATGGAGAAAGAAAAGTAAAAATAGCGGAAAACCTTTCAAGGAATAAATAAAAATAGATAAATAAATTTATGTAAATAAAAGAATAGATCGATGAAATCCTATCTTTAAAAAATTGAGCTCCAACTCTGCTGGCAGAGTGCAGCCTTTCGGACTATTCTAGAAATGCATCTTTCGGATGATGAATCCTCGACAGTGGTAAAACAATACACTTGCGTTTTTTGTATATGACCGCTTTGAACGACATAGTCGCTTTTTACACTGCATAAAGGCAAAGGAGCCGAAAATCATCAGAACCCACAACATCTTATAATCATAAGGCAATAGGCAATGGTTTTCCCACGATGACCGAAAATATGTGTATTTGTTTTGTTTTTTATTATTAGATAATAATTTTGTGTTTAAGGTTTGACATTCATTCACATATTCTATTCAAAATTTTGGCAAACCATGTAAAAGTCACTCTAAATGTACAGTTGTATCTCAACGAAAAAAAAAACCCTCTAAATTGATCCAACGCGATCAGGATATATTTTGGAAGTTCTACTTTCCGAGTTTCGATACTAAGTTCATACGGGTAGTACGACAACCTTTTGCACTGTATTCTTCTTGGTTTCTGTATTCTGTTGCTTTGCATGATTTTGATTTGTACTTGTTTTCCATCCATTTTTCGATCTAAGAAGAAAGGAGGGGATCTCAAACAACTCTAGGTTACAGTACCCACAGCAAAACCCCAATAAACCCAATATAGGTGATGCAAAGCAAATTCGATTGCTCTGGATAATTTTATCTGCAGTTACATCATACTGATGATCATAGCTCGGCCCTTTCTCTCAGCCTGGATACCAGTAACTTGTGCTTCGAAAAGCAAGTATGTCCTCAATGACATCGTACAAAATATATGTAAATTGAATCAGGCTTTAAGATCATTTATCATTTAGAGCTCTATGATCGCTGAAGCAATACATTCATAACTGCAATAAAGAATAGTGAATCCCAATATATCTGGAAAATGAACCACTTTATGGTAAAGAAATTCAAATGAAGTTCGATGAAAATGATAAGTGCGCTAGCTATTAAAAAAATATAATTCTTGAAAATGTTTTTGTAGATGAATATTGCTTGTCTTTTTTCAATTATCTATTTTTAATTTTCAGTCCATATATATTCCACCACTAGGTTGGTATCACTACTGGTGGACTGTTAGTCCCCGGGGATATCGCTCGCCTCGTTTTAGTGTTTCTAAAATTTTTTGGCATCAAATTGGACCTAAATTTCTAAAACTAAGGGGTATCTTCCTAATTGCATAGCTCTGTCCTTAGCTGGGGTTTCAGCATAATTTTTAGGTCATGTTTAAAATGAATCCCCTTCCGCCTACCCTCCAACGGTTTTTGGCCATATTTTTCAATTAAATACACTTCTGAATACACCTTCAAAAAATTTTTGGCAAGAGGAAATTATAAGTCTATATTGTAGACGGCACCAGGAAAATTCACTTGACTTATCCGAAACACGTGTCTAGTACAATAAAATTGGTACTATAGAACATATATTTCAATATTGATAACTACAACCATATACTGACAGACACAAATTTTGCATTCATGGAAAATTGGATAACTCTAAAGTGACAAAAGTGACATGTTGATTTGATAATCCAAAAGTTGGAATATGATCCTTATCAATACTACTTTTCTGGACACTTAAAATACAGAAGAAAAGAAATATAAAAAAGAGGCTAGGATCTTGAGTCCTTAACTAATCTATCCTATTTGACAATCTATAGCAGACCATAGATTAAATACATTACATAAATCATGTACAGTAATACGTAATACACGTAAACAACAAATACCATTTGAAGACAACTTCCTCCGGCTCCAAGGACCCCTCACAACAATATCTGAGCCAACGTGAGACATTTATTGAAGTTTGTAAATATTCTTCAGATAATTTCAACTCATAGGAATCTTGACTTTAAAAAACACTACCTACAATGTATTGCGTGCTTGTACTGGATACTCTGGAGATTACTGTGTTATTGTCTCCGTCTGTTTGTCCTACTTTCTTTTCTCTCTAGAAAGTTCTGATATTTTTTGTTCAAAAAATTTATAAGCCTTTTGATTGTAATTTCGGGTTTTATGTTCGACTTTAATTCCCTTATAGACCTTGAAAGTATTGAATGAAATTTCCAGTTTTCTTTTTTACGGAATGGTCTGAGACATACATTTTGTTATGTCGATGTATAACTCAGAACATGGAAATCTACGGATCAAGAAAGGGCAAGAACTTTTAGTTGTTAATGAGATCTGTAATAACTTCACATTATTTACATTTAATTTCATTAAGTTGTTCACTCAATCATTTGATCATCATAATTTTCTCCACTCGATCATTATCATAATCATCATCAGCTAGGGGACCCGTTAGCAAACGTTTTCAAATTTCCTAGATTACTTCTGAATAATTAATAGCAAATTGTACGCACGAGAGAGGCATTTTATTTTCTATATAAAAATTAGATCTTGATTTCTTTTGACGTAGGAACTTTTTATCAATTACTAATCAGATTATACCGACGAGTTATTAATAATTCACGAGAAAAATAGTTGAATTGATCCTCAGATGACAAGTTGCTTCCATCATATTTGCATATTAGTTTATTTATATGAAATATTTAAACAAATCGAAAATAACGTGCCAATAAGAATAATGTAATAAAACGAATAAATATATTTTGAGGATAATAACCAGCATCTGCATGTGATGGTTATTTATTGATAATAACAAAGCATGCAGAGTCCTTGTCCCTTAC
Source organism: Pinctada fucata (assembly GCA_028142955.1). NCBI lineage: Eukaryota > Metazoa > Mollusca > Bivalvia > Pterioida > Pteriidae > Pinctada > Pinctada fucata. Next base: position 61,693,278 of record AP027107.1, on the reverse strand, counting down.
AATGTCTGTCACGACATACAGACATGCTGTCGTCACGATACTGCTTCATGCAAACAAAATCACCTTAATTAATTAATGGAATAAATACTTGTTTACTTCACGGCATTTACATTTAATTGTAGCAAATTTGGTTTGTCTTATATACTTGATATAAGACTGTCATACGTTTGAATTTCCCCATTTATGATTTTCATATTGAGGCTTCAAAACGGTGTAGCACGTACCAGGGGGTTAACACGATTTATTAAATCGTAACGGAGAAGTAAAAGTATATGATGAAAGAAAGTATTTGACTCCATCCTGCTACATCTTTCGGTATATTTTTGGACATAATAAATTTCACACTCTTTGGCCATATTACAATATTTAGATTGAGGATCACTGACGAGAATTAAACACCCTACACGTGCATGTCTGGTTTATGTTGCAATATTTTCTGTTCTTAAATGATGCTATTGAATTTGAAGACGTTTAACATTTGTACTACTTGGTGAGTGCCACTGCTGGTGGACCAGGAGTCCCCGAGGGCACATGTAGCCAAGTTCGATCAACTTCAGTTGATCGTCTCTCTCTTCAACGCATTCGAAAATTTCTTGTACCAAATATCATGAAATTTCTAAAACGTGGGTCCTGTAGCTTCATATCCCACCCATCCTGCTGCGTCTTTCGGTACATTTTTGGACATAATAAATTTCACACTCTTTGGCCACATTACAATGTTAGACTGAGGATCACTGACGAAGGTTGAGTACCCGAAACGTGAATGTCAGGTCCATGCTGCAAATGTATCCGTTCTTGAATTATGCCATTGAATTTGAAGACGTTTAACATTCAACATAGTAGATTCCCAATGTCTTTGTTGCGTTGTTCCGAGACTACCATCATACTGTATTTATATTTCTCATTAAATCTGATAAGCTACAGATTTGATCTCCATGATTTGGACTTTGATGATCAAAATAAACAATGCCTAGTTCACACGAATGCGCATTAAATCTAATTCGCATTAGATTTGAAGCGCATTATTTTGATGCGAATTAGATTCGCATTGCGTTCACACATCATAAAGGGTAGAATTTATGCCAACTCATTCTATTTTTAATATATTAATATATTTTTCATCATCGTCAATTAAAAGTACCAGCAAGGATAAAGAATGATACATGACGTCATGATGAGATAAAATGACGTTACAGTACAGCTTAACTTTACGTAGGTCAAAAGACGCGTTTCACTGCATAATGAACTAGACAGTATTTTGGCCTCTTATTCTATGATTCGAGGTCAAAGGGTGATTGAAATTGTCAAATTGTTGTCTATACATATTAAAGAACTTAATTAAGTACATCATATACGCATGCGCTAGATTTAATGCGAATTAGATTCGCTTTGCGTTACCACGACAAAATCTAATGCGCATTAAATCTGATGCGAATTAAAGTAATGCGCTTTAAATTTGTCGTGTGAACGCAACCAAAATCTAATGCGCATTAAATTCGATTTAATGCGCATTAAACCTTCCATGTAAGACTACAAAATTGTAGCCATTTGTGCCCTTCAATTCAATGAATTTTCCTGGCGCAATCCACAATACAGAGCTTTAATTTCCTCTTGTCAAAATGAGCGGCTACAAATTTTATTTAGGGATTATTCAGAAGCCTATTTAAGTGAAAAAAATGTTGTCAAAAATCGTTGGAGGGTAGGCGCAAGGAGCTCAATTCTAAACATGGCCGAACAAATATGCCGTAACCCAGCTAAGGACAGAGCTATGCAATGAGGGAGATACCCCTTAGTTTTAAAAAGTAGGTCTAATTTATATTTCAATGCAGAGCGTAAACACTAAAACTAGTCGAGCGATATCCTCGGGGACTTAAAGTCCACCAGCCTAGCCTAGTGTTTGAAATTGTCACTATTGAAATATATGTTCTACAGTACCAATTTCGTTTTACTAGACACGTGTTTCGGATATTTTAATTTCAAGTGGTAATACTGAATTAGTAAATGATAGTAAAACTCAAAACCAAAATGATCAGAACAGCAAAAAAAATCACATTCAAAAGACTGACAAATCTTTGAAAAATATAATACAGAACAAAGGCAGGGAGATCCCCAACAGAGAAACGTTTTCTCATGACAGAAGAAAAAGCGCGAAACAGATGAAGTCAATAACACAGCACCATAGAAAAACGAAGGATAACACTATCTAATGAACAATGTCTAGAGTCCAGTGTAATAAACGAAAACGACATTCGAAAATTTCTGTCACAAAATTTCTTGAAAATTTTAAAACGTGGGTCCTGTAGCATTATATCCCACCCATCCTGCTACGTCTTTCAGTACATTTTTGAACAAAATAATTTTCTCACTTTAAGGTCATATTACATTGTTTAGATTGAGGATCACTGACGAGGTTAAAGTACCCGAAACTTGCATGTCTGGTCCATGCTGAAAATTTATCTGATCTTAAATGGTGCTATTGAATTTGAAGACGTTTAACATTTTGACCATTTGGTGAGTGCCACTGCTGGTAGACCAGGCGTCCCCGAAGGCACTGTCCAGAGGCGTAGCTAGAGCTTTTTGAAGTGCACGCCAAATCTACGAAGGCTTCATCCGAGGCGCGCAAAGAGCCGAGAGGGGGAGGGTGCGGGAAGGGGTCACCCTTCCTGCAGGTTTGGGTTCCTCCCCCGAGAAAATTTTCAAAATTTCAACCCAACTCCTTGCTTTGTAGATTACATCTGTACAAAATTGAGACTATTTTTATTTATAAGAAATTCCTCTCAATATTACTGAGGAACTGCAAAAATTTCAGTAACGTGACTTGAATCCATCTTTCAAAGTTAAAATCGTCTCATTGATAGACATGGAAAAAGTTTAGTTGAACAGGTCACTTAAAAAAAACTGTCTTACCATTCTGAATTATTAGGGGAAAAATGGAGATAAATTGCCAGATTTTTTTTATTTGTTAACGCCTCGGAGGAGATACTACTATAATTTGAAGCTGCTCACTTTTGACGTGGGCGCTATACTTTTTTAAAAATCATTTTGTCATTTTGAATCATATTTACTTAAAAAGTACCACTCATAAGGATCCATAGTATTTTTGCTAAACATATGTTTTGAGAGAAGAAAGCGATACTTGAAGTGTAAATTGTTAAACTACGACGGGAGACGATCTTCTTGTACGCCATTTTCCATAAATTTCACAGAAACTCTCTCTTTCTGAAAATTCCGTGCACATTTTTTTCTAGTTCCGCGATGTGCACGCCATGGCGTGCTGGCGTATAGGCAGCTACGCCCCTGCTGTCACAACCCATAATGTAATAAAATCCTATAGGGCACATGTAGTCAAGTTCGATCAACTTCGGTTGATCGCCTGTCTCTTCAACGGATTCGAAAATTTCTGTTACAAAATTTCTTCAAATGTTTGAAACGTGGGTCCTGTAGCATCATATCCCACCCATCATGCTACGTCTTTGGGTACATTTTTGGACACAATAATTTTCACACCTTTTGGTCATGTTACATTGTTTAGATTGAGGATCACTGACGGGGGTTAAGTACCCGAAACGTGCATGTCTGGTCCATGCTGAAAATTTATCTGATCTTAAATGAAGCTATTGAATTTAAAGACGTTTAACATTTGCCTGAAAATACATATACAAGCTGGGTAATCTCGCAATGCAGAACAATCGGTTTTTCTTTAATTTCGTGTGATATAGATTACATATCACAAAAAGGGGAATGCGATGCAGTGTAAGGATCCCATAGCCATTACTTTTATCCAAAATAAGAGAATAATATCTTCTTTATTTTGAGCTGAAAAAACGATCGGCTTGATCCATGTAGATGAAAGTGTAAGTAGAACGCAAATCGTTTTTATGCGTTATTAAAAGCTAATATTCACCTTGTTTTGGATACAACTCATAGCTAAGACATTCTTACACTACATCACATTCCCCTTTTTGTTATAAATTATCTATATTGCACAAAAATATCGAAAACCTTTTGTTCTGCGTTGCGAGATTACCCACCGTGATATAGCACTATCACGATCCATTGACTTTAATGTTTAAATTAGCGAATGAAATACATAACCCAAAATCAGAATATAAAGGAAAGACATTTTATGTTGGAAGCATACCATCAAAATCAAGGATATACACACATGTGACAGACGATATACCGTTACACCAGTAAATGTTGGAAGCACACCATCAAAATCAAGGACATGCACACATGTGACAGACCCGTTACACCAGTAAATGTTGGAAGCACACCATCAAAATCAAGGACATGCACACATGTGACAGACCCGTTACACCAGTAAATGTTGGAAGCACACCATCAAAATCAAGGACATGCACACATGTGACAGACCCGTTACACCAGTAAATGTTGGAAGCACACCATCAAAATCAAGGACATGCACACATGTGACAGACCCGTTACACCAGTAAATGTTGGAAGCACACCATCAAAACCAAGAACATGCACACATGTGACAGACGATATACCGTCACACCAGTAAGTTGGAAGCATACCATCAAAATCAAGAACATGCACACATGTGATAGACGATATACCGTTACACCAGTAAGTTGGAAACGCGAAAATATTGTTCTCACCAATTGGTTTATAGGATACATTTTGTTCTCATAAGTATCCGGAAACGTGCATATAACCCCCTTACTAACGGAAGACGTTGAGGTGATATCACAGCGAAACACACGCTCAAAAGAATCACAACAAACAAAAACAACAACAATACCAAACATTCCCACAAATATCAGTCGGCGACAACAAGACAGAAGAAAATATTGTTTATCTGACTTTATCTTGTTTAATACATGTAGATCACAAAAAGGATGATCATAATTACTTATATACCTGTAGTATTTATTGTATCGGTTCTTTAGATAGAGAAAATGAATGACAATCATTGATATTGTTTTATATCATTAGGAAGCCATTGCTTGGTGCCAATAAGTCGAGCTGCTGCCCTTACGGAAATCTGTATCTTTTGAATCAAAACACTTACTCAACTCTGGATCAAAAGTTCGTTTTCAGGCATCCATCAAAGTGCTATGAATTGAAGCGCCTTCGTGACACTGTAATAGGATGTAATTTTCTCTGAGTGGCTTATAATCACATCAGCCAGTGAGATAATTTGAATTAGTGTTCACAAGGGTCTTCCTTAATAAATTTTATAGCTGATTTCGACTATTTAATACAACAAAGAAACTGATTGCGTCTTAATCTTTCACCGATCAAGATATCTTACGATGCAAAAAGCTACATTTCCTAACAAAATTAGAAGTTGAATCCTGATGATTAGAGGAAATTCGTGACGAATTAAGCAGCCATTTTGTCCCTATGTAAATGTCTTTTGGTATTATTTATAGACAAAGCGCACCCTGTTCCGCCCGGTCACTATTGAATGGTAATTGAAATTGTCATTCGAGAGAAAAATTGTCATTCAAGGAGAGAAATGTCGAAGCTTTACTTTTTAAGTATTTACCAATGTCACTTTCAATTTCAGCTTATTGAATTAACGTGGAACTCTATAAATTTTCTTAAATCAAAAACAATCGGATTAAATCGAATCTTAAGCGATTTCGCAGAAAAAGAAATCGTTCAACTGGAATATAAGGCAGAATCAAATCCTACCAATACGTATTAAGCTACGTTCAAACGTCTGAAGAAGTTTTTTTTTTGTTTCTCAAGTGTAAATTACAAAGACACTTCATCTGATGGTTTAATTTTATGATTAATAGACGACTTGGACATTCATTTTGCGTCCAAATGTACTTTTGTCGATCATGGATAAAACCATACATCAGTAATTTGATCAAAATTCGTTTTTCGCAAATCATATATATACTAGAAAGGTTTCTTGTTGCGGTTGCAACAAGAGTGTCTTCCTCCTATACAATTTTTGGTTTGGAAATATGAAGGACGTCACATTACATGTATTTATATTATATATTTAAGTTTTCAAATAGCAGTAACATTAAATTTTCAAACCGATAATTGTTGGTGAGCAACCATTTGATTTGGGGGGGGGGGGGGGGGGTTTAGGAATTCTATTGCCAGCCGGTAAACTTTTTTCAGCAATTTTCTGAGCAGGCCATTTTTTTCAGCCATTACCAGAGTCGGAGAAAAATTTTCGCCGGTTCTTCGGGCCGGATTTAAACAAATTGTCAAACTCCCCGCTGTTACAGAGTATGAGTTAATAACCGTTCCTTCAGATGTCTCTTTGCAATTAGCGAATTTCAGACAGATTGTATGATGTTTAAATAGAACCTTTTCTGGATTTTTGTGCCTATGCGTATTAGGTCTCTGGTAGATACAGCTATGTCAACAGTTTGTATTTATATTAATTAATTTTTTGACTTTAAATTGTCTGGCACAAAGGGCCAGCAAAAATTTCCATATCATGCAATGTATCCTTACTTTTGCATGGTCCGGGAAAAAAAATTGCCGGCCCTTTGGGCCGGAATATTTTTTTTCAGCATTTTTCAGAGCCGGGATTTTTTTTTGCAAATTCTTCCTGCCCCCTTCCCCCATAAAAAAGGCGAGCTCGTAGCTGTAGAACCAATTTTCTTGAGAAGAGAAATGGTAATAACAAGTTACGTTCAATATATATATATATAAATACCATGAGGTTCTCGCTGTGCAGGTTCAAATTTGGACCCCCCCCCTTCCCTTTTTTCAAAGTTTATTTTGAATTTCCATCATGGCGACATCGTTCAATATATATAAACAGAACTGTTTTCGAAAAACGAGGAGAGGGAAGAATGTTGGAGAAATTGTTCATCAATTTGTAAATAAACCAACCGAAAATTATGTTCGAACGTTTGCTAGAATTAGAAATTAAACTTGATGTTCAAAATATAGTTATTAGTCCCCTACCGGCAACGCCGAAGGGGACTCTTAGTTTCCTCTCGGTCTGTCTGTCCGTCCGTCTGTCCGTCCGTCCGTCTGTCCTTCCGTCTGTCCGTCTGTCCGAATATCAGTTTTCCGGACTTTTTTCTGCAACGGATGGTGATATCAAGATGAAATTTGATACACAGCTTGGTCTTGGATAGTTACAGAGCAAGTTCGACTTTCGTCACGTTTGACCCATTTTTCGAGGAGTTATGCCCCTTGATGACTTGGAAAATTCAGTTTTTGTCAGTTTTCCGGGCTTTTTTCTGCAACGGATAGAGATATTCACATGAAATTTGATACACAGCTTTGTCTTGGATAGTTACACAGCAAGTTTGACTTTCGTCACGCTTGACCCATTTTTTGAGGAGTTATGCCCCTTGATGACTTGGAAAATTCACTTTTTGTCAGTTTTCCGGACTTTTTTCTGCAACGGATGGAGATATTCAGATGAAATTTGATACACAGCTTGGTCTCGGATAGTTACAGAGCAAGTTTGACTTTCGTCACGCTTGACCTATTTTTCGAGGAGTTATGCCCCTTGATGACTTTGAAAATTCACTTTTTGACAGTTTTCCGGATTTTTTTCTGCAATGGATGAAGATATTCAGATGAAATTTGATATACAGCATGGTCTTGGATAGTTACAGAGCAAGTTTGACTTTTGTCACGCTTGCCCTATTTTTTGAGGAGTTATGCCCCTGTATGACTTGGAAAATTCAGTTTTTGTCAGTTTTCCGGACTTCTTTCTGCAACAAATAGAGATATTCAAGTGAAATTTGATACACAGCTTGGTCTTGTATAATTACAGAGCAAGTTTTGTTTTTCTCACGCTTGACCCATTTTTCGAGGAGTTATGACCCTTGAGGACTTGCACAATTCAGTTTTTGTCAGTTCTCCAGACTTCTTTCTGCAACAAATAGAGATACTGTATTCAGGTAAAATGTGATACTCAGCTTAGTCTTGGATAGTTACAGAGCAAGTTCGACTTTTGTCATGCTTGACCTATTTTTCAAGGAGTTATGCCCCTTGATGACTTGCACAATTCAGTTTTTGTCAGTTTTCCAGACTTTTTTCTGCAACAAATAGAGATATTCAGGTAAAATGTGATACTCAGCTTAGTCTTGGATAGTTACAGAGCAAGTTCAACTTTCGTCACGCTTGACCTCTTTTTCGAGTCGATAAAGGTAAAACAGATAAAACCTCAGAACTGAGCTGCACAGACAGTAAGTTTAATTAAAACTCATACATGTTTAATTGAAGAGTTATTCATTGGCAGAGTTGCAGGACATAAATATATGCCGCCGGTAGGGGACTATATCGATCAGCGATCATAACATTTTTGAAGTTTAGAAACAGGTTTGTAGGTTAGAAATCGGAATCAAACTACCACTTTTTGTGTGTAAATTCTGGTTTGTAGCTGATCTCTTCTAAATTAATCAACTGTTTTAAAATCAAATTGTGTATATCGAAATGTATTTATGAAATGCATATTCATCATTGCCGTGAAATCGGAATTTGAAAATCTCAACACTGCTTTTCTCGAGTCGGACTCGGACTACCAATTTTAGTGTGCGCCCGATCTGTTGGCGTGAAGGTGTATCGAAATACCCAACTCAAAATTTCGATGCTCATATCTTTTCAACAGTAAGAGATAGGAAAAATCAGAAAGACTAAATAAGACAGATATATGGATAAAAAATAATAATATTGAAATTTTTAGGAAACTTCATAAGCTTAATTTTTGTTTACTATTATAAGCAAAAAAGTGTCTTCCTCCTATGAACTTCTGAATTTGGAAATATGAAGGACGGTGAAGGACGTCATCGTAATAAATCGTTACAGTGTGCATCTAGCATTTCATATCTTGCATGGCTGTCGACTTTCAAAAAGAATGGAAATTGTAGATAGCAAAATACGAGATATTTAAGCTTACAAATAGCAAAACATGAAATTTTCGGTCCTTTTGAGTAATTCGACGCTCCCGTCAAATATTTGAATCTACTAAAAAAACATGATAAAAAAATAACAGAGACCAAAAATAAAAAAGACCAATCTAGCTTTTACTCCAAACGTAACGTTGGAGAACTTTCATTGTCCTAGCTTACAGGGTTCTTGAGAAATCGCTGATCCAATTTTCCACGGTTACGAAAACAATAGGTCTTCCGACGGAAGTCGGAAGACCTAATAAAACTTGGCAAAACGAAACATCCAAAGGAGTCCGCAGAGGTAAACTACATAACTCAATCAAATTAAATGCTACCAATTTCTTATTCGATTTTTTAGAACGCACAAAATTAATTCATTATGTGACTTTAAATATGAATACCAATGAATATGCAAATGAAATCTGAATACTGATATGTCGGAAAAATATTTGGAATTATGTATCATTTTCATTTCATCACAATAAAAAGAATGAAACTGTTTGAAAAGGAATAAATCTAGACCGACTTAATATGGATTCTATGTAAAAACCTAAAAAATCAGACATGTTTGGCCACGACATGTCTCAGATTTTGAATATTTTTTGTGAATAAGGTAAATATGATGTCCTTAGAATGAATTGACCATCCATTTTTTTCTCTGACGTTCCGTTGCCATGGTAACCAAGGTTTTGTATAAAAACACCTTTAAACAAGGCATTTTTATGCATCCCGTTACCAAGGAAACAAATGTTGAATGTATGTGTAATTTTCCTAAAAGATTATTTATATCCTCTTAAGTTGAAGCAATTTGATTTTTCGATGCTCCTACTTTCTGTGTGTCATGTAAATTTGCTTCAATTTCAAGAAAAATTGCTTACTCAAAATGAGCCATTTTCGGCCAATCTAGGCCTTATTTTACCTATATTTTACTTACTTTTGACAAGAGTAATAACGCAATTGCACAAGATTTGAAATACAGTTGACTATTTCCTGAAGAGTATTATCCTAGAACTTCATGGGAATCGAAGGAAATCTATCTAGAAGTGAGATTTTTCTGTTTACATGCCTTTGAAATAGGTTACCATGGCAACATTTGGTACGTAGGTGTAAATACCTGTCATAAGTAAAAAGCTTATTTCTACAGATGTATGCCTGCTATCGTTACAAAACTTGGTATGTAGATGTATTAAAGACTATTTGATGCTATCATGACCTTGAGAAAATGTCATGGTCATTTGCTCAATTTTCAAGGTCATTGAAAAATATTTGCTATTTTCAGGCCAAATTTTGTGGTTTTTCACTACAAAGAGACATGATTAACAGTAAACAGTATGGAACCTTGGCAAAACAATCAATTATCGGTTAAAGTATGATAAATGTATTTTTTGTTGGGATGAGTATCACATTTATCAAAGTCCAATGAAGACCCCAAAAAATTTCACATATTTTACGAGAAAATTTTAGAAAATCTCAATTTTATGCTCTTTAAAATGTATGTCATACATAGAAGTGAAATGCAATTTAACAAAATTGTGATGAATTCATCTTCTTTTGATCGGTTGTTCAACTGTAAATATTTAAAATCAAAATATCTAATGAAATAAGTTAGAGAAATCAATTTGAATTAATTGGAAATCCTGATTTTTGTCTTAATTTTAGTCTAAAGTTAGAAATGACCTTGAGATTTGGACAGATGACCTTGAAATGATTTGAAGGTCAATTGATAATGGTAAATATAATTTGTACACAGGTATGCTATTTCATAATCATAGGACTCAAACATAAGGAAAAACAACGTTTTTAAATATGCGGTATATGGTAATATGGATTCCAAGTTGCTATAGCAACGGATTTTGATTGGCATTCATGACAAAATGGTGAGTTTCACCATAAATTTTATTTCTTGATTTTTTCCAGCTATAGACATTTATTTTGGCAAGGTGATGTTGAATACCCATAACATTCACCAAATAATGGTTTTCAACCTTCAAAATAATCAAAAACAGGCCAAAAATGACCCTAAAATTAGCCCTTATTTTTGCTAAATTTTCACATAATTTGACTGAATATCAACAACTACCTGATAACCCCCTCCCCCGAAAAAGTTATTCTTGTTAGAGTTGAACTTACAAAGAAAAGTTTTTGTGTTCATAAAGTAAATTTTGACCATGGTTTCCATGGCAACAGAATGCCAGAATATGTCTTATCTCTCATATTTATGGGGGTGTCAAATGGATTGACCACGTTACCATGGCAACCGTTGTTCAAATATAACAATATGGTTTATTTTCATTGTTTTTACATTAATTATGATAATTACAGAAAGTTTCATCAAAATCCATGACATGCCGTGGCCAGCTGTTTTAGGTTTTTACAGAGAATCCATATTAATAAAAATTACCTCTGGTAAACAATTTCATACTTTAGCTTGGTTTAAGGTAAACTTTTCATTTCAATGGAATTACCTTCTATTGTTGCTTGTTAATTTTTGCAGAATTTTTCCCTCTTGAAATGTGTTCAGATCAGCCTCGATATGAATGTTCTGAAGAAATTTTCCTCGTACTTACTCCTCCCGGGCACCTGGTCCCACCCCTACCTTGCTAGGGATCCGTCAATGCTCAATTTGGTGCTCTATTGTGAGTGCTGTTGAGATTGTTGTCAGGATTTTCTTTATCTCAATGGATGGTGAAGAAAATTATAGGGGTAGCTAATTTGGTTGAATTATATAGAGACAAATTTCCCACCATTCTTTTCCTTCATAATCCTTTATAAATTATGACGTGAATATCTCGCTTCACCATCGCTACCTTGAGAAATGAATATTATATCTTAGATTTGTACCACATATAATAAAAAGTTTTGCAAGAATGATGTATCACCCCTGCCAGATTCTTACGTGAGCCTATACTTAAAAAACTTCATACAGATGCTCCTTGTTTAAAACTTATTCATCCTGACCTTTACTCGGTGTCATCGTTAGGACTTCAATATCACAACAGATGTTTCTGGAATAAACACTCGGTTTTCATCAGATCAAGATCAAATTTTAAGAATATAGTCTCTGAAAAACAATCTATTTACTGATATGACAACGCTTACAGAACACAAGTAATCACGAACAAACAGGAGATTCATACACATCCCAGGAAGAGAACATGACCTTACGCCTCATGGTGATGCATTCTTGTTCATGATATTGGTATGTCTGTGTCCATCTTACGTTCAGCACAGATACAAATGTATTTCATGGGGTAAGTTGGAGGTATGGTGTGCGTGCCCTGCGTCAAATGTATCATGATTGAACCATCCATTCATCTCTCCATCTATTTCTGCATTACTTAAGTACATAAGACCTTTTTCAGTATAAGGTATTTGAAAGTTTGGAATTCGGTTGGCAGTGTTAGGACTTCGAAATGTTCTGATGCTAACTTACTTCCTCCTTTTTGTGCGCAGCTGACTTATTTTTAGCTGCAAAAAGATAGAAGAATACTGTCGCGACAATCTCATTATTTCATCAATTTTAAGAAGGAAATATATGGAATCAATTACATGCATTTCAATTGATGCAGGTCTTCAGTGACAATTTCTTGAACAGTGAGTGTAATGGGGATCCTACACAAATTATTGCGTGGTAAAATTGAAATGGTTTCTTTAAAAATTGGTCAGTTCAAAAGATTGACTTTTTCTCATAAAAATGTGATTGACTTTCTTAAATTCATCATTGCTCGGAAATTATTTACATACATCGAAAATCTAAAAATATGCAATTTCAATTTGTTGGTGTCTTTTTTTTTGTGGATGCCTCTCATAGTGGCAGATCTGCTTTAGGAAGGAATGGTGCGATATTAGATTCCCAAAGTAACACTATATAAGAGCAGATAGAATTGTATCGGCATAAACATCATTGTTGGATACCCCTCTTTTAAAATGAAGAGCAAAATACCGAGGTATCCTACGATGCATAAACATTCATTTGAATTACGGAATATTCATGATAAAAAGAATTGTTTCTTATTGAAATTGAATATCAGTATTTCATTTAAAATGTAGAAGGTAACTTATCAAATATCAGAATTTTCGGATGTCATTTTGTGAATAATACCGAAACCTCACTTCCAACGTTGTTTCCTTTTACAGTGGCGCAACTTCAATCTCCTTTATTTTTCTATAAGTTTGTCTTATCATGTGGTTGTGCTATATGGAATCAATTACATGCATTTGTGTACCAAGGCATCTGCATAAGTTATTGCAATCTTTTCATTGAGATGGTTGCTTTAAAATTGGTCAGTTTCAATGATCGCTTGCAACCATTGACTTTTTCTTCTTTTTATACAAATGGCATAATTGACTTTCTAAAATCTAGTTCATCATTGCTCGAAAATTCTTTAAATGCATTGAGTTTCTTATATTATGTAACATGTCTGGTCCATGCTGTAAATAAATGATACTATTGAATTTGAAGACGTTTAACATTAATCTGCCAATGCCTGTTAATGCCTTCTTTTTTGTGGATGCCTCTATTATAGTGCTGCTTTGGGAAGGAATGGCGACCGAGCGATAGGGGTGTATCGCGCTTTCGGGTTTTAATGTAACCCATAGTATACACCAAGCAACCAGGAAGCGTGATACCGGGTAAATCCCTGAAGAAGAGCACGTCTTACATTCCCCAGAGCAACACCATAAGAGAATAGTATACCAGCAAAAACAGGCCGAGATAGGTTCAGTGAATCGCAGAACCTTGAATTATAAAAATGCTACTGACTTTCTGAAATCGAGTTCATCATTCATTACTCGAAAATATATTACATACACTGAAATATCAATCTGTTCATGTCTTTAACATATACAAGCAACGCTGTAAGAGCACGGTGACAACACAAACAGTTATTTATTAGGTTTGTGAATCGCATAACCTAAAATGACAGAATACTTGTGATAGAAAAGATAATTGCTTCACATGACATGGAACATCAGTATTTTTGTAGGTAGTAGGTAACAGATTGCTTTTATCAAGAATTCTCGAATGATATATTCGAAATCTCACCGAAACCTCACTTCCAACTTTGTTTCTTATTTCAATGGCGCAATCTACCGTACAACCTTAATTCCTGAAAATTTACCATTTGTTTTATGCTGTCCACATCTTACTCTGTGAGGTTGTATTATATGTGCCATCTGTATGTAGCAATCGTTTGTGATTATCAATACAACTTGTCCTACATGCTGAAGACGTTTCCCTTCCTTTTGGTATGTCTTCAAATGGTCAGTGAAGGCAGTGTGTATGATCTCCAGATAACCACAATCTTCAGTATTTCAGTCAGGGATTCAATATCAATATCGCTTTCAAGTGCGTATTTTTATCTGCTTTACAAAAAGAAAACCTATGTCGGCTTTCCTCAACGCCAATATATATGAATATCACTCGGTCTTTTTGTTTCAGAGAGAAAACGCCAGCGAGATATGCTTACTTAATATGTTTACGTTAAGGTCATATAAGTTTATTACACAATGGATTTAAGGACTAATAAGCAATTCTTAGGAAAGTATTGAGTCTTCTTTTTTGTAATTCAGTTGCCGTTAATTGGAAGGAAATGCGATTAAAATGAATCAAATTAATCCACTTCAATAAACAATATCAAAAGTGCATGGATCCCTCAATTATATTCAAATCATTACCGTCTTTCGCCCGAATAAATTGCAGTATTTATATCCCATAATTATACCGTTATTCCTATGTGCAAGGAGACACTGCGCAAGACAAACATTTTTTTCTGGTGGCAATGCTTGTATAATTAGTGCCAAATTAAGGGGTAGATTCAAGAGCCGTAAACCGGCGAGGTAACAACCACCTTACAACGCCCGTGAGTTTGCCTCGGAGAGGAGGGGGCGTGGTCCTCCATACAAACGGTAAAGAGTCCCACAGCATGTTATGCGCGTGACAGTGAAGTCACCTGTCCCCTAACTACATCAAACAACATTGGCGCTGATTGTCAAATCACGTCCAGTCAATCGTCAAAAATTACTCTTGTCAATTTGTTGATTTTTTTCTTCTTTTCCTTTTTAACATGAGTTTTCTGTACGCTTGAGCTAAGCGTTTTGACTACCGGCAAAATAGAAATCTGTTTGAAGTGTTGACTTTATGAAGGTAGCAGTATGGGGAACATAAACATTAGATAATTGTTAATTGTGACGGCATACAATACCGCCAATTCTGTATCTATTTCTACATCTGATATATATGTTGCAAATATATTTCTTTTAGTTATATTCATTGCCCAGTAAAACTGGCGTTTCTTTTAATTTAAGTTTTCATATAAAATATTTCCATATACAATTTCAAAACCCTGCAATTTATTGTTTATAGAGCTGGTATCTATATTCAATATTTCGCGGTTGTAAAATTTTGCGACCGGATGATCCACCTTTCTGACCATAATAAGCCAACTTACCAATTAAAGATATTTTATCTATATTATTGGCACTGAAGTCTGTTTATATGGCAATATGACTATAATACATGTAATCAAAAAACAGGAATAAAAAAATGAGAATTTCTACTCGAAATTGATGCCCAAAATCTGAGAATCCCTTTTAAATTCATTTAGCAGTTTTAAATACCATCCTTAAATTGAGGCTAAGTAAGACGATCGTCCAGTTCATGTATGTGCAATATTGTTAACCTCAGGTTCCCTAAATTCCATCTGAAAATTGCAGAATATAGAATGCTTTCATAACCAATTGCATAAGAGAATATCAGTGCTTTGTACTGTTTTTGTTACTCGTTTGCAATTTCATCTTCATATCTACATCAAAACATCAAATTCCTGCAAAGTCATTTGAAATACAGTATATCGGTTTTCTGTCTTGGAAAAATGCCGATAAAATCTTAATAAACAGAATTATAGGGGAATCACAATGGATTCAGGATTTCTTATAAGTATGTGGTGTAATAATCTGTGCAAAAATCCAGTAGTGAAGTAAAGCATTTGAATACAACATGTACATTAAAAAGTGATACATTTTCAATGTTATTCTGGCATACATTGAACCTGTTAATGCCTTTTATGTTATATGAAAACTGTTATTTTGTATCTGTTAGTTTCACGAAATAGAAAGAATCCCGATCACTATACTGGTCTAGGATGTGGAAGGAGTAAGAGGTTTTTGTATCGCGAAACTATTCGAAAAATTTTGTTGCAAATATTTTTAAAAGAAAAATAATGATTTATTCGAAATACGTAAAATATAAACTGATGTACCAAATTATGGCTGTTCTTCATGTGTGTATATTATTAAACTACTTGTATAGTTTGTTCTGTCTAACGGTTCTAATAATTCTGACCATGTTTTTGACCCTTCTTCTGCAAAGACTATCCTTTATAATTATTCGGTGCCCCAACACATGTATACTAGGCGTAGCTTTTGGTCATGTCAGTAGCACCTGCACCACAATTGTATTAAGTTAAATTGCATTTTCACAGATCAGTCATAAACAGAACAGCACACATATCTCCATCAGCGTATACTCGGTATAACTAAAATATTGATTAATCATGATTTTGATCGGTCCAAATATGAAACATGTGATTTACGTCTCAGTATGAAACGATAACAAAAATCATCAAAGAACGGAAGTAATGTTATTACGCTTGAGTAAAAGTGAAAAAAAAACATGTACATGTGCGTGTATCTACAAGTATTTTAGCGCAATGAAATTTTAGCGGACGAGTAAAATGGGGGATAATTATCTATCTAGCACCATGCATAGCTGATGTTTGTAATCTCTAATTAACACCTTATGGATTATGACAACTCCGCTAAAAATAATTTCCGCCAAAAAAAAGTTCTTGCACAATACAAAATTGTGGGTCATATATGACAATGTTATTTAATTCTTTTCACATTTATTTATTTGTAAATAATGATGGACTTGGTACGGCTGTTGCCGTCGTTTTTCAGGGAGATAATGAGTTTGATACCACGAGATAATGACACCGTTACAGTACTTTCAATGTAATTACTTGACAAATTTTGAAAACTCCACATTAATTTCTCCATTCAATATCCTAATTTCTTCCAACTTTTCTCTGGTTCGGTATATTGAAGGACTAAATGAGCAATATTCAACGATCAATTTGAATCATTTGTAAATGATACAAAGAAAAGTTATACAAGATCAAAGAAACGTCCTTCTTTAATACCGCTAACAAGAAAACTTAAGACCCCAAACCCTCATTATGTTCTATCGGTAATTGAACGAGGTGTTTACATAGCTATTTTTACTATTTTTTAATAAATAAAGTGAAGAAAAAGTGAAACTTTTGCTTTTAAATTAATTCAATTAATTCGCTTTGCTATAAATTAAAAACGAAAGGTTGCACTATAAAGTATGTGCAGTCTTTTTCGACATGTCCATTTCTCATTTTCATATTCGCTTTAATATCTGCTGATATATATATGTATTTCCCATCATGCAATGCAAAGGGAAATGTATTGAAATCAGCATCATTGCTTTTTTTCAGATCCCTATAAACACCTCGTTTAACGAAATGAAACTTAAAATTCATTATATTTCCACTGTTTTGATTTAATTCTTTCAAATTCATCTCGTTATATATGTCAAGTAATATTTGATACCAATACATGTATATTGTTTTAACTAACATTACAAACCCAAATGAATAAATAAAGAATAAGTATATAATTAAGATGAATAGATAAAAGCAAAACCTAGCTCTTTATAAGTTATATTTTTTAAACGTTAGTCAATATATCTCCTAGATATTTTGGTACGTGTGATCAACCTTTATCTACATGTCATACCAAATTTTTCTGTATTCGAATTCATTTTAAAATTATGAAATATATCAAGGATTAAACATTAAGTGAAATAATTTCTCTAATCCTGAATTTAACATATACTTGAAAAAATAATTGGTATTTCAAAGTATTCACATGAATTGACACTTGGGAATGTACATTTTGTGCCTAAAATATTTACTTTCATTACAAAGTCAGTTACTTTTAATATTCACTTCACTTCTAGAAACTCCTTTATTTCAAATGAACCAAATTTCATACTTTCTGTGGAAAAAGAAAAGAAAAGGGGGGAAAAAGAGAAAGAAATAAAGAATAGTTACCATCGCTGACTGGTAAAATATAGGATATTGATTAACATAGTGGTATTTTTTTAATATTTACGGATAAAGCTTTAAAAAACTTTAAAAAACATTTACCAATCAAATGAAGTAAAATCTACAGGAGATATACACTGGTTAAGGTTAGATTTCAGGTCAGAATCCCTCGGAGTGACCCATCTGTTTTTCTGCTGTCAACATGGCAAGAGTTTTGGCGGGGACAAAAACGCGCTCTCCTCTCAAGTGTCCTGCTCCACGATGTGAAGATGAAATTATCTGAACAACTAAACATGCTTAAGTAGGAGAAAGGCATATAGAATAAAATCAAAGAAACAAGCCTTAATTGACAGAACAGTAATATAAAAGTGACTTTGAAAATCAATTGCTGCCATCACCTGTCTTGGTCGCCCTCGCGGGTACAAGTCAACAAGCCTTGATTCTTCGTGAAATATGGGCACTGGGTAGCTCATGCAATTAGGATAAGTGTAAAAATCTGGAAAATTCCCCCTAGAAATATGTTGGCACTGAAATATTTTCCGCATCTTCATTATCACTGAGCCATAATCCCTCCACAGGAAACCTCATTACTAAAGGAATATTCATGCCGGTAAGGACCAACTTAGCTAATATATTCAATCCGGATTTTTCCGTACTATCGCCCAAGATTGGCTGCATCGATTTGATTGACGGGATGCTGGGGAGGCTGTAACAATACGAAGGGCGGTGTTAAGGCATGTATCTGTACAAAGGCAAATAAATTAATATTATCAAATACTCGACATATAAAGATTTCAAAACATTGCAAATTGAATAGTTAATAATGTGATGCACCGATAACTGTTTTCCTTTGACTTACTAGGAGAAAGTTGTACGTAGTATCGAAAATAAAGAAGTTTAGCTTCTCTGCGTGACTGAGAATAAGCATTTTTCAAAGTTAAAAGAGAGATTTCCTCTAAGTAGTGAAAACTAATCGTGAATAGCTGCACAGGAACATAGAATAAAACTATGATGAATTTTGCGCATCACCCTTCTTACGCGGCAGCGGCTTTGGGAATTTCAGGAACTCTGGGTTTGCCCACAGCAAATTTCCCGCCAAATTCCCTCCCCTCGGTGTCGGAGGGGCAGCGTGAGCGTTCCCTACCCCAAAGGACACCATTCGCTATCCAAGAATTATTAGGACTTGGTAATCAGGAAAGTGAAAGGACACGTGTGACGCAAAGTGACGCTCTGATCAGTGCCTCCCCGTACTTGACGCCATCCCTGGCTGGTTCCCTTACAGCTCCCCGGGGGTCGGGGATCAAAGACGTCTCGGTGACATCTAGTCTGTCCTACTCCACGTGGCGATCATCCTTTATCAACGCCCTGAATTCAACAGCGCACTCTATGTTCAACATCGGTGGTCCTCAGAACTCGGTGCTTGGCAAAAATGACATAAAATCTGGTAAGTATTTTATATGAAATAAGCTAAATAAGAATTATTTCTGGGTGTCTAAGTATATATTTCAGATTTGTATTCATACATATATATATTATTAGACTGAATAAGAAAAAAGGACTAGAGAACTAATTAAAGAAAAGAAGCAAAGAATGGGTAACATGGCAATGATTTTTAAAATAGGTTATTTGATGATTGTTTAATTATACACTTGAAATCATTCTATTTCAAACAAAAAAAAAAAAGATCCTCTGAATTTGAATACTTGTTTTCGGAATTTGAAATATTCGTTGTCAAGTACATACAAAATACTGATAAATGCATAACGTACATCAATTTATAGAAACACTTATACACGAGTAATTACATTATCATTGACAGTCAGTTTAGACACGTAAAAATAAGTCGATTCTCTGTTTGATTTTCTGACATGCTTATAAACATGCCCCGCACGTGTAAAACTCTCTGATTGACCATTAGTGGACATCCCAGGGTTAATCCACATTGCTGTAAATCCTATCTTCTCTACCATTGTTATATATCTGACCATCTCACGTCAAGGAAGACGACCCGCAACTTGTACAAATAAACATACAACAGAGGAAGTAAATAAATAACTAATATTCATTTTTTGTCTTGCTTTAATGAGCAGATTGGGGGCTTGGGTATATTTAAAACGACAAATATCGAACGGAAAAGGGAAACAAATTAAACATAAAAATTAATAGATACTTACTACATGCATTTAGACTGTTTATTTCATTTGGGGGGGGGGGGGGGGGAGGATGGATAGATTAATCTAGAGAAAAAAAACTTTGCAGGAATTACTCCATTTTCTCTTCTGAAATTTTCTAAAAAGAGAATTTAAATATTCATCAATTAGCCTAAAATATATACACAATTCACTTTCATGGAAGCAATTTATGAATTAACAAAACTCCAATCTTTCAGTCTTTTGATGACAAATTCTTGAATTATTGACTAGACTTTTTCCCGCTAATTTCTAAATTGACGCCCTGAAAGTCCCATTAGATTATAGCATTTTACCGCGTTTTACCTCGGGCAAAGAAAGCGTTCAGGTGAATTAAACGCTCTTTACACCCAAACTATTGAAAACTTAATTTGTTAATACTGAAAATTCAAACCGTTATAACTCTGTGGTCATTGTTATTTTATGGGAGGAAACGCCCCTGGGACGATGAGCGGGGCAATGAGCTCTCATTAAAACAATACCTGGAGTCTATATAAACCAATTGTCCTAATGTATAAAGATTTCACATACGTCTTTTCACGTGCCTGTCGCATAAATGCTCGTGCTTGTCGCCGGAAAGCATCGATAAATCACGCCTCAGTTAATAATATGGTGATTCAAACGCTTGGGTGATGAAGCTACCGGAAGGTGCAATAATAACTTTATTATTAGTAATTAATTATACGATCCAGTATCAGAATAAAATCGACACGGAGTAAAATGAGAGTGAATTAACTATTACCGGTATGTGTCTCATTTGGATTCCGCCGAGTTTCAGTTTGAGTAAATAAAATCCGTTTCTATCAGTGTTTTAATCGGGATATTTTACATTTTATCCGAAATTAATGTCAAGAGTGGTCAAATTAGTTTCCGTTTATCTGATATTTTCAATTTACAAGCAAATTAGAGTTCCTTTATTAGTTTGTCTCAATGACTTTCATTTAACGGTATCGGTTAGACGGATTGTCATTCCCCGGTTTGTCCCAGAGATGTTTACGTGTATTTCATTGTATAGCTATCGACTTTTACAAACTTTCCCTATTTGTAATTCCATTAGCATTTCCTTGTAATTCTAGGATTTTTGTTGAGTTATACTAAGTACTGATTATCTATTTATGCAGCGATTTATTTGCTCCTATGGTTTTGAAATACTGTTTCCGCAACTGTATTCATTTTGGTTTTTTCTTCATTCAATTTTTATTTGCTTTCAAAGATTATCTGCTAAATTTAACTGAAAACAACATTTAGTTTTGCTATTATATTTGAAATATTCAAAAAGTATTAGAAAACAGATTGACATATTTCTTTATTTACAGGGAAGGCATGATATAAAACATAAACATTCTAAAGTGTTGTATTTATTTATTAGAAAACAGTTTTTGTTGACGTTAAAACATAAGAATATTTTGTCTTGTACAGTGTAGTAAACAATTTCTTTCTTTTAAAACAGGGGAAAGTAATAAGGATACGTATGTAGGAATCAGTGATTCAAAGTCAAACACAAACGCGTTTACTCTTATTTTGGAAAGATTCAGATCTCAGTTTTCTTGTAACTCTATGCAAAATCTGTATTTCATTTATCTTGTACTTTTGTACTACTTGGGTTGTGTCACGTCTTCTTGCAAATACATGTATCTATATGGAAATAAGATTCTTGAATTTGAATGACCAAAATTCATATGAAAAAAATGAGTTCCTTTCTGAATGAATTGATAAATGTTAAACATCTTCAAATTCAATAGCATCATTCAAGATCAGATAAATTTGCAGCATGGACCAGACATGCACGTTTCGGGTATTTAACCCTCTTCAGTGATCCTCAGTCTAAGCAATGTGATATTACCAAAGAGTGTGAAAATCATTATGTCCCAAAATTTACCGAAAGACGTAGCAGAATGGATGGAACATGATGCTACAGGACCCATGTTTTAGAAATTTCAAGATGTTTTGATTACAGAAATTTTCGAATGCATTGAAAAGACGATCAGCCGAAGTTACATGTTCCTTCAGGGACTCCTGGTCCACCAGCAGTGACACTCACCAAGTGGTACAAATGTTAAACGTCTTCCAATTCAATAGCATCATTTAAGATCAGATAAATTTGCAGCATGGACTAGACATGCATGTTTCGGGTACTTAACCCTCGTCAGTGACAATGTAATATTACCAAAGAGTGTGTAAATTATTATGTCCCAAAATTTACCGAAAGACGAAGCAGGATTGGTTGGATATGATGAACCACTAACGAAAATATGAACTGAAGAGATTTCATTATTTCTGTTTCTTTCAAATAGACAATAAATAATAAAATTATAAACCAAATAAATAAGTAAATGAAGTGAATAGGTAAATAAATACCCTTCATAAATTAAGTCGATGAGGAAAATTTAACTTATTCGCTAAAACCTCACAAAAAATATGAGGGAACAATTTACAAACGCCTTTTGTTCAGTCTGAAAAATTGGTAGATTTAGCTAGACTTGTTCTTTGTTTTATTATTACCATAGCTCATACTCATGTTATCGATAATGTTCTTTAGCATAAAGCCATTCCTTTTTCCTCTGCCTTGTATCTCTTGCTGGTAGGTTTTGAAGCTCAAAACCATGGAAAGAAACGAAATTAATGAAATTTCTTCGTAAATTCTGCAATATAACGGTAGTAACAATGCCTCTAGCCAATATTTTTCATATGAAACGTCTTGATAATATTTTCTTTTAAATAAATAGTATGGTAAGGATATCTATTTTTAATGCTTGTTTGTTCTCTGAGATGGCCGGAATGTTTTTTTTTTTCAATTTCGAAAGTACGCAAAACAGAATAAAAAGAAATGATCGCGACCTAAGAAAATAAAGAAAAATATGAAAACGGTAAAGATAAAAGTTCAACTATTCATTCAGGATATATACACTACTCTAGGCATTCACATTTTCATTTGCAAAAAGAATACAGAGGGGAAATATTTTGGAATGAAAATGAAAATCAAGGTGAAGAGGCAATAAGTATTTGGGACTTGGTTCCATGTCCAATTTCTAACGCTGCTAATATTGTACGTTTCTTTTTTTTTTTTTAATATTGATATTATTTCAATAATTGTATTTCTCAATCTTGAATATAAAGGTTTGGATCAAACGTTCCCAGACAAGTCTGGTATAGAAAACGTGGAATCGTCGTCTATAGGAAAGAAAAAGAAGAAGAAACGAAGACACAGGTAACTATCAACTGCTCTTCTTTTTATTCTATAGATAGGCCAGCATAACGTGTTGGAGAACAAGCAAAGGAGTTCTTCTTGTTCAATTAACGAGAATTCTAATTTAAAATTGTTTTGTTTACAAATAATATAGATCCATGTATAAAATGCATCAGAATTCTTTCGTTTTCTCTTGTTACTTGAAGATGTTTTAAAAAATCCCCCTTTTTCGCATAAATAGATAATGAAAAGAAAAGAAACTTAAAAAAAGAAAAGAAAAGTAAAAGATAACCAATTAATACCCCATAAAATTTCATGTAACATGTAAATAAATAAATAAATAATGATAATAATAATAATAATAATAATAATAAAACCCAAGGATATGCGTAACCTACATGTAGATGTAATTCATGATGTTGCTGAATGTCTGTTTAAGTTCTGATTAAGACTTCATATGCGTCATGACTAAGTTGGAATTCTTCTACACCACGTACGCAACCAGAGTCGAATGTGGATGTATAAATACGTTAGAAAATAATAATTATTACGCATCGGTTCTCTTTACTTTTCTTCATATCTTAACGGAGTCTTTGCTTGCTTAGTTTGTCTGCTGGTCCACTTTATCTCATTGTCGTTATTTGCTGATGTGGTTAGGGGACGACCATTTGATCCTGAGGGGGGAGGGGATTTTTCATGCTGACAAGCAAAAAAAAAAAAAAAAAAAAAAAAAAAAAAAAAAAAAAAAAAAAAAAAACCAAAAACAAAACAAAAATATATGCACACTCACAAACACACACCCTCCCTGGTAATGTCAACTATATATGCCATCAATTATTTACAATGTGCAAGACTATCACCTGCAGATTCTGAATTGAGTTTTTACAGCACATTTGGAAAGGGGTATGCCAAGAAAGTTTTTGTCATATGTCGAGTACAAAAGTAAGGTAGTTGAAGTGTAATGTGCTATAGAATTTTTTATGAGACTTGAAGCTTATCATATTTGATAAACTGCCAGCCCCCCCCCCCCCCCTCAGGATTAAATGGTCGTCCCCATACTTTGTGTATCCGTTATTTGTTTCGGATTTTGTGCGTGTATTCCGCTATGGTCTGTTTGAGAAACAATTATCATTTTTCGGATATTTAATTCAGGAAGGTGTCGTGCTCATCGGGAGATATCGGAATGCTGGTCCCGACCCTGGTTCTTTAGGGTTTGTCGGATGTGTGGACGGATTTACTTGGACAGACTTCTCTTTGTTATCAGTGAACTGTCTGTAGGGGTGAGGTTTCCGTTTGAGTTACAGACATTGGATGGAATGACGTCCCGGATTAACTATTAACGGAAAAGAAAACCGATATGGTAGTTAATTAGAATTGATTTCCGGAAAAGGCCGCTTAGATCTCTATCACCTATGGCTAATTTTTGCGTGTCATATAAGATTTCATCATTAAGGATATCTTTTCCTTCCCCTTTCTTCGCTGATGTACATGTCACCAGATTGTAGAAGTTTGCTTGTGAATATATGTAAAAGTTCATTTTGAAGATTGTATTCTTAGAAACTAAATGTCTTCATCAGCATAATGAAAAAAAAAACTTGAAAAAAAAAAAAATCGATGAGATAAATGAAATGTTGAATGAAGTTTGTATTTCTTTGATGGAAATCAACATTCTGGTAATTTCCATGTTATATTCCGTATTCTTGGTGCTGATCGTGTCCGTGATGGGTTTCCTGTCACCTACATCGCGTGTTCGTGCCTAATGCTTTCCCTATCATTCTTTAGCGTTGGATAGGTCCGTAGAGACACTTTAATTAATATCGACAAATTTATTAGCATTTTACGCATTTACATGCCATTTTACAAAGATGTATTAGCCTGGTAAACATAAAAGTTAATACCGACAGGCAATTAATAAATTGCGTGGAGCTTTCGGCTTTCACGGAGCGTATGGAAATGAGAGCCGATCTTGTACAAAGGGAATCTACAACAACTAACCTTTTTGGCATTTTATTTGATTCTAGTAATGGAAGATTAGCTTGTTTATCAATCGAGGGACAAGATAGTTCTAATTCGAGCTAATTTGTTATTCCGTTTAATCAATATAACGTAAGGTCTGCGTCAGGACTCCTATGAGAGTTCCCTATTTGTCTCTCTTCCATGACATTCCTCCTCTTATTACCAACGTGTCATCATAACACAAATGAAAATGTTTCACACCAAATCACTTCTTCTCAGATGAAGAGCTTCTTTGAGTTGAAAAGAATTTCCTTACGACAAGACAGCAATCGAATTAGGAAAGGATTTTGATCAGTAGTAAATTTCGAGCCATTCTTTCTATAGCTGATGCCAAAATGAATGAAATTTAATTGCGATACAACTAAATTGCTCTTTGATACAAATTGCCGATGTTTAACTTTTTTAAATGAATGCTTCAACGAGCCGTCATCGAAATCGACAGTTTGACCGTTGTCGGGTGTTGTTGAAGGTTTTTGTCTTTTCGGTTTCTTTTTAAAATTGTCCTATAAAATATATAAAGTTGCTTTTCATCGCAATCGCCAGACTGTCATCAAAAGGAACTGGAAAAGGCAAAACAATGTCACAAAGGTGTATCCACATAAACATCTTCAGAGAACATGTGGTTTGTTTTGAGCTTTGCAATTTGCTTATGAAATGTTTGTTCTTTTATAAATTGTTCAGTCTAAGAATACCCCTCCCCCCCCAAAAAAAAGCCCAAGTTTTGACTGATTGAAAAGAATCCTAATTATAACATATAAGTATAATATTTATTACGATATAAGTATAAGATTTCTTACCAAGTGTTTTATCTTTCCATATAAGGACAATATTCACCAGCTATCAACTGGAAGAGCTAGAGAAGGCGTTTAAGGACGCTCATTACCCGGATGTATATGCCAGGGAGGTTTTGGCACTGAAGACCGGACTTCCCGAGGATCGCATACAGGTACGACTACATTCAAATGGTTTACAGTATTTTCAATTATAAGGAATTTTCGGTTGAAGATGAATCATTGTGGTTAGAATATTTTGATGGTTGAAGTATTTTCGATGGTTAGAGTATTTCCGATAATCAGGGTGTTCCGATAGTTAATTGAAGTAAGTATGGTTAGGGTATTTCAAATGGAATGAGTATTTTCAACGGTTAGAATATTGTCATTGGTTAGAATATCTTCAATGGTGAAGTGTCTTGAAGGGTCAGAATATTTTCAAATATGGTGAAGTATTTTCGATGGTTAAAGTATTTTTGGAGGTTAGAATAGTGTGTTCTCACATAGCCATATATTTCCTCCATTTGATAGAGTTATCTCCAACCTTGGACTTTATCCATCTCTGCTATGTTAAAATTGCTCTACTTAAGCAACTTTTCTGAAGTTTTCACATCGTATACATCAATGTCTGATGAGAATTACAAACAAGACAATATTTTTAAAGAATAGTCAGGTTAGTCATGAAATCTCTCCTGAAAATTTATTTATAAACTTTTATAAATCTCA
Organism: Pinctada fucata; assembly: GCA_028142955.1. Taxonomy (NCBI): domain Eukaryota; kingdom Metazoa; phylum Mollusca; class Bivalvia; order Pterioida; family Pteriidae; genus Pinctada; species Pinctada fucata. Next base: position 61,666,401 of record AP027107.1, on the reverse strand, counting down.
ACGTTTTGCATGATAGAAATGGATAAAGTCCGAGAGTTGTAATCCAATATGGCGATTAATTTGGAGGTATGACATCATCATGGGAACACAAAGGTGAAATACTTTGTATGGTAAGGACATTTTCGATGGTTAGAGTATTTCCGAAGGTTTTAGATAATGTCAATGGTTAGAGCATATTCTATATATATGACATAGAAAGAGATAAACCTCATTGTTTAGTGTACCGTTCATTTATGAAGGGCAACATGAACAAAGAAAATAGGTATGCAAGTAGATTAATAAATGAAAAAAAGAAAAAACTGGGAAAGAGACTTGAATAAAGAGAATAGTGAAAATGTACAATAAACACAGGTGCAATAGAATACATTACTACAAAAGTGACAAAACAAAAATTAACATTAGATATTTTATGTACATTTTAAAACATAATACACATGGTACAAGAATTCAACAACTAATACCTAAATGGTTATGACTAAAATACAGAAATATATAGGGAATCATTAAGACATACACATGTGAAACAAAAATATCACAAAGAGGTAAAGCATGCATGTACATCAGCCCGACAGACACACAATAGCAAAGGAAATGCTACTCTTGAAAGCCACATGAAATATACATAAGCATGGCGCTGGACAAGACAGAAATGCTGAACTTTTACGATAAAAACACAAAACGCACAATGCAAGGAATCTTAAACACAAGTTGTTTGAATGCTACAAGCAGAAAAGATACCAGTAAATATATAACAAGCAAATTTACATCAAGAAACCAGGAACTAAATATGCAAATACAACGTTTGCAACTGCTTCTACGTAAAATGTACTTACATCGGGAATCACTGACCGTAACCAAAATACTTACAAGTCAGAAATACAAAACACATAGAGTAGAAAATGAACAACAAAACAAAGAGAGTAGAAAATGAACAACAAAACACAGAGAGTAGAAAATGAACAACAAAACACAGAGTAGAAAATAAACAGGGAGTAGACAATGAAGAAAATGAACAACAAAAGACAGAGAGTAGAAAATGAACAACAAATCACAGAGAGTAGAAAATGAACAACAAAACACAGAGAGTACAAAATGAACAACAAAACAGGCACAATAAAAGAATGAAACCATTATAAAAATAGTAGTATATGTAAGTAAGACAAACATTCTGAACAATGCAACAACGAATTTGTTTAAGTTTAAGAATCTAAATATGAAAAAAACTCCACCGAAACATTTTTATGTAAAAAGGCGTCTTTTAATTCCTACACCTAATACGTTGAGGTTACACTAAAGTAGGGAATGTGTAAGACACGTACAGTCTGCAACAAGGGCATTGTATCTGATTGTTATGTTAATCATGAAAAAATCGAAAATTATAGCTGAGTAAATAGAAAGCAGATATGATCAGGAATAATGGTCAACCTTTGAAAAGGATACAATGCATAATAGTCAATAATGCTATTTTTCTCGCAGTGCCATGCATTTCCTCTATTTACTTTTCATTCATGCAAAGTGCTTCACTTCTGGTAAATACGCATTTCTCTATGATTATCCAACCGCGGAGTGATACAACATTTTATTACACTTTGCTTAAAAATTAGATAAACACGGACTCGTGCTAAAATCACGAAAGCCTCCAACAAGAACAAAACATCCAACAGAAAAAAATCATTGCCGGATTTCTCCGGACAATTCCAAATCACCTACTTAAACCGGTCGCTGGAGACAGCTTTATCATACGACGAAATTTCCATTGAAAATATTTCAAACGAGAAGAAAAATGGTGACAGCGGATTTTCATTTATCTAATAGATTAGCTGTATTCTCCTGTGTATCTTATTTCAATTATGTGATTTCAATTAATAGATTTGTCAGAGCTAATGCAATTTAATCTGTCGTGACCATTTTCAATTAAAAGCTAATTGCTCAGAACTTCAGAGTACTCGGCAGTCGAACGTAATCATATTGCATTTCGCTTCCGTAAAAATCCGGTTTTGGAAGCAAATAGATAAAATGCGATTTAGATGGCGTTCTGAATGCTGCGTTGAATCGTAGTGGCATTTAGCTCAATGGGGTGTGTCAAAAGTCACTTAGACTCTATGATCCTATTCTACTGTAAATTTGGTCTTTACTCTCTGATAATTCCATGGTATCAAATCTCACTTTGTGTAAATTACTCAGTTAGAGTTTGTTCGCTCCATGAGATACTAAATGACGAATTCTATAGATTAGCAAATAGAATGTCTAGTAATCGAATCAAAGGACGATATAGTTTGGTAGACTTCCTATCGTTAGGGCAGTCATCGAATTGGATCATAGTGGTAATAAGACATAACTGAAGTATACATGCTCGGTAATCTGTATATTACACAAATTCAGGTAATAATTTCACATAATGAAGAAAAAACCCCAAACCAACCATGTCTCTATTACAATGACCAAATCAAGACAGTAAACACAAGGCAAGTTAAAAAGAAGTGCGTAAGTTGGTTAACGGGACAACGGAACCTATTTTGAATGAATTCAGATGCATAAAAGTACTTGTAGCGGAAGACGCTACAGCAATGCAACAAACAGTGCACACAAGACGAAACAACTTAAACAAACAACAGCGAACAAGGAGACAAACACATCACACACAAAATGGACAAACAAATAAAGTGATACACCGAAACATGAATGACATACACACAAAGGGAACAAGGAGACATACAACACATACACATCACGCACTAAATGGACAAACAAATAAAGTAGACACACCAAATCATGAAACATGAATGACATTGCATGAATTAAGAGAGGAACATCCGACACAGAATGTGACGGCCATCTGATCTGTAATAACGAGTTGTGTAGTCGTCCTGATTACATGTACATAACCCATCCACTTATCCGAATACACAGAAAATTTCCAAATAAATATTGACAAATTTTCAGATTGTATTCTAATAAATATGATGTCATATTCGAAACGTTGCATAACCATGGGACCATTAGCTGGTTATCATGGAAACATGTACATGTATCTGTACCTATAATAAAGGATCATTACTATATAAAAATCGCGTAGGTTTTTTTGTGCAGAATCTGATTGACCGAACCCTTATGTCACCTGCAATTTACAATATACATAGAATTAAGGCAAAACAGAAAACATTCAACAAAAATTGATTTGGTTGACCAAAATTCTCAAAGTATTCGCTCGCCCTTATGGTAACGCGTATACACATATCTTATTGAGAAAATATGCTGAATCAAAGAATGAGAATGTACTACTATGCTTTCAAAAATTTTCGTCCCCTCGCAGACAGAGTTGCTGCGGAGATGCTGGATATCGTCATTTAAATTTTTTTTCGACTCCAAGTAGACGTATATGTTATACTCAATTTTTGTTTATAAGTTAAATTTATTGAAAATATTTTTCGTAAATCAGGTAACGATAAAGCATCAACAAGGCGGCGTAACCACGGGAAATCCGACATTTCCGGTTTTAAACGAGACGTTTCGCTCTGATTGCTTTTCTCGTCTCGGGTGGTTTCGTACTGTCAGAAGTCGGAATATGTTTGTTTTTTCTTTTTATTTTAAGCTAGCCTAAACATTATTCTTACAAAATAAAAATGAATTATAAAGAACCATATTTTTTTAAAGAACCATATTTTAATCTCCCCCCCCCCTCTTAAAATGTTCATCTGCTGGTCTAGATCAATTTTACAAATGCTTCCGTGTTTCCACTCGCCTTATGCATGTACTACCTTTTTTGGCAATCATCAAACAGAAAGTTTTGTAAGATAAGATAAACCATCATAGTCAAAATAAAAAAGATAGATTTTTTTTTTCATTTTAGATAATCATATCTATTTTCTCTCCGCTCGCACAAAAAGGCTTTGCCTTGATTCAAATTAATATGATCAAGTTTCTGAAAGGCATGCAGTTGTCCAACAAAATTTTATCGCAACTTCTATCATGATTCCATTTTTGGATTCACCGTCCTAGAGGTTTTTGTCACGACAAGAAGTTATCGTGTTATACTTTTAGTATAGCCTCAGGTGAATCCCAAAATATAATCATGATATTTATGAAAATGGTTAATAAGCCAAAAAAAAAAAAAAAAAAAAAAAAAAAATGGAGATACGTCATCACAGTTGGTCATTATGCGAGGGTTCTTATCGAAGCGCATCTTTGTCTAAGTCGTGTTCTGTTTCCTTGTGTAGATTTTATATATTTGGCTTTGCTATACATTAATATATATTCACTGAAAGTCACATGTGTACTTTAGTTACGTCCCTTTAGCGCATCTATTGCGCGCAGTTTGAACATTTGGTTTTAGCATAATTATGCTTAAATTTTCTTTCTGTTTCTGAATTCGTTCTTTCGATGATACATCGCCTGAATTACTATCAAGGATGTTCGCATTGGCCTATTAATTTATACCAGCCGAATGATTGCAAATCATGCAAAAATGAGAAACGAGAATTTTCTAATGATAAATTCTAAACAAGACAAATTTCTTAACCATTAGGTAGTTTTGATTTAGTTACTAGCATGGAAATTAAGAAATTAGGGAGCACCACTGCATGTAAATTAATGAGAAGTTTGCAGTCAACAGCCTGAACAACATTTCGTTAGTTATTTTATTTCTCTAATTACTACATAATTAGATTTGTACACGCACTCTATTCGGAAAAAGTCATAGAGGAAATTCGGACTAATTGGTTTAGTATCGTGGGTCTGGATACCGCCCACCGGGATCCACCAGTCCGCCGATGACTCGCAAACCGATCTCAACGAGCCGCAAACGCCGGGCACGGACGTTCATCGCACGTGCATCAAGATCAATTAATAAGTTTCTAATTTGAAAACGGAAAATTTAAAAGACATTTGCGCGGAAGACACCATCTAATGCAATTACTCTAATAATTAGGCTGTCAAACGTTATTTTTGAGATATAATAGATTACCTTTGGACACAATAAGCAGGCGTGAGGGACCGGTGTCTATGCTTTACACATCACTTCATATATTTTTCATAACGGCACACATTGGTTACAAAAGATAACACTTGCTGTTTCCATTATAGTCGTATTTAGTTTTCGTTCAAGTTTTCAATTCAATCCGCTCGTAGACTGATGTATGATGGCAGAAAATTGTTGAATTTCTTAACGAATAAAGGATTAATGAATGGTTTATGAAATAAATTATCTCATAAAATATCAATGGAAATTTTTAAATTGGTGATTGCAATACTCTCTTTTTAAACTCTCATTCTGTCTTTCCAAACTCATAATATGTAGAAACTTGAACCGACTACAATTTGACATTGGTACAAATGGTCTGAAATATTTGACAAAGTAAGGGATCATCGATGCTGGTCATAGTTCCGAAATATTGTTTTCGTAAAGGTGTATCTGCCCATGAATGACCTGAATTTATTCACAAATTGGCAATAAAGATAGATAAAAAATAAACTGCTTCATATTAGTTTGTATCTTTATGATTTTCAGACCCATTTCCTTGCTTGATCATGACTAATAGCGAGCGGAGCTCGCTGCAAAGGCCCGAAGGGCCTTTGCGAGCGAAGCTCGCCCTTATGGTAACGCGTATACACATATCTTATTGAGAAAATATGCTGAATCAAAGAATGAGACTGTACTACTATGCTTTCAAAAACTTTCGTCCCCTCGCAGACAGAGTTGCTGCGGAGATGCTGGATATTGCCATTTAAATTTTTTTTCGACTCCAAGCAGACGTATATGTTATACTCAATTTTTGTTTATAAGTTAAATTTATTGAAAATGTTTTTCGTAAATCAGGTAACGATAAAGCAACAACAAGGTGGCGTAACCACGGGAAATCCGACATTTCCGGTTTTAAACGAGACGTTTCGCTCTGATTGCTTTTCTCGTTTCGGGTGGTTTCGTACTGTCAGAAGTCGGAATATGTTTGTTTTTTCTTTTGTTCTTAAGAAATTTATTTTCAGCTAGCCTAAACATTATTCTTACAAAATAAAAATGAATTATATAGAACCATATTTTTAAAGAACCATATTTTAAGCCCCCCACCCCCCTTAAAATGTTCATCTGCTGGTCTAGATCAATTTTACAAATGCTTCCGTGTTTCCACTCGCCTTATACTACCTTTTTTGGCAATCATCAAAAAGAAAGTTTTGTAAGATAAGAAGATAAACCATCATAGTCAAAATAAAAAAGAAAGATCTTTTTCTTATTTTATATAATCATATCTATTTTCTCTCCGCTCGTACAAAAAGGCTTTGCCTTGATTCATATTAACTGTCAATGGTTGTCAATAAGAATAAATGCTACAATTTGCAATAGAATTTATTCTCTCAAGGCTGAATTCTTCAATTTTAGGTATGGTTTCAAAATCGACGTGCGAAATGGCGAAAAACCGAAAAGACCTGGGGAAGAAGTAGTATAATGGCTGAATACGGTCTGTATGGAGCAATGGTTCGACATTCACTTCCGCTTCCGGAAACAATATTAAAGAGCGCAAAGGACGGCATTATGGAGTCGTGTGCACCTTGGCTGCTTAGTAAGTTTTTTTTAAAAATAAAATATGTATCTTTTATAAAATTCTATGAAATAGAATTGAATCATTCTGGACTAAAAGTTTGTTTTAAAGGATACGTTAGGGAAATGCAATGAAAGACTTTGAATATTTAATGAATTTGAAACATCTATAAATTCATTATAATTATGGTAAAAAAGAAACTGCTGTAATGTATGATTTTATTACGTTTCATCCTATAGTATTAGTAAGACATCACACATTCACTAATTCAGGTTTTCCGATTTCAACCTCGACAGGCATGCATAAAAAATCCCTGGAGGCCGCGGAGAAGCTAAAGGACGTCAAAGAGGACGATGGCGCATCGGATACGTCATCACCGGATTCTAAAAATAAAGAAGACAGACGCTCGGAAAGTATTGCCACACTACGTGCAAAGGCACAAGAGCACAGTGCAAAATATGTATCCGAAGATTCAGACAGAGACAATTCGGAAAACACAAGTTATATGACTCACTCTGTAATGAATTCGTACCACAGTCGCTTCGAAGAGCCACGAAAAGAAGATGAATATAGTCAGAGTCAAGAGGAAATCGATGTTGTTTAATTTTGACAGTTATTATGTTGATAATTTATTGTAAATATTATGTAAAAATAATCATCAGCATGTCTATTTAATATTGTTTGTTGATATGACTTGTGTCACAGATAACTATTAAACTGTAAAACTGGCATGGAACGTCATTGAGAATTTTCTCACAACTATTTTTGTGAGGACTTCGTTGGTATCTTATTTGCAAATAATTACAAGAATCTGACTTCATTGCAAAAAGGAAAATATACCCAACAAGACTTGCACACACTCCGGCACATGCTTACTTTTGAAACTGCTTTCAATTGTAGTGAAATCATGTTAGTTTTGGTCAATAAAAATTCTTGAGACGCATTCAAAACAAATTCAAATCTATTTATCTTCAAACTATATAATCGGTGTGTTCCCATTTCGCCTTAACTGAGAATTTCAGGTAGAAAAAATTACACGTCTTAAACAGAAAAAATAACGCATACAAGTCATGAACTCTTTCTGAACAACGTAGGCCTTGTCTTCCCTCTATATAACATTAATGCACGATTTGGTGACTCTTCCTAAAGTTGTTGTAATTCCAATGAGTACTAACTGTGCTACTTAAGGATTTGCTTTTATACACGCATGAGAAAGATTCCTTTTGCAAAACTACGAACAAGATACATGTATTCTATGACTTAAAATGTTAATTTGGCACCTCATGGTGTCTGAATGATAATCTAAATATTGATGAAACAAGAGTGTATATCAAATACAGCTAAAACCCACCTTCATGATTCATGTAAAGATATGCATGTTTAATGGGAATGTCACAGATTATTTTATCATACGATATTTACTTTTCACAGCTCATCACAGACTACAACATTTCACAGCTCAGCTCATCAAATACGCTATCTAAAACTGACTCTCGTATCTTTGATTTTCGTAACAACAATGACGACAGGACTGAACAACGGACACTTTCAGAATTCTGTTAGAGGAGACTGGGCCCTGATTCCTTGTCCTAAATATATAATCAAAGGACTGAAGGTCCTGAGCGATACTTCTTTTCAAAATTTATAGTCAGCAGATGAATGTTGAATCATTTTATTGTTTAGGTATTTTAATGATGATGATTTTTTACATAGGATTTGAAGCTTAATAATAAAAATAAATTCTTCATTTCTATGTGCTAAATGTGTTCTATAAACAGCACAAACTGTTTATATTTACTAGAAGTGGTATACATAAATTTCATTTTTTTTCTCATGACTTAAACCTGGAGCAGTGAGACCATGCATGCATGTCTTTTAAAATTACTAACAGTCTACCATATATTTAATAAAAATGCGCTTGCATGTACCAGTAGTTCCAGTGTAACTTTAAGTTTATTTTTGCTGGTAATTTCCAAAAATTCTCATTTCAATTTCAAGAATCTCCTATTTCGTTCAACAAGATCGTGCTTTGTTTCTACTTTCGTTTCTTATTGTTTCGTCTTAATATACTAGTAAGCCTAAGGAAGACAACTCTTATCAGAAGTAAAATGCACATATGTATTATTACGCCACCAACGTGCAGTGAAAGCAAAAATTGTATCGTTGATTTTTTGTGATGCATTTACTTTATATGAAATTGAATTTTTTTCAAGAAGGACAATATCCTTGTTCTTGCATTTTGCATGTGTCAGACAGCAAATTCTAAAATTAGAAAAAGCACTATATTTTGAGGTAGGTTGCAAAGCGGCGGTATCTCAATTGAAGCAGCTACCATAACAGTAAGAGACTTCCTGAAAGGAAGTATCTTAAAAAATTATGTATTTATAAGTTGGTCCGATACTTCTCGGATGATTGAATACGAGCTCGCTTCGGCCAGCAGAGAAGGAATTGTTTATCGTAACACGTTACTTTTAATGACCATTTACAGAGTTTTTGAGTTACTCTGGAGGCCTACGATTTATTGTCTTGTCTGTGATTTCCCCTTCGACGAGAGGAATTTTTTCATACAATAAGTGTGCGTCGTCAGTGACCACAATGTATACATGGGAAGGTTGTGTGTAATCCTGATAATAAGACTATGTCCTATTTACATACAGTGTAGAATACGTCCGTCGGCTCCGGTTATATATTGGCCTACTTTCTTCCATGCATTGTCCGTAGTGTTTCAAATATGTCTTTGCTTGGTTAGGGTATTTTTGTCCTTTTAGTATGAATACTGTCTTTTATATCGCTGTCACCGGCTGTTTATTGAAGAAAATGTTTCATTTTGTTCCGCTGTGCAATGCAATCATGGATGTGCTTGTTCTTGTCTGGCCACTGGGGAAGGGGACATAACTAATAGTTAGCATACACTACGTGTTAAAGTGAACTCCAATAAATGGGAGTATTAAGCACTTCCTGCTTGATACGAACATCCAAAACTTATGTTCTACAGATGCAGACAAGTCGAAGAATTAAGTAGGATCAGTCCTCTCGATTGTCATAACATGTCTTTTTGTAAGTCTCCAAAACGGATTACTCTACAGTGAGTGAACCGAACAGTAGGCCAGAACATCATCCATCTATTCCTAGCAATTCCAATAGAGATATTCTTCGTGTTTGTTGAAGACTGGCACAACCTTGTCTTTTTCCCGGTATTACGTACAGACAAGAATATAGTCGCAGAAACGACCATTTGGTTGGTTTGGGTGTGTTGGCCGCATATCTTTGTACTTGTTAAAATAAAGACAAAATCAGTAAAACTGGTGGATGCTCCCCGAACACATTAATTTTGATACCTAAAGTTTGATTTCCTGGGTGTCTTTGACCTTTAGAAACGATAATGAATTACCTTGACCTTTAACACTAATATGACCTAGAAGACTTTTTTATGAAAGCCCACATCATGCAGAACAGTTTGTGAAGTTTGACCAAATTATCCCCAAGAAGTAATGTGCAATACAGCCCAACCATTTGGGTACACAATTTTTCATTACTGCAAAAAAAAAAAAAAAAAAAAAAAAAAATAAATAAAAAAAAACATCACACAGGAATACAAATTACCTTGACCCTTAAGAATAACCTTAAGTGACCTTTGTCTCGAAGTGTCATTCCAGTAAACAATTGTGGGATATATGATGACATTCTAAAATAAAATATATATTCCCCTGATGTTATGTCCTTTGGTACACAATTTCTCATAAACACAATAATTTTAAAACCCGTATCTTGTTTAAAAGATTAAATTGTTTTCAATCATTATTCAAAATTTCAGACACTTTTGACAAAACACTGATTTTTGATAAATTAAAAAATTATTATTGCAAAAAAAAGCTAATTTAAGCTTGGAAATGACCTTGACCTTTGATGATTGACCATATGTGATCTTGGTCCTGAAGGGACTACCCTAATAAACGACTGAGGGTCTATGATGACATTGTCATAAGCAGCCTATAATTTACCTGGACTTATGTGTAACACCCCCCCCCCCCCTTTCGACACACAACCTTTTCATCAACGCAAAAAAAAAAAAAAAAAAAAAAAAAAAAAATTAAAACCCGTATCATATGTAAAAGATCTATCATTGTACAAAATTTCAGACTATCTTGACATAATACAGATTTTTAATTAATTTTTTTAATTGCAAAAAAAAAGAAGCTATTTTCAGCCTGGAAAAGATCTTGAACTTTGATGACTGACCTTTGTCCCAAAGGATCTATTCTAATGAACATTTGTGTGAAAAATGATCAAATTCTAATGTAGCATTTAGGAGATACCAGTTCGGACGGACGGACGGACAGACAGACGGACACGACGACGACCAAATGCTCCCCCGAAAATTTTCGGGGATATTGCGGGCCGTATACCATATACGTAAACAGCCTCCATATATATAGTATCGAGGTGCCATGTGTCTCAGTCTGACAGACAAGCTGGTTGTAACTGAAGATTGGAGTATGAGTTATCTTTCTTTCCATGGAAAAAAACAAAAAAGTGCCAAAAAAAAAAAAAACAAAACAAACTATTAAACCGAAAGAATTAAAACTAGAAGGCTTTAGAGAATATTTAGAATATCATATATGTATAGCATTGGAGTTTGAATATATATAATGAATATATAATATAAAGAACATGTTGATAACTAAATATAATTCAGTGAACGTCACATTATTATGTCATGAAATTTAAAGATCTTTCCAAATTCGTCTTCGTTCGGTCCTTAGGGAGCAACCATTTTATTTTTATGGGGGGGGGGGGGGGGGGGCAGGAAGACTTTTGCCGGCCGGAAAATTTTTTTCGGCCATTTTCAGAGCCGGAAATTTTTTTTTGCCGGCCCTTCGGGCCGGATTATTTTTTAAATAATTTTCCAATGTTGAAAATTACTCTAAAGTTTAAATAATTCAGCGTGATTTTTCAGCCATATTAAACATCAAAAACACAATGAGTTCATCTCTTGCCAGCAGGTCACTTCATTTTAATTTCTTGAATGGCATATGGTGCCTATAATCTGTTTACTAAAATGATACTCAACGGAGACAGGCTATATGGTGCTAATGACTTTTGAATTTTATATATTCACTCCAAATTGCGTAAAGTTTGTTCTATTTTTTATACTTTGTTTATGATACACAAAAAAGTGTTTATTTGGCAGTGGAAAGGTTGGAAGAGAGGGGGGAGGGCAATTTCATGATCCGGAAAAATTTTTTCGTCGGCCCTTCGGGCCGGAAAATTTTTTTCCCTAAAATTTCGATCCGGAAAATTTTTTTTGCAAAGTCTTCCTGCCCCCCCCCCCCCCCATAAAAATCAAATGGTTGCTCCCTTATTTGTCTCATTTTACGTGCTCAGCACGAGTCCCTGTCCACACTCTCAGAATAACTTGAGACCATCTACCTGTCCGCGGTAACTTATTAACTGATTAGGAAGTCCTCTATCTAATCGTGAGCATCCCATAATATAATTGGTCATTTGCTAAAATATTTGCTATTTTGCCGCTGGTTAGCCTGACAGCCTGGCGATAAGCTCTGGAAGGAGGTTGATAATGACTTATTACTTATGGTTATTAAGCCCCTATCTGCTGATTTCTGCCTCCGATCGATCACGGGCCCCTAGGAAAGCGAGGTAATTGCTAGATGTCCTCTTAGTAAATTGACGGAGCATACCGTCATCTCAGTGGATACCGCAAATGGAAGGTATATCATCAAAGCGTAAGGAAGGGGGCGTGGCAAAAAAAAAAAGTAGAAAAAAAAAGAAAAACCAACAACCATCCAAATATACAAAACTGCCACATTTCTGTACCTATTTTAAGAAGGGGGTGGGGGTAATGTGGGGGAACCAATGAGGGGGAACTGAAAATAAAAATGAAAACTAATTTTCATTGATGAAATTTTGTATATACATGTACTCCCATTCCAATAAAGAAAAAGATAATTTTTTTTCAAACAGAATATCCAAAAGTTTAAATTCTGATAAAGTCGAAATGACAACAATATCACTTCAAAATTAATCAAAAAGATTCTACCCAAATGCGGATCTAGAGGGTGTTTAGACTGATCAGGAACCCCTGCAATTCACCAAAAATGTTGATTTTTCTGGTATTTACATACCGGTATATTTTCTTAAAAATCTTTGTCTGTAACCTCCCCCCCCCACCCTGATGGGCTTGACCCCCCCCCTTTGGAAAAAAATTCTATATTTACCTATGTCTACATAAAAAATATATTTCCATGCGCATTATTTTTACTGATAATGCATTACGAACAACGCAAATAGAGTTTGGGTTTCTCCCAGGAGTTGGATTTATTATACTGGGTACATTGTACTTCAATAAAAAGAACTGATACTCGATGGATATTTATTGATGTTTGTTAAACGTCGTGAGATTGATAAAACTTAGTTAATAAAAAGAGTTGAATTAAGAAACACATTAAAAAAGGGGGAAAAATAAACAAATAAATGAATATTGATGTTTGTTAAACGTCGTGAAATTAATAAAACTAAGTTTTAAAAAAGTTGAACTAAGAAACACAATAAAAAACGGAATAAATAAATTAATATACTGAAACCAAATGTAATAAACGAAGAAAGCACTTATTTTTCCAAATTATTTTTTGTTCAAAAGCTTTCGTCGCGGGAATAAGAAATTTTCTGAGACATTCTAGTAAAACATTTACTAACGAAATGTGGTCCTGAATTATACATAAATTTCAATCAGATCACGTCACTTTGCTTTTATTGAAAATTGCATAACCTTCAAATATTTTACATCCAAAGCGGGATAATCCATTTCCAGAAACTATATTGAAAATTCATAAGCACTATCTTTAAATTCACTTAATAATTCTTATACAACGTCACAATTATTCCTTAAATTCTTTTGAAATTGAATAATGTAAATATTTCAATTTCCATCGTGAAATATTGTTGTTTTTTTTTTTTTGCATTTTACATTATAAAGTTACACTAATTTGAATAAAATATTCAAGAAAATACGCAAATTTTAGGTTCCCAACACATCTCTGAATCACGGAAATACTTTTGTGACGTCGAATTCCAGAAATAATCCAGGTGACGACAAAATAGGTCACCAAAACGAAAAACATTTCGGCAATGGGAATAATTAGCTGGTGAATCAGGTGTGCGATATCTTCATATCCCCGTAAGAATTGTAACATTACACTAATTATGTACATAAAGTATCAGAACATAAGCATACTCTTAAACTGTGTACCATGTTCTTATCCTCAAAACGCTTCGTCACCTGAATGTTTGATCGTCGGAAATCGCTGTAGATAGCGGATCACGTGCGATCTGTTATGTCAATATCATCTGAACCATCTCTAAACAATGTAATTCTATTGGCCTTCATTATTTGATTATCAGAATGTAGATACAATATGTAAGCTCTTGGAGCTTTATAATTTTTTTTTTTGCGAGGAAGACTTTTATGAGAATCACACGCAGAAAGGAGTATATATGGTTTATATAGTAAAGTGGCCCCCTAAAATCAATTTCTCCATAATCAAATTTTGTTGGAATTTTTTTAGTGTTGAATATCTATATTTTAAGAAATCTAGTCATAAACACTACCTCTCGCTTTCTAAGACATTATAAATGTTGCCTATTTATCATGAAAACCGGTGATTTTGTCTATTTTTCACGAAAAATAGCATAATTCCTGATTATTTTCATTGAGATAACATCGAGCGGGATCTTGAACAACTTTTTCCTTTTATATGCACTTAAAGACGTGCAAATGTAACAACATATCAAAATATAAAAGTTGTTCAGAAGCCCCCTCGATACTAGCTACTAGGAAGTTTGTCGAAAATAAGCCCCAAAATGACGTTTTTCCAGAAATGTGGAGAAATATACCATTTTTGATGCTCTAATTCTAAGAAATTGAGAAAGGAAAGTAAAGGATATGTATCATTTCATAAGTAGCCTACATTGTAGAATAAATATTGGCACAAATTCATTTCTTTATGTAAATTTAAGATTTTGCCCAAAAAGGGGGCCACTTTTCTATGTAAACCGTATATAGTCCTTTATAAATAATAGCGAACCGAAGCGAGCAAGCGGACCCGAAGGGCAAGAGCAAGCTTTATTGGTAACACATATATACGAAACAAGCGGAAAAATGAACGAAAATAAGGAAGAAAAGATACATACTGACCAGTTTATTTTTCTTCAACCAAGATGGGCGCCGCCATTTTAGTCAGCGAAAATACGAAAATATTTCTAGACGAATCCCTATTTTTGTAGCTATATGGTGTAGATTCGGTTTTTACAGTGTGTAATACAAAGCTAGGATGAAAAGTAGTGAAATTGTTGAAAAGTGTTAGCTTATGATGTCTGCAACAGGACACTGACAATTTTTGAATCCTTAGTTTCGTATCCTATATGAAATATTTTTAATCCTTAGTTTCGTATGCTATATGGAATTTTTCAATTGCTCTTTTTATGAAACGAAGGTTCTGATTGGCTGAGAAATTTCGTTGATTCATCGATCAACGATTTTTTTTTTCTCGGAGGTTTATTTATAGTACTAGTTCGCTCTAAACACGAATCAGCTCGTAGCTGAAAATTTATTATATTGATGTTTGTTTGATCCTGTATTCCATATGGCAACACATAAGAAAAGTCATTCCGTTAATCCTTATATCAGTATACACATATCAGTCCATCCAGTATTCCATATGACGGCATAAAGAGCCCTTTTAGTCCAGTATTCAGTATAACAGCATATGGAACCCTTTTCATCCAGTATACCATATGTCAGCAGATATAACCCTTTTCACCAGAATTCCATACGGAATCATACAGAACCCTTTTCACCCAGCATTCCATATGGAATCATATAGAATCTTTTTCATCCAGCATTCCATTTGGAAACTTTAGAGCCATTTCACATGACAACATAAAGAACCCGTTTCGTCCAGTATTCAGTATTACAGCATACATGTATACAACCCTTTTCATTAAGTATTCCATATTTCAGCATATAGAACCCTTTCATCCTGCATTTCAAATGGAAACATATAGAGCCCTTTTTATCCAATATTCCATATGACAGCACAAAGAAACCTTTTATCCAGTATTCCAAATGGAATCGTATCGAATCCTTTTTATTTAGCAATTTATATGGAAACATATACAACCCTTTTCATCAGGTAAATTGAACCTTTTTCATCCAACATTCAATTTAACAGCATATAGAACCCTTTTCTTCCAGTAGTCAGTATGACTGCATATAGAACCCTTTTCTTCCAGTAGTCAAAATAACTTCATATAAAACCCTTTTCATCCAGCATTCCATATGAAAGCATACAAACCCCTTTTCCACCAGTATTACATATGAAAGCAAATAGAACCCTCTTTATCCAGCATTCCGTATGGAAACATCTAGAACCCTTTTCATAATGTATTACGTATGACAGCATAAAGAACACTTTTATTCCAGTATTCCATATAACGGCATGTATATGTAGAACCTTTTTCAATCAGAATTCCACATGGAAACGTATAGAACCCTTTTCATCTAGTATTCCATTTGACAGCATATAGAACCATATTCATCCAGCACTCCATATGGAAACATAGAACCCTTTTCATCAAATATTCTAAATGACAGCAAATAGAACCATTTTAATCCATTATTCCATATAACAGCATATAGAACCCTTTCATGCGTTCATTGCCTCATACAAAGGTTCATTGCAACATAGTATTCGAGTATAGTATTCCCATTTTCATAAAATAGTAGACGTTATTCTATTCAATGAAAGGTTAATATAAAGGTTCATTGCAATGAACGCCAGAGAAGCAAGGATGGATTTTACTTAGACATGTTTTTACTATTGATAAAGGTCAAGGGGCCAAACATTTGTGTATTTGAGTGTTTGTGTTTTTATTTGTTATCATACCTTCCCTCTGGAAGAAATATTTCAATCTACTGAAATTTATGGAAATAGATGACTTAAAAAGTTGCGCAATTTAAGGCATGGACGCCAAATTCAATTTTCTCGAAATTTCTGAAATTATTTTATTTAATGTCTGTCCTTGATTCTAAAGAGTTATTATCTTATTGTAATAACAAGAAAAAAAATCTATGAGACTTTGAAATATGCCAGTGTTTATGACAGCTAAGTCAAATCCATCGTTTGCCTCTCTAGCGTTCATTGCAAAATCTTTTTTTTTTGCAATGAGCGTTTGAAATATGCATACCAACATATGTGTTGATTTCTTGATGACGTCATTTTATCAAAAAGTATCAATCTGATTATCGTAAAGCCATTGTATCCTGGTCAAAAACTATGTAACAGATCAAGTGTCCAGAGATTATTTCATGATTGAATGAGAAAAATTGAATTCATGATTAAAATATCACAAGGCTTTACATTTCCGTTTTTTTTTTCTTCGAAAATCGTCTATTTTCATCAATGTTAATTTCGCTATCCATGTTATCAGTGATAAAGACTGACAATTTTATTTATGCAAAGTTTCAATTCGATACGTTTTCACGGCATTATGAATGAGAGGATTTGTGACACGGTCGCCATTTTCCACCGATGACGTCGTGGTTTGCTCATGGATAAAAACACTAAAGTCGAAAGTTCTAAAAGCAGCATAATACCTTCAAATTATCTCGGAAATTTTTCGAACTTCATCAGGGAAGTTCATTTTATCAATCAAAGTACTAGTGTATCCAATGTTTTAGGGCAGTTAGGACTGTTCTTATTCTAGGAAGTTAGAAAACAAATAATGCCCCCGCCATGCATCCTACATCCTCCTCAAGGCTAGGGTTGCGATTACAGGGAGATAACTCTATTTTCATATTACAAATATAAACGATAAATGGCATGACCTCAGTTTGTTACATCACTTCAGAAAAAAATAATACTCCTTTAGATTTTTACTGCTGAATGGGTATTCTGGGGAAAAATACATTTTGTAATATGAAAAATCACAGAAAATCGGGAAAAGATTCATTTTCGTATGAGTTTTGCTATCAAAGATTCAAACATCAGAAAATATACTATTTATTATACTCTTTCACGAACAGATAATTTGAAATGTGAAGTTTGAGTCAAGGTTTGTGTTTTGGGGTCAAAACCCTGGAATTTCGCTGAAACTTTTATGCTATTTATAGAAACAGCCATTTTGCTAAAAAACTAATTCGTGTACAAATTGGTTTGATTGCTTTAGGATATAGCAATGCCATAGCTTTATACATAGAAAAAAATAGACAACTGCAGACCATCAAGCTATTAATAAGAATTACAAGCAATAATTGTACAGTTATTTATAAGAAAATACTGCCCTATGAGCTGTTTATTTTCTCTGAATTTCTCGAAATAGCCTTAAATTCATACAAAAGCTATAAGAATTCAGAAAAAATACATATACAATGTATATGATATATATATAAATTCTTTAAATTTCTTTCATTTTAGAGGTATGTAATGCTATCATGTGGAATTCTCCAAAAAGATGAAAATATTAGAATAGGCAAAAAATTGACGTTTGTGGCAAAAAAGCGAGACGGGCAAATTTTGATTTTTTGGTCTGAAAAGTTCGAGGGGATGTTCCTCTATATGTAGACATATCCATCTTTCTTCTACTTCAAGTCATTTAAAAGTCGCAACCCTAACCTTGCCATTTAGAAAATTGAGTCGGCGATCTCCAACGACAGCACAATGATCACAGCGGAACAAACACGCACATGAGACGAGAAAATGAGGACAAATTTGCAAACCCATCACGTGAACAAACAGACGGAGAAAATATGAACAACATCAACATATCATTGATACATAATTTAAAAGAGATAAAATCATCTACACAGAGTTTCTTTGAAAAACGAAATTCATTGTAGGTGGCGCCAAAAAGAATCATTGCGGCGCTTCACTCATGCATCTGGTCATCGTATCGAAACTCGAAAAAAATTAGAACGTCCAAAATATACTATGAAATAGAGGCATAGTATGTTTCTCTTTCGTGAGCAACAAAGAACAGATAAACTTGCAGCATGGACCCGTGAACTGATCCTCAATCTAAACAAAGTAATATGGCCAAAGAGGTCCAAATGCACCGAAAGACGTAGCAGGATGGGTGGGATATGATGCTACAGGACCAACGTTTCAGCAATTTCAAAAATGGCAGAGTTGAATTGCATACTTTTATCGTGATTATATTTTTGATTTACCTAGGGGCTTGAAAAAATCATGGTACATCAACATGCACATGTTTATTTCACCATCATCTGTTTCTACATATAATTGTATAAATAAGATAAATCCAGAATTCTATTCATTATCCTTTTTATTCGTTTTATCAAAAGAAGGACATGACGAGAAAACATCACTGTCCTTTTTATTTTATTTCAAACTAATATCGAAAACTATTAAAGAAGAACAGATAGTAAAAATGATACTACAATTATTTTCGAATGACAATACTAATTTGATGTCTCCTATACAGAGGTTGGTCAGATAGTTGACAATGTCTAGATGAATAAAATTCACCTTCACTTTTAAAAATTCTCATTTGACTGTTAATAATTTTAAAGTCAGAACTCTTAAATATATTGGCTTTTGTCATAAGCTCTGATATAGATAAATAGATAATGAAAATCTTGAATATTCATTTCAGTCAAATACAAAGTAAGCGATGTTATGCACACCCGACATGCACAACCAAACTTGTAATTTACAAGACGGTGGACGGAATGTCAACACTTTGTCCATAAAGAAATGGCAGTTTGGACATGAGAGTTTGCGGTGATCTTCCGGCCTGTCATAATGAATGTTCAGAATCTTCAAAACAGTCACCTGTGAATGTTTTGTAGCGTATACAGAGTCATGTAGGTAACCTCCCCTGTCATTCCCCGACCCCAGCATGGACTTGGATAATTGACGTTCTCTGCCACCCAGGGTGCCATGCTCTAAGTGGTAATTGCTTTTATTCTAATGCTTGAACGTATAAAATGTCCATTGAATCAAGTGCCAATTTCGTTAGATCACAACAATATGAAGTGTTGTAGGCGATAAAAAAGGTGACGAGCGAAAGCCACTTTCACAATCTGTCTGTCAGATTTTAATGCAGGAATCTTTAAAACATTACAGCTTTTTTATTATCAAAATGAAAATACAGACACTATGTTATCTTTTTTTAACATGCAGAATTGGAGCTCGTTCCAAAATATACATTTAATTCAAAGAATTTTGAGATTTTCGGTTGTTCCTGAAATGCAAAAAGAATATTCACAGTGGGGTATAGATTAGAGTTTACGATTTATGTTTATTTTCTCTCTATTGACCGGGGTTAATCGTCTAACTGTTACCTGACAAAAGGAAGAATGATTGGCAAATAAGGACCATCGTCTGTTTGGTTAGAGATTACAGGATGAGCGGGTAGGCGGCGCTTCACAACAATGTAAAAATTCGCGGTCCTTCAAAGTCTCGCGCATCTCTCGTTGAAAATCTTATTAACTAATCAGTTTGCTTATAAGCTAATCTGAATATTCATATACTTTGATATATCATCAGGAAATTTCTGAGGAAACTATTGGTTAATGCCTCAAGATGCCGAAATAACGGTGAAGAAATAAATGCAAAAGAAAATGGTAAAGAGGCAATTTTCATTTTATTAGCGCAGTCAGACAGAAATTACTCGTGTCAAATTGGCCTTTTTAGAATACACAAGATAGAATATACGATCTAACGAGTAATTACTCGTAGGAAGGACTAATTATCCTAGAACTTTTTGTAATTCATGCCGTTTTCTGCACAACTGGTACAATGAATTCAATTTTGAGCTCCACTTCCTCCCAGTTGATGCCCATGCAACCGCATTATAACGGAATGAACAATGGACTTTATCCGCAGATGGCGAATTCACAGACTCAGAAATCATCTTTTGGAATTCATGAAATTCTTGGTTTAACTGCTCCAACATGTCGACAGAATCCAAGTCCCGACATCCTGGATAATCTCGGGATCACATCACCATCCAGCGGAAACAACAATATGTATGGACTAAATCCCGGAACTGTTAACGGACAGTATCTACCCGCAGAACAGCAATATCAGAATTTCTTCAGGGATCATTCGCTTCAGCAACAAAGTTCCACGTTTTATCCTTGGAAATATGACCCCGTGAATCAAATTCCTACAAATTCTAACTCAGTAATAAGCAATCAAGTACCCAGTAGATATTCTGACGGCATCGGATTCGGAATAAAAGCTCCTATACTGGAAGAAGGTAACATCATTTTTTTGTTTTGGCGTCCATATTCTTTACCCAAAATTGTCAATAAATATATCAGACTTACAAATGTAAATTCAATTAACAAATTGTTTCGGGGTAAAATGCTTCTGGGAAAACTTTTTAAAATTGGAATAATGATGGAAATTTAAAACACGTCATGAATAAATAGATAAGAATAAATAGATAAATTCATTTAATAAATTAAGAAAAACCAAAAAGGAGCAAATAAAAAAGCAGTTGTGTACTTTCTCATGTTTCTGGGGGTCATTATCTTCTAAATAATCTGAATCAATAATATGCGAATTCAGTTTTTTTCTTACTTTTTTTTCATTATCAATTATTCAGTACCTTCAAAATGTTGTAAAACAAGCTGAGTCCTTCCCATTTCTCTTTCCATGAGAACAAATTATAGAAAATAACCCATATAATCCCCTCTTCTGTAAACTCAAACACTTCCAGAAACTTGACTCCAACATTTTAGTTAAGAAAATAAACACTGTGGTTTAAACACTCGCTAATTTCAGTCAGATATTTTTATGTTTTGGTGTCTCTCTGTTTTGAAAAGCGTTTTTACACAGCTTATAAAGGATTCTTTTCAAAAGGATAGAGTTTTCTCAAGAGGGATGGCGATTTTTTTTTCTGTTTGTAATGCATGTCTTATAATTTTCTTTTTAAACATGCAAAATTCCCAAGAATATTGAATTCTATATCAATCCGTAAGAATATTTATTAGTACAAAGCGCATAAAACTGTGTGGGTATTTTTGTATTTATGATATATTTGTCTTTTGTAACATGTGTATTTTTGAAATGTATTGAAAGAAAACAGAGAAAATCCAGAAATTTCTGGGCAATATTTTTATCAACAGAAATGAAGATGTTTTTCCTTCAACTTCATATACAAATGATTTAAAACAGAATTTTCTACATTGCACTTTATGGATTTTTGCATGTTTGAAATCCATGAAATGCATGTTTGAAATCCATGAAATGAAAAACTTAGAAATTACTTTCGAAAACATTTGTCAATTTACTACAAAAATAAAACAAAACAACATATCGCTTCATTTCTGAATCTACAAGATTAAAATAAACTATATAGAATAGATAAACAGATAATTTATGCAGTTTATACTAACTGATAGAAATTAGATTTACAGAACGTGTATTCTAATGGAATAATGATCATTAATGCTAACTTTGAGAGGGTTTATCTGTCGTAGTATTAAGATTAAATCATGCACATACGATTTATGTCAAAAGATTTCTTTATAAAAAAGAATTTTATATAAATCTCTCCTCAAATCGTTCTCATTCATAAATATCAGCTGAGCTCGTCAAATCTTGGCCTTTTCTTGAATCATCGTTTCCCAAATTTTCAATATAATTGAAAATACGATAATTTCAATAATGGATTAACATCATCATCCAATAATATGTACGCTAATAATGCTAGCCGCACGGACCCTGGGTAGTTCTGATCCGCCAACAGAATTACAGACCAAATGTTTCAGATACTTCGTATGTCACTTAGTTTTAAAACATTCGTCTCTTTTATGTAGATCACGTATCAGCTGACATGATGTGCTAATGTTTGAATTCACCACATTGAGTTATCCCTAGATTCTATTGGTGATTTTTTGGGACGTTTTTCATGATATTTTAACACCCTTCCATGTCCATATAATATTTGAAAAAGAGACAGAGAGAAACACCATTCAACCCGCATTCATTTTAGAAATGGTGAGGAAATACATAATAAGAAATATCAAAGTAATCATTTGATTGTAAGATATAAAAAAAACTTAAAAAAAATATTCAAGTTACATCTAAATTGACTTATTGGCAAGAAGCTAAGACCATTTCTTGTTTTTATTTTGTTTTGCGTCCTTTTGAAATTAAGAATGCTACCAGCCAGCCAGGGAGAAAAACAAACAAGCATATACAACAAAGTTGTAATCTTTATATTATTTGACTATGTGAGATCTGACAATAGTCAACAAAAGAATACTAGATAATGCGATGTCTTGGATCAGTTCAGTAATTTTACATTTAACACAAAATATGAAAAAAAAAAAAAACAACAACTTCACTTTAATTTTTGTAGAAAACACATTTAATCTGCAAGTGATCTTATTATTTTACAAGGGCGTAGGAGAAGGGTGGACAGCGGGGGCACATGCCCCCACTTTGAAAAGTGAGGGGGGCACAATCATCCCCACTTTGAAAAGTGAGGGGGGGCACAACCATGTTTGTGTCCCCCACTTTTCAATCACAAAATTTTATGTTGCACTAACATTGTTTAAAATAGAAACATTTTGTACCATAAATCTACAATTTTTCGGCCAATTTTCAAAATTTTTCTTTGGCTCGCCACCGCTCGCCAGATCTTTATAGACTTTCTGAATTAAAATTTGTGCATACAGAGCATGAAACCCCAAAATTTTTTAAATCTCGTCCTCTTCCCTCCCCCCTCCCCCCTTTGTTTTTTGCTTGTTAGAAATTTTGGGACGTTGTGCCCCTCCACTTTTTCAGGCAGAGCTACACCGTTGTTTTAATTTCGTTTTGTTTTATGTCTTTGGGCGAAACCTACCAGTGTGAGGACGCAAAACAGAAAATAAGAAAGAAATGATTTAAGGAGGATTTATATTTGCTTACAAGTTTTGAGCAATGGTTTGACAAAGGCGATGAATGATTCCAAACAACCTATTTTTTTCTTGTGTGTGTGGGGAGGGAGATGGTGAACGTTAAAGCAAAACATGTTTTGCCATTGTCGGTATTGGAAAGAGGATATAGAAATATTTTTTTGTACTTGTTCTGAACTTCAGCTTATACTAACTGGACAAAATCTATAATTCTATCTTCAAAGATCTCGAAACAAACAAACAAACAAAAAAAAAAAAAAAAAAAAAAAAAAAAAAAAAAAAGGACAGCATTTATAACATCATACGGGATTTATGATGTAATTTGAAGTTTTCTCCAACAAAAGAGGTAAAAAAAAAAGATGGGGTAACAAGGTACGCCGTAACACCTGTAATGAAACACTTACGGATATTTATGAAATTAAAGAAAAGAAAATTCCACGTGTCCATGTAAACTAATAGATGGCGATAATATCGATTTGCGAAGTTATGAAACTGAAAAAAAAAAAAAAAATTACGAACGGTGTAAAATGTTATTAAAAATTTAATTTTTAAATCAAAGTTGACTTTTCCGTTAGAGGCTCCCTATAAACCAGATTTATGTGGAATTTTCCATTACAAAATTTTGTTTTTCAATATATTTGAAAGCGATCGCTCTATAAAAAATCCAAAATGATACATTCATCGGGGAAAAAATCCACTGGACACCATAAAGTCTGTGACAAAGTTAGATTCCAACTTAACTGTAAACATTCGGCTAATAATGACTAATGTCACAAAGTTTATTTACACAAGGGTGCGATAAATGCCCAAATCTGATTTTGGATATGGTAAACACGAGGGAGAAATGGATTTTGAATTGTTACCATTAGAACGAAATTAATGCAATCTCAAACACTTGACTTTATCTGTGCTATCAAACACTTACATCAACTTGAGCTAATTTAGAAGAGGACATGATTGGTTTTACAAGGACCTGTCACAAACGTAGAAGATCGTGGCAAAATCTCTAACCTCAAATACCATCCTATGATACGTTATGTTGTGTTACCATTATATATTATAACAAAACTCTAATACCAAATACCGACATATGATACCTTTATATATGTTATCGTTACACATAACAAAACTCTAACCTATGATACGTTATATTATGTTACCATTATATATTAATATATAAAAAAACCCTCTTAACTCAGATACCGACACATGATACCGTTATATAACATTACCGTTACAAAAACCCCCAATAAATCTCTAATATCAAATACCCGAACCATATTATCGTTATATCACCTATGTTACCGTTAATATATGGCAAATTTCTTACATATAATGCCGACCTATGCTACTATTATATATGACAAATCTCTAATCTCAAATATCGATCTATGTTACTTTTACATGTGACAAATCTTCAACCTACATGTAAAATACCGACCTATGTTACCGTTGATATACATGTATGACAAATTTCTTACATACAATACCGACCTATGTTGCCGTTATATGTAGCAAACCTCTTACGGTAACTTAAAATGCCGATCTATGTTACCGTTTTATGTGGCAAACCTCTAACCTGAAATGCCGACCCGTGTCACCGTTATATATGACAAATATTTAACCTCAAATACCGACGTATGATACCGTTATATATATGGCAAAGCTCTCATCTCTGATACCGGCCTATAGGTTAACGTTATTCAAGACAAATCAGTAACTTCAAATACCCGAACATTTTTTACTCATGTATGGCATACCTTTTACCTAAAATACCGACATTATGTTACCATTTGAAATATAAAACAAATATATTACCTCAAATATAGACCTTTATACATGACAAATCTCTAACCTCAAATGCCGACCTATGCTACCCTTATATGCTGCAAACCTATAACCTCAAATGCTGACTTATGTTACCGTTATATGTGACAAACCTCTATCCTCAAATGCCGACCTATGTTACCGTTATATGTGACAAACCTCTAACCTCGAATGCCGACCTATGTTACCGTTATATGTGGCAACCTCTAAACTCAAATGCCGACCTATATAACCGTTATATGTGGCTCTTTTCTAAACTCAAATGTCGTTTTTCACATTATGATTTATAATTTAGTACTTTCAAGTACCAATCAAACCATCGTACTGATTCTGTGAAGAACATTTCTTATTTTGTAAAGATACCGGTAGAGTTTACGAAAGTTGAGGTTATGTACATGTACATGTAACAATTCAAAATATTATGATGTATCATTTGTAAAAAAAAAAAACCCATTTTTTCAAATATGGTTTTAAAATTATACAGTAGCAGAGTGACTTTTTATGGTTCATATATTAGATTAAGCCCTGGAAAGCAAACACTCTGCACGAGGCCTAATTAGACTCTCTGATACCGTCATTAGCCGGCTATTGTCAATTTTTGGCAATTTCATCAATGGAGAAAAGTAAAAGCAAGTCAATTGACCGTGAATTATGTATTGTCCGGACACTTAATCACCACAGCATGAGGTGTAGGACAGGGCGAACGTTTGTGACCCTTTCTTTATTCATTAACAACAGTTGGCCGATGTTGTTCCCCTGCATTAACAAAGCAATTAACAATACAAACTTATGACATCCTCGACTTTTTTCGCCATATTTAGTCCCAAAGATATCCAAACAGTTGAAGTTGTTACGCTCCGCCTCTTAGTTAATAGAGAGATACACCATACAGTGGGACCGATTATTCATTAGCTCTTAATAAGGTACTCATGGCATCCTTATGAGGTCCAGGAGTCTCATAAAAGGCACCGAAATCTACACATCAAAGTGTTGGTCAGTTCACGCCTAAAGCGATACACATTCCGTGTAGTGGAGGGGTAAAGCTATCAGGGCATTGGTCAAACGAGTTGGGGAATGTATAGAGAAATATAAAATATAACGACCTTTCAAAGATTGATAATAGTTTGTTTTGTTGCTGCTATGTTGCTGTGAACGCGATAGTAGCATACAGTGTTTCTCTGGAAACAAATGCCTCATTAATTTTTTTTTTGCTAAATTGAATGACATGATTATAAGTATAGACCAATAAAGGACCTTTAAGGTTTTAAACAGTATACCCCTTTTTACAGGTTGTTAATGTCCTTTCCATAAACGGCACTTCTTGACACTTAAGATGTATTTGAGTTTGTTATTTTTCCTTTTAAGATCTACATAATTTGTCGATTAGCCCTACCCTCGGCGGACTTGAGCACGGGAAATGGGTCTTTCAAATTGTATGTACTCTGTCGTATTTTGACGCTCTGTAACATGATGTACGGCGCCGCCCGGCCACACTCTCTAGGTCTCTCACATTTTTGCGTCATGGTAAAGCTATTCCAACATTGAGAACGATTCTGTCAGTCTACTGAATTTTACACAGAGTAGACGGTGGTCAGAGAGAAGGGGCTTGAGGTGTTTTAAGTCGCTTATCCCAAAGGACTCGAGTAGTGTCAAGAGTCCTTGGTAAATAATGGAAGATAGAGGTACCAATAGTAATACAGGAACTCTAAAAAAATTCAACCCATATTATATAACAAAGGTTAGTCATTTCCTGGGATAAGTATTGATCGTTATATGTACTTGAAGAAAGTAATCATTCGATTTTAAACCAATCTAGGTAAAATGAATTAAATGAAGACCCCCAAAATAAATACAGGAATAGTTTTAAAAGACAGGGACTCTACCTAGCGACAATTAAAGCAAGAAAGAGAGGGAGACAGAGAGAAAAGTAAACTGTCTTTCCTCCCATTTCCCCATCCTTGATGTTTATCAGCTGTTTACAATGCTAATAACCATGAGTACCTGTCAGAATGGTAAAGTACCGAGGCCCGTGTGCCTGATAATGGTCTCATCTAATAACAGTAGGACCACACTGTCATTGTTCACTGAGGGAAAGAACAAAATAGAGTAAACAGAGTAATTATTTGAATCAATGTAAAAAAAAAAGAGCATTTCATTCCAAAATGAAAGATTGTACTTTTCTCGTGGTTGCTCCTGATCTTGTGTAGCTATTTAAGAAACGGTAATTTACCAACTCATTGATATATTTCATCGATAAACAGGAGAAAATAGAATACTGAAATAAATCTATATATGTAGACAGAAGTTAAAAAAATTGAAAACTTAAGGCTTACTTCATAATGCGCAACATAGAATTACGTTTTTTACTTGCAGCCACAACTCGACCAGAGTGTGCACAACTCGATAAAACGGAAACGAACTCTTCATCAAAAAAGAACAAAAAGAGACGTCGTCATAGGTATTCTTTTCTTTTCTTCTATACAGACTCAAAAAGGTAATATCTCATGGAGCACATTCCTACCTAAACTAAATCTATGCATCCAAATCAAGACAAATAATTAGTGTCAAATCTGTCATTGTGCTGCTCGATCCTTTCATTATTCCCAGATTTAATTGTACGTTTTCATTGATTTTACACCTTATTAAAGACTCCAGATCTTGTTCTTAATATTAAATGGAAGAAACAGAAAAAAAAAACACCCCGAAATGAAGTACTTTATATCGAATGATTTATGTATAATATTCATACTTAATAAATTAAGTGTAATATTAACTTTTAGGACGATATTCACCAGCTATCAGGTGGACGAGTTGGAGAAGACGTTTAAGGAGGCACACTACCCTGATCTTTATGCCAGAGAGGTGTTGGCTCTCAAAATAGATCTACCGGAAGATAGAATACAGGTAGACAAAACTGAAATCTTGGACAAATATTTGATCAAAGTGTGCTTTAGTATGTTAATTTTTAAAAGTACGCATATCATTATTGCACTGGAAACGTCTCGTTCTAAATTGGTCTGAATTTTTTTTTTTTTTTTTTTTTTTTGCTGCAGAAATAATGAAAATATTCATTTACACATACATTAGTATTTTGAATCACAAGGAAAATAATCAAATACTAGTTAATTCTTAGTTATTTTTACGTACACGTATTTCAATAAATCATTGTTGGACTAATTGAGAATCCTCCTCTCGATTTTGAAATATACTTTGGAAAAGTACAAGAAAACTACTTCTGTTGCTTGTTAAGCTTATTCATAATTCATTCTCTGTCTTTTAATTCTCATGAAATTCGATGAAACTAAGACAGGCCAAAAAATATTTGTTTGTTTATCTAAATTATCGATAAAATGATATGACCGTTTGTATGCACGTGCGGATCAGACGTCTGAGCTAGGCGGCGAGGTCTCGCGGTGGGATCCTGGAAAATTTGGCATATTTCGCACTGGATGATTGGGGCTTCAATTTGTTTAAGATACGAAATGATAACAAACTACATGCTTTCAATAATCACATATTTGAGTAATTAAATAAAAACAAATGAAAATCTCATATTTTATCTACCATGCACTTGTCTTATCAAAACGGTTCCGTTGTAATCATTTGATCAAAATTCTCGAATTTCAGGAATGAGATTAAGGTGCTTCTAATGTGTCTAAATTCTCTTTGAATGGCATTAGGATTTCGTTATAGACAGAAGATAGGCTATTTAATTATATGTCGATAGTCCCTTGATTTGCATATGCGAACGAATCCTTTGAAATGTACAATTCTACTTTCCTATTTAAAGGTGTGGTTCCAAAACCGCAGAGCCAAATGGCGCAAAACAGAGAAAACTTGGGGGAAAAGCAGCATCATGGCGGAGTACGGATTGTATGGTGCCATGGTCCGGCATGCACTACCACTACCTGATGCGATAGTGAAGAGTGCAGAAAAGGGGATAGACAAATCATCCGCTCCGTGGCTTCTAGGTAAGTAGTCTCACCTTGAAGTCATTTTTTAGAGAAGGGAGTAAAACTCTCAATATGGATGAAATTAAACTCAGTAGCATTTTATTTCAATTATTTTGCTTCCTGAGCTATCAGTGTGATTTGTAGTATTTCAAGATTAATTTTCACATCAATTTTTACACACAGGAATGCACAAAAAGTCGATCGAAGCATCCAAGAAAATGAAGGAGGAGGGAATCATCGATGGATCGGAGATGAAAGGATGTGTAAAAGATGACTTCCGCTCGGAAAGCATTGCGGCTTTACGCGCGAAAGCCCAGCAACACAGTGCCCGGATGTTGGAAGCGCTTGGCAGCGAGGGTAAAGTAGACGACAACGGAAGTGAACATTCATTTGACAGTTCTTTCTTCTCGGATGCAGACGATATAGGCAGTGATCATGTCAGAAATTAAACCAGGGTCAATATTTAATTTGATTAACATTGATATTTTCAACAAATCTGAGATAGAACCATTGGCTTATCCTCATACATTTGCAGTGCCTCGTGCGTCAGTTGGTCCAGTGTCCGTCTTCTGTCACTTAACAAGTTTAAACTGGAAGACTAGTCTTTTGGGAGTTTGATAAATTTTAATATTGAAGATTTTTGTGATAGGAACGTTTGATGTTTTGTAATCCTAATAAGTGACATGTAAGCATGAACTATAACTAGTTAACTACAATATTTCATAAAAATATCTTTGTTTGTGGTTCGAAGTTTCTTTTTGTATGAAATAAGATGGGTTTTGTCAAATTTTTTTTTGTTATTTATACATTTATTTCCAATTATATTTAGACAAAAAGCACGTTTTGAAAATATCCAATGAATTCAGACGAGTGTCATCGGCTGATATGATTCCTTCAATTATTTCTGTAATACAGTTGAAACAACAGTCGAATTATATATAAGCAAGATATGCTTGAATTTCTATTTGTTACATGGCATCTTAAATATTCTATACATATAGATTCGATATGTACATGTATTAGGTAAATATATAAATTATCATCTTGCCTGATCTACAGAACAGTCTAGTCAAAACTTACCTCATGCCTTGCCAATAGAATTCTTAACGTGTCATATATGTAATGTAAGTACTTTTATTTGCCATCGTTTATATTTGTAAATAATTTAGTTAAATCACTGCAGACTCTTCATCTCATTCTACATAATGTACATTGTAAATAAATGTACTGAACTTGTGAATATGTAATTAACTTTTGACAATGTATATTTTCATGTGCAATAAATTATTTATATTATAATTTTGTTTATGCTCAAGTTGTCATTGAAATAAATAAAGTCTTAGGTTTAGAACAGTCGCAACTTTAGCTTGAAATGGGAATCTGAGATGAAAAATGTAGAAATCAGTCTCTGAGTAACTGAGTTATCCTTCTTGTCCCATTATTTTTAACTATTACATAGAGTGAGGAAGAATATATATGTGCATGCATGAAATAAAATGAAATTCTGTCGATACATCGATCAGCTTAACTTTCACGGACGTCTATTTATAAGCACTATTTTTGGAACCGAGGATTCCCTAAAAAGCGTATCAGCTCGTAGCTGAAAATACGATATGTTGACGTTTGCATAAAGTTTCAAAGGCACCATTTCTCCATACTGAAAAAAAAAAATGTCCTGTGCATTTAGGATTTCCTCAAACTGTTTCTTATTCCAAAGGTAAAGATATACGATTGTTCTCTCTTTGAATCATGGCGGCTGCCATAAGTTTGTTTTCGTCCTGGGAGTCAGTTGTATCACTGCGCACTCCCCGAACTTATGAAATATAGTACGGGGATAGGTTACTATTAGATTCAAGAAAACAGTCAGTTTTCCTAAGTACAGGATATAAGATGATAAGAAATGAATCTTATATTTTTCTGTTGATGCAGGTATCATTCGTAAAATTAGACGGAAAACTTTTGCATCAACGCTTCGCGCATTGATGCAGTTTTCCGTCCAATTTTTTCGGATGATACCTGCATCAACATAAAAAAAAATTCAGGAACGTTTCATTTCCTTTCGCCATATGTCACGCTTGTTTTAGCGTCTGTTTTGTGACGTCACGTCTCGGTTAAGACGTTTCTACACAGTCCACGAAAGACGCTGCACGGTAACATCATGAAAGTCAGAAGAGTTTAACATCAGAATCATAAAAAAGGAGGACAAAAACAGTAATACAATGCCTCGAAAAGAATCACCAGTGATTGATAGGAGAGGAAGAAGTCCCAATGTAGGAGAAAAAACAAGGAATTCACAAATAAAAGATAAAGAAGTGAGACGTAAACTGTTTGGTGGGACAAAATCAAGAAGTTCAATTCGTCCAGAATCAAGACGCAGAGACAATTACCGACGGAAAATAAAAATGGAAGGTAATTTTATTCGTTTTCTTGGACCTGATAATTCTCCTTCCCATGCTCAATACAACGACATCTATTGGTTCCAAAATGGCAGGCCTCAAAATGAAGACATCAATACGTCAGAAAACGCTCAGTGGAAATATTTGGCATTCGATCATCACTCCAACGGAAGTAATGTTTGTATGGAGGTTCCCCTCTCCCCAGGGAAGACTGATCCATCCTCATGGGTTTATATGGCCACAGAGGTGCCGTCCGAGGAGTTCTGGACGGAGAGGCTTCAGTTTGATTCCGATGAGGACGAAAGTGATGACGACGAAGATATCGATGATATCCTGAGTAAAATAGACTCCGATACCTTGATCAGTATATTCCAGGAGCAGATTAAAGCTGTTAGTGAAACATCATTGTCACTCTCAGAAAGATACCCAAGCTTCTACGTTGCTGAACAGGTACACAAATTACTGCTCAATTTGAAAAGTCCTTAATAAGCTTAAAGCAATTTGAAAGGTTTTTAATCGTCTTAACATTAAATATATGAGTCATTTGTTGAAAGTCTCTTGACACACATTCTAACCATGATCCCGTTGCATGGTCAACATCGAAGCACATCCAAACAAATAAACGACAAACTAAAAAAAGTAACATATCAGTATAATTACTACAAAAAATAACTACTAACGATACTATAAAGTATAACTATAATAAAACCACACATGAATCTACCAAATAAAAAATTACACAGTACAACCACAAGGCAAACTGCATGTGACAACTACAACAGAAACCACACATGACAAATAAAATAGAAACCGCACATGACAACTACATTAGAAACCACACATGGCAACTACAATAGAAACCACGTCACACATGGAAACTACAATAGACACTGCACAGGACAAATACAATAGACATCACACATGGCAAATACAATAGAAACCACACATAGCAAATACAATAGAAACCACACATAGCAAATACAATAGAAACCACGTCACACATGGAAACTACAATAGACACTGCACAGGACAAATACAATAGACATCACACATAGCAAATACAATAGAAACCACACATAGCAAATACAGTAGAAACCACGTCACACATGGAAACTACAATAGACACTGCACAGGACAAATACAATAGACATCACACATAGCAAATACAATAGAAACCACACATGGCATCTACAATAGACATCACATATGACAACTACAATATAAACCATATATGAAAAATACAATAGAAACCACACATGACAAATACAATAGAAACCACTCATGACAAATACAAAAGAAACCACACATGGCAACTTCAATAGACACCACACATGACAAATACAATAGAAACCACACATGACATCTACAATGAAAATCACACATGACAACTACAATAGAAACCACTCATGACAACTACAAAAGAAACCACATATGACATCTGCAATAGACATCACACATGACAAATACAATAGAAACCAAACATGACATCTACAATGAAAACCACACATGGCAACTACAATAGAAACCACACATGGCAACTACAATAGAAACCACACATGGCAACTACAATAGAAACCACTCATGACAACTACAAAAGAAACCACATATGACATCTGCAATAGACATCACACATGACAAATACAATAGAAACCAAACATGACATCTACAATGAAAACCACACATGGCAACTACAATAGAAACCACACATGGCAACTACAATAGAAACCACACATGGCAACTACAATATAAACCTCACATGGCATCTACAATAGACATCACACATGGCAACTACAATAGACATCACACAAGACTACTACAATAGAAACCAAACATGAAAACTACAATAGAAACAACACATGGCATCTAAAAATTGACATCACAAATGA
Source organism: Pinctada fucata (assembly GCA_028142955.1). Classification (NCBI taxonomy): domain Eukaryota; kingdom Metazoa; phylum Mollusca; class Bivalvia; order Pterioida; family Pteriidae; genus Pinctada; species Pinctada fucata. The sequence goes on along the minus strand of AP027107.1, from coordinate 61,632,855 downwards.
CAACTACAATAGAAACCACACATGACAAATGTAATAGATACCACACATGGAAACTACAATAGACAACACACATGACGTCAACATTAGAATCCACATATGACATCTGCAATAGAAATCACACAGGGCATTTACAATAGCAACCAAACATGACATCTACAATAGAAACCGCACATGGCAACTACAATAGAAATCACACAGGACAAATACAATAGAAACCACATATGGTATCTACTATAGAAACCACACATGACATCTGCATTAGAAACCACACATGACATCTACAAAAGTAACCACACATGTCAATTACGACAGAAACCACACGGTTCATGCCATTTACAATAGAAACCACATAGGAAAAATATAATAAAAACCACACATGATAACTACAATAGAAACCACACGTGATCACAGGCACATGTAGAAAGAGCGTCAATATCCTGTATGCATGGTCATAAGAGAATACTGGTATCTTATAGAGAGACAAGGCTTCCGACGAATTTTCAGCTAGAAGTAGCATTTCTGCAATTTTTTGCATTTGAATGGCAAAACGAGGTATGACCATAAAGATTGATTAGTATACTTCCTAAAAACATAAATAATTCACCCAAAAAAATCTGATAACATAGCCTAATCGTCTACCTAAGTTGGACTGTTTTCTACTTTCTGTCTTGAACCTCCATTGCCAGATTAGCTTGTCTGAATCATCCAGGTGTTTTACTCTGCTTACAGTAAGCAGAGTAAAGCCTCTGAGTGAATCAGTATTTGTCCAATCTGGCAATGGAGATTCAAGACAGAAAGTAGAAAATAGTCCAACTTAGGTAGACGATTAGGCTATGTTATGAGATCTTTTTGGGTGAATTATTGAAGTTTCTAGGAAGTATACAAATAAATCTTTATGGTCTTACCCCATTTTGCCCTTCAAAGATGACAAATGCAAACATTTCAGACGCTTCTTCTAGCTGAAAATTCGTCGGACGCCTTGTCTTTCTATACATATATTCCCTTATGACCTGTAAAGGGGTATCATACAAGATATTGACGCTCTTTCTACATGTGCCTGTGCACGTGATAACTTTAACTGAAACTCCATTCGACAACTACAAAATATACCAAGGACAATTGTAATAGAAACCACAAAAAGCAACTACAAAACACACTTCAATTGCGACAGAAACCACACATGACAAATGAAGATACAGTTAATGGTTAAAGAACAGCCATAACAATAGGAATTATCCAAGCAAAGAGCTACACTGAATGATGTGTATAAAACCTAGTGTTGCCAATGCTAAATAGTTATCATTATACAGATAACGTGTTCACAGCCGCCCTAATATGTTCTGAACCAATGCTCATTTATTTAGTAACGTCGTGAACGTGTTTTATTTGTGTATGTAGTGAACATGTCGGATAACACTTCTCATGTTATTTGTAGGTTCAAGACGAATAGAATCAAGGGGCAAGCATAGCTTATGTAAGAATCATGAGGACGATTAAAATATTTTCGAAAAACCTGAAGCGTTTTATAAATTTCTTTAAAAAAATCATTGTCAAACTAATGGGAGTTTTAGACGACTCCTTGACAAGATACCAAAAGAATGTGTCAGTCTGTCTCAGGGTAAGCGGGTAAGTGCAGTTATCAAAACCTTGGATCATCACTGCTCTTTTCGGATATGTACCATTGCAATGATAATTGCGATGGCACTTTTGAGCAAGATGGTTGAAACTGCAAAACTGCATCAGCAGTACAGTCATCAATTTGATTTGATGTTGTTGTTAGCACATAAAGAATCAGGGAAAGCCTCCAGAATGCATGTCAGAGAGAACATAGTTTATATATGTACATGTATATTTAGGGGTAACCATGTGTGTGTTTTTAAAAAGCTGACAGGGTGTCGGTGAATTGAATTTAGGTATTACATTAGGCTTTAGCATTAGATTCATATATTTTTGCGTTTACATAAAAATGTATTTTTTCATTTTGGATAACTTACTTTGGCAATCAATAAGTGCACTTTATTCAGTTTTTTTTTCAATTTACATAAATGATAAACGAAATAAAGCGGGACCAATATCTAAATATCGTTTAAGCAAGAGTAACGTATCGATTGACTTTGTAATGTGAGAAATGTTTTCTTGTTCCGTATGGTAAGAACACTATTATACGTACATTTTTGTAAGCTAGTTGAATTTGTACCTTAATTAGTGGTAGAATTAGCAACACACATTTTCATAATGCTTATGAAATGAGAAAACACAGAGAGGTTATATTTTTATTGTTCTAAATTATTCAATGATAATTGCAACATTTTCAAAATCAAAAACAATGACAAGAGAAGATATAACACAAGACAAGAGAAGATATAACAGAGTCCTCCTTATTTCTATAATCTGTTCCACAATCAACTGAAGGTAACATTGTAACACTATTACTGTCCTGTTCACTAAATCCAGAGCATCCTGTTTTGGCGAATTATTCTGTCGTCTGAAGAATTTTGCCATAAATTATTGTTTCCGAGCATTGACCTCCTTTAGTCGTAACTGGAAATTAACTTCAACTTACCCTATCAGCTGCCTTCAAACCGCAATATGAAAAATAAAATGTCTACGGGAAATTCCCATGTTAATTTAAAGCCGCCACCATATTGTTCTCCGTGTCAACAATAGTAAACAGTGACGTCAAAGTCTCCGACGTCACACATTTTCAGCGATTTTACTATAGAAAATCCCCGTAGACTTTTTATTTTCCGTCCTATTTCTAACTTAACTGACGCACAGCCAAAACAATGGTATTTTCTGTTAGGACTAAAGGAGTACTATAAAATTGACATCTATTTGGAAGATGACATTATCATATTTTAGAGAAAACCGGGAAAACAGGGTGCTCTGGAATTAGTGAACAGGACAGTAGATTAACAGATAACCATGTAACACAAACAGATTACAATATAGAACATTTCTTAAACAAAACTTTTGTCATCCAAGAAGAAAGCTTAAACAAATGGATTACGATATTATCTAGATTATTTGGTTATACATGTATAATCCTAGCAAAAGGAAGACACGTACTGTCACAAATAGCAAAGTCTCTGAAAGAACAAATTCAACATAGTTCTAAGATAAATAACACATAAACAATACGTCAGCGGCGTGGTAACTGCATAAATCGTCAACTTTGACACTGTGAACACTACTCGAACATCACGTGACCGTCCATTGTCATGGTCCATTGATTTCTGTTGATTGTGTCAACATTTTGTGGTATATTTTTGGCTTCCATTGGTGTTTGTCGGTACTGAAACCCATCAGAGTGGTTATGTGACCACGTGACTTCCACGTTACTCACACATTGGTGGATTGACATAACCAAATACATTACATTCTATCATAACAGAGAACACTAGGTATATTGCATAGACTACTAAACATAGGATTCCTACTTTCCTGTTCAGCACCCAATGTGTGTATTTAAATGCACCAACCTACAACGATAGTACGACTAATAAATTTCAAAATTTTATTGCAGTTTTGTTAATCTTCCGCTGACAGAGAAAGATAGAGTTTTTAATCAAAATAGTTGATTAAATCGATAGGCTTGTTTAACGAAGAAAAATATATTTTATGGAAATGTTTAATGAAATGATACTATGTACAAACCAATATGAGCACTATCAGGAAAAGTAAAATGATGGAGTAAAACATCCCACGGCTATTTATAGATACCTGTTAAAAATAGAACGTTTGAAACATGTAAAGTGTGGATCGTTATTTTTCTAATTATCAAATTTATATTACGTTATACTCTATCAAGGGTTTAGAAAGTTTATATTATTAGTTGTTTTTTTTTTAAATTTCTTTTTTTTTACTGTGAATAAGGAATAATTTTTTTTAATATTTTCACTTTCTAAACTTCTTACCGTCGTCCCAGCATACGCTACTCCGGTTTTAAGAAACCATGGAAACGAGAGTCCGAGCAGAATGTCAAACACATTACTCCCTAGAGCATTAGAAACAGCCATGTCTCCCATTCCTTTGTAAATATTATACAATGTTTATTAACGTGAAAAAAATCTCCAATTATACAATGTGAACTTCTGAAGTTTAAAAAATAATAAACCTCTAAACTTTCAAAAGTCCTTCGTAACATGCAGACAGTGCTATCGACTTTGAAACATTTAAAAAAAAAAGTTATCCTGTTATGAGGTATTTTGTGTAAAAGCTCGAAAACCAACTTGTCTCTCCTTTTGAATAGTCTACTCATATTTGAGTTCATTTATCATGACAAACAGGAATCACAAAGACAACAAAGAACGTTGTCCTAAAGATTATAGATCTTATATATAAATCATGTTACATGTATGTGTTTTGAACGTCATATTGCGGCGCGTCATTGACTACGCCGTATGAAATATCCTTTTTTACAATCAGGAATTATTGTAAAATCAAATCTGAACCATATCATCTGGAATATTGTTTAATTTACCTTGATTAGTGACGAATACACCTGTCATGGCGTCTGGTACACTTGTACTTACAATTGTATCCACCACATGTACCTTGTTTCGCTTCAAAGGTCATGGCGTCTGGTATACTTATAACGGTCACTACTGTCCTCTTCACTTATTCCAGAGCACCCTGTTTTGGCAATTTATTCTGTCGTCTGATGAATTTGCCTATTATTCATTGTTTCCGAGAATTGACCACCTTTAGTCGTAACTGGAAATTAACTTCAACTTACCCTATCAGCTAACTTCAATCCGCAATATGAAAAATAAAATGTATACGGGAAATTTCCATGTTAATTTCAAGCCGCCGCCATATTGTTCTACGTGTCAACAATAGTAAACAGTGCCGTCAAACCCTCCGACATCACACATTTTGAGCGATTTTACTATAGAAAATCCCCGTAGACTTTTTATTTTGGGTCCTATTTCTAACTTAACTGACGTACAGTCAAAACAATGGTATTTTCTGTAAGATGACATCATATTTTAGAGAAAATCGGGAAAACAGGGTGCTCTGGAATTAGTGAACAGGACAGTAGTGCCGGCCGCTTGGAAGATGATCACAATAAACCATACACTATCAATCAGGTTCACAGTGTATACACCTACCTTGTTTTGCGACAAAGACACTGGCCATGGCGTCGGGTATACTAGTACAGCCGCTACTAAGGTGATCACAATAAACCGTGCACTATTACACAGGTTCACAGTGTATACGCCTACCTTGTTTTGCGACAAAGACACTGGCCATGGCGTCTGGTATACTAGTACCGGCCGCTAGGAAGGTGATCCCCATTACACTGTCTGGTATACTCCATGTAAATCCTATGATCGTTACCTAGAACGATGTAAGTTTTACGTGAACAATAAGGAGTGCTGGAGATCATGTCTCTTCTTTTGTTTTGTCTTTTTGATCAGTGATTTTTTTCTGTGTGGAGCATGTGTAAATCTTGCAATTGTATAGTTTGCCTGATGTTGATTTTGGTAGCAAAATACTTCAAGGTGTCGTTCAGGAATGCATTGGATATTGTTCATTTCTACTTCAAGACCAATAACATCTATCCCAAGATGTGATCAGGGGCAAGGAAATCCAACCCGAGTGTCCAGGATTTCCTTGTACCACGACGAGGCTTGCCGAGTTGTGGACAAAAGCAAATCCTGGACACGAGGGTTGGATTTCCGTGTCCCTGATCACATCTGGGGATTGATTATTTTTCTCTCACTGTCTAAAAGAGCTCAAACATGAGGGTTTTCATGCGTTGTTTTTAATATAATTATCGGCTAACGCAGCAATCATGTATGACATCACAATGACGTTACAAATAAAACACTTCCGGAATGGCTTATCTCACCCTGTAGGAAGAGAAAGCATTTTTCCTGACACCTAAATTCACGGACAAATCAGTCTCAAGTGAGAGAAAAAAAATATTTATCATATACATGTAGAGTTCAATCTATATTTTCATTATCGTGGGACATAAAAAGAGGAATCACTTGAAGTAATGACGATTTTATCACTTATAAGCTTTATTTGACGCTTCCAGTGTTGTTAAAGGTGCTTGGCACAAAAATGGCCTACTAAAATATTAATAAAAGAAAATTCAAGGAATTGTGGTCCCCCGCTTTTGGGTGTTTGTCTTTAAAGAAATGCTTACAGACATCTCATATATTATCAACATTCTAAATATGAAAGATTAACTCCAAGAAAAGGTCAAAAGGAAAAAAAACTTTTGTTTTGTTTCCAAGGGACAGGGCTTATGAAAAGGTATGCACATGTGAAATATTTTAGACCTATGATTTAAATTACCATCAAAAACTAATGGTCGAGGTTGAAGTTTTTAGATGTTGGTCAACCTCCATGGACAAGGTCACAAGGTCAGAATGTTGTTACCAACAGAAAGGTCTCATCACAAGGAATACACATGTGAAATATGGAAGCCCTATCATTTGCCATTAAAAAGTTATGGACAAGGTTATAGTTTTTTGAAAAATAGGTCGAACTCAAAGGTCAAGGTCACAAGGTCAAAAATTTTGGTATCCATGCAAAGGTCTTGTCACAAGGAATACACATGTGAAAAATCAAAGCCCTATCACTTTCTATTCAAAAGTTATGGTCAAGGTTAAAGTTTTTAATAAGTAGGTCAAAGTCCAAGGTCAAGGTCACAAGGTCAAAAATTTTGGTATCCATGCAAAGGTCTTGTCACAAGGAATGTACATGTGAATAATCAAAGCCCTATCACTTTCTACTCAAAAGTTATGGTCAAGGTTAAAGTTTTTAATAAGTAGGTCAAAGTCCAAGGTCAAGGTCACGAGGTCAAAAATTTTGGTATCCATGGAAAGGTATTGTCACATGGAATACACATGTGAAATATCAAAGCCCTATCACTTTCCATTCAAAAGTTATGGTCAAGGTTAAAGTTTTTAATAAGTAGGTCAAAGTCCAAGGTCAAGGTCACAAGGTCAAAATTTTGGTATCCTTGGAAAGGTCTTGTCACAAGGAGTACACATGTGAAATATCAAAGCCCTATCACTTACCATTCAAAAGTTATGCACAAGGTTAAAGTTTTTGTGACTGACGGACAGACGGACGGACGGACGGACGGACGGACAGACGAACCGGTTTTAATGTCCCCGCGCTTTCGCGAAAGCGGGGGACAAAAACGCCAAGTTACCCGAAACATTGAATTCATTCGATCTACGGTCGTTTATTGCGCACAACTCTTATGGCATGGATATTACGAAGGAATAGTATATATAATGAAATTGATAGATGATATCATTTACAAAAAAAAAAAAAAAAAAAAAAAAAAACAAAACAAAAAACAAACAAACAAACAAACAAAACATGTAAATACTTCGAGTAATAACTGTCTTATTCTATAACTTTTTACGTATAATATGAAGTGTAATAATTTTACTTCTTTCCAGCCCTGTCGCATTAAAGAAGCTTTGTTTTGGCCCTTTACATTTCGACATCATATATATCATTAAGCTATTTTGGAAACTTGTCATTTCATCCAAAAATAACATCGAAAAAATTAAAGGAGGTTAACATCTGAACACCATCTCTCTAATGCTATTTTGATCATCGATTTTATTTAACTTTGCTACTGAATCGCCCTACAGGAAATTTGGAGCCGCGTACTCTCTGCAAAGTAATTGCACAAATTTAAATTAAAAAAAAAAAAACAAATAAAAACAAACAAGCCTGAGGGCGTCACTGAAATAAATTTTGACTGTGTCTGAAAATCACTTTGGCTGTAAGCATCACTGATGAGGGTTTTACTATCCGAAACACGGGTCTGATGCATTGATATTGGTTTGATATTTTCCTCAAGAAGGTATAGAGATGGAACACTTTCATATGATTGTTAATACACGCTCTGCTTTAACAAATTATGAATCTTTATATTTTCAATATATCAAACAATCAACATGAATACAGTCATTGTTGTTTGTAGCTTTGGCTAATTTCAGAATAAATATGTACTACCTTCCACTCTATAGTAGCTTAAATAAAACATTCCTATATTCGACAAACAAATTGTACTTTGGAAAAAAGATGACACTAAAGAGAAGTTTTAATTATGTATTGTACTGTACCAGCTATTGACCACAGATTCTCGATTTGTGAATACTCATTCTACAATGGTGAACAATAAAAATGTTCGTTGAATTCAAAAGTCAGCATCTTTTATACTTATGTGATAATAAAATTCAATAGATATGAGATATAAGCAGTAGATGCTTATGCCTACCATCCAGACCATGACGTAGGAGAAGACAGCTATCCAGATGATGGACATGATAAACGTAAGCATAAACCAATTCTCCCATCTGTAAATACAGTGAAGTTAAAGACATTGGTGACTTAAAGGGATCTGAAATCACAATCTTCATTGATTTTTCAATAAAATTCATTTTCCATAGCCCGAATTGAATATGAAATGCTAAAAATACGAAAATTCCTTAAAAGTAAACATGCAATTATTGCTTTATCTATTAATGTTACCTTGGTTTTCTGCAGTCTGGGACGGTATAGTACATCATAAACCTCAAAGGATACACCGCCACCCAGCGGGCTAAGTTTACGTATCCTTCATCTGAAACAAAGGGAATATAATTATGTCTGAAACGCAAGAAAGAATAATAATATAATTGTGATTGAATAAAGGATTTATGAAGTTAAAATGTATGTACATGGAGTCAATTCCAGTTGAAAAAGGGAATATTACCTATGCTGGGAACACGTTTCCAAAAGTCAACATTCTCTCCTTCAATGGTCATAGTAAACCTGAAAAAAATGTCTTGTATTTATATTACTTTGAGAACAAAGTATAGAATAAAATGATCCAATCTTATTTAAGAATTTTTCTCTTAGATGTGGATAACATCTGATAACATATATGCTTTTGAATAAATAATTGAAAAAGTACTAGTTTAAGCATATCTTATAAAGGAAAACCAGGAAAAAATGAATTATAAGAAAGCAAATGAGTTTTACTCACCAACCTCTTATGGATCTAGTATATGATAAAACACTGGATTTCTGTGCCATCTTTCTGAACTGCTGCCTCCTCTGGTAATGTGCATCAGCTAACATTTTCTTCCTCTGAAAATTGATGAAAAATAGAGTAAACAATTTCTTCGGCATGTTAATAAGATTCAAACTACTTTGAACTTCTCCAAGGAAAGAAGACCATTTTATTTAACTCTGTAATTGTATACTTTAAAGGATAATGCAAAAATATAGAAAACGCAAGTATCAGGTTATACCGATATATACCGAATATCATTTAATTTAGATAAAATTGGAAAATAAAGCAAATAAAACCAAACTGTCAGCCATGTCAACATGAGTGAGCATGCGTCTCTTTCTGTGCGTGTCTACTCAGTGTTTTTACATTGGGTATTTTGTGGTTTTGCTGTTGGTGCTGCAACAGAGTGCTGTTGGAGATCCCCCTTTCTTTCAAACAAGAATCAGACCCCCTACTCAGGAAAAGTTAGCATCTCCTGCTTGAGACATCTAAACATTTTTTGTTCAACGTTGTTAAAAGTTAAAAATAAAAACTCACATAAGACAGGATGAGGTAGGCGGCCATCCGAAATCTGGTCTTTGGACGAAATCTTTTCATCATCATTAACCGGAAGATGAAGTCGATGAAGTGAGGTCTGCAGTGAATAAAGAATTTTTATAAGAGCAGGGAAACAAAGCACTGAAAACATTTTTTTTTTACAAAAGAAAGTTTGAACGAAGTAAACCCAAATGCTAGAAGATTTAAGTTGAAACTTGAGACCCAAGGAACCAAACAAGGCGATACAGACCCACCTGGGCCTCGTTTCCTTTACTTATCACGAAGATTATGGAAATATACGACATAATGAATCAGGATAAAAGGGAGTGAAGGGCATAAATCGAATAAAGAACAAATAAAGAGGAAGTATACACCGAAATATCGAAGAAAATCTGGAATAATTTGCTCTTTTGTTGCAGCGAATCAATCAGTGACTAAAGGCTATAGACTGTAAACGCACGATAAAATCTGGAGTGCGCCGTGTTAATATGATTTCCGTCTATCATCCCGCAAAGGCACCAAATCAATTGTCCTTAAAATCATAACATCCTCTTCATCTTGTAGTACATGTTTTGTGCACCATTTGCATACAAGTGTACACTTATTGAAGCCTTTTGTATGTCCATTGATTCTGCATTTGTGTTTTGTTTTTGACTTACATTCATAGGTAAAAATCTTTATTAAGCTTAATTGTGAAAATGTAAAGGTTATCGTTTTCATTTTATTGTAAAATAACTCATTTAAAGGAAGTTTGAAATGAAAACTTCTTTTCAATAGCCCGACAAAGACGGTCTGATTCGTGTTCTCTACGATATCTCTGTGGGAGGACAAGTACGTGTAAAGACAAAAGTCCATATCATCTGAGAGCAGAATTTTGTCGCCGTTATGGGAAATGTTTCCTGGAAACTCATTGAGAAAGAAACTGTTCATTTGTTAATCTAGATCAAATTCATAGCCATCAGAAATCAAATTATATTGTAATCCAAAGGCTGATCTATCAGAGAAGGGCGCGTTCAAGTCTCTCAATGCATTTATATTAGATGCCAAATCGTTGTGCCAAAGAATTCGTTATTACGGCAGCAACAAACGACGGTTTTATTGATTGAAAATCTTTATGGATTTCAAAAGTGCTTGGCACTTGCATCGTGTATTATGTGATGTAATTGTGGGAAGGCCTAAATATCAAAGAAGAAATAACGATAGCCTTGGAGAAGTTACAAGCCTTCTGTAACTGATACAAGAAATATTTTTTGACTTTGAGGGAAATTATGCTTCTAAAACTGACTTAATATGGGTCTTCTTGGCATACTCGTCAGGATCTACATCATTTGATTTGGTTGGTCTATTTTCCACCACCGTGAACACATCATCGTCGTCATCTTCAAATTGCTCTGTAAAGGAAAGCAATCACAATTACCGACGACAATATTATAGATGACACGGCATTATCACATTCATTTATCTGTAACTTATCTTCGCTCCACGGAAATAGCCCTATTGTGTCTCTGTTTCATCACACAATACAAAGATCTTCGATCTTATGTCTTCCTTTATCAGAAGGAAATCTTCAGATAGAACCTGTCATAAAACACTCATATAGGCGTCAGAGAGAAGTGTGATCTATTGTTTAAGGCTTGTGGGACATCGACAGAACAGTGTTCTGGTACTTGGACTCTCAGAATATCCTTACCATAATCTGTGGCGAAGGTTTTGGCAGCACCGTTGAATGGCAGGATGTTGGAAGACTTAATACGGTCCACCTTATCCGCAACCCAAGCCTGTAAGGTGTGGTTAAACCTGAAAATATCAGTCATATCTCATTTCTACAACAGATCTAATGAGGTATTCACTAGCTATGAAACAAAGTAAGCAGAATTATGTAACAGCGGCTTCATTAGGTTTTATGAATTTTTAACTTTGGCCCATTAAGAAAACTGAAAGACCAACACTGATGTACAAATACATCCAGGTAAACACTGATGTACAAATACATCCAGGTATGCTATGTAGAGGATTTTACATGTCACGAGAAGTTTATGAAGCATTCTGTTCTTTATCATTCAACTTGTTTGAAATCAGATTCCTTTATGATTTATTTTGTTAACGCTGTGTCCAAAAAGGTGAAAAAGGACAACATCAATTTTTTTTTAATTGTCAATACAACATCCAAGTCCTTATGTGATTGATTTCATGTAATAGGCATATAATTTTTTATATGAAAAGTTTTATACATATAAGTAATGAATTTAATTTGGATATGTGACTGCTCTACTGTGATTTCAATAATCATTTCTTGATTTCAGGCTCTAGATGTATAAAAGAAAACCACTTGTGAACTTTACTACGAAAATGATCATCCAAAGCTGGTATATCTGCACTGCGGTTTATTTTTGGCGGACGTTTTGATTACTGGAAAGGTCCAGACGGAATCAAATCTATAATGCATCTCCGACATAAATCAACGTCTGGGAGTCGTGTCCGAAACCTTGTTATGTCAAAATGAGAATAGACTTGAAACATTGTAATCGATGACCGGATTTTATGTCGTAAAAGGCATTTTTGTCGATTGCGACAGATGAGTCAAAACTGTTCATCATCATCATCATCATCGTCATCATCATCATCATCATCATCATCATCATCATCATCATCATCATCATCATCATCATCATCATCATATGATGATGATGATGATGATGATCTAAGATATAAGCTAAATTTGATTATGAAGTACTACTGACGAGGATAAAAATACCCGAAACACGTGTCTAGTACAACAAAATTGGTACTATAGAACATATATTTCAATATTAACAATCTTTTCACTACTTACTTCATTACGATAATGTAGCCTCCATAGAAGATGAGCATAATTAATGATTCATACCAGGTTACTTTACCATCAGCAACTACCTGTAAAGATTCAATAGTCATAGTCAAAAGCTTAAAAAATCAGCATCAAATTCTGTTTTGATAGAAATTAAATGGTATTCAAAAGTTGGATAGGGACTTTGAGTTTCACATGAAGAGAGTAAGAATATATCATCTATCAACAAGAGCCACTTGTGATAGATATCTTGCAAATAATTTTTTGATGTTGCCTATATCAAATGGAATGGAATAATGCAAATCGTGTTCCTTTATACATTGTACTATTAGTTTGGTGTAGATGCTGGTGAAAGTAAGTACCCCGAAGATATAATTCGCCTAGTTTGTCAATGTTTCTGCAGTGTATTGATGCAAGATAGTGTAATGCAATCAGACTATACTTTATAATCTTAATGTTTTCAGAAATAGAATCTCTAATTCATATGAAATCTAAGCGGTAGTTTCCTCAAGCATAACTCTGTCCTTAGCTTGCTTTTGGCATAAATCTAATCTCATTTTAGGAATTAAGCTATTGAAATATTCATAATTTAATCCTCTCTATGTCGATTCGGGCATTACAAATGTGACATTTTGTCTTAAAGTGTACAGTTTCATGGTGCACTAAAATCAATAAAGTATAAGTGACCTTTGCAAGAGAATAATCGGCGATATGTTAAAGATTGTCTTCATTTTCTTAAGAAAGGGCGCAATTCTTTTTTTAAGAATAGGATTATATTCTTAATTCATGGTCTATCTTAACGAAAATATTTCGTAAGTTAATTTTTCTGACATCCAAGGAATGACTGTATTACTTTTGGTGTTTCTGTGTGTAAAATTCAAGAAAGCGATCCTCGGAAAAGTTGCACGTAACCAACGAGCAACACCAAAAAATAAGACTGTCATGACTTATATTTTCATTCATTCTAAATATCAAACACCTTTACTTGCATTGCATATATTGAGTGAGACAGCGTCAGAGGTAAATATTCTTACTTTGACGTAACGTCACAATCGTTCTTTTTCCATGGGTGAAAGTTATGATCGTTATTAAAGAAGGGAGATAGTCTCCAACAAGATTCGGTTGCAGCGCCCACTTCAAACGCAGAAACATCCCAATTCAAAAATACAGAGCAGACAAGTACAGCATGAGAAAGCAGCGCAGCGCAGCGCCCACTTCAAACGCAGAAACATCCCAATTCAAAAATACAGAGCAGACAAGTACAGCATGAGAAAGCAGTGCAGCGCAGCGCCCACTTCAAACGCAGAAACATCCCAATTCAAAAATACAGAGCAGACAAGTACAGCATGAGAAAGCAGCGCAGCGCAGCGCCCACTTCAAACGCAGAAACATCCCAATTCAAAAATACAGAGCAGACAAGTACAGCATGAGAAAGGGACAATGAACACCACATACGACATAAAGACACCAAACACTGCATATACTGCACATAAACCAACGAGACCAATGGGTAATCTGTGCAGGCTTAAGACGGTCATCTGTCACGTACTTAGATCTTATCTTTATAGAAGTTAAACGTCTTCAAAATGGAATCATTTAAGAACAGATAGATTTGCAGAATAGACACGACATGCAAGTTTCGGGTACTGATCCTCAACCTAAACAATGTAATATGACTAAAGATTGTGAAAGTCATTATGTCCAAAATTATACCGAAAGACGTAGCAAGATGGGTTGGAAATGATTTTTACGTTTTAGAATTTTCAAGAAATTTCGATAACAGAAATTTTCGAATGCGTTGAAGAAACGATCAACCGAAGTTGATTGAACTACCAGACATAACATTTCTCCAATTTTTAAAATTCTATCACATCGTTTTGATTGGTTGCAATGTGTTTCCTATTAAGACACCACAATTAAGATATTGCCAAATTTTGTGATGGTCTGATGTCTGATTGGATAACTAGAAAATACTTCCTTAAGGTATCCGTTGTACAATAGAGTAATTTTACATAGCGTTTTAATCATCTCCATTGTACACTATTGTAAATTTTATGCCTGGTAAGGTACTATAAACTATATATTTTCTGAAAGGTTATGATGCACTGAGTACAGATATAAGACCCCCTGGTCTTAAAAATCAAAGGGGAAAAACTCTTGTACAACTTTGTAATTTTGCATATGTTATATAGAGAAAATAGACAATTTAAATGCTTCATCAGTTATTCCCCTTTGTTTTTCTGGCCCCAAAATTATTGTTTCTGAACAGTGGGCATTATAACCTTTCAGAAAATATATAGTTTATAGTACCTTACCAGGCATCGAAAAATGCCCAATTGTACATCGGATACCTTAATTGGCAATTGATTATCAAAATAGGAAATCTCCTTGTTATGGCAATATTAAATTGTATGTATACGCAATATCATCGTTTTTCTCTTCACATCAATACGCTCATTCAAAATAATAGTACAGGATTCATTTCAGCAAAAAAGCTTTGAGTACCGATCGAATGAAACAGACTACTTTATTAATTGTTATCTAAAAACTGCCATGTATCGTAACTGGGTCAACAAGCAATTAAGTCTACAAAAGTTTATCAGGACACATAGCAATATTAATCAATTTTTGAATGAGACATTCAGATATTTGCATTTGTGTCATATTGTACAATGAATATTGACTAAGTCTGACTGAGGGTGAGCATTGCAGTGTATGGACGGGAGCGATGAGGCACAGCGTATTGGCTTAGCACTTGACAAGTCAATATCCGCTCCCCGTGATTATCTTTGTCGTTGTACTTCTGGGCAATTGCTTTTTGATGCAATGCTGATTGCTCTGGAGACGTTACATCGAGCATTTGGTTCGAAACGTTCTCAGATCGAAAAGTTGTTGATATAGTTGTTTGAAACAAAAATTTAAAAATCGATACTAAATATTGTTTGTCAGCTTCCTGGTAAAGGAAATGATTGTCGTACCTTATAGTTATGTGTTAATTTAAAAGTCTTGTTAGAATGATGTGACTGGGTGTAAAGCGTCTTAAGGAGGTTGATGTGGATCAAAAGACGGTATTATATGACAAATCAAACTGTAGAAAACACAAAGTTTGCAAAATGAACTCTAACCAATGCAACCCATTATACATTATTCATTGTACTTATCAGCCGGATGAACGCGGACTGTTTTTTGTATACCCTTTGTTTTTATATCCACTAACATACATGTATTCATCTGTGTGTTGTTTGTGCCCCTGCGTTGTGCTGCCTTGTTTGCGTTCAACTTGTCATCTTACAGTAAGGAAGTTATTTTACACTACAATTGTGTGTTATTCTAGACCTCCGGATGACATGGAAGGGTTGTGTGCATGTAATCATTTACTGCTAACTAGGCAGATGGCTGTCTTAAGTCGGCACCGATTGCCTATTGGTCTCGTTGGTCCATGTGTAATGTTTGGTGTTTTGATGTCGTATTTTGTCTTCCTTTTCACTTTTGCGTATGTCTGCTCTATGTTTTCTATGGGATATTTCGTTGTTATGCTGTGGATGCTGCTGCCGAGTCTTGTTGGAGATCCCCTCCTTTTGTATCAACAAAATCAAAGCACTGAAGGTACTGAGAGCGAATAGCTAAATATCAGAATATGACTTCATTTATCATTTATGCTGTATGTCGTCAACCTTTCCTTCGTAGACAAGTTTATGCAACTTGCAACAAGTATAGAATAATACTGAAATGCTAATTCCATAATTATGTCATTAGAATTAAAAGATGACCGTCCTCGAATTATCATATTTAAAAGCACCAATACTAGTGGCCGACCCAAAGGGTTGACTAAGGGGGTAGGGAAGGTAAGAATAGTGGAAGAGGGGAGTTGGTTGTCGAGCAATCTGAGACAATCTCTGACAAATATCTTACATTATTATTCCTTGAATTCTATAAAGAACAAATGAAAAAAAAATATTCATTGAATTTTTCAAAAGATCGAATGAAAAAATGAAAAAATAATTTGCATTTCATTTAAAAAAGCTTCCGGTTTCTGGTTTCTTCGCGTTATTAGAGTTTTTCATTTCATACAGAAATGTATCGGTCAATTAATTAAAGGGGTTTACCCAGCTAGAGGCTTTCATGGAGTCCTATGTAAAAATATATACAGACCTGGTATGACATATAATGAAGACAGACGTGAGAGAGAGAGAGAGAGAGAGAGAGAGAGAGAGAGTACCGGTAGTGCCTTACGTTCAATTTCTGAGAAAAAAGATTAAAATGCATTCAATGTCTATATTTTCATTAAGTTTGTACGTCCTTGGTACATTCTTCTTCATTTCCAATATTAAATCTTAAAATATACATCCCTGTCCATACGTATTCTCGTTATCTAAACTAGTGACGTTTATTATGTTAATTTTAAAAGTCTACGCATGGGGTAGTCGTAATTATTATCTACTAATTAAAAGTTTGCTCGTTGGAAGGATTTATTGGAGAAAGATCTTTTTGATATATAAACAACTATTACAAAATGTACGTATCTTCTCGATTTTATTTATATTTAGATCGAAATTTAGAAAGGGGAAACGGGACGGGACGGTGCATACAACGAAATTGATTCTAAATATCTTTGTGTTTTACATTTACTTTCTGAAAATGATATGAAAACTGGCGAGGGTAACAACTAACAAGCTGAAAAATTTAACGAATAAAGAATAAATAGTGTCTAAATTCAGTATTATGTAAAAACAGTTTTATTTTACGAAGCGGCGAGCGGCGCGAGTCGGTAAGTTTGTGATTATCTGTATATGTTAATATTTTTTTCCACGGCTTTTTTTTTGCAAAGTTTCTAGAAAATGATATGGTGTACGTAATAATGAACAAATAATTTTTCTCATTTTTTTAACGTCGGATTTTCTAAAACGGTAAACAACAATAAGACGTCTCATGTACATCGTATACATAATTATAACATCCTCGTCAACGACCCGTAATGCTTTGGCCCCTCCCTCATCAATGAAATAAACACGTATCCAGGCATATGTATCCACGTATGTACATTGTTCTATTTTTCGTATTCACAACATAAACATGCGCTTCTTCGTAACAAAACAGCTTGATTCTAAAGTAAACAGAGTTATGTATATCGTTTATACATAGAAGCAGCATCGGCCCTTCACTTTATCCGGCAGAAGAAGATTGGAAGATTTTAAAAATACGTCACGATGCTGAAAACCCTGTGATTTGATTGGTTAGTGCTTATACATGTACGGAATTGGGGCCCTCTAGCGTGAAAAAATTCAGGTGATCACTAAGAGCTATTCGCTCAAAATTCTGTAGATGGGAGAAATTTGTCAATTCTGCTTAACTGTGAAGGGTTTTTTTTAACAATGAGTTAAAGAAGATCCTGACGATCCAACTACAGTTCAAACTAAATGTAACGGTTTGCACATAATTTTTGTACGGCGTCTGGTCATTGAGTCAATATCTGACTCTATACAGATATAAATATAGGTTTGACCCTTATTCAAGACAAGGAATGCATAGTCGAACTATGTGATTCATACTTTAATTCTACTTTTCTTAGTAGAATATGAACTATTTATAAATATGAATTACGTAATAACGGTTATTTGTTATGGGCTCTCATTGTTTGAATCTCTTTGCCCATGACGCACATAGCGAACACAATAAAACAAAATAGTGTGCTGTAATTCCTTTGTCAATGTTCAATATAAAATTCCAACGGTGTATTTGTTTCCTCTCATATGGTATCGAGGAGTAGATCGTCTCCAATGGTCCATTAGGTCCTATTACATTATTCTTGTTTCACATGAGGTTATCCTTTGATATTTGATTTTACAATACTTTCTCAGAAAATTAACGATCTCTACTTGAAAGAATAAAGAGAAACATTTATTAATTCATCGAAATATAAAATGAAGCTTCTGACAATAGGCGTCTAACGATTTACGTGGGAGCAATGCTGGTGAGATTTATAATAAAACGTCTAAATCTGGAAATACACATGGGTGTTAAGATATGGAAGCAGAGTCATGTTTAGTGAAGTTTCGAACTATGACATTTGAATCATAGAATCCCTGTGGACTTACCAGGATGAGGATGATGACTGAAAGAGAGTAATAAGCGGCGTCCCTGCCAAAAGACCACCAAGATAAAACTATCACCTAAAAAGGAATAGAAATAGTGAAAGTTGATATCTCTGTCTAAAAATATCTACATCATGAAACTGCCAAGATAAAAAACTCTAAACATAAAAAAGGAAAAGAGATATGTCTTCAGCAATATACGACACGTTTAAACTACAAAAAGTTTCCGTCGAAATCCGTCTACAGAACAAGATCTTTAAGATAAAATAGTTTTGCATTGTGATACAAGTACATGTAAATACATCTTTTTAAATAATAAATATGTTATATGATTAATACATTTCATGTGACAAGACCTTTCTGTTGGTACCAAAGTTGACCTTGTGACTTTGACGTTCTTTGGACTTGCAATGCAATACTACCTGTAGCAGCCTACGGGTACAAACTATACAAAGCATTTCACGAACACATTTTGGTTTTTTTTATAATAATAATACATATATAATCTTGTTCTTAAAGGATGTAATACAAATACGAAAAAATATGAATGTCCCCATAGGGAAGATAAAGAGAAGATATGGCCGTAACTCGGGATAAATGTTGATGTTATTGACCGTACAGACGTAGATAAAATACCAATTTAACTATTTATAGGCAGTAAAATAGAGTATGACTAAGTCGGTACCTACTTCGCCGGCAAGCACACCGCAAATTCCAATAACAAACAAAATATTGAAGACAGCCGATCCAACAATTGTTCCAACTCCCACGTCTCCTTTGGTTATGAACACACCTTTAATGATAGTATGATTACGTATAGGAAAGGCATTGTATATTTCAATCAATTATAAAGAAACATAATAATAAAGAAACATAAAATGGAAAGCTAATATACTTGTTCGACTCAAAATGATATATTTCATGCTTACCGATAATGGCGGTGAATAATTCTGGTGCTGAACTTCCGGCAGCCATGAAAGTGGCACCGGCTACATCTTCGCTAAATCCTAATTTCTAACCAACAACCAAAAAATGAAAAGAGGAGAACTAAATGATATTTTATAAAAAGAATAAAAAATGATAAGTATTATTAAGTGTCAGTTACTTCACAAGTTAGAGCGAAATTCTACTTATATCTACTATAAATTACTGAGGAAAATAATCATTTGTTTAAACCATAAATGATTGATAGGTTTAGGAATTAGATGAAATTGCAAGTTTTTGGAAACTTTGCACTTAAGGAGCATACTCTACACTTACAAAGCAAATTTCATATAAGTATACCCTAACATATCATATTATGTTTCAATCTCTATATACCGAACATATTCTGTATCTATATACACTTACTGAACATATCATTTATAAATCTTACATATCGAATATATTCTATATAATGATCTACACTTACCGAGCATATTTTGTCCAAAGAAGTAACAAAATAATCATCACAGACTATGGCTAAAGCCACAAACATATAGACGACTAATAGAACGTGGAATATAAATGCACCATGCTCTCTTTGTGTAAGGGTAAATGCATCTGTAGGAAACTCGTGGTATGCTGAAATATATTAAAACTGCTACGAAACTTTTGTTTATTTATTTGTATCACACGAGCACATCATGCATTACCCATTCCCTAACTCAATTTTAGCCCGTATCCTAACACTTCCTATCCAGTTGGCCTACATCTTAACCGTATCCCAGTCCGAGCTCTTGGTCAACCCAAGACCTAACCATCAGTCTTTTAAAAAAATCTCACTAAAGCCTAATTCACAGCTACCCTAGAACATGGGTTAGTTCAATCATCGCCTTTAATGACCCCAAATCTTAACCTAAACTCAACCCTAACTTAACCCCTAATCCACAACTTCCCTTAAGTATGGTCCTACTTCAATACTAGCTCTTCGTCGACAATAGCCCTAATCCTAACTCAACCCTAATACTACCTCAATCCATTCCTTATCCCAACTCTAACCTTAGGAGGTATATAACACTTGGACACCAAATTAAATTTTTCTGAAATTTTCTGAAATTATTTATTTCGTGTCTTAATTATCCAAAATTATATTTAAATTTCTACACAGGAAACTTTTCTACGAGACTTTGGAATATGTATGTGTCGATTCCTTGAAGACGCCATATTATTAAAGATATCATTCTGGTTCTCGTAAAGCTATGGGAAATTAAACTTAATTTAACTTCCAAAATCTTCAAAGAGGTTAAAAGATGAGAAGAACTGTGCTTCAAACGAGGGAAGGATATTGGAATAAAAGATGACATTATCGATCAAGAAATGCCAATTTTGAGTCAATTGATTGTGATTGATAGTTAATTATTTAGAATCCTGTGGATGAATATTTTTTCAAAAACTAACAAAAAAATTTAGATGTCTAGAGATGATGTATGATTAATTGGAAGAAATTGAACTTAGAATTAAAATATTACAAGACTTAATTTTGTATGTGTCTAAAATCACATTGAAAGGAAGCATCACTGAAGAGGATTTAATATTCAAAACACGTGTCTGGTGCATCATAAATTGGTTTGAAATTTTCTTCGTGAAAGTATGGAGTTGGAATACTTCCGTATTATTTACATTTCCGAATTTTCTCTTCTAAAATCGTTCATTTTAAACAAAGTGACATCCGCTTTCTTGTTATGTAAATTTGTTAACGAATCCACTTTAATAAAGATTGAATGTACATTTTTATACATGCCAAGTTTCAATACAATACGCTAGGTATTAATGCTTTTACGGCATTTGAATGAGAAGATTTGTGACGCCATTTCCACCGATAATGTCAAAATGACGTCGTGGTTTGCTCAGGGATAAAAACTCCAGAGTCCAAGATTTCTAAAAAGTGGTATAATTTCTTCAAATGACTTCAGATTTCTTTCAAACTTCATCGGGAGATTCAATTTTATAGATCAATGAGAGTATCAAATGTTTAAGACTGCACTTTTTTTAGGAAATGCGAAAACAAAAAATGCCCCCGCCATCTTTGTGGTTTATCCCCCTTAACTCAAACCTAACCTTCACTCAACCCTAACAATCATTCAAACCTAACCCCAGCCAAGCCTTTACTCAACCCTTACCCTATTTCAACCCTTACCCTCACTCAACGCTACTCAATTCTAACCTTAACTCAACTCTAACCTTACATGTAACTCAACCCTAACCCAAACTTAGCCCTAACCCTAAGTCAACCTTAACCATCACTCAACCCAGACCTCTATCCCGATTCTAACCTTAACTCTACCCTAACCATTAACCCTAATTCAACCCTAACCCTCACTATGCCCTAACCTTATCTCAACCCTAAACCTAATTTAAACACAACCCTCATTCAACCATAACCCTAACTCAAGCCTGGCCTTTTCTCAACCCTTACGCTATTTCAACCATTACCCTGACTCAACCCCAACTCAACACTAACCTTCACTCAGCTATAATCTAACATGTATCTCAACTCTAACCCTAAATTAACCCTTACCCTAACTCAACCTTAATCCTCACTCAACCTAACCCTCACTCAACCCTAACCCTTACCCAACCCTCACTCAATCTTAACCTAAACTCAACCCTAAACATTATTCAACCCTAACCCTAACTCAAATCTATCCCTAACTTAACTAAAAGCCTAATTCAACCCTAGCCCTCACTCAACCCTAGCACCCACTCAAATCTCCTAATTCAACCCTAACCCTCACTTAACCCTAACTGAAACTCAAACATAACCCTAATTCACCCCAAATGCAACGCTTACCATAACATTACCCCTACCTCAGCCCTAACCCTGTTCAATTTTTATTCCCATTTGCAATATAACCCTTGCTATATCTCAACCTATTGTCAACTCAACCCTAATCTTCATTTAACATTCACTCAAACTCAACCCTCACTCTCAATTGTCCTAAAGAATAACCCTGGTTCTCTCCCGTCATAAGTTACCCCTAGACATAACAATCACTCAATCCTTACCCTAACATAACCCAAATTCAACACTTACCATAACCCTACCCCTATCTTAGCCCTTACCCTTTTTCAACCCTTATTCCCATTTGCAATATAACCCTAACTATATCTCAACCCTTTGTCAACTCAACTCTGTCTCACTTAACATTCACTGCAAATGAGTTAACGAAGATCCTGACGATCATCTCAACAGCACTCGCAACTCAACCTTTACTCTCCCAAAGTATACCCCTAGTTCCATCTCAGTCATAAGTTAACCCTAGTCATAACAGTCACCTAACCCTTACGCAAACTCAACACAAATTCAGCCCTCTCAGTGATGTAATTTTGTTCGTATATTTTCAAGAGATTTACCTGTGAATATATATGCTTACAAAGCCTTCTTTTTTGAAGTAAAAATATCTAAAAATCCACAAACGTGTTAGCGCTTTCTGATGATCAATACAACCACTATCATTCAATCAGACCAACATGATGGTTTCAATAGAGTTAACAGAAAGGAGGGGATCTCCAACAACACTAGGTTGCAGGATCAACAGCAAAACTAAGAACACCCAATGTAAAAACACAGAGCAGTCACTCACAGAAAGAGATGCAAACGGGACAATGAACACCAACTCACAACATAGAAATATGAAACACAAAGGACTATACATAAACAAACGAGACCGATTGGCAACCGGTGCCGACTTTGGTGGCCATCAGCCAGTGACAGCCACACAAGTAGACTCGGTTGCAGGGCCCAGAGGAAAACATTAAGTGGTGTTGTTTACTTGATGTATGTGAAAAGTTCAAATTAATGGAAAATACACTCCCTTATTTAGAAAGTCAACCCTCCAGGGAACAAAATGTAAATTAATCTTATGTTTAAACAGTTGTTATAGGGGTATATCCCTGAGAACATAATTCTGTCCTTATATTTGATATATTTTTCTTAAACTAGTGGGTTTCCTTTATATTGGCCACGAGCATCACTGATGGGACATACCTTGTTCAAATCTCATACAGTGCACTTGAATGATTAAAATAGAGCATACATTTGAATTTTGATAACTCAATAGAGACAGAACAGTGAAAATACCATCATATAAAGTAAGGGTGGTGATAAGTATGTTAACGTTTCCTATTCATATTAAAATATTGCAATATGTATCATCAAAAATATTAGAAAGTATCTACAGGTAAAGATTATCTACGAGAAGAAATAAAATTCAGTGAGATGAAATATCAAATACCAATTATCTTTATTTTAAGAGACATTTATGAGGTGCACACTTTATCTTCGATCATAGTAATGCTGATATACAGCTACGCTATACATAAAAATATCTTGAAAGAAGGAAGATTCGGATTTTCACCACGTCTCAGGCCCATTGCATGTCCCTAAAGGAGTCATTATATATGAATGAGGCTGGTAGTTATTTCTTCTATCACACTGCATTAAGAGTCTGGCATTTATGAAACCCTTGGCTACGGTTTGCTGGCCAACTCCAGCCTCATATAGCGTGCTACATTGTTATTAAGGTACCCTGTGATGTTAATCTGGGGCTTCACCGGGGAGAACCGTATTGATTGAACATGGAAAAGAACAAGCAAGCAATCTGAGTCTGATTGAACATGAAACAGCTCATCGAGAATAGCTTTTAAAACACAAATAATTATAGCCGATCGATCAATTGATCGGTCCATCGTAATGTCTATATAAATGTAATAGGCTTTATTTGATATTTCAGCATTTGTTCCAAGTATTTCAGCAAAGCGGATTTCATATCCCTCTCTTACTGCCCTGTAATTATATTTGAAATCCTTTTTATTTCCATATAAAGTTATAGGAGACCGTTTAAATGCGTAATGCAGTCTGATTAATTATCTATAAAGAACTGGCTTTCACATGCATAATATTTACACAGATTTCCATCCTTTTTGTTTATTCGAGCCGCGCTTTGCTTAATTTACAAAGTCAAAGTCAAATACATCAGATGGTTACCAAATTTTCTTCGTTTTTTATTCATTTATTTACTTGTAAATCAGAAATGCATAACACTAAATTAAGCTATGTTTGTAAATTCTTCAGTTTAAAAGAATTCAGATTTGTTAATTGAGACAATTTAATACAAATAGCAAAAAAATATCATGATCTTTTCATGACATTTTCAGTTATTTGAAATGAGAACAAAAGTCAGGGAGACTCTATTAGGTGAAAAGTAAGGATTTCATCTGACTTCATCAGGAATGTGTTTTGAGGTTCAGATACAACTAAAACATAAATAATACGGTAGACGTATAATTAATATGTACCAAAACATATCTATTAATCCATGGTATATATCTACCTTCCATTAAATTGAAACTAAACAGAGTTGTAGCAACAAACATCTACGTGTCAAAGGAGAATAAAGTTGTTTCCAAAATTGCTTCATACACTATTGCGTGATCAGGACCTACATGGAACCATACACTTTACTACTACACATGCTAAGGTACAATCAGACAGAGTCCAGAAATGATAACGATCTTATCTATAATATTCTGATAGATAGAAAACCGTTCATTAATTGAATCAATTAATAGCAGACTATAAGTTGCGTCTGTCGCAATGAATAAACACATCTAAATAACTCAAATAAGATATCTAATGTAACTCGGAAACTGCAGAGATCAATAGAGTACATTTATTATCACTATCGTTTTGGTCTAGGTTTTTTTTATTATTTCTGAGGAAAGCAAATATAAAGAGAACTGTAAGTAATTCATCATGTAAGATTTCACAATGTCTGAGGAAGAAACTAACACTTATGTAACATGACAATCCTTATAAGACATATGGCAGTCATCGTACAAAGTGACAAAAACCATTACAATAAAAATTGGTACCTCTTCTTTTGAACTTTACAACTTTACAATTCTTCGATTCAAATAGATTGACTGAACAAAATACCTCATGCATACATATTTAAAATAGAATAGAAGGGTCTAATAAAATAAGTTTTGACCTCGATCTAAAGTTGACATTAATAAGTTCCTAAATTGTCATCAACCCTTGAGCATATCGACGGTTGTTGCTAGTAAGCAGAAAACTTTTCCTCTTCCCGAGTTTATAGTCTCCCCTTCTTCGATCGAAGATCCCATTCCCAATATAAACGAGTAGGGAAACACAAATAAAGTCTCTTCTTTTGTATGGCTAGGCACAACGCTCTCTTTATATTAATGAGAAGAGATTAAAACCCCTCACTGATGTATGACAAATATGGAAGAGATTTATGGGAATTTAACGACAGGTTGTAACATACAGCGAACATAAGACGAAACAAGTTCAACAAAGTGAACAAAGATGCACACAACAGAAACAGTCTTTGCTCCACGTAACACAGAGGACAAACAGAAATAGAGCCGTACTCCGTGGTATTATTTAGAAAAAGAAACAATACTCTATTCAATAAAACATTTTGGTATGTTGCTTAACAATAACACAAAGATAAATACATGAAATAAAGAATATGCTGACGACAATCTCAACAGCACACAATAGAGTACCAAATGGAGCATCGACGGACCCCTAGCAAGCTAGAGGTGGGACCAGGTACTCGGGAAGAGTAAGCATCATGTACATGTACAAATGAGTTAAAGAAGTTCCTGACATGAATAAACTCTGTCTTGTATCTTTGAAATGACAAACATCAGTGAATCCCATTCTTATGTATGAAATAGGTCTTCATCTATATTACTGAAATGGCCAACACAAATAAAGCCCACTCTCGACGAAAAGGTCACAGTTAACCCTCTTATCTACATCATTGAAAAAACAATGAGAAAACAGAATAAAATCTAATTTCATATGGGACACAACTCTCCAACCTAATTCATAGTGAGGGCAAACACAGGTAAAAGCCAGTGTGTTTTGGCAGTATCTAAAATCTAACAAGAATTTTGGCAGTATCAAAAAATGATTTTGGATGTATCTAAAAATCACTTTAGATGGAAGCATCACGGGTGAGCATTTTTATATCCGAAACACGCGTCTGGTGCATAATAAATTGGTTTGAAATTTTCTTCGGGAAGGTATAGAGTTGGCATACTTCCTAATTATTAAATAAACACTTATTTCCTGTTGCAGTGTTGAGCAATTAAACTCATTCCCCGTGACATGGATGTTAATCAAGTGTATTAATTACTTCTTTCCAGCTTTGCCGCCTGAAAGAAGCTTTGTTTTGTCATACATATCACTTGGATATTTCGGAAACTTATCATTTCATTCAAAAATATAATCGAAATTAAAGGAGGTTAACATCTTAGCACCATCCCTCCATTGCAATTTTGAACATAGATTTTATTTGGATATGCTACCGAATCAACCCTACAGGAAATTCGGAGCCGCGCACTCTCTGCATATTGCACAAATAAAATTAAAAAAAAAACATAACCAGAGAACGCTGTTACAAATGAATTTTGGCAGTATCTAAAAATCACTTAAGATGGAAGCATCAGTGATGAGGATTTAATATCCGAAACACGTGTCAGTTGCATAATAGATCGGGTTGAATTTTTCTTCGGAAGGTATAGAGTTGGAACACTTCCGTATTATTGTACGACTTGGTCGCAGCCCCTGTCCCATATCATTCACATTAAAAACACATAAAAAGCACCGTCTTTTGTACGACTGGGTCACATCCCCCTGACTTATAACATTGAGATGGCAAACACACATAAAGTCCTCTCTGTTGTACGAGTGGGTCACAGCCCCCTGTCCTATAACATTGAGATGGCAAAGACAGATAACGCCCTGTCTGTTGTACGAGTGGGTCACAGCCCCCTGTCCTATAACATTGAGATGGCAAACACATATAAAGTCCTCTCTGTTGTACGAGTGGGTCACAGCCCCCTGTCCCATACCATTGAGATGACAAACACAGATAAAGCCCTGTCTGTTGTATGACACGGGAATCTACATGTACTTCCTTGGGCTTTATTTAGTATTCAGGCTTCATTCAATGCGGATTAAGCAAATACCCTTGTGAGATTAACGTAAACCTTACCGTGAAATGCAATCGATCACTGTGAACTTAGAATGACTCAAGACTGGCTAATCTCGCATACTCCTAATGAAAATTAAAGCCTACAGGACCTCCCAAATAATTGAATTGATGTTGAATATTGAGAGCAAGTTTACAAACAAAAAAGGCTAGATTGTATTTGATTCAAATGACATATTAGTATTAAGTAAATATATGTCTTTTATCTTTTATTTTCCGAAAATGTCAAAGGATTGATGTGTCGAGTTACAGATGCACATTGCTGAACATAATACATATCAGTGTCTCAAAATCAACAGGTAGTAGAAAATGTTGCAGGAATATACAAATGATAGAAAGAGACAACGCGAGTGCCGAGTAAGAATCTCAGGGATTAAAGTAAAAAAAAAAAAACAACAATATTATCAACAACTACCTTGGAAGCTCAGACTCTAGCTTACCCGCGACAACATTACACAACATGGTCATATGGTTCCCTATTTTCCTTATATCTATATCAATCCCCTCTCCTCTTCCCGCTCCGGAAAAAATCATAAGAGATTAACAGAAAACCTGTCCTCTCTGAATGTCGGTCTGACTCCTCGGTAGATAAAATGCATAAGCTCAATACAGCCGGCAGAGCATGGACATTATTTCGTACGCCCTCTATTTTCATATCCTTTTACATATTCATCTGTGTGTTGCTCGGTCCCCTGCGTTATGCTGTCTTGTTTGTATGATCATCTTACAGTGAGGAGGTTATTTTCCACCACTATTGTGCATTCTTCGAGATCTCGTGATAACTGGGAAAATGGGAGGGTTGTGCGCACATAATCCGGATAACCACAACATTTGCTACTGGCGTAGCAGATGGCCGTTTTAAGTTGGCCCGGTTGCAAATTGGTCTCGTTGGTTTATGTGTGGTATTTTGTGTTCGATATTTCTGTGTTGCTTTGGGGTGTTCCTTGTCCCTATCGCGTTTTTTTTTTTGCTGTACCTGTAATCTCTGTGTTGATGTGGGTGCTACAGCCGTGTGTCTTTGTCTTTGATGAAAATGAAATATGAGCTCATTGACTTTTATTGAAAAAGATTTCTGTTGAAAGAAACAATTACCAAGAATATGAAACAAGGCACGAGTAAGAACTCACCTGCTTCTGTACAGGGGATAGGGTTTTTAAGGTAATTGATGCTAATATTACTGGCATTGGAAGAAGAGGTTGTGATAACACTGAATATTGTCGATGTAAAATGATCGGTGTGAGACGACGATGTATGTTGACTAGTCGAAGATACGCTGCTAGTTTGCTGAAAGGACGCGTTGTCTGTTCCAAGGCCTGATGTTGGATAATTGTCTAGTGAGGTCTCTGTGCTGATAAACGAGTCCATATCAATAACTCCTGAAAAAAAAGTTAGCTTTTATAGTAAATAATGTTTCATGCCAAATAAGTAATTCATCAAAAGAATCCAATTCTAAGTTCTGATAATTGTCAAAGCAAGTTTATTGTATAAAGTTAACATTTCCCCCCCCCTATTGAAACAGAAATAAATATATTGTTGTTCAAGAGAATAAGTATTGAAGATTAATTGTCTTTCCTAGAATCTCACAATGATTTGTTAAAGATGGCCTTATATCGATACACCTCGGTAAGGTATAGATTAACGTAGTGGGTAATTTTCACACTATGTACTAGGAGAGGATTTTTAATGAATCCTTTGACTATTGTACAGGTTGTACATAAATCTTCATTATGAAAATAAAAATGAACCTACGAAGCATGTAATGCGAGCCTGATTAACTACGCTAACTCATTTTTATGACTGAAATAAAAAAAAGTTTCTTTTACCATAATAAATCTTCTGTACCACTGACAAAGGTTGTGTAAAACGAGTACGTATTGTACAAAGAAATATAAAATACTGCCATTCATACTTTCTGGGGATTATTCTTTTAATCAGAAGAGAGGTATAGATCTTAAGCTAGTGTACGTCAGCCATTCTCATGCATTGTAACACATGTCGCTAGGCTACATAACAGTCCAAGGTTCATAACAATAGAAGTTAAAGTTAAGGGTAAACAAGCAAAGCAAGTTTTAGATCTAATTCCATTACAAAATGAAGAAATTTTAGAAATACTCTTTTAGTCGTAGTCTTTCTTCTCTCAATTACATTAATTTGCTTCTCTCATTTACATTACTAGTAATTTCTCCATTGAAAATGCTTCTCTCATTTTCATTTTAAAATTTCTGTTCACATTTTTTTTTTTGAAATTTCTGAAAAGTGGGTCCCGTAGCATCATATCTCACCTATCCTGCTACGTCTTTCTACATTTTTGGACATAACTTTCACAGCTTTTAGCCACATTTCATTGTTTGGATAGCGGATCACTGACGCGGGAAAAATATCCGAAACGTGCATGTCTGGTCCATGCTGGAAATTTTTTTCTGTTCTTAAATGATGATATGAATTTTAAGACGTGTAACACATAATTACATTAATGTTGGAAGATGGACACGCAAATTCTCAGTCGCTGGGGATATTGACAATTAGTTTTAAAAAGGAAACTTAATAAAGAATAATTTTCCTAATTGGCGCTTAGAACGTAAAAACTATCTCAAGAGAAATCATTTTTCTTTTTTTTCTGAACTACCTTTATGATCTTCCTTTGGTTTAACAACTGCTGTTTTCAAAATTAAAGTTTTCAATAGAACAGTAATCAACTGAGCCTGTATTTTCAGATACAGAACAGTGTGCGAATCGTAGTGAAACAAGTATTAATTAATCTGGGAATTTCTTATTCTATATCTAGGTCATCTTGGTCAAGTCAATGCCACGTATTGTTTTATCGTCAAGCTTATGAACTAACCAAAGTAGATTTTTTCAAGGCGTTTGAATCAGTCATTGACAAAGCCAAGATCGATCAATTTTCGGTTGATCATTTCTTCAACGCATTCGAAAATTTCTGTTATCAAAATTTCTTGAAATTTCTAAAACATGGGTCCTGCAGCATCATATCACACCCATCCTGCTACGCCTTTCGGTACAGTTTTGGACATAATACATGTAACTTTCACACTTTTTGGCCATATATTATTGTTTATATTATTGTTTAGATTGAGGATTCCTAACAAGGGTTAAGTACCCGTCCATGCTACAAATTTATCTATTGTTTAAATGATGCTATTGAATTTGAAGACGTTTAACATGTAAGGCTAACAACGATAAACAGTGAGACCAATTCTGGGAATAACAGAAAATATCAATACACCCTATAGCCTAAGGTATCGGATATCAATCATACAGAATAAATTGACAAGGATTATTCAGATAACATTAATTTTTTTCTTGAATTTGCATAAGTATATCACAGTTGATTTTTTCTTCAGATCAAATACCGTACAGCTCTAAACAGACACGGCTTTCTTGTTATCGATTCTGTACCGGTCAATGTAATATCACAGTCCGCTTCTTACATCTTTGTGGAATTCCGCTATATTTTTTTTACATTTTTTTTTCTGTCGTCGCATGGATTCGTAATTAATTCTTAAATGAAAGAAATACTATTCCCTTTCAAATCTTTTAAGGTACTGTCTACTATCCTGAAATGAAATATCCTGTATCAAAGAATGATGGATGGGGTTGAGGAGAGTGGATGTTCAAATCAAACATAACCCGAAATCAGATTCCAAAATTCACAGCTAAAAAGCTTTAAAAGACTTGTAAAAAGTATAAAACAGAATTTTCTCACGGGAAAAGAAAATAGGACAAACAGACGGATACAATTATACAGCTTAACAGAAACACGAAGGACAATGGAAGTATGGAATGTACTGTAGGTGTCGCTGATAAAAATGTGCTTTGATAATTCACAAAGTTGAGACATTTTCAAATATCAAATGAATCATATTAAATGTGTAATGCAAGTACAGTATCTAGTTTAGAAGGACCAAGCTTATTCTTATTCTCTCGCCGTAGTATAGTATTTACAAAGAAAAGGGGAGGGGGCTTCTTAATTATTTTTGTATTCGAGTTGTAATAATTTCAAGTACAGAAATGGGACAAATCCATATTAATTCGGACATAAACTATATAATTCTTATTTTGCCATGTTTTTTTTCAAAATGTATCTATTATCTCATCTTGTTTGGCCTTTTATGTCTGAATCTCGGCCGAACTCATCGTGTGATTGCATACATGGTCTGACTCAGGTCCACTGTTATAATGCGCCCTATGTTTTTGTTATCCCTTAACATACTATATATTGTATTCATCTGTGTGTTATTTTGGCCCTTGTATTTTGTTGTCATATTTGTGAGGTCGTCTTACAGTGAGGAGACTTTGATACACAACATTCGTGCTTTCTTCTAGACCTCTGGGTAATCGGAAAGTGGGAGGGATATACGCACGTTATCAGGATATTTCCATTGTTATTATTTAGGAACGAAGATTCTAATTGACTGAGAAACTTTGTTGATACATAAATTCTAAGGGACGTCAATTTATATGACTATATTTGGAAACGGAGATTCCCTAAAACACGTATCAGCTCGTATCTGCAAATACGATACGTTGATGGGTTCCAAATCTTTTCTAATACTTAAAAATGTCCTGTTCATGATTTCCTCAAACTGGTTGCTATTTGTCCTATGGCGGCGCCCATGACTTGTTTTCATCTTTGGGGCGATTGAATGATATCAGATTCAAGAAAACAGACCGTTTTCCATAAGTAGAGGATATAAAATGATAAGAAATGACTCTGTTGATGCAGGAATCTTCCCCAAAATTGGACGGCCAACTTTTGCATCAACGCTTTTTGCCCATTGATGCAGTTTTTTCAAGTGATACCTGCATCAACAGAAATAAAATATAAGATTCGTTTCTTAAAGCAGATGGCCGTCCTAAACTGGGAACGTCTTCTTTTAAAACGAATGACGCCAACTGAATGTTACTATTTACAAACCAAAGAAAGATCATTATTAACACGAAATTGAGAACAAAAGTAATATATCAAAGGAAAAAACAAGCATTTTTGAGTTAAAAAAGTAAGGGTTTATGACCAATTATATATAATCATCCACAGTATAGTATATTAGCAAATTGTATATACGTAGCAATAAATATACAACACAAACGACTCGTATTTCTAATACATGACATTTCTATATTCGATTCAATTAAAGTATTGTTTTGCTTTAGCTTCATTTATATGTCCTATTGTACTAAATTGCAATATAAAGTTGTCAATTGTTATGTGTAAGGACTTGGGAATCAATAGACAACGATTAAACCAAGCACTCCTTGAGGTCCTATGTGAATCCTTCGTCCTACGCATGTAAGCCAAATCATTAAATTGGTTTTGGTATTATCAGTAACAATTCTACTGCTCATTTTGTTTCAGGAAATCTACCAAGAGTAAAATTCAAAAAAAAGTCATTTGTAGTAATATAAGCAAAAAAGAAGAAATTTTGGGATGTTTTTATCAGTATTGCGTCCTTTGTTGCTAGCCAGCCCATATAATTGGTGGGACCAAGTTTATAAGTTTTGCATTTTGAACATCGCTTGAAGTAGAAACCATTAAAAAGCGGAAGTCATCCGTCCAAATTTTCATGCAGTCTTATTTCCCTTGGGAATTTGATATTCCACCGTGATAAACAATCTGTAAAAATCCAAACCGTTTTAACGCAAATGTTGGCAATTTATAGTACGCCACGGATTTATTGTAAATATGACAACGTCTGTCGAATTAACGAGCCTGCTAGTCTATATCAGCCATGCTGGAATACTAACTCCGTGATGGTCACCATATAAATGTAAATTTACAACGCTCACTAAGACAGACGTCAATTTAACACGTACGAATGTGATTTGCAATTAAAATGAGATCAAAGGAGTTAACCAAATCAATATTCAGTTCCAATAATCAGTCATTGGTGATTAAAATACAGACACAAATAATATACACAACATGGAATATGTCTTCAAGCTTAGATTAACTAATACGTTGTTGTTCATTAGGGTTGCTTATATTTAATTTTTTCTGTAGAACTGAAACCATCTCGTTCGAAGTATTGTACTTTAACTGACTATGGTATTGGACTCCATGACAATAACGACGTGATTCTAATTGAAAGAAGTTTAATTCCATTGATTTATAATAAGTTTAAACATATTTATTGCTCCAAATTAGCAATGGATCGGTGAACAAGTTCTAGAACTTAGTCAAACACCTTTCCTACATTACAAGATACAAAATTTCATGAACATTATAATACACATGCGTCATTTAAGTGAAATAAATTAGATAATTATATTCAAACATATATTATCGTAGAGCGAAAGTACTGTCTGTAATATATAATATATCATGTGATAACAAGATAGAGTGCAAGAAATCTCAAGGGGGGAGGGGGTTAGAGCTAGGTATAATGATTATTAACACCGAAAAGAACATGGGAAGGTAGTATGTAGGGTGAGATCGGGAGGAAGGAGACGGAGGGGGAGGAGAGAAGTGGTAGTCGCTTTTAAAAACGCTTGCCTTTAGCAATATACTTGTGAACAGCATCAACTATTTTACAATTCTGTGATACACTTAGGTCAGGGTTGCCGTAAAGTATGACTCCTATATCTGGAGTTGCTCCTGATGCAATTAAGCTACAGAAGAGTTCTTGTCGAATTACAGGGTAAAAGTTACAATGAAGAAAAAAGTGTTCCGCCCTTTCATCAGGTGCCCCACATGCACAAGCGCTACTAGTTACTAGATTAACCCGATTAAGATCACCATGCAGTATACTGCATCCATGACGAAGTCGCGTATGCAGGATAATAAGCTTGCGATCGCCATGATCAAAATAAGAAGATCGAAATGAGGTGTGTTTAAGCTTGCTCTTGAATTGGGTCAAACTTGTGGATTGTCTAGTGGAGAGGGGTAGATTATTCCAAGTATTAATGGTTGAAGGTATGTAAGAAGACTGAAGAAGGGTGGTGCGACATAAAGGTAATGATAGATTTTGGCTATTTCTTAAATTATATCTGTTTCCAGTGCCTACTTGGCTCGGAACTAAATCTGCAAGAAAATCAGGGGCAAGGTTATTTTGAATTTTAAACATAAGAGTTAATTTCCTGTTTTGTCTTCGTTGTTTTAGTGTCTCCCAGCCCGTTTCAAAATAAATTGCTGCACGGCTGCAGTAAGATGGAAGGCCAGTGACAATACGCCCTGCTTCCAGTTGGAATTTTTCGAGTCTATCCGAATCATAAACAGTAAGATTATCCCAAACTTCACAT
Source organism: Pinctada fucata (assembly GCA_028142955.1). Taxonomy (NCBI): domain Eukaryota; kingdom Metazoa; phylum Mollusca; class Bivalvia; order Pterioida; family Pteriidae; genus Pinctada; species Pinctada fucata. The sequence goes on along the minus strand of AP027107.1, from coordinate 61,598,088 downwards.
GCATATTCGAAAGTAGGGCGGATAAAAGTGGTATAGATATTAGATAAAAATGTACGTGACAATTGATACTTAAGCTTTCTGAGGACAGATATTTGTTTGGACACTCGAGAAATTATGTAGTCGACATGCTTTGACCATTTAGCGTCATCTGAAAAGGTAATGCCTAGATGTACATGTTCTTTTGTAGGGTGAATTGTCTGTCCGTCAAAGTTGAAGTCAATTGTAGAGTCACTATAATTACGCGAGCCAAAAATCATAATTTTAGTTTTATGAGGATTGAAGTCAACCAGCCAAGATTTTGCCCACTTTATGATTTGTTTAAGATCCTCATTATTATCGTTTTGAATTTGAGTGATGTCACTGGAGGTATGGGCATTAGAAGTATCGTCCGCGAATAGTCGTGTAAGTCCTTTCAGTCCGTCTGGTAAGTCATTTATGTAAATCAGAAATAATAGGGGACCTAGGACTGAACCCTGAGGAACACCAGAATTGATTATACCTTGAGAGGATACTGAATTCTTAAGTTTCACTTGTTGAGTCCTGTCCGTGAGATAGTCACTTAGCCAGGACAACAGTTGACCTTTGATGCCGTATTTATCGAGTTTATGAATAAGACCTTTGATCCATACCCGATCAAAGGCCTTACTAATGTCGCAGAAGGTAAAGCAAGAAAAGTCACGATTATCAATAGCTAGACAGATTTGGTGATAGATTTCTATAAGTTGAGATACTGTCGAATGTCCAGGTCTGAAGCCAGCTTGTAGATCATAAAGTAGGTCGTTTTCATGTAAATGATTGTAGATATGTCTAAACATTACTCGTTCAAAAAGCTTTCCAATGCAGCTAAGAAGGGATATTGGGCGATAATTATTTGGAACAGACTTGTCACCTTTTTTAGATATAGGCAAAACATGGGCGTGTTTCCACTGAGACTCGTTCAAAAAGCTTTCCAATGCATTACGTTCTGCATACAAAAACAAATTGTCAGATAATTCTATTTTTTGTCTCTGAAGAAAAACCATATTTTATGTTCTTTGCACAAATTGAATTGACAATAATCAAACCTTTTTCTTGGCTTGATAAATATATCTTGTAAAGACAATAAGCGTTAATGATTCTGTTAGTCGGAGTCGTGGATAATTGCTATATAGGATACCGTATAAGTGTCATTGTATAAATGATAATTTGTTCCTTCAAAATCAACATGGGCATTGTCAGGAAACAGTAGCTAAATTCTATTTGTAGATATGAAGGGATTGTTCCTAGACTATTTTAAAATTATGAGTAATCGGTGCATTACACGGTGGTTATGTTTTTTCTTGACGTTAGGTTTGTACGTATATGGCTATATTATGGTACTCACATTTGTACTCCATATAAGTATTTAAAGTTAAAGAAATATCGATGATTCAAACTACATAGAAATTTAACATATAAAGTTCATTGAAATGATCGCCAAATTCTAGGGTAGTCCTATTTCATAATGATATGATTTCTGATGCAGTTTTTGAAACTTTTCTTTGGTCATTCGAAGATAATATTCCATGGATACTCTAGAGAAAATACAAGCTTAAAAGCGAATTTAAGCGACTGGATTCTTTTTTAAATTCGACACCAAATATTTGAGGTTTTCTTTATTTCAGTCAATAATTACCTTAAAGACGAAAATAAAAGAGGACTATTATTAAGCTTGCAACAACTTCTTGCATAGTCTTTTCATCATTCACCACTGGATATACTTCTCTTCAGCTTCCTTTTCAATTTCGCGGAACTGCCAACTTTACGATTGACGTTATTGTTTGGATTTTGAAAAGAATGTCTATCTATATAATAGAAGAAGTGCCGTCATATCTAGATCGGCTTCCATTCCATGAAAATGAACATTTATTCGATAGGTGGCTTTTACTTCCTAATTTCGTACATTGCAAAATTAAATGTCAAAATTTCCTTTAAAATATCATATGGTTTTGACAAGTATCTCTTGCATTGCGATACAAGTATCTGTGCTAGCGACATTCGAGGTACCAAGGGATATATAGCGCCTAAGAAATTCCGTATCATTCCCTTTAATTTCAAGGGATTAACGTTATCGCTTGGAAAACAGCGAATGACACAGGCTATTTGCAGGCAGCACTTCTCGGAAGTAAATTGCCATTTATGTCATATTATTTGCGTAATCTACCTCTATTCGGCGGATGTTAATTCGCAAGAGGGAAAATGTGCCAAAGGAAATGTTATTTCGAGTTATTTTCTTTATAATTCTTGATATCCTAAATAAAAATACAAAAATAATTCTTTGTTAGGAAGTGGATTGATTATAATCATCTAACCGACTTCCAGACCAGGAATCAATGACCGAGACAATATCTATATGAATTTGTAATGTTTACGTGAGAGGCTATGCTATACTATTAATTAGTCCTACTGGCGTGTCTTATTTCCAAGCAATAAATTCTAATATAGCAGCAAAAAAAAAAAAAAAAAAAAAAAAAAAAAAGAAAAAGAAAAAAAAAAACAATCTTATTTCAACCCGACTCATCACGGACACTCGGTATCGAAAAACATTGTAAAGGGGTTTTGATTTCAAAATCATATGACGAATTAGTGTTTGGATTCGATATTCAAGAAAATAATAGAATTAAAAAAAACCCAAAATTATCTTAACTGTGATAAGTGTAAGATAAGTTTTTAGAAATTCTGAAATGAGAATTCCAAAACTTCTGAAACCATTGGGCATTGGATTTGAAGATTCCACATATGATACCTGTAGGAGATCGACTTCAGTTCTTGACAGGAAATTATCAATAAGAGTGATATGTTCCTCATGACAACAATAGAATCTCTTTAGAGATATTTTTGTTAATCACCTGGCCTCACTTGTATCAAACTTCTCAAATTGAGATTTTCCTCAACCTCAAATCTGCTTGAGGATTCCCTCATCTGAGTTTTCCTCAAAATCATCTTGTATCAACATTTTTCAAATCATTTGAGGGGTTCCTCAGATGAGGAAATTATTCAAGGGAATACTTGAGGAAATGAGTTATCGTCACCATAGTAACCAAGGCGCAGGGTCGGTACATTTCGGAACAATTCGCATGTCATCCTCATATATGTACTTACTCCTTCATGATTCTATTCATATATAACCTTTCGGTTCCTTTTTGAAGGTTTTTAGGTCATAAAATTCTACTTCCTCGAAGTTCATGGACTCCTGAATTTACCTTTTATGAAATACATACTAGTATTTGAGATTTTCCTGAACTTGAGGAGAGATGAGAACATTGAAACTTGCTAACTCTCCTCTACTCGTCCCTCAACTTTAAATCTTAGTTTTCACATATAATACAAGAAGAGGCTATTTTTTATGTTTTGTAAATTAAACAATGTGATCTGTATTTTGTACTTATATCTGTCTTAAACATGCCATTTTTCATTTTTTGAAGAAATTCTACCTCTCCTCAAGTATTTGCTGCAGTATGGAGCTCCCTCAAATATTTGAGGAACACCTCAATTTGAGGCCTGGTCTCACTTGTATCAAACTTCTCAGATTGAGGTTTCCATAAATCTGAGTATTTTCCTCATTTTTTTTATTCCTTTGTCTTTGTTAAACTACCTCAACTTGAGATTTTCCTCAGATATAGATTTTAATTTTCAAAGTTGAGGGACATCTCAAAATTTACCTTATATGAAAGAAATATTTGAGATTTTCTTCAACTTGAGGAGAGATTTTCAACAAATATTTGAGGGACTTCCATACCCAACTCAAATACTTGAGGAGAGGTAGGATTTCTTAAAAAAAATATATATATAAAGCAATTGAAGACAGATTAAAGTAAGAAATACAAATCACATTGCTTTATTTACAAAACATATACTGAAAAAGACCTCTTCTTGTATTATATGTGAAAACTAAGATTTAAAGTTGAGGGATGAGTTGAGGAAAGTTGGCAAATTTCAATGTTCATATCTCTCCTCAAGTTGAGGAAAATCTCAAATATGTCTTTCATAAAATTTCATAAACGTAAATTTTGAGTAGTCCCCCAACATCGAGGAAGTAGAGCTTTATAACCTTAAAACCTTAAAAAAGAAACCGAAAGGTTATATTTAAGTAGACTCATAAAGGAGTATCTGGATAAGTACATTTATAAGGCTGGCATGCGAAATGTACCGACCGTGTGCCTTCGTTACAAAGTCTTTCCTCAAATACTTTCCGCAGCTGAGGAATCCTGCAAATAATTTGAAAAATTTTGATACAAGATGATTTTGAGGAAAACTCAGCTGAAGGAATCCTCAAACAATTTTAAAGTTGAGGAAAATCTCAGTTTGAAAAGTTTGATACAAGTGAGGCCAGATATGTGATTTCAAGTCGCAAAAACCTCATATAAAAAAATCTCTCTCATAGATGAAGTAATACATCTTGTATTTGATAACAAACCATATCTTCTTGTATAAAGTATTCATGTAAACTTTCAGATTACCTCCGTACACGCATAACAACCGTGCATTTAAGTTCACGAGGAAAGAGTAGCTAATGAAGGCGAAATAACACGAAAATAGGCACCGTGTTCGGATCTCCATAACTTAATAAACAAAATAGTTCTGACGGAATGCTGCTAAAGGAATTTTTACCCAATTATTAAATCATTAGAGACAGTTAATTGTCATTTCTTATTCCACATCTTTGGAAGGTTAATTTGCTAGTTAAAAATCGATACACCATCGACCGTTGGATTCCTTAATCCATTCAACAGAGAATATCAGAATCAGTATTAATCTTCTTTAGCATTGTGAGCGTGTCTCTAATTCCTTTTGCAAGAAGGAAAATGAATCTATGCAACAGAAGACGTTCAAGCAAACATATATTGTTCATGCTAACATGACAATACTAATCTAGAAAATTGAATTTCAAACAAGAACACTAAAATTTCCAATGTGATGTTATAGTAATTTCATAATATAAAAAGCTACTTACGGATAATAATGAATTTAAAACTGAACAAAGGTTGTATATCGAAATACTAATGCTGTGTGTAAACGACTTCTTTCTGGACCTATGAACACAATACAGGCCTATTGCATTAAAGGCAATAAGGCTGATCAGTCCTGACTAAGTTGAAATGAAGTTAATATATTTATGAATATCATCAATGTTATTTGAAATGATGCACTCTAATCAGATCTAATCTTTCAATATAATTGTATTTAGATTTTTGTAAGGAGACAACAAGGGATCAATGTAGGAGGACTAAACAGCAAGATCGATTCTACAATCACGCGTAGGCTGGTGTAGGCGATCGCCCTATATCCATCGGTCTGCAAAAATCGCGATAACATCAATTTTAAACAGTTTCTTCCAGTCGGATTAAAACCAGCCCTCCTTCTCCTTCGTCGTCGAAGGAGTACACCCTTTAAGGGTTATGTACTGTTCACCTTTCGTTTAGCCAATGAAATCACGACTCACAGGTATGTAATATCTAAGGCTGTTCTGCAGCATTATTTTGTAATTTCGCTTTATCGCTGACCCCCCACCACTTACATTCCTCATAATTGACTACCTAATGTCATGTCATACTATTTATTGAACTGGTATCACACGATTCAGAAAGATTTAATTTTTTAATATATAGACAATGTAAGAGGAAAATTTGATATAATAACCACATAACCTATGCTGTTTCATGCAAAAAGTACCACATTGGTCAATGTTTCTGGCACAATTTCACTAAGTTGCTTGATTTTACTCAGATATTTCATTCAACAGTCTATAAGATATATTCTCAATTCATACTTTGTAAAAATCAGGAGGTCCTTACGGCTCCTTCGCCCGAAACCGCTGTCGAACCAACTTGTATGGTTTTTGGCGCGGGGAAATTCCGGCAAAATTCACATGGTCCATCTCACATTGCAGTGTTTATATAGGATACGAAACTAAGGATTCAAAAATTGTCAGTGTCCTGTTACAGACATATTACCAAACACTTTTCAACCATATCACTTCTTTTCACCCTTTCATAATAAAAGCTGTCTAATTCATGGGTATATGAAATTATATCATTAAATACCCCTAATTTTATACGAAATGGTGGAGTGGAACCTAATTACGAAAACTGTTTTATAATCGGTATTGGGTCAAATCGAATAATGGCGGCGCCCATGACAAAATAGTGCACACAAACAAGATTGTATTTTACAGACAATTTTTGTGTTTTGTGTGGTTTTTCTTTTCTACAAAAGGACACTTCCTATGATGGCCAGGTTATAACAAAATATTTTCTTTTAATCTAAAGTTAGAATTGACACGGAAACGTGTATACATACAACATACATGAAACCGATGTACTGATTGGTTGATAAAATCTCATGAATATTCCGGTCAAAGTTCATTGAACACTACCCTTAACGGGTGTACTCCAGACCCTGACGACGAAGGAGAATGGGGGCTGGTTTTAATCAGACTGAGTTTCTCCCAATGTTCTTTCAATGGCTTTGTATTTCCACGAAATGTATACAGTTGCAGGATAGTCTGAATCTATAGCAACTGATGTTAATTAAACAGTCTACCGCTGACACATGTCGATTGATTAAAAACTAATAAGACCATGAAATTCTCAGTTTGAAACCTTAACGACGTCCCCGCAACACTTTGAAATGACAGCATCAAATAAAAGCAAAAAATTCAGTTTCGCTTTATTGCAATTTTTTTGCATCGTGCATTGGATATTTCCCCAACGTCGCGTCACAAGTCACAGTCCAACAGTTCTAAGGGAGAAAGGAAACCTCATTTGAATAACCCAGTGTCGCAAGAAACCGTAAAATTGTAAAGCTTTTTATTCCAGAAAAACTTGAGCTGACACCTCGGTATCGTAGAAAACCTCGCTAACGAGGGGAGATACATCGATCGTTTGACGGCGTCAATTTGTGATTTACCGTCCGTTATAGTCACTCAATGTAATCAAGGGCTAACGACTTGTGATCAGCATTAAACATACCAATATGTTACAGAATGAAATTATCACCCGAACCACAAAAATGGTATTTTTCATAATGTATTTACACATTAAACCATTTCTATCGAAATTTTTTATATTTTTTTTTCATATCTAGGGTAGTTAAAAATTGACAGAATTGTTTTCATGGATAAAATACAATTGAAACTTTAAAAATTTTCAGAAGTATAGAATAACATTAGAAACGAAGCCACCATACAATCAAATTTTTTTTATCGAATTAAAAATGATAAAGGGAAAAACTAATTGTCTGGAGTTAAAAAAGTCCATCCTCATTTATACGAAATAATTTTTTTAAGAAAAAAATATTCTACCGCCCCAAAACATTCTTTCCAATTTTCGAAATGAATATGAATCATATGACATCACTGGGTAAGCTCTCACTTACCTTACTTTGCTGCTATGAAAATTCTCAGAATCACAACGGTACAGAAATGATGCTGATTCAAATAATTACCGGGAGCGGATGTGAAATGAATACGTCAACAATTCATTTGTACAGTCCCCTGTCCAAGTGTAGGAAGGATCCAGATCAATAAGCTCTCCGATGAAGCAGAGCAAAGCAAACACTGACGAGATTCAGATGATAAATTTCGCCTACTTCTATCACCAAAGTGATCATGCATGTCTAAGGAGCAATTCATTCCAGCAATTTTAATCTTAGATGGACAAATATAGCAACTTTTACATATATTGAAAACACAAAGGTACCTTGCTTTACCAAATAGGAGTTGAATCTTCCTTGATTGGTCGCTTAATATTTCCTTTATTGCCAATCTAAAGTGGCATATTGCTACCTTTTTAGTCATGTGCTTTGAATATTGGTTTATTTAATATCATGTTACATGTAACGGTATGAATTCAGCTTGGATCAGAAGGAGACCTAACGGCTCGTATCGATCCCTAACCTGATGCTATCTTACCCTTAAAGATGCGATAATCGATGTTGCTATTCTCGATAGTAACTAATATTAATGCCAAAAAGTGCAAAATGAATCAGGATGCTTTATCACCATCTGCGTGGGACGTCGATAAGTATACAATCTTATTACGTCATAATCCAACTATCACAACACATTGGGCTATGCCCTTTACGTTTTACTATCGCTTTTCTCACGATTTGGCCTTGCCTGCTCGACTTTGAGACTGAATAACTGTTAGGTATACTTCCTTGATGTTTATTTCTTCACATCCTGCTATGCCCGTAAAGACTTGGCTAGTTGACATGGTACTGGTTTGTTTCGCTGAGTGAGTGCAGGGTGGTCATGCAGGAGATATCTCTCTTTTCTTTAGGAGCAGACTGTTGTTGTACTCCATATGAACGTATTAAGATATACTTTTTATCCTCTCTTTCCAAGTAGGAAGAAAGTATCTCAGCAGGACTATGTTGCAGATCCTACAACACCACACATTAGAAGAACCAACCAAACCAGAGACACTAACAATATAAGATCTTCTAACGACTATACCTTAACAGACAATACGCAACCGGTTCCATATTTTCTTTGAAGAACTGGATGTTTATTTTTGTCATTTTATTGGATGATGATATGTCAGTTGTCGCATCATAAATTGTGTGAAACCGCGTAGCGTAGCGAAAACTAAACATTCAATACTTATAATTACCAACATACGAATTTTTTTATTATGTGAGTTTCAATTTCCCCCATGTGGCGCTACAAATCAGCTGATCGCATAAATTGATACACGAAGTAGTTCCCATATGAATGATAAGAATGCTGACATTTGAAGAACAGTTTTGTGATTTTATTCAATAGTCATAAATAAGTAATAAATTACATCAGAAATAAAGTAGATGTAAGCTACAAATCAAAGAAATGTGTTTGTAAACATGAATATAGTTCTTTTATTCATCCGCCACTAAACGTCCGAATGACAACAACATGGCAGATAAGACAGCTTTCGAGGAAATTACCGAGAACTTTTTTCTATTACAAATGAAAATTGACATTTGCTGAAAAATATGTCTTTGCACCAGCTGATAAAGCAGCCAACAACACCATTTTCATTTGAAAACGTTACTACATATCTACTTTGGTTTCGGAACTTTCGTCTACTAATACATATATCAAAAGCAATGAAAGTGCATCTAACATTTAAGCAAGCATAACAGTGAACTGTCTTCATTCAATATCTCTATTTCTAAATTAGATCTCCCAACACTATATTGCATACCGAAACTGCACAAGTCTCCTTACAAATTTCGATTTATTGCTAATTCTAGTAACTGCTCCACTACAATTTTGTCTAGAAATCTGACGTCAGCACTTACTGCTATTAAAGAACACGTAACTAGATATGGTGAAACGGTTCTTAACAGGAACGATGTAAATTTATTTTGGTCTATTAAGAATTCAGGGGATTTGATTGACAAAATGAAATCTGGAAATTTCCGAGCCAATATGATTTCTTCATACGACTTCTCTAATATGTACACCACACTTTCTCATGACAAAATTGATGATCGATTATCTAATCTCATTAAATGGTGTTTTGATCGAGAGCGGAAAACTTACATTTGTACATCTGAATCGAAGGGTTTCTTTTCCTCGACAGACTACAAATCATACAAATCATGGGCATGTAGTGACCTGTGTAATGCCTTGTCCTTCCTTTTGGACAATATTTATGTTAGATTTGGTGAGGATCTATACAGACAGGTTGTAGGAATTCCTATGGGTACTAACTGTGTGCCTCTTGTTTCAGATTTATTTTTATACACTTATGAAAATGAATTTATCCAAAATCTTAAAAAGCAAAGAAAATTTGATGATCTTAAATGTTTCAATAAAATTTCTAGGTATCTGGATGATATTCTAACTATTGACAATCCTGGTTTTGAATTATATAAGAATGAAATATATCCACAAGAATTAACACTTAACAAGGCAAACATTACAAATACAGAAACAACATTTTCGGACCTAAATATCAAGATTGTAAACGGAAAGATTCATAGAAGTGTATATGACAAAAGGGATGATTTTGGATTCAACATAGTAAATTTCCCCTGAATTCACGGTGATGTTCCAAGATTACCGTCATACGGCATTTACATTTCACAGCTCATCCGGTACGCTAGAGCATGTACTGATATTTTGGATTTTCACAGTAGAAATTGACAAATTACCAAAAAACTCTTAGGTTAAGGTTTCCGCTTTCATAAACTAGTTAAGTCTTTCTGGAAATTTAACAAAATTTACAGTCAACTTCTTTTAAAATTCGGATCTATACATGCAACAGAGTACATTTCTTTGGGTATTACATAACCTGCCTTTTATGGTGATATGATAAACAAAATTAGAAGGATCAAAGGTAGGCAGCATAGCCATCGAAAATGCGTCAGAGTCATCAAACGCCTTTTATACCATGGATATGATCCTAATGTCACCAGACGGACACTACGCTTGGTACTTGACCGATCTACAGTCTTGTACCAGCGCATCCTTGAGACTTGCATTCTGACTGACTGTGACAACGGGACTCCATGACGGGCCCTGTCCAAACCTCTTTAGAGAAGACAGGACCCCGACTACCTGTCCTCTCTGAATGTCAGTCGGACTCCTCAGGTAATTACATACATGAGCTCGCTACAGCCGGCAGAGTACGGACTGTATTACGCACGCCCTCTTTTTATATCCATTTACATATTCATCTGTGTTGCTGGGGCCTCTAAGTTTTGCGGTCTTGTTTGTATGAAGTCATCTTACAGTGAGGAGGTTGTTCTACACCACAATTGTACGTTATTCGAGACCTCTGGGTTATTGGAGAAGTGAGAGGATTGTGCGCACGTAATCCAGGATAACCACACCATTCGCTACTTGCGTGGCAAATGGCCGTCCAAAGTCGGCACCGGTTGCCCATTGGTCTCGTCGGTTTATGTGTAGTCTTTTGTGTTTGATGTTCACATGTCGTATGTCTCTTTTTTGTCTCATACTATGCTCGTCTTTTGTGTTTTTGCATAGGGTGTTTTGTTGTTTTGATGTTGGTGCTGCAACAGGGTCTTGTTGGAGATCCCCTCCCCCTTTTCTTATATAGATGGAGCAACGACTCAGGTTCTAGGTTACAGAAATAACATTTTTCGTCACTTGCATATCCTACTTTTTGAAAATAGCTGTTTTTACTCAATATCCTGTGAACAATTGTATATTGAAACAATCTTTACTTAACATCACCTGTAACAAAGAAAATGGCGGAGAATGACAAAACTTGATAACCATTGATAAAATATGATAACACTTCCTTTTAAAATGGTTGTTCGATTCATATGTATAGATGTGCTTCATGATTCAATAATGTGACAACCTTGCTCTCATTGTCACCGTCTTTTTGTTCCCTTTTTCTCGTCACAATAGTGTATTTTTCCGCTGTGAAAAGTGCATCATATATACGAGGGTTGTCCGTAAAGTTCGTGGAATGCCTTGGTAAAATGTTTAACGTCCTCCAATTCATTAGCATCATTTTAGAGCAGATAAATTTACAGCATGAACCAGACATGCACGTTTCGGGTATTAAACCCTCGTCAGTGATCCTCAATCTAAAAAATGTAATATGGCCAAAATCTGTGAAAATTATATCATAAATATACCGAAAAACGTAGCAAGATGGCTGGGATATGATGCCACAGGACCCAGGTTTTCGAAATTTGAGACAATTTTGTAAACAGAAATTTTCAAATGCGTTTGAAGAAACGACCAACCGAAATTGATCGAACTCGGCTACATGTGCCCTCGGTGACTCCTGGTCCATCAGCAGTGACACTCACCAAGTGGTACAAATGTTTAATGTCTTCCAACTCATTAGCATCATTTTAGGGCAAAAGCTTGCAAACAATGGTAAAATGAATGAACGTATCATTTTTACTAAATTCAATTTTCATGTTAATGTACCAAATTTTATCACAAAGAAAGCAAAAATTGTGTATTATATTTCATAAGAAATGACACATCCTCATACACGGAGCTGTAGCATGATAATCCTTGACGTGATCCGTTATTTAAACTATTTTGACAATTGCTTAATCTCCTCGCTAAATTTAAACTGAGAATTTTCGGAACCCATCCGGCACAGGCATGTCACCTGAAATTTCCCGAATTGTTAGTCGCCGATTAGAGTGAATCACATCAACTTCTTCTTTTAAAAGCACTTCTTTCTTTTATAGAAAATCTTCCCTAGCGCATACCATCCTGTAAACTTCCCCTTACGTCCAAAATCCTCTTTGCCACTCGAAGACCTGAGAACAGCTAGTTTTATCAGGTTTTTCCGACTGTTTATGGAATTTTTGGGTCTCTGTCCGTGTTTTTCGGAAGCCTACGCAAAATTTCATCACTGCTCTCTGCTTCACCTTTGGAGAAAAACTCATTTTTTCGAACAATCACGATCACATCTTATCACATGTACCTTCAGATCCGGTTTTCCCTGTCATCTTGAAACTTTGACCGTTCAAACTTTGCATGTGTGTTGTCATTAATATTGTCAATATCACAATGTAAAACTTATCGTTTTATCCACGGGTTTTACTAAATGCAAATGAAATGAATAAAATGATTAACAACATATTTCGGTTAAATTCACCGTGCTCCGGGTCGCCATCATACATGTATGTCTGAATACGAAGTCATATTTGTAATAATGAAATTAAAATATGATAATTGTTTACATTTCGTAATTCGCAAAAAGAAAATGATAATAAATATACTAAAATAGATATCTTTGACGCTAATTTTCCTCAATTAAATACTTGTCCACGAACCTTACGGACAGCCCTAGTATATATTGGACATTTTCACTCCAATGTAGTGTAATGAATTGTAATTAACCTATCTAATTGCTTTGGCAACGATACTCCCTGTTTTGAAACCCCTATAAATAGCAAATAGTAAATATAGTAAATTGATTTAAGTGAGATTTTCATCCAAAAGAGGTCTGTGTGATTTCTGTCAGGAATTTGATATCCCTAGAAAATTTGATATATATTATATTGAATGATAAATTCAAGCTGATTGGACAAGAGAGAAAAAAAGAAAATGGAGATGGACAGACATACAGACAGACGCAATGACGACTACAACGTATTTGGAAGAGGGACATGAACACAATATTGGGATTTTCTTATAACAATACCGTTCAATAATATTGTTTAACATGCCCAAGATAATATATAAGACTACAAGCACAAAACATCTATGCAATAATAAAAAATAGTATAATTATTACTTTCATATAGATATTTTATAATGTTACATGTTTATTATGAAATGATATTATATATTTTTTCAAACATGCAAGAAATTTCAGAGTGGAAAAAAGAAGAATACATTGAATAAACCAATCGTCGAAAAGCTGAAGTCTATGGACGGCAACTCAAAGGTGTATTCATCTAACATGATCAGCAGTGGTGAAACGTAGAGTGTTATAAAATACGTCTGGAATAAGTGACAAGTTCATGTAGATCAAGTAACTAGTAAATGTCGGTTCGGTAAAGATGGAATCTATACAAAATTATCAAATTTGTACGTAGAATGTTCAACTCTCCTCAATTTTCATTGCAGAAATGAGCTTTTTCCAAAATAGGTCGTTTCCATCTTCATTCTCAGTCCACACTGCATAGGTGGTTGTCTTCAACAAGGCATGTATGTATTTGGTCATATACCGACAGTTCACTTCACCCATCATTATAACAAATAATGCTTCCGTCTCATTATTAAGCCAGCGGTCTTGGGCTACGTCTAATTCAAACTTACACCATTTACTCTGACATAAACCTTCAGAGAGTATAACCAGGACATTGCGACATTCTGACATACATTCCACGATATTGTCGACGATTATTCTTCCAATTTGAAAATCTCTGAAGTGAATACACAAAGAAAACCCGTGCTCGACCTCTAGTTTTCTGAGTAGCACATCATGGACAAAGTCACTGTCTTCGTCGGCATAGATGATGAATGCATCGTACTTGAAACTTACATCACTAATACGGGTATACTCAGACCTTCTGTATCTAAGCAGGTATAACCAATATCGTATTTGCCACCTTGCCTTGTACAGGATAAGAGTTACTATCAGCAGGAACAATCCAACAGAACCAGAGCACAAAAGAATGGTTAAAAGGTTACTGGGTGCCTGACAGTGCTCTTCCCGAAGATGGAAAGCCTGTAGTGGAAGGCCTTTCTTCTCAGGCGGTGAACTACAGTGATAGTTTGATGGGTATTGATTGAATCTGATGGTAGTTTTGTCAAGAAAATGTCTAAACCACAGAAGATCACAGCTGCAAACAAAAGGGTTTCCACTCAAATCCAAGGACGTCAATGAGTTCCAAAGTGACTGAGGAAAAGTGTTCGGTCCAACATACGTTATTCTGTTCACGTCTAAGGTCAATCTTGATATCCTTGAGTCTTTCGAAAATAAACTCTGGTTTAAACTACGTATGCGATTTTCGGACAGTTGCACTTCAATAACATTTGGGATGAATGTGAAAAAGTGGTCAGGAATTAGTGACCAATATACTTCAATCAAGATCAAATAGCGTAGACGTGTTAAACCCTCTAGGAGAAATCTTACGTCCTCAGTCCATTTTGGAAGATGATTGTGAGATAAATCAAGATATTCTAGGTTTTTACAGGCCCTTAGAGTTGCCTTGGAAAAATGATGTGAATCAAATCGAAAACCATTTTGACTGAAATAAAATTTAAGCAGGGACGAAATGTTAAATGCATTTTCTCCGATTCTTTGCATATTCTTTTTCATACTTGCTAAATGCAGCTCGCGTAGTCTCAATCCAGAAAATGCATTTCCGGGTACACTGTTAAAGTCGTTATCAGACAAAATAAGAAATTGCAGAGATGGAAAACACTCAAGTTTAAACTGATAAAGATAACGAATTTGGTTATTTTGAAGGTTTAAGTACTTCATTTTTGGAAGAATAGCTTTGGATTCATTGTCACAAAACCGTGGTAACTCCGTTAGATGATTATTATCAATCTTCAAACGGCGGAGAGATTTTGGAAGGTTATCAATCTTGCATTTCTTTATAGCGTTAATATCGAGGTATAGTTGTTGCAGAGTGTGTAGGGATTCGAGACTTCTATCACAAATGGATAAGTTATTTTTTGATAAGTACATTTTCTTCAGATTGGAAAGTCCTCGAAATGATTCACTAGGTATAAATTCAATTTTGTTTCCAGTTAGATATAAAGTATTTATTGTCCTTCCTTCAAAGTTTTCAAAAATACCCATTGAGAGATGTTGTGAGCTCCATCTCATATACATGAGACTCAACTTGCCAAAACTTCTTTCGCGAAGACTTTTGAAAGATTCTTTCAATAAGCTCACATTTATATGCACATTGGTATTCAAATCCAAGTTACGTAAATATGGAAGGTTCGAAAAAGGCTCTTTAGTGACATATTTAAGGCTGGAAGAGTCGAAAGATAGGTCCGTTAGATTAAGATGTTCCAGTGGTTTCAGTATCGAGTTTGATATCCAAGGAAAATGGTCACTGTTAAGCTGCAAGATTTGTACGTATGATGGCAGAATTGGAATTGAAAAATGATTCTTTCCATGGTTTGAACAACTCGCAAATCTCTTCAAGCGTACGCAATGACAAAGATGTGGACACTCCCTTTGTGTTCCATCACGATAAGCAACATACATGGAAGTGGAAAAAACAAGAACCAAAAGGGAAATTAAGGTTCTTTGTTTCATTTTCTATGATAAGACCGTTTTAAATGATGCTATTGAATTTAAAGACGTTTAACATCTCTATTTCTTCTAATAATTGAATTGTTCCTTTCAGCAAATCAGTTGACCTAAAAATATAAAAGAAAAGAAGATGTACTTCAAAACATCTTAATTACAGTTGAAATATGTACAATTCAAAACTACTCTATATACGTAACATGTATATGTGAAGAGGACTTTAACTACAGATGTGTCACCTTTAATAAATTGTTTCAGGAGCAAGAGTCTCCCATTTCTTTGTAGTCTAAACAGAAACACATTCTTTAATCCACGCAAATAACAGAAGGTGTGGTTATCCTGGATTACGTGCGCACAACCCTCCCACTTTTAGTCATCTAGTGACTTGATAACCACACCTTCTGTTATTTCCGTGACAGATGGCCGTCCTAAGTCGGCCCCGGTTGCCCATTGGTCTCGTTGGTCTATGTGTAGTCTTTTGTGTTTGATGTTTCTGTGTTGTGCATTGACGTTCCTTGTCCCTTATGCGTCTCTTTCTGTGCTTGTCTGCTTTGCATTGGGTGTTTTGCTGTGGGTGCTGCAACCTGGTGTTCCCCTCCTTTTTTAGGTAACGAATTTCACCCAAGCGATGACTTATTTTGGTAATATTCTTGAAGCGTAGGACGTCATTGTTGTTTACGCTGCGACGTCACACAAAAGATAACATTGTGAAGTCACTGAGGGTCTGTAATAGAAGTGTAGGCACCCGGTATAAGATATACCACGTCCTCACGTGATCCTATTAGCAAATCGCCATTCGAAATTCCCCAGCTATCTTGTCAGAGGTGGGATAAAAAGAGTTGTTACGGCGCTAAACCTACAATGGTTAATACGAATAAACAAATGAATGATGTCGTATTATCATCATGAATATCGTTACTTACGAGTAGAACTAATAGATTCTATTATATTCTAACTGCGTGGATTAAAGAATGTGTTTCTCTTTAGACTACAAAGAAATGGGAGACGCTTGCTCCTGAATCCCCTCCTTTGTTTGGTACGGATTGAAACCAGGTCACTAGATGTGAAGGTAAGTTTTAAAGTGTCGTCAACTCGTCTCGTACCTGTGTTCCGGAGTGATCATTGCAACGTTATTAAGAGTTCTCCTTTTCTCAAGAATGCGTAACCAAAACCTATGGGATCAATAAACATCAAAGATGTACCTATCAGATATTAAGCCTCAAAGTCGATAAGGCAAGGCAAAATATTTAGAAGTTTCATTGAAACGGTTGCGAACCTCGGAATGAATAACATTCCGAAGTGAGTCAAGGTACTGGGGAGAGTCAGCGTCTCCTGATTGTATGTAATACACATCACAACATTGCCATGCAAATTTTCTCAAATTCGGCGATTGTCTCGATGTACTGTGTATATCAGGTTAAATATTTCTTGTTTGGTGATGATGACAGCATTTCAGTCGCAATCCAGAATCTCAAATGAAGTAAACTCAAGATATCCCCGATAAAAAATAGAAAAAGAGGGAATATAATTTTGATTTTTGGTTAGGAATGTCTCATTAAGAGAATGACAACTTGTGACAACCACGTCCACACAAAATATAGCAAAATGGGTAAAACATATTGATAAGGAGGAGATCCCATACATAACGACGTTTTTAGTTATCATAGCGGGCCACAAACGAGAAAAAAGAAAACGCGAAGACAACGAGAAAAATAAATTTCATCATTGAAATATGAAGGACATGAATATAACGCGAATATATATTATATTTTATCATATATTCTTATCTTCATTACAGTTAATAAGCTTTCCCATTGGCCAAAACGCGGTCACGTCCAATGCGATTAATCGTCGTATTGAACCGGCCATGTTGACGCGTTTCCGGTTTTGCGTATTAGAAGAAAATGACAGTAGGCAACAAAGTGAGTTTTGCTTACATGACTGAGCATGATAGTTGGCATCATTTTCTAAATGAAAAAAAAAATAACATGACTTGAGATTTTTCCCTATACGTACTATAAAACCCGCCTGGTGTAAAATCACGGCTCGATGATAATTTGTTTGATTCATGCAACTCGGGGAATTACTGGACAACAAACCACGGCTAGTAAGTTGTTATTTCTTAGATAAAAGATGAAAAGAAAATATTTTACCATAATACAAAATAAATATCTGAAAGCGAGCAGTGCTAGAGAAACAAAACATTATAGTTACCCTTTTCTTTTCCAGTTCTCATGTATGTAAACGTCTTCAAATTGAATAGCATCATTTAAGAACAGATAAATTGGTAACATGGACCAGACATGCACGTTTCGAGTACTTAACCCTCGTCAGTGATCCTCAAATCTAAACTATGTAATATGCCAAAACAGTATGAAAGTTACTATTTCGAAAAAGCGTACCGAGAGACGTAGCAGGATAGGTGGGATATGATGCTACAGGACCCACGTATATAATAAAACAGTTATAGCTCAGATAATTCGGTCGATATGTTGATTTATTGAGTTGTAATCAAATATCAACCTCGGCTTTCGGCCTCAGTCGATATTGGTTTTATCACTCAATAAATCATCATATCGACCTCATCACAGTGTAATAATTGTATAAATATATATATATAGTCATCATATCCACATAGTTCATGTGCAAGTGCGTGATTCGTTACAGACGGTGCCACTCATATGAAACTAAAAAGCAAGAAACAAATTTTAAAGAATATCGTTCAAATAAATACCAATAGAAATCATTATCACATATTGTAATTTACAAACCCATAAATCAAAATGCTATCACGTGCAATGCGATTAATCGTCGTATTGAACTGCTTCCTATGGAATTGTATTGGTGCCAGATTAATATTCTTTTTCTATTCATTTTCTACACTTTTTATGTAAATTTTAAACTTTTATGTGTACATTTTACATTTCTATGTATGAATTTGACACTTTTTTTCTGTAAATTTTACAATTTTATGTGTAAATTGTACACTTTTATTTGTAAATTTTACACTATTATGTGTAAATTTTACACTATTATGTGTAAATTTTACACTTTTAAGTGTAAATTTTAACCTTTTATGTGTAAATTTTACGCTTTTATCTGTACATTTTACATTATCATGTGTAATTTTTACACTTGTAAGTGTGCATTGTACACTATTATGTGTAATGTTTTCACTTATTAGTGTAAATTTAGTTTAATGTGTAAATTCTACACATTTGAGTGTAAATTTTACATATTAAAGAGTAACTTTTACACTTTTTTCTGTAAGTGTTACTCTTTTATGTGTAATTTTTTCACTTTTATGTGTAATTTTTAAAATTTTATGTGTAATTTTTACACTTTTATGTGTTATGTTAACACTTATAAGTGTTAATTTTACACATGTGTGTGTAAATTTTACACATTTAAGTCCTTTGGCCTCGGTCGATATTTGTTTTATCACTCCATAAATAAGCTTATCGACCTGTTCACTGTGCAATAATTGTATAATATTGTCATAGTATGGTCCTTCTTTAGAACTTGCAGAATGTATTCTGTGTGGAACAAATTAAGATGTTGAATTATGTTGATCAAATACAACTTTGAAAAAAAAGAGTGACGTTTGTTGGTCAAATTGTACAACATCAGCTGGATATAGTGAATTTAAAGACTTGTAGCTATCAACATAGAAAAAAGAGAAACAACGCAAAGAATTTTCAGCGAAACAATAAGGACAAAAAATGAAAGTATGGAGACAAATGTGTATCCATTGTCGACATCAGACGGCCATCCGCAGTATTTATAAGAGATGGTTTCGTTATCCATATTACGTGCGCACAACACTACCACTTCTCCAGGTCTTTATAGATATTTAGCGATGTAAATAATCAAAGCTTCTGTATCACATGTTGGTAGGCCATACTAAAGTCAAACTGTTTTTAGATCGAGGTGCACACCAATGTGTTCTATACAATCAGTATACATTTTGCAAAGGAAGGAGAGGATATCCAATAACACTCGGTTGCAGCACCCAAAGCAAAACCAATACAAAAACTGCAGATATAGCATGCACAGCACGAGACGCAAAAGGGACAAGAACACAAAAACAACACAGAAACATCAAACACAAAAGACCACACACAAACCAACGAGACCAATTGGCAACCGGTGCCAACGGCCATCTACTATGCCAGTAGCAAATGATGTGATTATCCGGCTTACGTGCGCACAACCCTTCCACTTTTCCGTTTACCAAGAGGTTTCGAAGAACGCACAATAGTGGTGTAAAATGACCTCCTTACAGTAGGATGACCATAAAAACAAGGCAGCATGACGTAGTCGTCCGAGAAAACAAAGAATGGTATGTAAATGGATAAAGGGCGTATGAAATACAGTCTGTGCCTGTGCAGCGAGCTCATGTCCGACCGACATTCAGAGATGACAGGTGGTCGGGGCCCTGTCTTTCCTAAAGTGGCTTGGACAGGGCCAATCATAAAGTCATGTCTTTACAGTCAGTTATAATGCAATTCTTAAGAATTCGTTGACACAAAACCAAGTGTCCTACCGGTGACATCAGGATCATATCCACGGTATAAAATGCTAATTCAATATACGAAATTCGATAGAAGGGCAATACTGTGACAGTATTCGTTTGTTTCGTGGCAAATATATCAACTATTTCGTGGTGTTATTAATTCCCGAGCTGCGCCACATATAAACACGCGTTTACTCTTTGGATATTCTTAAAATATATAAGGTTGTCCTTCAGGATTGAAGTTAATTTTACACGATGCATCCGTCTTATTTCATTAGACTTTTTCTCTCGTTTTTCTCCCGATATGACCAATGCACCGTCGTCATGTTTATGCTACCCTCCTTATCTTGGTCATGTGTGTTTAAACTATTGAAAAAAAAGGTTTCATTTCGCAGAAAACTATATTGATACATGTAGTTACTAACTTTCTCCTCTGCTTTGCAATATAAATATACATGTATAAATGTTAAAAACAACAAAAATTGAATGATAATTACCTGAATGCAATCTACGATTTCCTGCTCGTATTCAAAAACTGATGTCGATGGATAGAGGGATTTATAAATAATTGACGGTGAAAAAATGAGTTCACGATAAATGTTTTTTAAAATTCCGTAGATATACACTGGATTACACGATCATATTCTGCAAAAGATACTGTATGTTCGAAATATCGATTGATAGCAAAACAGGAAAATTTATTTTAGTCTGAATAAGGAAAACAATTCACAATTCACGACATTGTCAAAGTTTACGTTCTATGCTGTTCATTCTCATGGGAATATTTGTGATATTACAAGATTCCTCCAAAAATATCAAAATATTTCCCATTTCAATTCCAATGCTTTTTATCACTAGTGACATGGCGAAATAGAGATAATGCAGAGGTATAATTTCCGTTGGAGATTCCAGTCAAATAAATATATGAATGTAAGTTTATTTCCTTTGATGTTATATGGTGCCTTAGCCTCAATATTTTTCTTCCGTCCCCAGCGTTGTGACTTGTGTTTCCATTTTGTAATAGCAGATTCCACAAGTAATTGACCCTTCCGAACGCGGGAAAAAATGGAGAAATTCCATGACGTCACAATGCAATTTCGATGTTTGACCGAGGTTCGAAGCTTGTTTGTCCGAGGTAAACACATGGTAAAAGCATTGTGACGTCACGAAATTTTGCATTTTTTTCCCGCAATCGGAAGGGTCAATTATAATGTCTGGCAAACTTTGGGATAAATTGAATTGCATTTTTGAATTTATATCAAATTCAAGATTAAGCCACTTACAACCCTTTTTGTAAATATTTTTTTATTCTTGATGTCGGGAACATTGAATGATAGTCACACTTTTTTTGAATATTACAAAATAGAAAAATAGGTACTATACTTGCAAACACATGTAACGTGATTCATGTTTGACAGTAAGTGTTTTGAATATTTTTTTCCTGACATTGTCGCCATAACACTTTCTTTATAGACATAACCTCAGACAGTGCATGCATTTTATATATTGTTTTCGTGCATGAATATCGACGGCGGGTGCGGCTAGCCAACAGGGGATGCTTACTCCTCCCGGACACCTGGTCCCACCTCTAGCTTGCTAGGGGTCCGTCGATGCTCAAATTTGTGCTCTATTGTGAGTGCTGTTGAGATTATCGTCAGAATCTTCTTTAACTAATATGATATTTGTGTATGTTTAAAATTTGCAAATTAGCACGGCGCGTTTATCAGCGTCACCTTTCGTACTTGCACTGGACTTTGGAGTTTATAAGATTAAGTTGTCCTTTGTGTTTCTATAGAGCTGTGTTTTTGTCACCGTCCGCTTGTCCATGTAAGAAGTTATGTTTTATATTTTGTTCAAGAATTTGTGAAACTTGGATTGTTATTTTTTGAATAATATTTCGGGTTATATGTTTCATATTCATTCACTGTTCTATTCGGTTATAGATGTGTTCGGGGTTGAGTCCCTTCCTTCCCTTAGACTGCTGTTAAGGAGACGCCCACTGCCTTTCAAATTGCATGTACCCGCTTGATGATAAGATGACAATGCATACATATGTAATTTAAACATAGATCGGTTAATTAAGTCTAAAGCGGTGGTCACAACCCCTCGTATGTGCACGTACGTGTTGTCTGCGTGCAAAAACGTAGGCAAACCTTGGGTATCCGTGCGGTGTCCGTGCGTTATCAGTACGTCCTCCTTGCAGATTTGGGAACACGTAGACAGGGCGTAGCAGTTTTAGTGCATACAGAACTTTCGCTGCGTTCTGTCTGCGTGCTGTCTAAGAATTCAACAAGAAGAACGACACGCACGTTGCACGTACGTTGCAAGTACGTACAACGCACCTTCGACGCAAGGAAGTGAGGACTCCGTGCGTTAGGAGAACGTGTCAATTCGACATCCTTACAATAACGTAGAAGACGTACAGAGAAAGTACGTGGTAAGCAAGTTGTACGCAAGTCGAAAGTACGTGCAGCGCACTTACATTTTTGCGCTACATATGATGCATGTAACCATCCATATAACCGTGCGTGCGACGTGCGTGACGCACTCCTTCCGTACTCTTGCCACTACCTTCCTTGTGTCTTCATAAAAACTTAGCACACGTAGTCTCCACAAACACGCACGTCCTAAAAGCACGCACGGCGGGTTGTGACCAGGGCTTAAATAATGTCATTCGACGGTGAGTATCCAAACCTTATGAGTTTAAGAAGATCTCAACAGCACTAACAATAAAGAACACAATTGAGCATCGACAGACCTAGCAAGCTAGAGGTTGGACCAGGTGCCCTGAGGGAGTAAGCATCCCCTGTTGGCTAGCAACACCCAACGTCGATGTTCACGCACGAAAATGAAACAATATATAAAATACAAGCACTTTCTGAGGTTATGTCTATATAGAAAGTGTTGTTGCGAAAATGCCAAGGAACAATATTCAAAACACTTACTGTCAAACCCCTCGCGGGGAACTTTTGTATGAGCTCCACACGGCAAATCTTACAAGACAAGATTTTCAAACTAATCCGTGTCTTTGAACGCTATGTCCAACTTCAGTTGATCGTTTCTTTAAACGAATTCGAAAATTTCTGTACACAATATTTTCTCGAAATTTCTGATAAGTGGGTACTGTCGCATCATTTTGCATTGTTTCAATTGAGGATCACTGACGAGGGTAAAGTACCCGCAACGTGCGTATCAGGTCAATGCTGCAAATTTATCTGTGACATGTGATACTATGAATTTGAAGACGTATAACATTAGACTAGGAATTTCAGCTTTATTTAACAAGAAATAGTTGCTCATAAGTATGTTTTGACAAATGACTTTAATAATATGCTCCATCATCTTGTCATCACCAATAACTTATGTATAATGTTCATTTCATCTTGTGGTCAATGCACAAAATCATCTTAACTGTGGGTGCTGCAACCGAGTCTGGTTGGAGATCCCCTGCTTTCTCTTATAATTGCACTAAGATTCAGAGAGGACTGGTGGTCGGGGCCCTAGCTGTCTTCTCTGAAGATATTTAGACAGGTCCCGTCATGGAGTGATGTCGTCACAGTCAGCCAGAGTGCAATTCTTAGGAATGCGCTTGTACAAGGCTGTAGATTGGTTCAGTACTAAGCAAAGTTTCCGTCTGGTGACAAAATGATCATATCCACGGTATAAAAGGCTTTCGATGAATCTAACAGAATTTCAATGGTAATTCTGTTTCCTTTTGATCCTTCTTATTTTGTTAATTATGTCACCAGCTCGTGGCGGCAGAGCACGGATTGTATTGCGTACGCCCTCTTTTGATATCCATTTACATATTCATCTGTGTTACTTGGCCCCTGCGGATGGCCGTCCTAAGTCGGCACCGGTTGCCCATTGGTCTCGTTGGTTTATGTGTATTACTTTGTGTTTGATGTTTCTCTATTGTGCGTTGACGTTCCTTATCCCTTTTGCGTCTCTTCCTGTGCTTGTCTGCTCTGTGCTTTTGCATTGGGTGTTTTGGGTTTTGTTGTGGGTGCTGCAGCCTGGTGTTGTTGAAGATCACATTTTTGTACCATAAAATGCAGGTTGTGAAATATCCAAAGTAATATACTATGTTGCTTGTATGGGTCCGAAGTTCAAAAGAAGTTGACAATAATTTTTGTAAAATTTCCAGAAAGTCTTTACTAGTATGTGAATTCTTGGAAATTTGTAAATTTCTACTTTGAAAATCCAAAACATTAGTACACGCTCTAGCATAACGTATGAGCTGCGAAATGTAGATACCGTATGACGGTTATCTAGGAACATCACCGTCAAGCTAGGAAAAAATTTACCATGTTGAATCCTTAATCATCTCTTTCATTACACTTGTATTAATCACTTCATTAACAATTTTGGTATTAAGGTCCAAAATTGGTGTGTCTGTGTTTGTAACGTTTTCCTTCTTTAGAGCCAATTTTTGTGGATAAAACGCATTTTTATATTTATCAAAAACAGGATTGTCGATAGTAAGAATATCATCCAGGTACCTGGAAGTACCGATGAAACATTTCAAATCATAATTTTTTTCTTTGCTATTTAAGATTTAAGTGTATAAAAATAAATCTGCAACAAGAGGCGCACAATTGGTAGCCATTGGGATAACTACAACCTGCTTATATATATTCTCACAAAATTTTACATAGATGTTGTCCAAAAGGAAAGGCAAGGCAATACGCAGGTCACTACAAGTCCATGATTTGTATGATTTGTATTCTGTGGCGTAAAATAAACCCTTTGATTCAGATGTACAAATATAAGATTTCCCCTCTCGATCAAAACACAACCGATCGTTGATTTTATCGTGAGGAAGCTTTGGGTACATATTAGAAAAGTCGTATGAAGAAATCGTATTGGCTTGAAAAATTCTAGATTTCATTTTCTCAATCACATCCCCGGAATTTTTAATATACTGAAAGAAGTTTACATCATTCCTGTTTAGAACAGTTTCACAATATTTTGCAACGTGTTCCTTTATCGCCGTGAGTGCTGACGTGAGATTTCTAGACAGAATTGTAGTTGAGCAGTTGCTAGAACTAGCAATGTATCAAAGTTGGTGAGGAGACTTGTGCAGTTTTGGTATGCAGTATATTGTAAGAGCCAATTTAGAAATAGGAAGGTTGAATGAAGTCACTGTTATGTTTACTCAAAATGTTAAGGACACTTTCATTGCTTTTGATATAAGTATTTGTCGACGAAAGTTCCGATTTTAAAGTTGAATATTGTGTTCATTGTTGCTATATCTGCAGTTGCGAAGTAATATTTTTCATGTAAATTACGTAACTTGTATTTAAATAATTTTCAGATTTAGAACTTGGATTTTCAAAAAGATGAGGATTTTTGTGGAAGTTATCTATTCTAATATCAGTAATATCCAAATGTTCAAACGTCTTCAAATTCATTCAGAGCATCATTTATAAACGGTAAAATTTGCAGCATGGACCAGACAAAATGAGATTTTCCAGTCATTTAGAGCATGCGATTTGACTTCTAATTTACACCATCGGTTAATATTGTTATCTTATGCTTCCTTTAGCACTTCGCGACATTTAATAAAATCTATCTTGGATGGGTATCTATACTAAGGTCCTTTTTTTGAGAGGGCCACTGAGCTGTCTCTAAATTACCTGTAACAATATGACCAGCTGGTTCAGATACTCAGACGTTACACAGGACATGATTCAAGTATTTTAGGATTGATGTAACTTTGTTAAAAAAGGAAATCCCTTCATTCTTTGATCTGTGTGTGTTTCTGGTTAATTTATAAGTGCCTGTTTTTGTAATTTCAGTTTCTGGGAGTATGTTTTATATGTACTTGTTTCTGGTTGATAAACTTATTTAGTAAATTTTATTTATTGTAGTTATCTCTCTTTGTCTACTTCTCAAGCACCTCGGATTTATCTCTTTCTGAGTTAAAGCCCCCATTACACTGTGGCGAATTGGAGCTACGAGTATCGTACGAGTAACGAAATTTCCCCGGGTTGGGTTTAAATACGGGTTTATACGACATGAGTACAATGTCTGCACGACATCATGCGAGTTGTAACGACCTGTCTGTGTGATTTTATACGAGTTCTGCTCGACAATGTCTCGACATTTTCTCGAATTCTGCCGAGTTGAGGACTTTAAGCCAGTCTTCCACTACAGCATGCATAAATGATTTAATTTCCATAGTATAGCAATATAAAAGAACAAAAGTAAAAGAGGCCCAAGTGGGCTGACTTGTTCAAGGCATACATGAGCTCAATACATACATGTGTTTTAACTCCAGAAAATGCAATTAATTATGATAAATTTTTTCATGTAACCCTTCGACATGATTTACATAATTACATAAAATGAAATTACATCATTATGTCCTAATGAATAAAACACAAGGGAACAGTCCCATCTTTCATTCATGGCAGATATATGTCTAGTTGGTACAGTAATGTGTATAAGACATTGATCACCTGCTACCTGTACGATCTAGTACAAACGTACGTCCATTTTATGGCATTTTAAGACGACTGAGACGATCTGTTTAAGCAGGCAAGATTCAAAAATAGATCACTAAAGGTTCTTACAGATTTTCTATTCTGGACCTGGTTTTATTGAAAAAAGTGTATGAAAAAAAAAATGATAATAACTGCCCCCTTCCCCTTCTTTCCATTGGCAGAATAATTAATACTTTGGGGTCACGTATTATAATTTGCAGCCAAAAATGATAATAAAGGTGATAAAAAAAAGAATAGGACCTCAATTTTAGTATGTACATAATCAAACTCAAAAGAACCTTTAGTGATCTATTTTTGAATCTTGCCTGCTTAAACAGATCGTCTCAGTCTTCTTGAAATGCCATAAAATGGACGTGCATTTGTACTAGATCTAGACTTTAGTACGAGAAGATACGAGTTAATTCGAGTTTCGTAAGAATTTATACAAGATGTGACGACATGCCTACGAGTTAAGCACGAGTTTGATACGAGTTAAAACTCGTATCTCCAATTCGCTACAGTGTGACAGGGGCTTAGGATCGCTTTGCCTATATAGTGTTTAGCAGCGCGTGATGTGCTTTGCTGTGAAAACAGTATATCCAGGGGAACCTAAAATGACGTTATATCGAAGTGTTATTAGTTTTATTTTTAATACCAACCAAGAAACTGTCTATTTCTAAAGCAAAATAATCTTTTAAGTGTCAAGGGTTTTTTTTTTTTGCTCAGAAAGATAGGAATGTGTATCTGTTGGGGTAGACTTCGTACGATATTAATAAGAATTTGTGTTTGAATTTTATGAAAATATACGTCACATCAGTAAAGTTAGTTATTAATCCCCTTTATAAATGATTGATAATTTGGTCAAGTTGCAACAACGATATAACAATTTACGAAACGAAAACTATGTTTGGTAAATTCTAATATACGTGTGATAGGGTCATTTTTTATGTAAATTGTATTATAGAAGAGTTATCCAGCTTTACTTATTTTTGCCTTAATACAATTATCTCCTTCCGTTTGAGTCTATTTTTATTTCATCTTTGTCCATTGGTCATTCTTTGAAATTTCAGTAAAAGCTTATTTCATTGGTCATGCTTTTCATATCTTGAATTTGATTGGATTAGAAATTCCCTTTGTAGCCATATTTTTGAGAAGGGTAGATGTTGCCAAAATATTGAGAAATGCTTTTGATTGTATTTCGGATGTATTACATGCACACATCAACTGCAAGTATTGTATTTTTAATTATCAATATGTATGTAACCTTTTTGTAGAATATTTATGAAATAATTGTCAAAGCAGAGAATTTGCATTTTGCGGATCGAAGTGCTTTGTTTACATTGAGATAATTGTATGTTCCAAAGACTGTACTTTTCTTAAGAGTAATATATCTTTATAGGTATGATGTACATGTAGAGTTAGACTAAATAATCCAGTCTCTCTGCTGCCGCTAAAAGAGACTGAACCCCACTATGGTTGTAACAGAACGAAGTCGTACTAAACTGTTGCCCAACGATTTTTCCATATTACGGACCTTTAATATTGATTTTCTGGCAGGTGACTCTTAAGTAAACATTAAACTAATTATCTCTACCCACCGATTCACCGAACTTTTGCCTTGCTTGTTTGGTTTGGTAGGGAGTTAAAGATCGGCAAAAATGCAATAACGAAGTGAGAAAAAAACACGAGGTGGGTGGAGATAATTAGTTTAATGTTTACTTAAGAGTCACCTGCCAGAAAATCAATATTAAAGGTCTATAATATGAAAAAATCGTTGGGCAACAGTTTGGTCCGACTTCGTTCTGTAACAACGACAGTGGGGTTTAACAACCATAGTGGGGTTCATGTCTCTTTTAGCGGCAGCGGAGAGACTGGATTATTTAGTCTAATGTAGAGTGTGAAGATACCATAGATCCATTTATTATCACATATACGGGGCATTGAACCACATTTAGGTATGTGTATTTCTTGTGTACATGTAGTGTTAATTTCCATTTTTTATAATGAAATATTGTGAGAATAATTGTCTACTCTATCATTGTGAGTTATACTGTATTTTTGGTATTTTTGATAGAATTATATTCATTCTTTGTAAAAAAACAACTCTTTTTTATATTTCTATATATTTATTACCATCTCTGTGTTGTACATGTTCTTGTGATCCTTATTATATTTGTTACAGTCCCTAATTAACATAGATGTGAATATACTAAGAAACTGATTCCAAGTCGTTTGTTATGTCTATCTGATGCCTACCCCCTGCTACATACGTATTGCATTAATGGTGATGACAAAAAAACTCCTGGTTAGAAGTGTATAAAAAGAGTATATGGCATGGATAAAAATCGCAAATCATCGACTTCTACTTTGTACTTTGTATTGATAAAGAGATAAATGATGATTTATTTGACATATACAACTTTAATGCATGCATGTATAGTGTCTCTAAATCCTATTAAGGATCAATTAATATAAACATTACAGAAGTACCTTTCAGTTATTCAGTCTCATAGTCGAGAAGGCAAGGCAAAATCATTAGATTTTCCGCAGGAACGGTTGCGAACCTCGGAATGAACAAAATTTCAAAGTGAGAACAGGTGCCCGGCGAAAGTTAGCGTCTCTTGATAAGTAACTATTTGCAAGGAAAGAACTCGAATGAGTATCTCTTTTCTATTTCTTCCTACTTAATTATGGCTTACTACTGATAACCACCTCCAGACTTTTAAAATTACACCAAAAGCCACGGTTACACTGTACCATATGTCTAAATCATCAACAAAAAGTCTTGAAAATCTGGCGGACGTTGTCGTATGTAGAATATTTTGTTCAATTTTGGCTTGGCTGTGCATCGTACCAGGTATGACCATCGGCGGAAGCACTGCCTAAACCGGCTTACAAGATCCAACAATGTGTAAGGCTATGACAAGATTCGTACATTAACTAGTAATAAACCGCTACAAAGACGCGTGATGCCAACGCGTGACATCCGTCCGATAACCGTGCTCTGTAAGTGACAGACCGCTAGACTTTCGCGTCTTGCCGTGTCTCAAGTTTGTTACCGCAGACACTCATACCCCAAAGCAAAGGCAAGCCAAAATTGAAAAAAAGTACCACATGATACTCAAAGCACATTGTATGTAGAGTGCATGCACATGTATATGGTACACTGAAATAACAATAATACATTATATTATGTTGCATTACAAATAAATGATGGTGTAACTAAAGCCATTATCGCTAATACAAATAAAATGTGGTTAATGTCTAAATATTTCAGTCAATGAAAATATTTGTTTTCTATGTTTATTATGTAATTGGTAACTTGATTTGGTTATTGACAGCTCCAACAAAACAAAACCACCAGAATGGATGTTGCTAACACCAGCCTTTTAAATGAACTTCTGTGGGTGTCCGCTCTGTGTTTTTGGCTTGGGTGTTTTTGGAATTTTGCTGTGGGTTCTGCAACCGAGAGTTGATGGAGATCTCCTCCTTTCTTTGACATGCTTAGCTTAAAGCAGATAGAAGTTGTGTCCAGAATAGTTCTTGTCCTTGCTGATTGTCTGTCCACATAGCGTATGTTGTTGTTTTCAGTATAGCACGCATGTATTTCGTCATATTCCGACTATCTATCTCCTGTAACATAACCAGAACCAAGGCTTCTGTCTCGTTATTCAGCCATCTATCCTGAGCGATGTCCAGCTCAAATTTACACCATCTACTGTTACAAAAGTTCGGAGACAGGACGATAAGCACATGGCGACACTCCGACATACATTCCACGATATTGTCGGCTATGATTTTCCCTACCTGGAAATCTCTGAAGTGAATACAGAGTGAAATCTGATGTTCCCCTTCAAGTTTCTGCATAAGAGTTTCATGAACGAATTCGCTATCATCATCCGCATAAATCACAAAAGCGTCATATTTGAAATCAATTTCACTGATACGGCTATACTCCGACCGTCTGAACCGAAGTAGGTATAACCAATATCGTATCTGCCATCTTGCCTTGTACAGTATCAGTGATGTAATCAAGAGGAACAATACCACAGAACCGGTGCACGAAAGAATGGTTAAAAGGTTACTAGGCGCCTGACAGTCCTCGTCAGTAATTGTGAAAGATTTCAGTATCAAGCCTTTCCTTTCTGGAGGAGAATTGCATAAGTATAACCTTGGATATTGATGGAGAGAGAGGTTTGATCTCTTTGTCCGCAAAAATTTACTGAACCACAATAGGTCACAGTTACAGACAAAAGGGTTTCCTGATAAGTCTAGTAGTTTCAGTGAATTCCAAAGTGAATCTGTAAAAGTATTGGGTCCAACGTACGCAATTCGGTTAACATCTAGAAATAGTTTTTGTATTTTTGAGACATTTGCAAAGAGACTTTCATTCAATTTAGACAAACGATTATGAGAAAGAATAATGTCACGTACATTTGGTACAAGCTTGAAAATGTGATCAGGAATCAACGACCAATAGACATTGACTAGACGTAAGGTATGTAAAACTCTTAATTCACCTAAGAGGGCACGAACGCCATCAGTCCATTTGGGTAAATGATTGTACGATAAATCGAGATATTCCAACTTTGTACAGTTTCGAAGAGATCCTCTGATGGCATAATGTGGCCAGTTGATTTGAAATTTGAAATTATTTAAGTCAAATCTAAATTTCTTAAGAGTTTGGATGTCAAAGGCATTATGGGAAACAGTGTCTACACCTCCTTTCATGCTTCCTATGTCTAGATCTTCAATTGTCAAGCTGGAGAAAGCATATTTTGGAAAATGATGAATTTCATTCTGTGCCAATACCAAACGTTTCAGCGACGGAAGACACTGGCTTTTCATTTGATACAAGCTATGAATCAAGTTGTTTCTTAAATTCAAGACTTTTAATTTTGGTAGCAACGGTTCTGTAAGGTTTCTGCAGAATTGAGGCAGCTGTGTAAGCCAGTTGTGATCGACCGAAAGTTCAATCAGGGATGGTGGTAGGTTCTCGATAAGACATTCTGTGATGTTGTTCTTACTTAGGAGAAGCTTCCTTATCGATTGTAAGGATCGCAGACTTTCTTCGCATTTGCAAAATTTATTCTCAGACAAGTAAAGAATTGTCAGATTTTGAAGCCCCTGTAAAGAGTCAGGTGCTAGACTTTGTATTTTGTTCCGTACCAATGAAAGACTTTCTATGTGACGATCGTTTAGATTTTCAAAAATAGACTCTGACATAGTCTTAGATGTCCAACCCATAGAGTTCAATGTAAGCTGCCCTAATTCTTTACTCTGCAAACTTTTAAATGAATTCTTTAATTGCGTAACATTGATACGTAGATTTGAACTGAAATCTAAATCCCTCAAGAACTTAAGGTCTGTAAAGGCCTCATCACTGACTGATGTCACATTAGACGATACAAACGTAAGTCTCTTAAGAGGAAGTGGTAGTAGAGGTTTCAACACGTGTCGTGATAAATTAGGAAAATAGTCCTTATTAAGGTACACACTCTGTACATATTGTGGTAGATCTGGGATGAATGATAATTTTTTGGCGTGACCGGAACAGTCAGCTTTCCTTTGAGTCCTCATGCAGTGACATATCTTTGGCGGGCATGGAAACGGCTTAAACTCGTATGACACGATGAACTGGATGAATAGAATCGTTGTAAGATAGGTTGTAAGGGAATGTCTGGTCATTTTTTTCAGATCAAAAGAAGAAATTCTGCAATAAAAAGCAAATTAAATAGTGAATAAATCTGTATGAATTAGTATCTTTTGTTATTTGGACATAATAATTTTCACACTTTTTGGTCATATTACATTGTTTGATTGAGGATCACTGACGAGGGTTAAGTACTCGAAACGTGCATGTCTTGTCCATGCTGAAAATTTATCTGTTCTTAAAATA
This sequence comes from Pinctada fucata, assembly GCA_028142955.1. Classification (NCBI taxonomy): domain Eukaryota; kingdom Metazoa; phylum Mollusca; class Bivalvia; order Pterioida; family Pteriidae; genus Pinctada; species Pinctada fucata. The sequence goes on along the minus strand of AP027107.1, from coordinate 61,565,457 downwards.
ATGCGATTGAATTTGAAGACGTTTAACATTCATAAGATGTTTGTTCTCTTTAAGAGTTTGTTGTATTATTTTGCTATTTCGGAAACTTGTCATTTTATCAAAAATATCAAAGTAAACGCGCATATACGTATATTCCAAAAATGAAACCAGGGGGCGCCTCTGAAATATATTCTGCTGTGTCTGAGAAAATCACTTCGGCATTATAAAAATACGAAAACTTTTTACCTTCTATAAGAAAATTTCAATGCACCAGACACGTGTTTCGGATAGTAAATCCTCATCAGTGATTTCAGTAGCCCCCTCTGGTTTTATTATTTTTATCTTAATTTGTGCAATTACTTTGCAGTGAGTGCGCGGATCTAAATGTCCTATATTTATTAGCATAGTTGATAAAAACGATGACACAAATATAATTTGAGGGTTGGTGCTCAGATGTTAACCTCCTTTAATCTCGATGCTATATTTGGATGAAATGAGAAGTTCCGATGAAGAGGATGTACTATCCTAAGCACGTATCTGGTGCATTTAAATTGATTGGAAATTTTTTTCAAGGAGATGAAGAGTTGAAAAAAAAAATTGTGAAGCGCAAGGCTAATTCATTTCAATAGCCCGATTTACATCAAATAACAGCGTATTTGCAATGTGATTTCTCTGGAAATCACTCTATTATTTTTACATGTTTGTTCATGTGATGGCTCCCTCTCATCTAGTCTCTTGCGTGTGTGTTCCGCAGTGATCACTGTAATGACGTCATGTTGGGATACACTCCTTATCTATACTACTCTTTAATATGTTAAGAATATGTTTCTCAGTATTTCACTGTATTGTATAGAATAGGATAGGAAATCTGACAGAATAATACGCTTAATTGAATCAGTGAATGAAAGTCAAACATAAAAGCCGAAACCAGATTCTAAAAACCACAATCGAAACAAAGGCTTACGGATTTTGGAATAAATACAAAACAAAACTTCTCATGCAAAAAGAAAATAGGACAAACAGAAGGAGACAATGACAAAAACTCCATAGAAACACGAAGGACACCTTATCAAGTGCTGAAGGCATTGTAGAATGCATTGTAGGTGGCGCTGTTAAAACACGCCCAACCAATTATTTTCATACATTATATGAATAATGTTAAATATCGTATTGTAAGTATAGTATCCAAGTAGGTAGGACCAAAAAGGAAACCCAAAGTTCATTCCAGTTTCTTATCTAGTGTTACCCACAGTTTCGCTGATTGGTCACGGAAATGACCAAAAATAGTTGAAAGTAGCGCCACCCTGAATAAATTCGATAAAGAAATAGATGTATACTTAAACTGATAAATGCAATTCCATTGATCAATGTGATAATCATCGTATAGACATTCGCTGAGTACTAATTTCCCTAAATCAATAACAAGTAAAAGGGAATGATCTCCAGCATGACCACCCTGCATTCACCCAGCGAAACAAACCCACAAGAAAGTAACACATAAATGACATCATACAAAACTACAAATCGCAAAAAGACACAACAATATTCACTAGAACATCAAACAAAACAATCGTAGCAGACGTAGAGAAACATCAAACATTGATGACAACACATAAAAGAAAGGAGACCAGTGTGCACCCGGAGCCGACTTTGGATGGCCATCTGCTATTAGCAAATGGTGTGGTTATCAAGATTACGTGCGCGCAACCATCCCACTTATCCGGATACACAGAGGTCTCCATAGACACGAAATTGTTGTATAAACATAAAACTTCTCGCTGTAAAAAAAGATAGTTAAACGCAGCGGCCTCCTGTAACACAGATTCTATGTATATGGATCTAAATACTTCTATGGCATGCGTATAACAGTCTGTGCTCTGCTGGTTGAAGCAAGCTCAAGATCAATCGACAAGAATGACAAATATGGATAATGACCATATCCCTGTATACAGCACAAAATCGATAATTCAAAAATCAGAAACCGAAGGCATACAAAATCAGGACAAAACAGGAACCAAAGCAAACAAACAAAAACCTCCACCATATGAAAAGAAGCGAACTCCCGATATGGGAGTATGACCAACTTTCAGATTGGACAGAGAATCAAGACCCAGTCTCCTCTGACGAGATTTCAACAAAGCCATGATGGAGTCCCGTCGTCACGGTTGACCAGTGTCCAACGTTCGGAAAGGCACTGGTATAAAACTGTATATTGGTCCAGTACCATGTCCAATGTTTATGTGATGACTTTAGGATCATATCATCGGTAAAACAGGCGACCGACTATTTTCTTACTTTTGTGGTTGAAGTTTGATCTGCCTTTGATCCTTCTGATTTTGTTTATAGTGTCACCGTAAAACGAAGGCAATGAAATTCCCAAAGGTCATCGTAAAATGAAGGCAAAGAAATTCCCAAAGAAATAATGCTATTCAATATGAAGACGTTTACATTTATACCACTTGGTGAGTGTCACTGCTGGTGGACCAGGAGTCCCCGAGGACACATGTAGCCAAGTTCGATCAATTTCGGTTGATCGTTTCTTCAACGCATTCTTAAATTTCTGTTATCAGAATTTCTTGAAATTTCTAAAACGTGGGCCCTGTAGCATCATATCCCACCCATTCTGCTACGTCTTTCGGTACGCTTATTCGACATAGTAACTTTCATACTTTTTTGGCATATTACATTGTTTAGATTTGAGGATCACTGACGAGGGTTAAGTACCCGAAACGTGCATGTCTGGTCCATGTTGCCAATTTATCTGTTCTTAAATGATGCTATTCAATATGAAGACGTTTACATATATACTATGATGCTGGAGTCGTCCAAAATTTTGAGAGAAGTTCAGAATAGTTATTGTAAAATTTCTAAAAAGATTTTACTAGTTTATGATATCTAAATACTTGACTGCTTAGTTTTTTTGTAATTTGTATATTTTTGTCATGGAAGTCCGAAACATGGGAGCAAGCTCTAGCGTACCTGATGAGCTGAGAGATGGAATTTTCGTACGATGGCAATCTGGGAACATCGTCATCAAACAAGGAAAATTAACTATGTTAAAGCCAAAGTCTTCTGTTTTGTCGTATATTTTTGTCTTCATTTCTCCGTTATTGATTTTGATATCAAGATCCCAAAATGGTTTAGCTATATCATTTGTGTTTGATTTGTTCAATGTTAACTCTGGAGGATAAATTTGATTTTTGTTATGGTCAAAATGTGGGTTATCAATATTCAAAACATCATCAAGATAACTAGAGGTGCCGTTGAAACATTTCAAGTCGTCAAATTTCTTGAGTTTTGCAGATTTGGCAAGAATTCTTTTTCGTGTGTGTATAAAAACAAATCTGCAACCAGAGGCGCACAATTAGTACCCATAGGAATTCCAATTACTTCCCGGTATAGAGTGTCACCATTTATGACTGTTTCATGTTGATTTTCCGATGTTCCGAACAAGTAACTGTAGATCAGTGAGTGATACGTTGTTATGTGACGAACCATTGTCATTAGTAGTGTTGACTTCACCACATGCAAAATGATTAAATGATAAAAGAGTTATTTTGCGGATACTGATGGAACAGTCAACTATTGTCCTCCCTCCACACGTATAACAGTTACCCAAGTCTACCTGCTGTCTCATGACAACAGTTTGACTGTTACCATAAAATAACTGTACACTGACCATAACATGAGAAGAAACAATCTCACCACTGAATTGGGTGAGGTACAGAGAAAAATGAAAGATATTCAAAAATTATTTATAAAACATTTGATGATATAAGACAACAATACCTTTAATCATAGTTACATTCAATGTCACCAGATACGTGATAAGGACAATGAACATCAACTTTATGCACCACAAATTAAGGAAATATTTGTTAAACTATCTTAAACACTTTTCAACTTCCCAAAATGCGTTAGGATGCGGAAACATTTGCTTAGCAATTTAATATTATAATGAGGAAAAGGGAAACAATACATCGGATGAAAGTTCACAAACATTTGCAAAGTAATTGCGCGGCACATATCACTCGTGATTAAGAAACTGATTTCATCTAAAATATTTCTTTGCGTGTATCTATGATACGTAAACATCAATCCTAATAGATACAGTTTATTCAAATTACATTATGATCGTTTATAAGTAAACTGCTTCATGAAAATAGTTTACGGAGTTTAAAAAGACATGTGCAATGGATATATGTCTTTCTTAGGCTAAGTCAATTTAATTAACGGAAGAATAACTTAACTAGCAATGTGCCATGTCTATAATAATGTGGGATAAAAAGGACTTGAAACATCATTTTTGTGGTTTTCGCTTCCACAGACTAGAAAAGACTTTCTGGAAAATCAAAAATTATTGTCAATTTCTTTTGAAATTCGGACCAATACAAGCAACATAGTATATTACTTTGTGTATTTCACAACTTGCGTTTTATGGTGACATAATTAACAAAATGAGAAGGATCAAAGGGTGACAGAATTACCATCAAAATTGTGTAAGAATCATCAAACACCTTAATTATACCAGTCACCAGACACAAACTTGGATTGGTACTGGACCAGTCTACAGCCTTGTACCAGCGCATTCTTAAGAATTGTATTCTGACTGAATTTGACGATAGGACTCCATGACAGGCCCTGTCCAAACCTCTTAAGAGACCACAGGGCCCCGACCACCTGTCCTCTCTGAATGTCAGTCGGACTCCTCGGATGATAATATGCATGAGCTCGCTACAGCCGGCAGAGCACGGACTACTGTATTTCGTACGCCTTTTGTTTTATATCCATTTACATATCCATCTGCGTGTTTCTTGGGCCCTCGAGTCACGCTGTCTGTTTGTATGGTCATTTTACAGTGAGGAGGTTATTTTACACCACAATTGTATGTTCTTCGAGACCTCTGGGTAATCGGAAAAGTGGGATACATAGGATGGGTGTGCGCACGTAATCCGGATAACCACACCGTTTGCTACTGACGTGGCAGATGACCGTCCTAAGTCGGCACCGATTGGCCATTGGTCTCGTTGGTTTATGTGTAGTCATTTGTGTTTGATGTTTCTATGTGATTTAGCGTTCCTGGTACCATTTGCGTATTTTTCTGTGCATGTCTGCTTTGTGTTTTTGCAGTGGGTGTTTTGCTGTTGGTAATTCAACCGGTTGTTGTTGGAGATCCCCTCCTTTCTTTTACCTTTTTACAGAATTCTTAAGTTGATTGTTTTATATGAATCTCCGAGTTTTTGTAAAATGACAATTAATTGTAGGTGGCGCCTTTAAAATTACTTAGTGTGGTGCTGCACTAATTTAAACTGCTGTAGATTAACTCAATTCTGGAAATATTTTCTCATACCATTTTGTAAAACAGATTCCACATGAAATAATTATATTTGGCAGGCTTTGGGATCAATGAATTATTCAAGTTGGCGCTGCTTACAATCACTTTTATTTTTTTTTGGGGGGGGGGGTTAATTTTCATGTTCTAGGTTCTCATACAGTGGCCAATGAGCGTTTTTAAATAATACGAAGAGAAAACTTTAAATAAGCTTTAAGCATCTTTTTTCATCCTTCTTACTTAGAAACTTGATATCTGAATATGTTTAAACTGTACTAATAAGCATGGCACCGCTTTGAAAGCGCTACCTACAATGTATTTCTATTTCGTATTTCGGTCGGATTCCTAGGGTGATAACATACACAAACTCGCGGCGGAGCACTGTATTTCGTAAGCCCTCTAATTCTATACCCATTTACAAATCTATCTGTGTGTTGCTCAGGCCCCTGTGTCATGCCGTATTGTGTGTATGGTCATCTTACAGTGGGGAGGTTATTTTTCACCATTATTATGCAATCTTCGAGAATGCTTGGTAACCGGAAAAGTGGGAGGGTTGTTCACACGTAATCCGGATAACCACACCATTTATTACAAGCGTACCAGACGGCCGTCCTAAGTCGGCACCGGTTGCAAATTAGTCTCGTTGGTTTATGTGTGGTCAGAGGACAAGGAACACCAAACACGACATCAAAACACCAAACATGAGTTCTAGTAGGCAAGTTTTGTTAGACATGTCACAGAATTTCCCCAAGAGTAAAAGGATGTAGGTTTGAGCAAGTGTTTGCTCTTGATAGATAGCTTAACAACGAGTCAGTGTCAATTGTTATCATTCTGCTATGGTAGCTAAATAGCAGCGATATAGAACAAGGACACGGATACTCTCCTTAAGACTACAACATACGTTTACTGGGACTGAAATGGTATAGGTCCAATATTGTCCTCTATAGTCCAAACTATTACTTTATTGAACTTTAAGTCTTTAGTTTTTTGGGGTTTTTTTTTTACTTTGATACGTTAATAGAATTCTTTAAACGAATTGTTGTCGGAGATCCCCTCCTTCCTTGCACTGACTTTGTAGACTGTTCATTAGAATAAGTTATCTATCGTATTTCCGTAAAGCTGTAGAATTGTGTCCGTCTGTTTGTCCTACTTTCTTTCCTCGTGAGAAGGTTCTGTTTTATTTTTAATTCTCAAGAATTTATTAGCCCTTTGATTAAGATTTTTGTAATCTGAATTCGGGTTTCGGTGTTTGACTTTCATAAACTAATTATTTTAAAAAGTTAAATTCCAAAGACCTAGAATACGACAACCATGTACACTCAATTACACCATTACACCAATACCTACGCGAAGGCAACTTCAGAAGTTACTTTGTGTCGTTATCCGGACTTCAAATACATAATACTACGTTTTAATAGAAGGTCAAAAATACTATTGACACATCACTTGATTTTTTGTATAAACATCAAAGAAGTACCCATCAGTTATTCAGTCTCAAAGTCGATAAGGCAAGGCGAAACGATTAGAATTTCAATTGGAATAGTTGTGAACCCCGGAATAAACAGAAGTTAGACCAGGTGCCCGGGGAGTCCCTACGTACATGTTAATGTAAATATCAGGTACAGATGTCTTGTTTGTATGAAATTTGACAACATAACACAATTACCATTCTTGTGCATTTTACGTGTTTTCTTATGGACCTTTCGATGGTAGTCTTTATTTTTATTTTGTGTTGTATTTAAGTCAATTGAATGTATAGTTTCACATGGCAATTAACAATGTTGTAGTTTTTTTTCCGCAAATGCTTTAAAGTATATTTTGCTATCAATGTATTTTCTTCAAATCCTATTTTAAATATTGATTATAGAGAAAGGAGAGGATCTCCAAAATGTCTCTGTTGCAGCACCCCCAGGAAAACACATATTAAACATTCAAATACGAAAAACAGTACATGTATATAAGCGCAACAAAAGCGACAAGGAAGATCAAACACCAAAGACGGCGTTGAAACACGTAACACAATAGATTACACATAACCAAACAAGCGAGAGGACGAAGATTTCCAATTTGCAACCGCGAAGCAGCGGACCTTTTCGGTCAAATTTGGCATATTTACTTCATGATGAGTTTTTATTCCGTTACATTGTTAAACATCTTCAAATTCAATAGCATCATTTAAAAGAATAAAAGAATAGATCAATTAACAACATGGATCAGACATGCGCTTTTCGGGTACTTGTCAAACAAAGGAGGGGATCTCCATTAACACCACGTTGCAGCACCCACAGCAAAACCCCAAAACACCCATTGTAAAAACACAGCAGACAGTGATCCTCAATCTAAGCAATGTAATATGGCCAAAGAGTGATTTGTTGGAGAACTTCTTCCAGCTACGTGTATATCGAATATATTTAGAAAAACATCAATACTTACAATGTATACTGACAATTAAAAGGTTGACCAAAGCATGCAGACTTATCTCCTTGTGCTGCACCTAAGAAGGAAAGACTTCTTCCGTTATGACATAACAATCAAGAGTGGTTAAACACTCAGCTTAATAGAATCTACTTTTAAATACACCTATGCTTTGTCTTTAGATAGTATCAGGAGCTGTGGGATTTATCTAGTGTGGAAGAAAATCAAATATAACCAGTATTTCGATATGATATTTTTCTAAATAATTTCTTATTACATCTTGTTTTTTTTTTACATTTTGATGCAACAAATTTCATTGAAAATACAAACATGTTATCGATTAAAGGATCTGGGCCCATTCAATATTGAAATACCGGTATATAAGAAAGGAGGGGGTCCCCAATATGACCCGGTTGCAGCGCCATCAGCAAAACATCAAAACATACAAAATAAAAACACAGAGAAGACATACACAGCAAGAGACACAAAAGGGACAAGGAACAGCAAACACGACATCAAAACACCAAATAATAGACCACAACCAATGGGCAATCGGTACCGACTTATGACGGCCATCTGCCATGTTAGTAACAAATGATGTGCTTACCCTCACACTTTTCTCGTTACCAAAAGGTCTCGGTGAAGGCACACATGTTATGTAAAATAACATTATTACTATAAGATGACCACACAATCGAGACAGCAAAACGCAGGTGCCCAAACAACACACATGATAAATGTGTAAATGGATAATTTTAATGAAACAAAGGGCGTACGAAATACAGTCCGTGCTCTGCCGGCTGTATAACGAGCTAATGTATGTTATCACCCAAGGATTCCGACCGACATTCAGAGAGGTCAGGCGGTCGGGGCCTTGTCTTCTCTAAAGAGGTTTGGACAGGGCTCGTCATAGATTTCGTCTTATAGTCAGTCAGAGCGCAAGTCTTAACAATGCGCTGGTATTAGGCTGTAGATTTTTCAAGTACCATGCCTAGTATCCATCTTGTGACAGCAGGATCATATCCACTGTATAAAAGGCATTTGGTGATTCTGACGCAATTTCATTGGCAATTATGTCTGCCTTTGATCTGTCTAATTTTATTAATTATGTCACCATAAAAAGCAGGTTTTGAAATACCCAAAGTAATATACTCTGTTACTTGTCCCCTCCCTTCTTGTATAGGTCCGAATTTAATAAGAAGATGACAGTATTTTTGTAAAATTTCCAAAACGTATTTAGTAGTGTTCCTTTATCGCCCCCAGTGCTGACGTCATATTTCAGTATACAATAAGTTAGTTTCAAAAGTAATGTATCAATATATATCTATGTTATGTTATACAATAGGGGGTGTTTACATTTCTCACAATGTACTTAAGCTCCTGATATCACAACAAAAGTTGAAAGAAGGGAGGAGATCTCCAACAAGACCCCGTTGCAGCATCAACAGTAAAACACCAAAACATCCGATGCAAAAACACAAAAGACGAGTACAGCACGAGACAGAAAAGAGACACACGACATTTAAACATCAAACACAAAAGACTACACATAAACCGACGAGACCAATGGGCAACCGGTGCCGACTTTGGACGGCCATCTGTCACGCAAGTAGCAAATGGTGTGGTTACCCTGGATTACGTGCGCATAACCCTCTCACTTCTCCAATTCGAGGTCTCGAAGAACGTACAATCGTGGTGTAAAACAACCTCCTCACTGTAAGATGACATCACACAAACAAGACCGCGAAACGCAGAGGCCCCAGAGACACAGATGAATATGTAAATGGATATAAAAAGAGGGCATGCGTAATACAGTCCGTGCTCTGCCGGCTGTAGCGAGCTCATGTATGTAATCACCCGAGGAGTCCGACTGACATTCAGAGAGGACATGTGGTCGGGGCCCTGTCTTCTCTAAAGAGGTTTGGACAGGGCCCGTCATGGAGTCCCGTCGTCACAGTCAGTCAGAGTGCAAGTCTCAAGGATGCGCTTGTACAAGACTGTAGATTGGTCAAGTACCAAGCCTAGTGTCCGTCTGGTGACATTAGGATCATACCCACGGTATAAAAGGCGTTTGATGATTCTGACGCATTTTCGATGGTTATGCTGCCTACCTTTGATCCTTTTTATTTTGTTTATCATATCACCATAAAAGACAGGTTGTGTAATACCCGTAGTAATGTACTCTGTTGCATGTATAGATCCGAATTTTAAAAGAAGTTGACTGTAATTTTTGTAAAATTTCAAGAAAGTCTTAACTAGTTTATGAAAGCGGAAACCTTGACCTAAAAGTTTTTTGGTAATTTGTAAATTTCTACTGTGAAAATCCAAAATATCAGTACATGCTCTAGCGTACCGGATGAGCTGTGATATGTAAATGCCGTATGACGGTAATTTTTGGAACATCACCGTCAAGCCAAGGGAAATTTACTATGTTGAATCCAAAATCATCCCTTTTGTCATATACACTTGTATGAATCTTTCCGTTTACAATTTTGATATTTAGGTCCAAAAAGGGTGTTTCTGTATTTGAAAGGTTTGCCTTGTTAAGGGTTAATTCTTGTGGATAAATTTCATTCTTATATAATTCAAAAGCAGGATTGTCAATGGTTAGAATATCATCCAGATACCTAGAAGTATTATTGAAACATTTCAGCTCATCAAATTTTCTTTGCTTTTGAAGATTTTGGATAAATTCTTTCTCATAAGTGTATAAGAATAAATCTGCAACAAGAGGCGCACAGTTAGTACCCATAGGAATTCCTACAACCTGCTTGTATAGATCCTCACCAAATCTAACATAAATATTGTCCAAGAGGAAGGACAAGGCATTACACAGGTCACTACATGACCATGATTTGTATGATTTGTAGTCTGTCGAGGAAAAGAAACCCTTCGATTCAGATGTACAAATGTAAGTTTTTCGCTCTCGATCAAAACACCATTTAATGAGATTAGATAATCGATCATTAATTTTGTCATGAGGAAGTGTGGAGTACATATTAGAGAAGTCGTATGAAGAAATCGTATTGGTTTGGAAATTTCCAGATTTCATTTTTTCAATCACGTCCCCTGAATTCTTAATAGACCAAAATAAATTTACATCGTTCCTGTTTAGAACCGTTTCACAATATCTAGTTACGTTTTCTTTAATAGCAGTAAGTGCTGACGTCAGATTTCTAGACAAAATTGTAGTGGAGCAGTTACTAGAATTAGCAATAAATCGAAATTTGTCAGGAGACTTGTGCAGTTTCGGTGAAGGTTATAAATTGATACACGAATCAAACGTTTAAACGCTATGGATGGTTTCTATTGAAAACGACCCTTTCAAATGCTCGCGTCATCAAATGAATTAAGAAAGGATTATTTGTTTGTCATCTTGGTTTGGGCGATCTTATTTTTCTCTGGATGATTTAAGTGTTTTGTGTTTGTAAGTTTTATTTGTGTTTGATAGTATTATTTGTCTGTTTTCATTGCACGTTGTCTTGTTGACGATCTCTTCGTTTTCGTCTACTTGGAATTATTTATTATATACTCAATCATGTGTTCAGTAATTCATTCTCATAACCAATTTACAAAAAAATAGATATATACAAATACTGCAATATATACCCTTCCGTATTATCATATACCATATAAAACAAAATAACGGAGTTCGCCCATACAACAAGAACAAATGGAAAAACACATGTGAATATACCAGCTTTGCTATTATTTTACAGTATCTATTTATTTTGTCTCTTCAGAGAGGACAACAGTTGGTCCCAAAACACTTCTTGACCTATTTCATTCGATGTCCATTGCGCGTACGTTGTAGTCTTAAGGAGAGTTTTGGTGTCTTTGTCCATATTTCTACTAATCAACTCCCCTAACATTATGGTTACAATTGGTCCTGACTCGTTGTTAAGCCATCTATCAAGAGCAATCAGTTGTTCAAACCTACACCATTTACTCTTTTGGAAATTCTTTGACATAACTAGCAAAGCTTGCCTACTTGAACTCATATTCTCAGCAATGTTATCAGCTATAATTCTGCCCACTTCAAAGTCTCTAGCATGAATACATAGTCTGAACCCATGTTCATTCTCCAGCTTGTTAAGAAGAATTTTGTGAACGAAGTCGCCATCTTCCGCTGCATAAGAAATAAACGCGTCATACTTGTAATTATCTTCGTCACCATACTTCTTTTTTGGATCACTACGTCTATATCGTAGAATGTAAACCAAGTACCGAATATGCCATTTCGCTTTGTAAAGGCAAAATGCGATAAAACCAGTAACAATACAAACCGAACCAGACGAAGACAGCGTTATTAATAGTACCGATTCAGTTCTACAGTCCTTTTCTGTTACATTAAACTCGCTTAGTTTTAAGCCATTCATTTCAGTAGGAGAAGAGCAAGTGTACTTTTGGGGGTATTCATGAAAATTGGTACTTATTTTTCTTAGTTTATTTCTGAACCACAAAAGATTACAATTGCAGGCATAAGGATTTCCCGATAGATCTATCTTTTGAACATTGTTCCAGAACGATTTCGGAAATGTTTTAGGACCAATGTGCGATATACTATTGGCATTCAGATATATCACTTTTATTTTCAGCTTTTCGGGAAAATGAAGATTGTCTAATTTTGAAATTCCGTTTTGAGACAGCCAAACCTTTTCCAAGTTTGGGAACATCTTGAAGAGAGTATCTGGTATTACTGACCATCTTACATTTTTCAAAAATATTTTTCGTAATTTATGAAGTCCGTGAAATAATTTTCTTATGACTCCTGCTAATTGTGGCAATCTGTTGTGTGACAAGTCGATTATTTCAAGGTTTTTGCACCATCTAAAGGATATTTTCGAACCAAATGCAGCGTTATTTCCGTTGAAAGTTAATTGTTTTAAAGAGGATATATTAAATACTTTTGGATATATGCGTTTCACTTTTTTTTTCATATAACTCAAATGCAAATATAGTAATCTAGGAAATGATCTAAATGTCCCGTCAATGAAACGCTTGATCTCATTTCCATTCAAAGACAAATAATTCAGAGAATGGTAACATGATTTGAAAATATTCGTTATGGAATTTATTTTATTAAAATCCAATTGAAGTTTCCCAAGTCTTGGAAGGAAGGAAAAATTACCATGGGAGCAAAAATCGGGGAACTTTGTTAAATGATTATTTGAAAGTCGTAGGCTAACTAAACGTTTAAGAACTATTTTTAAATCGGATTCGGTAAATAAATTGTTACTTAAGTCAAGATGTTCAAGGGAAAGAAGAGAGGAAAAGTGCTCAAATGTTTTGATTTTGTTCCCTGTAAGAGATAGTTTCGATAAGTTTTGTAATCCTGCCGATGCTCCCTCTAGCCACGTCTCGATACGGTTTCCATTCAAGGTCAGTTGTTTTATTTCATAACCTGCAAGATATTCAAATATCCCCGTTGCCAAATCCTGTGACGTCCAGTTCATGTGATCAAAACCAAGCATTTCCAGCTTTTTATTTCGAAGACTGCCCAAAGCAGATTTCAAAGACGGGGTATACAATTTCAAATTCGATCCAAGGTCTAAACGTTCCAAATTCATCAATTTTTGAAATGAATTCTCTGCAAGGGAACGCAATCCAGATGATTTCATCGACAACGATTTCAATTTATTGATTGGCAAAGATTTCAATGTATCATTTGTGATAAATTTGAAAAAGTTTGAATCCAAGTATACGGTATTCACGTAGGATGGTATGTTTGGTATATATGTTAATTTTCTGCCGTAATTCTGACACTTTGCAATCAGCTTCCTCGGATAACATCGACAAACCATAGGACATGTAGTGCGATTAATTGATTCTGATAAATCCGTCCCTTGGATTAGTATTATAAAAAGTACAAATTGATGCGGAGAAATCCTCATGATGCTCTTTATATTCAAGATCCAGGCACTGCAAAAGAAATTATGAAATGATTGTTTTAGTTAAACGTTTTCATTTGAATACTTCTGTAAAGGGAATAGCTGGGCAAAGGTTACAAAAACATTACAAACCCGCTCTCTCTATGTACAATGTACAACGTCGATTGTAATCACAATTCTAATTCAATCTGTTTGTTTCACGCATTCTGATTGGTTCACAGGATTTCTACAAGCATGTATAACGACGATATACATGCCGCAAACCGATTTACTTGACATACTTTTTAAAAATGTATTCCTACGTAAATTTGCACGTTACAAGCTTTAGCGCACATTTTGCGTATGACGTCATGCTTTCCTTTGTTATTCGCTCCTGTGACGTCATACTGTGACGTAAAACTACAAGGTATGAGCTTGTATAAATGGCGTTCTCAACATGTAAACAACAGAGCAAGTAAGTTTATAATTGATTACAATACACTTTGATTTTTCGCCATTGTAATAAATACGAAGCAGCTGTATTTCATATTTTGCAGCGCAATAATTTCTGTTGGTTTGTCCCCGACGGTATAACGTATGTTTCCAACAGTATATCCAACATATACATAGGGAAACTTGCCACATATGATTCTCATATGAAGGAGTTTTCATATGAGGATCATATGAAGATCATATGAGAATCATATGAAAATTGCATCATATGAAAATCATATGAAAGGTTTCATATAGAGAATAAGTGTCTTAATTTGTGTTTTGTTACGGGTATACAACACACAGCAAGTGTATTTATCGTACATGTAATGCGCGTTAGCGCATTTCATGCGATAAATGCACTTGCTGTGCGTTGTATACACGTAACAAAACACAAATTATGACATTTATTCTATATATATGCACTATAGTTGTCTATTTCATTCTTGTTTTCTGAAATTGCCTTTTCTAGGTAAAAGAGTGACGTCAAAATTCATCTCACCGCGGGTTCAGTTCGCAGGTTAGAACTGCCGTCGCGGCATGTTTCTTTAGATCTTATGCATTGTGACGTCACGAGTGTTAATACACGAATTGCAGCACGTTCCTTTCGACGGTAACATCTCAGGGAATTACATTGGTTGTGCATATATATGAGATTCATATGAAAGTCATCATATGTAAATCATATGAAGCTATTTTCATATGATTCTCATATGAAGCAATTTTCATATGATTTTCATATTAAGATTCATATGATTTACACATGAAGCTATATTCATATGATTCTCATATGAGCATTTACATGATTCTCATATGAAATATTGTTGTATTGATTTGTACAGGTGTCATTTTAAAATTGCAGTTTGATCTGCACTTCATGCATACCTACATGTGGCTATGTATGAATTTATAATTTCCGTGAAAAGGATGAAGTCCTCTACAAGGAAGTTTGTATCCCTCACTAAATTTATCAAAATTTAAGCCTTTAAAGTCTTTCCTCTGTATGAAGGCCAAGAGGCCCAAATGTCTTACTAATCTAATCAATAGTGTTCTTGTTAATATATATTTTTGTTCATGTTATCTGGTCCCTTTTTCCTCGCAGGTCTGACTTTTTACTAGAATCATTCTGCAATATTTTATTGCATTAGACATTTAAAAGACAATCCTTGAAATAGGACATGTATAGCAGTCTCCTTTATCTTTCATTGTTGAGATATAGCTATCGAAGACATAATTTGTATCATAAGAAATCGTACATATACAGGATTCCATTACATTTCCAATTAAGTTCTGGAAAACAACATTATTTCTGTCCATCAATTAAATATAAATTTCATAACAACTGTTAAGTATGTTTGTGCAATATTTAATTTCAAAGGTGCAATTTGAAGTTGATCGAAGTACATTAAAAATACCCATGGCATACATATTTATGTTTTCTCTAAGGCCATACCAATTTAATTAAATGACTTTTTCGGATTTTCTTGTGAAAATCAAAGTACTAAAGGTAATGAGTGCTAATAGCCAAAATGTGTATCATTTATAATGTATTCCAAAATATTGAATGTGTTTTCAAACTTATATTTGTACCCGAAAACCTCCGTAGGTGAGTTTATGGAAGTATAAAGATACATACTGATGTCATAATGAATTGAAAGATTGAAAGATGATGTCAGACATTGGAAATGAAAAATAACTTTTCTTCAAATATATAACATATTTTATTTTGTGAAACAGGGCACAATACAATTACTTGAAGTTCGTTTTGCGTTTCAATTATTCAGCTTGATATAGTCCTATGATACATCTTTCCTCAAAAATGTATCAACACAACTATTCTATCTTTATCGATAGTACCGTTTCATTATTATATTGTCCACTAAATTGGTTGGATGGGGTTTCCAACACACACTCTAAGTTAATCTAAGTATATACCAATACACGCGCAATTTTTCATAAGGTCATGCACAAGATGTATACAAATAACACTACGGTCCGTTTCATAAAGCTTAATTAATTCATTGATTCATATATTGATCAGATGACGTTGAAGCAGACCAAGGTAAACAGAGTAACATCGATTATACATACTCAGTAGACGGGGTACCCCTGCGTGAAGAAATCAGGCAATCGCTATGTGCTATTCGCACAAAAAGGGTGCGAGCGGGCGAAAATATAATTATTAATTTTTTTTTTAGGTTTTGCAGTTTTTAAGGTGCAAGCGAATGAAATAATTTTAATTTTGATATAGGTTACCCCAGAAATACATTTCTGATGTTTTCCGTACTCAAAAGCAAATCCCCATAGGAATCTGGTGACTAGAAAGCCTGGCACATAGCAGTACGGAAAAGATGTTCTAACATATCCCCCTCCTTGACTTTCAGTGCTATGAATATGGGACAACAAATTTGCTCCCAACGAAAGTTTTTAAATCGAAATCAGAAGCGACCCTAAAGAGTTATTGAGCCAGAAATTTAATAGTGCGGGCGATCATTTTATTTTTATATTATTTTTTTATTTTTGAAAAATATGTTGTGGGAAATCCCAAAAACATTAAATTAATTTGGTATGGCCTAATTGTGCGTTTATAAAGTTCTGAGAATCAATCACTAATTATCTAAATGCAATTTGAACAGTACAATATACACCCCCTTTTCATCATAAATATACATATTATAACTTACAATATCGCTTATTCCACAAATAATCAAGTACATGTAATTCTACATTTCTACAATTGTACTCGTTTTTAATGTAATGGAACAGTTGCATTGAGTGTAGTGGCAACAGAATTTCAGCATAAGAATTTTCCTGGATGAAGAAAATGTGTTTGTGAAACATGTAATCTCCCCATCAGCATGAAATAACAGTAGATACCTTTACCAATACTTATTGTACATACTATTTTAAAAATGTAAAAGCAAATCAAATCAAGCAAGTGAAACATTCTAACACAGAAATACCTGATCAGAAGTCTCTGACGAGACTGTTCCTGGCTGTTCTGATGGTAAACTATCTCAGAATAGTAATAATACATTTACAATTTATTTAAGAATTGAATTGAATGTTAATTTTTGCCATTTAATTGGAATATAAAATGTCAACAATAAGCAATCAATTTCTACAATTACTTAAGCATATGTTCTTAATTCGTAAAAATTTTAATAATGTTTCAGTAAGCACTGTATCAAAACATTGATGCCCTGTTTACACGACGGGTTTAATGCGCATTAAATCGAATTTAATGCGCATTAGATTTTAGCTGCGTTCACACGAGGAATCTAATGCGCATTAGTTTAATTCGCATTAGATTTAATGCGCATTAGATTTTGCCGTGTAAACGCAAAGCGAATCTAATTCGCATTAAATCTGGCACATGCGTATATGATTTACTAGAATTCTGCAGTACATTTCCATCATAACTGGGCACTTTTAATCACCCTTGGACCTCGAAACATAGAATAAGAGGTAAAAATACTTGATTTCATTCACAATGAACCCTCTAAGTAACTGTACTGCGTCTCTTAACTTACGTGTAATGAGTAACATTATATTATGACGTCATTTTATCTCACAATGACGTCATGCAATGCATGCATAGGCCCATCTTACGAAGAGGTAAATTATTATGAGCAAAACAACATACAGTCATGCATTCGACCCTTTTACTATCTAAAGTATACGGCTCTCAGTGCAAATGTACCAAAATCTAATGCGCATTAGAATTTGTCGTGTGACCGCAATGCGAATCTAATTCGCATTAAAATAAAGCGCATCAAATCTAATGCGAATTAAATTTAATGCGCACTCGTGTGAACAGGGCATGACTTGTACAAATTAGTTCCCCAACAAAAATGTTGAAGTGTAAAAAAAAAAAATAAAATAAAACAACCTATCATTTATTTTTAAAAGTCATTTTCCCCTTCTGAACCCTAATACATTTTACCTATTAGCACTTAGTACTATACACTGCCATCCATAAATTAGTATACACTATTTCTACTCATTCTGCTGTTATAAAATGAAGTTTCAAATCCATTGCTGTATGATTCTAATAATGAACCTTGTAGAAATCATTTGTAACAAACTTGACCCAAATATTTGAAGTTTTTGAATTTTTACACTTTTTATATAAAAATGACATTTTTTGGAAAAAAATTTGTGCAGATGAGAAAATGTTCTTTTTACATTTTTCGTTACCACAATTCATAATTTTGAATTATGTGAAGCCAATTATTATGATTCTTTCAAGTTCAGGATTGAAAAAGTAGGATACACTTATAAAGAATTTAGAATGATTTCCTTGTTTGTATAGTTATTTATGGATGGCAGTTTATGATAACAATTTGTGTCGCGTTGTTTATCAAAGGCAGCAGAAGTGGCAGTTGACAGAACAACATGAAGCAGTTTCTGTTGTGATTAATAATATGTATCGTTTCTTGTACATGAAGATCTATATATGACTATGAAGAGAAACCACATTTATATTAAGATCTACAGATATTCCAATATCAACTGTTAATTATTTACTGGGAATCAGAAAGAAATCGGAACAAAAATTTTGGTAAGTAACTGATCATGCTAAAGTTTACAAAAAAATGTTTTTCTGGTAGACCAATCACAATATCTCATGCATGAAACATGACTTTGCAAGTTGTATTGAACTACTGTTCATTTTTTGCAGTTTTCAAATCATGTGCGTAGCAACTGATGTAATCACTGCCAATATTCACAGAGCTGGACTATAATATTTTTCAGTCAACAAAAGGAACTGTTTCAAGTTTCAATCGATACTTTGAAACCATTCGTTTCTTTCATGCCTTGTAGAATTTTTTGCTTCTGTGTAAAAGTAATTGCAGACAATTTTGAAATTCTAATACCTCGCAATGATAATCACAAAAAATGTGATTGACCAATCAAAATGCATAGATTCAGATTAAGAAGCACATTTGGTAATGATATACATGTACCATATCCATATATTCACTGACCTTTAGGGGCAATGGACTCTATACTATCACAATCCAGAAAGAATGACACTTCAATCATTCATCATTGAACATTAGTTATCCACACACAAGATATGGCTAAAGATACAAGTATATTAAAGAAAATAACCATATACATTTTGTATACTTTTTATGATGGTTAAAACATAGTAGAAATTGGCATAGCTACTGAGATATTGTCCAGTGAATATAGTACATAGTTAATACATACCTTCATATGTGACGAGAACTTCTCTAAAGTGAACGTATTATCCCCCTCCCCAAGACATTTTTCTCTAAACGAATTAATTTATCACATAATGAAAGCTCTGGTCATAATTAAGGAATCTATATGTGAAATATCAAAGCCCTATTCCTTTTAGTTTAAAAGTATGTCAAAGGTCAAGATCAGGGTCACCAGGTCAAAAGTCATGATATCAAATGAAAGCTCACATCATGAGGAATCTATATGTGAAATATCAAAGCCCTATCCCATATACTTTAAAAGGAGGTCAAAGGTCAAGGTTACTATGTCAAAATCCATGATATCAAATGAAATCTTTCATCCTGAGGAATTTGTGTGAAATATTGAAGCCCTATCCCTAATAATTCAGAAGGAGGTCAAGGTCACTATGTCATGGTGTCCTATAAAAGCTTATCTCATGTGGAATATATGTCAAATATCAAAGCATCACAAGGTCAAATGTCTTTGATTAAAACTTATTATGATGAATGTCTGTATGAAATATTAAAGCCTTATCACTTATCCTTGAAGAGATATTCAATTTAAAAACATCTTAACCAAAATATTACAATAAGGTCAAAGTCAAGGTTGCTAGGTCAAATATCCTGCTATCGAAATGTAGCACCTGTTATGGTGAATTACTGAATAAAATATGAAAGCCTTATCACCTATACTTGAAGAGATATTCGCTTTAAGAACTTCTTAACCAAAATACTACTACAAAGTCAAAGTTTAAAGTCAAGGTCACTAGTTCAAATGTCTTGGTATCAAAATGTAGTACTTGTTATGGTGAATGTATATATGAAATATTTTAAAAAGCCCTATCACTTATATGTGAAAGAATGTATGCTTTAAGAACTTCTTGCCCAAAATATTACTATAAGGTCAAAGTTCAAGGTCACTAGGTCATATGTATTGGTATCAAAATGCAGACATTGCAAAAGTTTTTACAACTTACCAAATTTTTTGAATTTTTGTAGAAACTCAAACATTTATATTAAGAAAAAAAAAAAGAAATATTTTACCAGATCGAAGCAAATTTTACCAGATTTGTCTGGTATGTCTGGCAACTTTTGGATTTACTGAAAATGTAGTACTTGTTATGGTGAATGTATGTATGAAATCCCTATCACTTATCCTAGAAGAGTTATCTGCTTTAAGAACTTCTTAACCAAACGGATGGACAGACGAACAGGGTGTTTCCTATAAACCCCCTAAACTTTGTTTGCTGGGGGTATAACTATATAAGCATGCAAAGGTGTGCAAGTGACAATGTCACTAAATGTATACAAATAAAGCATTTTAAACAAACTATATTTATAGTGAGAGTCAAATTTTCATTGCCAAGGTTAAAAACAAAACCTGCATTTAGATCCACTATCATATTTCACCTTGCTACCGTAGAAATTTATTTCACAATTAACCTGAACACAAAATTTTGATTTTTCAAGGTCAAATAAGAAACCTGTGTTTGGTCTAGTGCCATATCAAGTTTCAACTTGCTTCCCTATATAGTTAGTTATTTCACAAATTACCCAAATGCAATAGCTTCACAAAATTGTCAACGCAGATGGACAGACCGACTTCTGCTTTGCAATCAAGAAAAAAAATATTAATAACAGGTTTGAATTAGTTCATCAGAAATGTACATATGACCATAATCTGAAGGAATGAATATGATCTCATTTTTAAACAAACTTTTGAAGAGGCTATACATGTACATACAACTAGTCAAATAATATTCTAGAGTATATAGAATAAGCTCACAATGTTGATTATGAACTATAACATATATTAAGGTGGCTCCCTACTCGAACCGTTATAGGTTTTCCTTATATGCATCAGTCTGCGTATAACGTTTTACAATGGCTGGTGAGGGACGAGCCAGCGCCTTGAAAAACACAGACAGAAGATCTTAAATGCCAAAAGAAGTAAAAGATGGTGCAATCTATCATTGTCCACACCAATCATATAGTATAATATCTTAGTTTAAAATGTGATGAAATTATAAGGGGATACCCTTATGTTTGTAGCCATATCTTGATAATTTATAAAATTGTATACCTGTATGCGATTTTTTCACCATCTATATATATTATCGTATAAAATGATCCAATTTGAAGAAATTCCGTCTGTTGTTTTTGCACAAAAATGTGATATACTATATATTATTTGTCGAAAATATGATAACATTATAAGGGGGCACCCCTGTGTTTGGAGCCAAACCTTGATCATTTCAAAAATTGTGTACCTGTATGTGATTTTTTCTTCATCTACATACATATTTTTATGAAATATTACAAAATGAAGAAAATTCATCTGTTTTTTTTATGCAAAAAGTTGGATTTAGTACATATTCTTGGTCAAAAATGTTATGAATTTAAAAGGGGGTACCCTAATGTTTGGAGATATATCATACTTAGATTTATGTTACAATATCATTTTATGTGTTGTATTTCTTCTATATGACTTGTTATCATAAAATAAAACAAAACAAATAAACATATACGTATCATCACTGAATTTGGAGGGTTCGAAAGCATATGATGGATATTTGATATTTCTCAATTTTTAAGTGTTAGGGTACCTTTCTTTAATGTACTGTATCTTTAATGAAAACAAAATAACCTATCTATGTCTGTGTTCATTATGTCATTTTGACTATTATGTATAGGAAATAACCTTAAAATACAAAATTCATCTGTTAAATTCACGAGTAGGGACCCACCTTAAGGGACAATTATCCATCATAGTTACAATTGTCAATTTAATATAAACTGTTTCATTATTAATATTTATATCATTTTTCTAAATAAGTAAATATAGCTAAAATTCTTATCTTAATCAAATTTATAAGATAGATTGAAATATTATTATATACGTAGTCTGGTTTCTATTCACTTATTATAACTATTCAGACAAGATAAATTAAGAAACAGACTATACATAGTTTTTGAAGTAAGTATCAAAGCATTGTTTTTAAGGAAAGAAGACTTTGTATATCTGGTAAATGTGTTCATTTTTTCCTCTTATTTTGTGTGTAAATTGTTCATGAACGTATTATGTAATTCCCTTTTTATCATTGTACTAATGAAAACAGCAATTATATGTAAAAGACTACATGTAAATATCTATCTGGCAAATGTTTTTCTTTCTCTTATTTTGTGTAAATTGCTGATGTACCCATTATGCAATTTCCTTAACAATAAACTTATGTAAATTTTCTTTCTGTTTTGGTATTATCATTGAAATGCAGCAAATACATGTAAAAGACTAGATTCGTGACTTTGACTACTGAAAATATGCAAGACATGATGCTCATGTAACATAAACTTACACAAAACAGCAAAAACAAGGTTTAATGAGATTCTAAAATTGTATGGAATGAAAAACTCAATACAACAATTTTCATTATCATTGTGATATGATAGAATTTCATTCTACTTATGCGTGCAGTAAACAATATGAGTGATATTCTAGTACATCTCAGATGCAAGAAGCAAGTTTGACATTATAATTTGTCTGATGATTCATTTTGATATGAAAATACTTTCATATGATTCTCATATGAAATAACAAAATTCAGAAAATAGTTTCATATGATTCTCATATGAAATAAACAAATTCAGCACTAAAATGTTTCATATGATTTTCATATGAAAACAGTTTCACATGATTCTCATATGAAATAACCAAATTCAGGACTAAAATGTTTCATATGATTTTCATATGAAATAACCAAATTCAGCACTAAAATGTTTCATATGATTTTCATATGAAAGTAGTTTAATATGATTTTCATATGATTTTCATATGATTTTCATATGAAAGTTCATATGATTTTCATGTGATCTGAGATACTTATGATTTTCATATGATTTTCATATGATTCTCATATGAAACCTCACATATGATTTGCATATGAGGCCCTTTTTTCATGAATACATATGAAGGGTTTCATATGATTTGCATATGTGGATCATATGAGATTCATATGTGGCAAGTTTCCCTGTGTACCTGTCGGAACCACAAAACACAGTACGTTTATCCCCTAACTGTATGCAATCCGTTTAATTCGAGAAGGTCGTCGCACGTCAGTGGTATATTTAACATGTATGCGTTGAATGTGTTTCATTATCATCAACCTTCCAGCGCTTGGTACTCAGGTTTGTCCAAATTGTTGAAACAAAAATTACAAATTTGTCAAAACAAAATGGTTAGATTTATATGCAATTACTCTCCCCGGCAAACAGTGAACTATACCACTCTTAGTTCTTTGAACATGTTGAATATTGAAGACCGGGTTAAACAATTACGTTTGAATCATGTTTTTAATATATACCATGATAAGGCACCATCAAATCTAAGGAATAACTTTGTCAATAAAACACAAAATTCTGGGCGTCAGACAAGATCTTGTACAAACTTAGATTTTATTATTCCTAGAGTCAAGACATGCGAATCTAGTACTTTTTACTTTAGTGGCATAAAGATTGGAATGAGCTTCCTTTATCTATTAAAGAATCAAAGAGCAAAGATCTTTTTAAGAACAACATCAAATCATTTTTACTCGAGAAAGGGCTTTCTAAGCAAAATTGTGATTTTTACTTATATTAGACTAGATAGTGCCGTTTGTGTATGGTTTTTTGTTTGTTTTTGTTGTTTGTTTGTTTGTTTGTTTTTTATCTAATTTAATCTAAATTTCAAATAATGTGATATTAACATTTGGGATGTCTTGTAAACATGTCTTGTAAACTGTGATATTTTTTTTTTTATTTTTATTTTTTTTTTTCATATTATCATCATCATAAATACACACAAAATGTACTATAGATAAGTCGCACTCACCCATTCTCACTCATTTTCTCACAGATCCTTACATCATTACAGCATTTATCATGATTGGCAGATTAAATGTTTACCCATCTTTTATCAAACTCTGATTCTTTCATATTTTTCTTGTAAATGTAGGCCTCTATTTTCTTATAATAATTTATTTCAAGTAAAAGTGACGGAAATGAGGGAAGAATCTTCTGATGTCTTTTTTCTATATATATGACACTTGACTAAAAGTAATTTAAGCAGATTTATTATTGAATAATGAGGGCGGCTTATACCAAATAATTTCTCTTCTTTTGTTATGGAAACACTTATTTCCAATACATCGTTCAACCATGTTTGAAAAGCATTCCAAATAATTTCAAATAATGTGATATTAACATTTGGGATGTCTCGTAAACATGTCTTGTAAACTGTGATATTTAACATGTCTTGTAAACTGTGATATTTGGTGCTTTTTTTTTTTTGTTTTTTTTTGTTTTTGTTTTTTTTTTTTGTTTTTTGTTTTGTTTTGTTTTGTTTTTAATATAATTTAATCTAAATCTTAAATATTGTGATATTAACATTTGGGACCCCATTGGAAATAAGCTCTAGGGCTTTTATGGGCTATCCTGGTAAGCAATGTCTTGTAAACTGTGATATTTGTTTTTTTTTTAACTAGTCATGTGGATATATTAACTAAAAATTGAAAATTGAGTAATATTACTGATAGGGATGCCAAATATGTAAAAGTTTTTTGCATTGTTTTTCAACACAGATTTTATTTGTATATGTTATTGACATTGTTTTACCGAATAAATATCTATCTATCTTAACCTTCCTAAAACCTGTGTCCTGTAGCATCATACCCCAGCCATTTTCTACGTCTTTTGGTATATTTAGGACATAATTTTCACATATTTTGTTTATATTACATTGTTTAGATTGAGGATCACTGACGAGGGTTCAATACCCGAAACGTGCATGTCTGGTCCATGCTGTAAATTAATCTGCTCTAAAATGATGCTTATGAATTTGAAGACGTTAAACACTTCTATAAGTGACTGAATTTAGATGTTTATTTCATTTCTTCATTTCATATGCTCGTCATTTACATATAAATAGAAAATTTTCCGTGGAGAAAAAAATTCTACAGTGGACAATCCATTATTTATGTATGTCTGAAAAAGTCCAGGTCCAGTGTCAAGAAAACTATATTTTTACTCATGAACTTGAAGGTACAATGTATGATGAAAACGTGGACTATTCCAAATTTAACTCCTAGATAATCGATAATGAACCGGAAGCAGTCGTTAAGTGCCTATTCTGTGACATTCTTTGTAGGTGGCGCCTGTGAAATGAATAGTATACGGCACCGCAAAAAGTATTTTATGGGCCCAAAATATTATTCTTATAACTTACATTTAATACCTTCATGGCTGTCTAATTAAGTGAACCATTATTAATAATATAAAATGATGTATAATTTATTGCTCCAGAAGT
The DNA here is from genome assembly GCA_028142955.1 of Pinctada fucata. Taxonomy (NCBI): domain Eukaryota; kingdom Metazoa; phylum Mollusca; class Bivalvia; order Pterioida; family Pteriidae; genus Pinctada; species Pinctada fucata. The sequence continues at coordinate 61,539,816 of AP027107.1, read as the reverse complement.
ACAGGACCCATACGGTACATGCTCTCTAAAACGAGAAATACAGTTCTGCTAAAATATAATCTCGAGTGAGGAGTAATTTTCTGAAAATGGAACATGAAATTCCTTGAAATAAAGAATGAAAAGACGGAGCTCCTATGATTTGCTCCCTTGCTTATTGACAATACGTGACATCAATTCGCATTTTCACTTTTTCATCATTTTGGCCCTGATTTTGCTTTTTCAACTGTTACAGTCTATTTCAGTACAAACTGGTACAATGTAAACGTCTTCAAATTGAATAGTATCATTTAAGAACAGATAAATTGGCAACATGGACCAGACATGCACTATTCGGGTACTCAACCCTCGTCAGTGATCCTCAGATCTAAACAATGTAATATGCCAAAAAAGTATGAAAGTTACTATGTCGAAAAAGCGTACCGAAAGACGTAGCAGGATGGGTGGGATATGATGCTACAGGACCCACGTTTTAGAAATTTCAAGAAATTTTGATAACAGAAATTTTAGAATGCGTTGAAGAAACGATCAACCGAAATTGATCGAACTTGGCTACATGTGCCCTCGGGGACTCCTGGTCCACCAGCAGTGACACTCACCAAGTGGTATAAATGTAAACGTCTTCAAATTGAATAGCATCATTGAAGAACAGATAAATTGGCAACATGGTGTTACTTATACGAAAAAAGTAGATTGACTTACTTTTAAAATTTGCACTCAGAAAAAATTTATGGTGCCTTCCATCATATATACAAAGGTGTGAAATACTTTGCATTTCATCCCTCCTAGAATAAAGTTTTTGCACAGTATCGACATTTGTTTCCTTTTAAAATAACATCTGAATAAAACTTCCTTTTCAGTAAGTTTCTTGAGCTATTATTAACTTTACAATGAAAACTACCAGATTTCCGAATCCTCTTGTAACTTCTCAGTTATTTTCTGTATTTGGCCCCAACAACATATTTATTCTTGAGTAAATCACAAAGTTTTTTCATGAAGAAAAAAAGTAGGATAATAAGTAGAGTTTAAAGTATTTAACTTATGTGCCCGATGTTTAAAATTTACGTATCTCTATCGTGTTTCATTGATATTACTTGATTCCATCATTGTATTCCTACCGCCGATTGATTTGCCTTAAAACGTTGGCCGTCGAATCTGTATTTCGATAATGTTGGATGGTTTTGTGCAGCAGATCACGATAATTGCATCATTTTGTGAAATGCCGACTTAAGTTTGTTCCGACTACCATTTTTGTTGTTGTCTTGTATGTTCAGTTTTTCAAGTTGATTGTGCCTGATTATTCCTAGCTAACATGTTTAGCCATTTATTTATTTATTTTTATTGAAGTAAAACTGAAACCGATTTATTTGATTAAACGCCTAATTTTACAAACTATGCAATGGCGTTGTACATACATTTTCAATAAAAAAGTATATCAACTACAAATATTTACATTATAAATGTCACTGTGATCACTCAAATAAGAATATCTGGTCCAATTTAAACTGTTTCAGAACAAAGAATGGAATTTTGCAAAGTAATAAGTTTTCAGTTTCTTCTTTAAAATTTCAAGGTTTTCTGACTGTCTAATATCTAATGGTATATTATTCCATAATTTCGATCGTGCCGAAACTTCTGTCACTAAATGTCTTACGTTTGTTGCACGGTAACCTTGGAATTGGACGTTGAATGATCAAGTACGCAGGAGCTTGATTTATAAAACAGTTATAAACAATGGTTAATATCTTGAAAGTGATTCTTGCTTTAATAGGTATTATTAAATGATCAGGAATTACTGCCGATTTTGCTTATTTCTGATTGGTGGAGACGCTGTTTGATAGAGTGTACCTTAGAGTGAGTTGACCGCTAACGCTCCAAAGCGGTCTATTCGGGATTAGCGCGTGCATGACCAGCGCGTGCGTTGATTTTTGTAGTGTTAGATCTTTGACTACGCGTATCATTACAAAGCAAATGTTAACAAAATCCTGATAATTTAACAAAGCAGTTATTGACTTTTGATTTCGGTCTACTCGTGACTATACATACCTGGTCAGGCATTGGTTAACCTCGGCCTTCGGCCTCGGTCAACCAATACGCGACCAGGTCTGTATAGTCACGAGTAGACCTCATCAAAAGTCAATAATTGTATATAGTAAGTAATAAGCGTTTGTCGAAGTTTCATGTGATTCATACATTAAGCTATAAACAAAGTGGATGACCGCCGATAGTCGGCACTGGATACATATAAGTCTTCCTCCTATTTTATTGTCTTTCTAGTTTCGATTGTTTCTATGTCAATTATGGAACGACTATTTGATTTTTGAGGGGGGTGGCACTTTTTGGATATATATAAGTCTGACCCAGAAAATGTTGAAAATAAATTATCTGGTCCTCTTGGTTGCAGAAAATAAACAATATATATGACATACAGCTTCGTCCGCAACACCACAAAGACTGTTCAGCTACATGTAGCTACACTCGATATACCCAGAATATCATTATTTCTGGGTGTTTGTTTGTTTGGTTTTTTTTTAATTTTGCTTGTCAGTGTTGTTAGCAGTTGAATTTTAATTTTCTGCTGGAAAATGAATAATCTGACCCGAATAAAAATTACAAATCCCCCCCCCCCCCCTCAAAATTAAATGGCCGTCATCTTATATCAGAGTTATTATTTGTTTCATTTGTTTCTAACATTATTGTGTGTCATGTCCATTACTTCTTACTCATTGTTCACCATATCCACTTCCTATTTCAAAACTTGGCAAGCTATGCAAGAACTCCTTTTTTCATAGCGATATGAGCAGTTTTATTCCATCAACAAAATACAACCTCTAAATTGGTTCCGTACAGTCAGAATAAATGTTGATAAATGACACAAGTGGATCATAGAGGGGACATGTGCAATTTTTTATTATGTCGTGGCCACGAGCTAATTATCTTGTGGCCACGACTTATTATCTCGTGGCCACGACTTATTATGGCCTATTATCTCGTGGCCACGACATAATCCTTTGTTTCTATTGGTTGATTATCTCGTGCGCACGACTTACAAAGTCGTGGCCACGAAATAATCAACCAATAGAAATCTGTACATGAAGTTTAAATTTAAGACTGATTTTTAGATATTTATACATGTATAATCCTTTTGTGGTCTTATTGTTTCTCTTAGCTCAACTGAACAAATATTCAGAGCGCCATTGTTATACCTTGTTACGTGTGCTAGCACAAAATTTTAAACTTGATCTTACATTTTTTCCTTATGACCTTGACGTTTGACCAACTTCGTATATGAGGTTTTTTTTTTTTCTCCATTTCTTCACATTATCCAACATTTTGATTATTACATTTCACACAAAAGGAGAGGGGGTCAGGCACTCCCCTCCCAGCGCCTTCTTTTTGTACAGATATCTTAAAGGGCGTAGGAGCAGGTTGGTAATATGGCATGGATATAGTTATATAGCATGAATTTTAAAAGATGATCTTTCTTCAACAGAACAAATGACCATACATCCGATTCTTGTCCTTTTAATTCATTTTTTGTATGTTTGGTGGTTTTCTTTAGGGGGGGGGGGGCTAGTCAAATTAAATGTGTCCTCTCCTACTATGCAAACAAGATAACAAAATTACATACAATATATCATTATGACACACAATTGTTTGTGACCAGTGGCGGATCTAGGATTTCAGATAGGGAGGGGCGAGGGCAAAGTCCAGTTTCAAGGAGAATTTTTACGGAAAACTGACGAGCGAAAATAGGAATTATTCTAATTTCTCCCGCTGGGTTCCTTGATAAATGACTTATATGACTAAACGATGATTGGCAAACTTTTTCTCAGAGTTAGAATGAAAATGAAATACAATTACACATGTACTATCTAATTCCTTTATCAATGTATTTTGGGTCTCTACATAAATCTCAAAGTCCATGAATATTTTAAAAAGAAATTCGTGGGAATGGGGGTGCATTGGTAAAGCTCAACAATGTGAAAGTGATAGTAAGTCTTAAAAACCAGCGAGCGACAGGGAGCCAACAATTTTTTTTCAGATACATGACCTGACAGAAAAATTCGTAATTATAAATAACAATTCTCTCCAAGGACCAAAATATTTTGGAAATAGCATGTCATGGATTTTTATGATTTTATCTATGTATGTCACAACTTATAATCTTTAAAACCCCGTTTTTTAGAAAAATTAACAATTTTTTAAAAATTTCTTTCATTTAGCCGAATCCTATCAAATCAAAATCAGTCAAAAATTGCCATAAAATGAGGTCAAAATTAAGGCCTATTTTTGTCCAATTTTTACCATTTTTAAGCAAAAATAACACAAAACGTCAGGCTGATAACACCATCACTGTTGTCAGAACAAAATAGATTTCATGTGACAAATATAATCACTGAAAAAATAAGTGGGACCTTGTTTTGTTTTCCTACAATTTGAGGTCAAAAATGGTTGCCATGACAACTTTTAATTTGACACATGATGACTATATCTTTTCAAATTGATTTTTATCATGGTTTAAATAACTTATATTGCTTAAGCTTTATGTAGGGACAACAGAAGAAATTATTCTTTATTTGAGCACTTCCGAAATTTGTCAAGGTCATTGACTCTAAGTTCAAGGTCAATTCAAAACATAGGTTCCAAATTCAATAAAATTTGCATTTTTGTTGTTATTTATTGTTACTTATTTTAGGCTTGACTGTCATATATTTGTATCAAAAATACTTCTTTCTAAAATTAGGACCGATAGGTGGAAAAACATTACAATTTTTAGTTCAGAACATTTCTCCTAAAAAAATAAGCAACAGACAAAAATCATGATAATCTCACATTTTCTTATCTGTATGTATGAAATATTAGCTACAAATCAACGATGTCATTGATTTTGAGATTTTTGCAACTTTGGTCAATAAATAGGGGATATATCCAAAATCACAATGTATGTGTTTGTTTTTACTCAAAACCACATGGTTTTTGAGTAACTGCCTCTCATATTTTTGAAAAATCACAGAATTTTGCCATTTTTTTTTAATTTTGATACATATTTATATTTGAACTGTGACCTTGAAAATTTTTAAGGTAATCTTTTAATCCATAATGCTCTTTTTTATGCACTGATAAAAAAATGCTTACAGATATATAACGGAGCTAAAAATTTACCAGTAAATTACTCTATGTGTAATAGCACTGAACAGAATGTCACCATGGTAACCATATTTAAGGTGGCTCAATAATCCAAGAATTCTTTGTCAGAGGAGAAAAAAATATTCTGTTTATTTAACATTGATATCTGATGATTTATATTTGTAATTAAGATTACATATCATCGACCATTTGACTGACCAGTGGTCCTCTGAATATACATATGTAAACCAACCCCGAGGTATGTCGCAAAACAATGAATTTTGATAGATAAAAACATGATATATTGATAATGATTTCAGATTGAAACCATTCTTTTGATCATTTTCACCATAATATCATCAAATATGTATATTTCTTTATAGATAATGCTTCCAAAGAGTGAAATAGCTAAAACTGTTCCAGAAAAGTACATTTTGGGTACCCCCCCACCCCAAAATGAGAATCTAAAAAAAAGTACTCAGTACCCTTATTTGACATCAAAGTGATAAGAAGTCTTTGTCAGAAGTTATTTTCTGTTACATATTTCTCAACGACAAACTCTGTCCTTCGAAAAGAAATATAAAAAAGTACATGTTATCGTTCATTCTGATTTAAAATATTTGGTTGTCATAGTAACGATTTTGTAACAATTTGCAACAAGTCAAATTAAAATGCCCTGTTCCCTTAGTTGACATTATAACGATGAAAATATTTGTTAAAAACTGTTATAATTGACATATTTTTCAAGATCAGACTCTAATCTTTTAACAAAAGTACAAGACATTCCGTTTTACCTCGTTTCCATATTGTAAAAATCTACTTGGTTTTTGCCGGACGGACGACAGACAACGGATGGACGGCGCGCTATGACAATAGCTCAGGTGAGCTAAAAGTCAGACACTCCGAGTCGAGATTGTTATTTCCCAACATTCAGTGAAAGTTTCAAATTCTGATACAAGGAAGAATACTTACACAATTATCATCGAAATTAAACAAGAATAAGAATAAACAAGTTTACAAATGATTTGTCGAAAAAATAAACAAGAAAAGGAAAGTAACATGTGTATTTCTAAATATCCTTGGCAAAGCGTGATTCGACCTTTTCTTTTATAAACTCACCTTTCATGTTTTGTAAGTGTCAGCTAAATGAGTTTTGTCAAATAAAGTTCAATTTCAAGTCAAAGCTTAAAAAAATGTTTTATTCAAAATTTCATATCTGATTCCATCAATCTATTTAGAGATATGAATATATATGTATATGAGAAATAGAACTAAAGTAAACGGAAGCGTTTTTAAACATTTTGACGTTCAAGGTCAATAAGTGGACGTCAATCCCCTCCTACGTTCTCGATAATGCGTGCAGTTATCTGTGAAATGGATATATCTTTGAACGAAGCAGGGTTAAAACTAAAATTCATTCGCTTAAATTTTTCAAATAGGGAAACTTTATTCGATAACATCTTGTTGCAAAGTACGAAAGTTGACAAAATTGAAGAAAAATTCTTTAAACCAAAGATTATTAGAGAAACCAAACTTGAAGTATCTTATCTATGATATCGCTAAAATCTCCAAGAAATATCTTGTTTTATCATGAACTTGAGTTTACCCTCTTGAATTTGTTCAAAGGCAACAGGTGGTTGAATTTCCGCCGATGACGTTCTAAAAACGATACGTTTACGGCGTTAGCCAGGGTGTCTCACTTACGGGATATTTTTGTATAATAAACGATACATTTGACTAAATATTCATTACACTCAGATTGTAGAAGATAATTTTCTGTTTCCATCGATACCAAACATGTCGAAATCCGTCAAGAAACAAGCGAATTACGGAGGAGTTTGAAGGCCGAAAACTAAAAAAGGCCACATATAAAAGTACTGCACTAGATATCTGATGACGTCAAACGATTATTGAGCCTCCTTAATACCCTTTTGAATAAAATTGTGAAGAGGTCCCACTAAAATTTTTCATTTCATTTTATTTAAACATTTTCTTAAAGATCGAGGATAAAACTTAAAAGATAATTGGCAGTAGAAATCAAGTTAGACCGACAATTCAGATTACTTGCCCTTAAAATTGAGCAAAATCCTGTTAAATTAGGAGCTTTTCGGTCTTAAAAAAGGCCTCTTCAAAACAGGTTTTTGCCTACGTTTTGAGCATACTGCCAAAAAGAATAGCGAGCGGAAGCATACTTCTTGGGTAGTATTTATACAATGAAAGATATAAAGAGAAAAACTAAGGAAATTTCAGTTGACTATAATAGCTGTTACCATGGAAACGAGCCTTGTGAAAATGCCATGTTACAAGTATTCTACTGATGCGTAAATTTCAAACATGGTTTCCGTGGCAACGAAAACTTAATTTGTAAAAAGGAAGTTTATTTTTGTCTCGGTACATCATATACACCTTCCATACCAAAAATCTCTAAAATTGGAGACATGCTATTTCCACGTGCTATTGAAATTATTTTGGTCCTTACAGAGAATTGCTATTAAGATTTTAATAGCAATTAAATCAAGAACATTTGAAAAAAAATATTGACCGCCAAAGGGGAGGATAGGGATCGACCCACACGACCGCACTAGATTCGTTATTGATCCATTCAAGCAGAGCAAAGAAAAAATAATGCATGAGCTGAAGATGAGTATGATATAAAATACGGTGATGGAGCGGCCCCACTGTCCTCCTCTTGTAAATCTAAGTTACTGTTCGCAACCCACACTTATTCAAAACATTGAACTGTAAGACTACACCAATTTATCAACGATTTAAGAAAAATATGAATAAATAAAACGTAAGTAAACGTAAAATAAAACACATGTATATCAAATTTAAAATATGCTGAGTAAATCTATCGAAACCCCAACGCGGAAGAATAGTTTCGCCCCCTGGACCTTGACATGATTATTCGATCGAACGGACGCCGCTATCAATACTTGTTATTCTTCTGCATTATTTACAGAAAATGGTGTGTCTATCCGGAATTTGTGAGCACAACCCACTGTTAATCTGATACATATATAGGTATCTTAGAGTCTATCATGTATTAACATAGGAAGCCTTTCAAATAAGCTCAAATTTCATCTGAATTCATTCATAAAAACAAATATATGTAGTGATTTTTTTGTCACAAACAAGGTTTGCAAAATAATGTTTCATATGAAAGTGGAACTTCTGTCATGACAAAATCCCTAAAAAGTTATTTTCACTCTTTTTGATTGTTGAAGAAATATACAAAAGCCAGGACAGCAAACACGAAAAAGCCAGGACTTTCAACTTTTTATCATTTTGGTCTTTCCGCTTTGTATTGCCGTTTTATTTCTGGAGAAAAATATGGACGAGAACATGGAATTTAATCAAAAGAGTCGAAATCTCTCAATTTAATGAAAAGTAGACATTCAGTATTATAATGTATTTACAATTTGTAATGAAAAGACACGTATCTCAGGATTATCTTAAAAAATATGAAAATTTGCCGATTTTGCTAGGTACGACAATGACTGTTGGAATATTTGTCCAGTGAGCTAATATGACTGTGAAAAGAAACGAAACGCAATTATAAATTTTTCAAAATAAACTCAGTCACTTTCTTAAATATCTAAATATTCACTAATTTCATTGGTTAATTATTTCGTGACCACGACCAATAGAAACGCAGTATTATGTCGTGGCCACGAGATAGTAACTCGTGGCCACGAGTTAGTTAGTCGTGGTCACGAGTTACTAAGTCGTGGCCACAAGATAATAAGTCGTGGCCACAAGATAATAAGTCGTGGCCACGAGATAATTATGTCGTGGCCACGAGTTAGTAAATGGTGGCAACGAGTTAGTAATTCGTGGCCACGAGATAATAAGTCGTGGCCACGAGATGTTAAGTCGTGACCACGATTTATTATCTCGTGGCCACGAGATAATAAAAAAAAAAACCGCACATGTCCCCTCTATGCTTCCGTATGGATGGAATCCTCACCCTAAATATTGAATATTTGATCCACAACATTTAATAGTCTGAATTCGCTCATCCAAACTTGGAAGTGTACATGTGGGTGACCTAGATTTTGACACAGTTAATTACTGGGAATTTTGAATCTGTGTTGAAGCAGTAAATAATATGGGCATTTTATGGGAAATTAATCCGCGTATGTTCAAATGTCACGTGATAGGCTCTTGCGTTTATCGAAAAATGCAGTGCAGTTGGTTTGGTACATGTACCTTCATATAAGGAAAACGCAGTAGAAATGTAAATATTAGACTATATATTTGACATTTTGTTGTATATTGTCTCAATTTTTACTTAATGATGAGATTGAAATAAACTTGTAAACTTGTTATGTACATGTTTATTGTGTTTTAATGTTGCGATCTTGTTTTTCCCGTTTTCTCAGTCTGTTAGTTCTCTTTTCTCGTCTCATGCGTGCGCTTATGAACGAGATCTCCTCTTCATCTATGCATATCAACAGAAACTCCAAGTGTGAGCTTTATATTGTAATACTACTGTACTATTAGAAAACAGGGATTTATCGCGCTTCCCGGTTGTTTGATGTACTATTGGATATTTAATAAGTATATTTAATATATAACCCATAGTACATCAAGCAATCGGGAAGCGCAATAAAAATCCATATCAAGGGCAGGAACACGTTACGTCGCCTTACAGAACTTTCGCAACATGGATTGGCAACGGACTAATTTTAGAAAAGTCCCAAAAAAGTGGTCCAAAATTGAATTCGTCATCTCGACACTACCAAAGGATCATTATATAGACTTGATATTTATTATTAGTATATTTCTTGAAGAAGATAACCTGAATATTCAAAGATTTTAAGAAAAAGGAAGAATAACACATGTGCAGGACGTGGTTATCAAAGGACGCCAACTCGATCTCCTCTTTTCCAACTGTATATCAGTACCAGAAAAGCATATAAACCAATAGCTTAGTGTTATGACTACCCCCCCCCCCCCCCATTGAATTTTCGAGTGTATTACTTCTAAAATTTCAACGTTTATTAGAAAATCATACTTTCCACACATGCTCATTGTCACGACAACGGATGGTTTCCTGTGGCATAATGTCAACGGACGGTTCTAAGTGCAGAACTTTAAATACCTCTACATCCGCTGTATGTCGATTGTGCTACGACCGGTACTTTCACTTTTCCTCATTTTGTCGTTGACTTTGAACAACAGTATTTTAAAAGTTTCCTCTTCTGTCTCCGGATGTTTGTAGGTGTGATTGTTTGAGAGTTTTGCTGTTGTGATGATGTTTATCTCTTCCATCCACTTTGAATCATTTACATGTTTCAGATCTTTGATACAGATTATTTATTCTTATAACCAGTTTCACAGAAATATCTATTATTAGATAATTGCATAAAACTCACATAGTTCAGGTCTTCATGAGAATAAAATGGGAAAATATATGTACCGTGTATATTAGTGATTCATTTTTCAATATCTTTTCTTTCTCGGTATTTATCTTATCTCTTCAGAGAGGACAACAGTTGGTCCCAAAACACTTCTTGACCTATTTTATTCGATGTCCACTGAGCGTACGTTGTGGTCTTAAGGAGAGTTTTTGTGTCTTTGTCAATATCTCTGCTATTAAACTCCCCTAACATAATGATAACAATTGCCCCTGACTCGTTGTTAAGCCATCTATCAAGAGCAATCAGTTGTTCAAACCTACACCATTTACTCTTTTGGAAATTCTTTGACATAACTAGCAAAGCTTGCCTACTTGAACTCATATTCTCAGCAATGTTATCAGCTATAATTCTGCCCACTTCAAAGTCTCTAGCATGAATACAGAGTCTGAACCCTTGTTCATTCTCCAGCTTATTAAGTAGGATAGTGTGAACAAAGTCGCCATCTTCTGCTGCATAAGATATGAAAGCGTCATACTTGTAGTCATCTCTGTCGCCATAACTCCTTGTTGGGTCATCACGCCTGTATCGTAGAAGATATAGTAAATATCGGATGTGCCATCTCGCTCTGTAGAGGCAAAATACGATCAACCCTGCAAAAACACAAACTGAACCTGACGATACCAGCGTAGTTAATACCAGCGAGTTTGACATACAATCTTCTTCAGTTGCATTAAATTTGCTAACTTCTTTGCCTCTTAATTCTGTTGGCGACGTGCAAATATAATCTCTCGGATACTGATGAAATATGACACTTGAACTGCTTAGTTTATTCCGAAACCACAGCAGGTCGCAATTGCAAGCGTATGGGTTTCCAGAAATATCAATTCTTTTCACGTATTTCCAGAATGAGTCGGGGAATGCTCCCGGGCCCAAGCTAGAGAAACTATTTCGGTCTAAGTATAATTCTCGTAGCTTCATTTTATCAGGAAAAATATTCTTTGTAAGCTTAGAAATACTATTTTGAGAGAGATATATCTTTTCTGCGTTTGGAAAAATTTTGAAGAAACTATCAGGAATTGACAGCCAACCGACACTTACTAAACGTATTGTTTTCAGTTTATTCAATCCATGTAGTAGCTGTCTTAAGTATTTGTTTGTCTTTGGCATATAGTTACCAGAAAGATCCAAAGTTTCTAGATTTCTACATGCACCAAAAGTTACAGGTTGTATCGTTGCTTTCAGGTCAAAGTAATAGCCATTTTGCTTGAAGTACAACTTTTTCAGAGAGGGTATACGGAACGCATTGAGACTGATATATTTTACTCCGTTCTTCATTCTTTCCATTTGTAAAACAAGCAAATTGGACATTTTTGAAAATGTTCCCTCTGGTATACGCCTTATGTCATTTCCATTTAATGCCAAGTATTTCAGAGAAGGGAAGCATGGAAGAAGCATATTTGTTATTGTAATTATTTTGTTATATGCTATTTTAAGTTTCTCTAGACGTGGAAGCAAAGCAGTACTGCCATCATTGGAACAAAATTTCGGAAACTTTTTAAAGACGTTATTTGAGAGCTGCAGACTTAGTAGAGATTTCGGAAGCATTTGAATGTCGCATTTCATTAACATATTGTTGCTCAAATCCAAATGCTCTAACGAAACCAGGGAAAACAAATGTTCACATGTGTTAATTTTGTTCTTTGATAGAGATAGTTTTAATACATTATTCAATCCTACCGATGCACTATTCGACCATGATTCGAGATTGTTTCCTAATAAGGACAGATATCTGACAGTGTAATTTTCAAGATACTCGAATATCCTTGTTGATACATGGTATGAAGTCCAACGCATAAAGTTAAAGCTCATTTTTTTCATTTCCTTCTTTTGTAGACTTGATAGAGCTAATCTTAAAGATGAAATGTTCAGAAAGATATTTGAACCCAAGTAAAGGCTATTCAAATGCTCCAACTTTTTAAACGATTTCTCTTCTAAATGTCTTATTTTACAACCTTTCATTGACAGTAATGTTAGATCTCTTAGCGATGGTTGTTCAAATGTACTGTTGGTTATTTGAAAAATAAAGTTTGAATCCAAATACAGCTTTCTTACATACGTCGGTAACTTTGGTATTACGGATAGCTGCTCCTGCTCGTTCAGACACCTAGCAGATCCTTGTTTTGGTTTACACCGACAAATCCCAGGACAGATGTCTTTATCTGTAGATTCAATTAAAACTATCCTGTCAAACAGTAGGAAAAGAAGAGCAGCAAGGTATATACTAGTACTCGTAATGCCCATGATGATGTTGGTAAATATTGAAATGCTGTCCTAGAAAGGAAATCAAAAACAATAAAAGATCCTTTGCGTTAACTGCTAGATGTTTGGTCGTATAAGCACATCATGTATGAAGGAACACTTTGTCATAAGGTTGTCCTGTGTGTTAACTGCCAAAACAATCGGCGTCGTTTAAAGGAATTATTCAATATTTGTGGACTTTGTCATTTTCCCTAACACAAGATCATGACATTATCGGGAAGACAATGATGACCACACCCCTCTCATTCAAATCGCAATAAAACCATTGATATCATACATATCTTGTTGAAACTTTGCGCAGATAAATTTCATAATTCTATCAGGAGCGCAGTTTATCTTATCAAAGAACAATCATCGTAATCAACTTTCGGGGATGAAAATAAATAGACATCTTATATTCTTTCGACGACATTGGTCACCTAAATACCTCAATATATAACATATATAATGACCTTAATTTCAAAATGTCAATTTCATTTTTCCTGAGTAGTAACATTTTTCGTCACTTGCCCATGATGTATTTTCATGCCACAATTGATACGCTATTCTTGAGCAAGTTCTAAGTACAGCGACTTCGCCCATAGATCAAGGCGACTAAGCGAGAGGGTATATTTGAAAACAAATAACTGTGTCACCTTAGTAGATATAATGAAAATATAAAACACGATAATATCTATTGTCCACATTTTTGGACGATATTTCAGTTTAGAGCTATACAATAAACACCAAATTTGACATATCACCGGATTGAGATTTTCTGCATTGCTAAAAAGACGGGAATATAAACAAATTCAGATCATTAAAGAAGGACAAAAAACCAAAGCTCGACTTAATCGATGAAAACAATCGATATGCTGAAAAATACTCCTCAATATTGAAGTTAGATTATGATTCTTTAATACAAAAAAGGAGAGAATTATAACATTCACTTACCCTAGTTGTTTTTTAGGTTAATGTTGTTGTCAGTTCTATAACAAAAGACGGAATGAAGAAACGTACTGTACTTCTTGATCAAGTAGGAAGCTGAAGTCAATTTCTGATTCCAATATAAGATTTGAAAAACTTCCTGTTCACTGTCACATATGATAAGTATTTTAGTTTTAACATTAAATGTAATCGAACATGGGTTGTACTTCAAAAGGCATTATGAAGAAATATTTTCGTGATAAAATGGTCAAGGATTTGCTTATGTTCAGACTACCATACAAAAGAAAGCTTAGCATTAATAACTTAACATTATTGGTAAGCTTTTCAAAGATGATAGATTGCTTACAATTGTTGCATTCGCATGTCGTCAACATGTGTTAAACATTCGTTCATTGATTGATTCAATCCCATGGGATAAAAAGTAAACCTGTGGCTTGCTTTCAAAGTAGACAATGACTCTTTTTCACATTCCTTTTGTTTCGCTCTCTTTCAAAGGTGACCATCCATTTTTATGCTTACAAATTTACAAAGCACACTAAATCATTATGATAGAATAATTCAATATTATAATTTCAACCACTAGGCTAGTATTACTGCTAGTGGACTGTCATTCCACGAGGACATCGTTCACCTATTTTACTATACTTCTAAAAGAAAGTAGGGAATCTCCAACAACACTCGGTTGCAGCACCCACAACAAAACACCCAATGCAAACAACACAGAGTAAACACGCACAGAAACAGACGCAAAACAAACGGGACAAGGAACACCAACTCACACCGTAGAACATAAAACACAAAAGACACACATAAATGAACGAGACCAATGTCCAACCGGTGCCGACTTAGGACGGACATCTGTCGCGCAAGTTGCAGGCGGTGTGGTTTTCCGGACTTGAAGTGACTTGAAATGTTTTGTAAATTTCCTGAGACTTAATTTGATAAACTGTTTTGAAACTAAACTTTGTCTTGGCTGACTCTTTGGTATTCAGTTTAGGATTATTAAGATCGAGCATATATTTCGATATAACAAGGTACCCTATTAAACCGTGGGACCAATACCTTCGCGCAGCCAACTTCAGGAGTAATTTATTCCACTTAGTAATATATGAGTCCATATCCGGACTGCAAAACTATGTAGAAGGCCTAAAATACTACAGTCCCATGGCTGACGAATCTTATCTCATAATTTGACAACAAATTACAAGAAACAAATTGTGCATTTTCAAAGAAACAAAGAAAAGTACAATAAAGTAGTAAATCCGATGAATCCGGGAGATTATAGTTTGTTGTAGATTTCTTTGTTTTACTTATTGAAGGTATGCCACACTATGATCATTTGCTGGATTTTTGTCAAATTGTACCCATTGATTAAAAAAGAGAGAACGAAAATTTTGAATCTGTATTTGGCCGTAGAGCAGCCTCAAATTAATCGTAATCTGTTGCACACGAATGATCACTGTAACATTAGACCCTTGTATTTTACTTATTTTAGATATCTTTAGAGAAAAAGCATAATTTTTTTCAATGTATACACATAATAATAATGTTAAACGACTTCAAATCCAAAATAATGACCAAACCATAAAAACCGCAGACCGACGTCCTTATGTTGGTCTTTAAAACAGTGGGGAGGGAAAGAAAAGGGAAGGATCTTTAAAATAGTGGGATGGAAAGAAAAGGGATGAAATAGTGGGAAGGGAATGAAAAGGGAAAGACATGTTCCGTTTTGACATGCTATAAAAGTGTTGTAACACTCAGCTTAAGTGCAAAAGGAAAACAGATGCTACTTTTGACTACATCTACGCTATGAATGGAGATGGTATCAGGAGCTGTGGGTTGATATCGTGCGGAAGAAAATCTAACACTTACAATCTCTCTACATATATATCATTGTTCTGTACTTTTTTGTCATATTTTGATTTACAAAGTGACATAGAAAAATAACTTTTTTTCGACATAATGATTGAATTTCGAGGGTAAAACAGTAACATAAAGAATATCAAGAAGACTTATCTATATGAAATGACTTTCTGAAGATTCAATATTTCCCATTTCTACAAATTGCATGTTAAACGTCTTTAAATTCAATAGCATTATTTAAAACCTGATAAATTTACAGCATGGACCTATATCCAAGCCTAAAAGTTCTTAACTGTTATCTAACAGTGTTGTTTACAAAAAGAAGGTGTATATATAATTTTGATTATATTCTTTCATGGCTTCGGGAAACACAGCTAGAATAATACCGTATATCCAGAATTTGTTGCGAGTAAAATGAGTCTGTTTTTCCTGTATTCAAGTACAACAAACTATGATATACATGTAATGTAATGGTTTTGTACCGATCTTAATAAATTTTTAGGCCTTTTTTTTTAAATAATCTTTACGATCGTTTTATCGGGATACGTAAAGATTGGCACGTGTTCAAAAAGGATAAAAGCCAACCTATATAACAGTTTTATTTCATAACTCATTAAAAACGATTTTTGCTATCATTTTTAGCGTTTACAGAGCACTCGTGAAGTAAGATAAATAATTATCTCACGAAAAAATCTGGCTATATGGTAGATACACAAATCAAAGTTTTAAAAAGACTATAAATGAAAAGCTACAGATAATTTTGTAGCATTGACCAGACATGCACGTCAGTGATCCTTAATCTAAACAAAATAATGTGCCCAAAGAGTGTGCAAGTTATTTTGTCTAAAATTGTGCCGAAAGACGTAGCAGAATGGCTGGAATATGATGCTACAGGACCCACGTTTTAGAAATTTTAAGAATCTGAAGAAACGACCAAACGAAGTTGACAGAACTTCCCCACGAGGAGTTTGACAGTATTTCCCTGACATATATGACAAACAGACGATGTCAAAAACCCAGCTTCATGGACACACGAGGGAAAACTTCATCTAATGAACAAGCTAAAGAGCGTGCATGTATGGAATACATTGTAGGTGGCGCTTTTAAAGCGACAAAGTGCTAATAAGTACCGTTTAAACATTTTCAAAAATACAGAAGTGTCCCAACTCTATACCATCTTGAAGAAAATTCAAACCAGTTAATTATGCACTAGACACGTGTTTTTGATATTGAATCCTCATCAGTGATGCTTCTAGCCAAAGTGATTATCAAACGCAGCTACACAAATTTGGAGCAGTGAACATTTTGTAAAGTAAATGCTCAAATTTATATTAAAAAAATAAAACAAGATTGCGCTACTGAAAAAAGTGTAGCTGCGTTTGATAATCACTTTGGCTGGAAGCATCACTGATGAGGATTCAATATCAAAAACACGTGTCTGGTCTCGAAGAACGTACAATTGTACAAATTCAATTTTTACCATTTAATCATGAAATCATCTCTGGACATTCTTGATAATTTTGACAGTTTCTGACAAAGATTCCTCCACAGGATTCCTAACAATTAACTAGCAACTACAGTAAATTGGCTCGAAATTGCAATTATTTAAGCGACAGTGTCATCTTTCATTCAAGTATCCTGTCTGTGTTTAAAACACAATTTATTTGATCTTTTCCATATGTAAGTGCAATATATTTATGGATATTTTGGAAGTTAAATCAAAATTAATTTCCAATAGCTTTACGAGAACTGGAAAGACACTTTCAATGTTATGACGTCATGAAGAAATTCACAAAAACGTCGATGAATGCATATTTCAAAGTCTCGTATAAAATTTTCCTGCGGATAGAATCAAATATAAGTTTGTAGAGTCAAGGACAGACAAGAATAATATAACTTAAGAAATTTTCAGAAAAAAATGAATTTGGCGTCCAAGTGTTCAATACCTCCTTAATACACTTAACAAACATCCAATAAAGGGGTACGAGTTAAACTGCTCAACACTACAAAGGAAAATAAATGTTGATATTAATAATAATTTAAGGAAGGTTATATCTACCAGACTCGATTACAGCACCAAAGCACAAAAACACCTGATGCGAATACACAGACATGCAAAGCAAGAGACGTAAAAGAGACATACGACATAGAAACATTAAACACAAAAGATTACGCATAAATCAACGAGACCAATGGGCAATCGGTGTGGACTAAGGACGGCTATCTGCCGTGCAGTTAGTGAATGATTTTGGTATCCGGATATAAAACAAATGTGGTACAAAATACAGGTTTTGTTCTACTCCCTGTATTGAGCTAATGTATGCTATCATCGTTGCATTAAGTATCACTGTTACATAAAGTTATCATCGATACATTACGTATTCATTACATTACATATTTACATATTCATCTGTGTTGTTTGGGCCTCTGCGGTTTGCGGTCTTGTTTGTGTGTGATCATCTAATAGTGAGGAGGTTGTTTTACACCACAATTGTACGTTCTTCGAGACCTCTAGGTAATCGGAAAAGTGAGAGGATTGTGCGCACGTAATCAAGGGTAATCACATCATTTGCTACTTGTGTGACAAATGGCCGCCTAAAGTCGGCACCGGTTGCCAATTGGTCTTGTTTATGTGTAGTCTTTTGTGTTTGATGTTTATATGTCGTGTGTCTCTTTTTCGTCTCTTAGTATGCTCGTTTTTGTGTTTTCGCATCGGGTGTTTTGGTGTTTTACTGTTTGTGCTGCAACAGGGTCTGGTTGGAGATCCCCTCCCTTCTATTACATCAAGTGAGTACCGGTATTATATCATTGCCTCTGCAAAAAAATAATAAGCTACACACCAACAGTTGCATCTAAAATTTACAATTACAAACAATTCCTGCAGTGTATTGATTTAAGTAATCCCTCACTACATCCACTTCCCTGCGAATGTTCTTCATCGGATTTCAACTACTCTCCTTGTGGACACGTTATTACTGGTGACTTTAGTATAGTCAAGAACGACAAGTTGAGAGAATTGTTAAAAAAGGGTCCCAAATACAGAGAAAGTATGTCCTTTACATGGAACCAAAATATCAAAATTATCATGGACTCTTGTGAGGAATATGCAAGACGTTGGGCAAAGAAAGAGGATGAACAGCTCGACACCCTTTCCGAATGGATAAAATCCATCAGAGGGTTACTTTTATCTAGAATTAACCGATTAAAATCAACTGTGAACACAAGATTCAAGTCTATATTTAAAGACCGAGCTTACCTACCTCCAAGAACATTATGTCATCACACCAGCGGACAAAGCCTCAAATAATTACACATTTACTTGCAAAAAGTGCTATTTCGACAGTCTAGTTAAAGAGTTGGGTTTAAATTCGACACCTGGAAATCCCACTTACACCCCAACAAACCTTTCTGCCTCTGAAATAATAGATAACCACAAATCAGCTCTTGCTTCATTTGGCTTTGACATGAACAATTTAGATTTAGATTTGCCATACTTATACTGCATACCTAAAATGCATAAGAATCCGTACAAACAACGTTTCATCGCTGGTTCCTCAAAATGTTCTACCAAATCTGTATCGATCTTACTCACCAAAGTTTTATCTGAAATCAAATCTGGGCTTCAAAAATATTGTTCGACAGTATATTCTCGCAGTTGTATCAACCAGATGTGGATTTTAAAGAATTCGAAGGAACTTTTAAAACATCTAAAATCCACTCATTTAAGTAGAGTCCATTCGATCAAAGCTTTTGATTTTTCGACACTTTACACTACAATTCCACATTCTAAATTGAAAGAAAGACTCGCAAAAATTATAAGTAATGCGTTTACAAGTAAGAACGGTAATCGCAAATACAAATTTATTGTTGTTAACTATGACAAAACCTACTTTGTAAAAGAAAAGTCCGATTCTGAAAATAAGTACACTGAAACATATATTATTCAGATGTTAAACTTATTGATCGACAACATTTTTGTGATGTTTGGAGGAAAGGTCTTCCAGCAAATTGTCGGAATTCCAATGGGGGCCAATTGTGCCCCACTCCTTGCCGACACTTTCCTTTACTCGTGCGAAGCTGAATTCATTCAATCTTTGCTCTCTGGAGGGAAAAGATACTTAGTTTCTGACTTCAACTTCACTTACAGATATATAGACGATGTGTTGTCCATCTATAATCCAAAATTCGCGGATTACCTGAGCAGTATCTATCCTTCGGAGCTTGAAGTCAAAGAAACTACAGAGACAAATAATTCAGCATCCTATTTGGACATAATGTTGTCCTACGATACTGATGGTCACATGAACATCTCACTTTATGACAAACGTGACGACTTCAATTTCAGCATTACAAACTTTCCTTTTCTGAGTTGCAACATCCCTTCATCGCCTGCTTATGGCGTGTTCATATCTCAGTTGATACGCTATGCCAGAGCAAGTACGAAATATACGAATTTTGCTCTGAGAGCTAGGTGTCTTTCAGATAAGCTTCTCAGTCAGGGATATGTTTGTGACCGACAAACATCGTCACTGAGGAAGTTCTACGGTCTATACGGGGAACTCGTCATACACTATGATGTCCCACTCTCCAGAATTGTCGGTGATATTCTGTCATAGACAATTTGAACCATCCAACCCAAGATTGTACTCTATGTCATCCGAAATGGAAGTTACCGGATGTGACAGTTCTACCGAATTGAAGCGGCGGGTATTGCATGCAAACAGGAGATGCTTACTCTTCCTTGGCACCTGGTCTCACTTCCATATCGGGAGTTCGCTTCTTTTCATGTGGTGGAGGTTTTTGTTTGTTTGCTTTGGTTCTTGTTTTGTCCTGATTTTGTATGCCTTCGGTTTCTGATTTTCTGAATTATCGATTTTGTGCTGTATACAGGGATATGGTCATTATCCATATTTGTCATTATTATTGATATTAACTTTATTAACATAATGTAATCATTACATTTAATACAGTTCCATGACTTTGATCATAATTTTGGTAGAGAGTTGATATCAGGGATCGTTTGTTCAAATAATATGATAGAATTTGTTTCATTGAATTAACTTAGCCTCGCATTCTAGACAAAATGAACATTGAATAGGATACAAAAGTAGTCCAATAAGAAAATCTACCGGAATAATGGTCTAGATCATCTTCTCATAATCCTTCAATTTTACATTTTCATATTATCGCTTAAGAGAGGCGAGAAGTTGATTCCAAAATACTTCTTTACCGGTATCATTCAAGGTCCACTGCACATAAGTGGTAGTACTTAAAAGGATCCTCATATCTTTATTCATATTTTTGCTGTGTATTCCCTCAAGCATTATCATGACGATTGGCTCTGACTCATTGTTCAACCATCGATCCAAGGCGATTAGTTGCTCCAACTTGCACCATTTACTCTTGCAGAAGCTCTCAGATAAAACCAACAACACTTGCCTACTAGATGTCATGTTTTCTGCAATGTTATCTACAATCATTCTTCCTGCTTCAAAATCCCTAGCGTGAATACACAATCTGTATTTGTGTTCAGCTTCCAATTTGTTGAGAAGGATATTGTGAACGAAGTCGCCATCTTCCTCGGCGTATGATACAAACACGTCAAACGCGAAGCCATTATTATCGTCATGTTTCCTTTCGATACCAGTGCGTCTATATCGTAGGAGGTAAATCCAATAGCGGATGTGCCATCTTGCTTTGTACAAACAAAGAATAATGAAGCCGCCGAAGACAAAAAATGAAATTGTTGAGCACAGTGTTATCACCAGTTCCGATTCTGTTCGGCAGTCCTCCTCAGTAATATTGAACTTACTTATTTCGATGCCTCTAAATTCTTTCGGAGAAGAACAAATGTACTTTTTGGGATATTCATGAAAAAGTGAAGGAGAGCTGTTCAGCTTATTCCGGAACCACATGAGATCACAGTTGCAAGCGTACGGGTTTCCAGATAAATCAATTCTTTCGGCAGACTTCCAGAAGAATTTTGGAAAAGATCCAGAGCTCAAACTAGAGAAGCCATTGTGGTTTAGATAAATCACTTTTAATTTCATTTTCTCGGTAAAAAGGCTTCTGTCAATTTTATAAATTCCGTTATCAGAAAGCCAGACTTTCTCCATGTTCGGAAGCATTTCAAATAGTTCTTCGGGTATAGCTTTCCATCCTACGCTCTCCAGACGCAATTGTGTCAGTGTGTTTAGGCCAAAAAGTATTTGATGTAAAGCTTCTGCTGACGTAGGCATTCTGTTGTAAGATAGATCCAAGATTTCAAGATTTTTGCACTTTCCAAAAGAAATAAAATAGATTAATGTCTTTGCGCTAAAACTGAACTTATTTCCTCGGAAGTAGAGTCTTTTCAAAGACGGAATATCAAAAGCATTTCGTTCTATGACCTTTACTCCTCTTATCATTCGGTTCAAATGTAAATAGAGAAGCCTGGGCATGTAAGAGAATGTCTTTTCCGGGAAACGTTTAATATCATTACCTTCTAATGTCAAGTGTGTAAGGGACGGAAAACATGGGTGAAGGATATTTTCTACTGTATTGATGTTGTTATAATCTATCTTAAGTTCGTTAAGATGAGGCAATAGGACGGTGTTGCCATCATCGGAACACAATTTTGGAAACTTTCGAAGTTTGTTGTGTGAAAGTCGAAGGATAACTAGAGATGGCGGAAGCATTCCCATATCACATCGAGGAATCATGTTGGAGCTTAAGTCAATGTACTGTAATGACGTCAAGGTAGAGAGTTGATCACATGTCATCACTTTGTTATTCGAGAGGATAAGTTCTGATAAGTTTCTTAATCCTATTGATGCTGCATCCGACCACGTCTGGATATTATTGCCGCTCAAAGTTAGCTTTTGGACTCTATAACCTACCAGGTGCTCGAATATTCCCATCGATAATTGTTTTGTTTTCCAGTTCATGTAATCTAAACTTAGTGTTAACTTTGACATTTGAACCTAAGTCCAATGTTTTTAAATGCATTAAATTTTCAAATGAGTTCTCTTTTATTAATCTCACTTGACACGATTTCATCGACAACAATGTCAAGTTTATTGACAAAAGATTGTCAAAGGTTGAATTGCTTATAAGTGGAATGTCATTTGAATCTAGTTTCAATTTTTTCACATATGCTGGCACCGCTGGCGCATGCTCCAACTTCTCTTTCTTATTTGAACATGTAGCAGATACTTGTTTCAGGTTACATTTGCAAAAAGCAGGACAGTCGCTTTGATTTACAGACAGTGTTAATGATATCCAGCTAGTCAAAATGAGAAGAACTGCACTATACACATGGTTGTCCATGATAGCCTCAGTACAAAGGAATGGTAATCTGTAGACAGAAAGTAATAAGAAGTTCTTGATTTTACTAGATTTAATTCTAGTATACTAAATATTTAAAATGATGAACAAGATCTGACACCATTGACTGAGAAGTCAAACAGACATTCAGAGCGGAGGATAAACGCTTCCGATTCCTGGAAAAAATGCAAAATTTCGTGACGTCACAATGCTTTTACCTCGGACAAACAAGCTTCGAACCTCGGTCTAACATCGAAATTGCATTTTGGCGTCATGGAATTTCTCAAATTTTTCCCGCGTTCGTATGGTCAATTCGGTTGTCTCCTTCCTGAACTAATTCATGAGTTCATCATTAGAGAGGCTTGTAATCACATCATGATTCAAAAAAGAGAATTCTGACATGTGACTGTAGATCCATAGTAAAGGAAAAACAGTAAGCTAATATCAACTTTATCTTATCTCAGCAGTCGATAACAATACATTTAATTCTCGTCAAAAGATCCAACTTTGTGCATAAAAAAACTTTTTTTCTTTTCTTTGAATACGTGGATCATGTTATTTTCACAATATGAAGCATCACGTTGCATGCATGAATATAAGATTATTTCCTTTTCTGACTCTGAATTGTGAAAAAAACAAATTTCGCAGTATACACACTATGAAATTTACTTAGTGATACCTTGTAAGCCCCCTCCCCCCCCCCCCCCCAAAGGAAATTCAAAATACAAATATCTGAGTACTTTGACCTTTCGAATCATTTTTTTCTAGCAGCAACGGGGAAACATATTCATAATATTATTTTCTAAGGAGGTCCAGAACAGATAGACTTGAAAACGATCCTTTAATTTAATTTTCCTAAAAATTATAAATGTTAAAGCAATATTAGCTGTCAGCAATTGCAATTTTTTTTCTTTGCTCATTTTTCACGTATGTTATTACTCATCGAAAATGATGACGGTTTGATAAAAAGGTTGATTTAAAAACGTCGGAATAACGGTTTTCTGGAAAAGAATAGCAGTTTTCTGAATTCTTACAGCCCCAGCAAAAATTCAACGTAAAGCCCGCCCATATTCATGTGCCCTTACGTTGACCTTTCTCAGCTTGCTTTCTGCCCATGCGCTAGCTAAATTTGGTCAGTGAACATTACCGATTCCAACATGCACGTGGACATGCGTAAAGGAAATAAAGTATATTTTATTGATTCAAGGTTACGATGGCAAAATAAGAACGATTTATAGTCACATTACACAAGACTTTACATCGCAGATCATATAGAGCTCAATTTTCAAAGATAAAAAGTCGTTAATAAGCTTTTCACGTCTGCGCAAGATTTGACCTGATTTATCTCAACATAGCACATGTGGTCACTCGGTGGAAATCGGACTTAGTTGCCGAAGTATAATTAGGCAGGCGTCGTAGTGCAGACAGTTCTGTAAACGTATGTTTCATGCTGAGTTTCTTTATGTAACATGTTTATTTTACCTCGGATGACTTGTGTATCATCTTTTAGTAACAAGAAGGTATTAAGAGACTTTTGGCAAAGAAATAATTTTAAGTCGCTGACAGCTAATATTGTTTTAATAATTGAAACATACTTTTTCTATATGCAAAGTTTCATCATTTTTCTATATGCAAAGTTTCATCATTTTTGCCGTCAGTTTTGAAGCTACGGACATACGTATATATTTATACCCCTTGAATGGGCCGTAAATGTGACGTTAAAATAAACACACGTTAGGGAACGAAAAACAGTTACAAATCTTCTGTGGTAGTAGAAAATTAACAAGCACAGTATTTTTCATTAGTACCCCCCGTTTACACTATGTTCCCGGTGGCCAAGGAGGCCACGTTTCAAGCCACCGTGGACGAAACGTGGTGATCGTGAGACAACGTAGGGGAACGGGATCGACAAACGTAACTAGCCGTGGTTGCCGGGGCGGGGCAAATGTTTAAACTTTCAAAACATTTGTCACGGCAGCCCACGGTGCAGATGACCTACTTTAGAAACCGTAGCAAAACGGATCGAACGCAACGCAACGTGACAGAACGTTACAGACCGTAACAAAACTTGGGACAGTGTCCGTAGTGTAACGGGAAGCAAAAGTATGACTAGACATATTACGATCCTAGTGAAGTTGAGTTACGGTCTGCCACGTTTATGTCCCGTTTAGCTGCGGCTGATTTAGGGCAGATGCACGCTTTATCAAGGTGTGCCACGGTTTCTCACGGTGAGCTAAGGAATGTGTAAGCCGTTTTGTCACGTTCAGTCACGGTACGTCCCGGCTTGTTACGGTTTAATTCAAGTTCTACTACGGCCTGGCACGGTACGCACGGTCACACAAGAAGTATAACAAACCAAACCCATTTATGCAGCTTTTTGTGTCTCCTTTTCCCGGCGGTCACGGTTAATCGTAGTGGGCCTTGACAGAACTTGGTAGACGTGGCCACCTTGATTGGATCGTAACAACCCGTGGCAGACCTTATCAGAACGTGACAGATCGTGAGGAAACGTACAAACGTCCGTAAAACGCCGTAGGTTGAAACGTAGTGCGCCGTCGGGTCTCCGGGATTCAGGAGCCACGGCTCGTCAAGGATACCTTGATAGACCGTGCGAAAAGGTAACGAGACCTAACAGAACTTGAATACCAAGATAAAAACTGCCAAAAATCATACGGTGTGCTACGTTTTTGGCCGCCGTGGTCGCCGGGAACATAGTGTAAACTTAGGGTTAAAGATATGATGTGGGCAATCAGATGTGCATAGAATTATAAATGATCACTAAGACATTTTAAAGAAATTGTCAAAAGGAGATAAATTAATGTTTATTTTCAGAACATCTTTGTGTTCTTATTTTTTAGTAATAAATTCCGTTTATCAGAAACCCTATCATTTATTTTCCGTAAAAACTTGATATTATTTTCTTCATATGTCAAGTTAACACCGATAAGTTCCTATAGAAATTTGACCGTCAGTTTTTAAGTTATGGTGATTTTGTTACCCCCTCCCCCTTATATTTACGTTACCTAAATGCTGACGTTCTTGCGAAAAGCGCGCCAATGTCGCCGTTTCTATTATGACGTCATAATTGATCTAGAGCTTTCCGATGAGGTTCTTTCGGATACTGTTCTGGGCCCCCATAAGATACAAATATTTATCACATTGAAAAGCTATTTATAACTTGCAAAAAAAAAAACCTGCTATATTCATTCGAAATGATATGCATTAATTGATTGATAAAAATGTAACTTACTTCTTTCCTCAGTAATCAGCCTTTTGGTCCTGCTTCACATACGAATTAAAATTCGGGATAAAACAAACATTGCGGAAAAATATTCTGGGATGATACCGACACGGGAACTGAGTCAGTGTCTGCTTCCTACATGACAAAAATATGATTTATTTTTTATTTTGAAACTTCCTCTTCTCCTACTAACGAAACGTATTTTCGTGAGGTTCATTATCTTTGTTTTAAATGAATTTGTCATAAGGAAACATATAGCTATAAGTTCGCAATAAACTCCCTTCTGACGTTATGTAGCTGTACATTGAAATCCCTCAAGCCATTTACACGATGAATACGATCCAATCTCATTGTCTTCTCTTTTTGTGTCATTTACCAGCATCTGTGCGTTAACGTGTAACTGTCTCAAACAATCTGACAGGTAAATACTACTTAATGGATAGTGGACAGCTACTATTTCATTTCGGACAGAATAGTAGGACGTCCAGCAGAACACCTTTTACATAATAACACAACAGTTTCAAAAGAAATACCTCCATCAATACCAAAAATATAAGTTTTACAAATTTCATTAAATTAGGTTATTATACCTCTACTTGTTTTTTCCTATATAAAACGATACTCATTAGAACTAGCTGTAACTCGCCTGATGAGGCTATTTCCCTGCAAAGGGTGCGTTAGTTGAGAAGACTATTTCCCCAGAGATGACAAATATGGATAATTACCATATCCCTGTATACAGCACAAAATCGATAAATCAGAAAATCAGAAACCGAAGGCATACAAAATTAGGATAAAACAGGAACCAAAGCAAACAAACAAAAACCTCCACCATATGAAAAGAAGCGAACTCCCGATATGGGAGTGAGACCAGGTGCCGAGGAAGAGTAGGCATCTCCTGCTTGCATGCGACACCCGCCGCTTCAATTCGGTAGAACTGTTATATCCGGTTACTTCCGTTTCGGAAAACATAGAGTACAATCTCTGTTTGGATGATTCAAATGGTCTATGACAGAATATCATCCACCATTCTGGAGAGTGGGACATCATGGTGTGTGACGGGTTCCCAATATCGACCGTAGAACTTCCTCAGTGACGATGTTAGACGGTCACAAACATATCCCTGACTGAGAAGCTTATCTGAAAGACGCCTAGCTCTCAGAACAAAATCCGTAAATTTGGTACTTGCTCTGGCATAGCGTATCAATTGAGATATTAACACGCCATAAGCAGGCGATGAAGGGAAGTTGCTACTCAGAAAAGGAAAGTTTGTAATGCTGAAATTGAAGTCGTCACGTTTGTCATAAAGTGAGGTGTTCATGTGACCATCAGTGTCGTAGGACAACATTATGTCCAAATAGGATGCTGAATTATTTGTCTCTGTAGTTTGTTTGACTTCAAGCTCCGAAGGATAGATACTGCTCAGGTAATCCGCGAATTTTGGATTTTGGATGGACAACACATCGTCTATATATCTGTAAAAGAAGTTGAAGTCAGAAAATAAGTATCTTTTCCCTTCAGAGAGCAAAGATTGAATGAATTCAGCTTCATACGAGTAAAGGAAAATGTCGGCAAGGAGTGGGGCACAATTGGTCCCCATTGGAATTCCGACAATTTGCTGGAAGACCTTTCCTCCAAACATCAAAAAAATGTTGTCGATCAGAAAGTTTAACATCTGAATAATAGCTGTTTCCGTGTACTTATTTTCAGAATCGGACTTTTCTTTTACAAAGTAGGTTTTGTCATAGTTAACAACAATAATAAATTTGTATTTGCGATTACCGTTCTTACTGGTAAACGCATTACTTATAATTTTTGCGAGTCTTTCTTTCAATTTAGAATGTGGAATTGTAGTGTAAAGTGTCGAAAAATCAAAGGCTTTGATCGAATGGACTCTACTAAAATGAGTGAATTTCAGATGTTCTAAAAGTTCCTTCGAATTCTTTAAAATCCACATCTGATTGATACCACTGCGAGAATATACTGTCGAAGAATATTTTTGAAGCCCAGATTTGATTTCAGATAAAACTTTGGTGAGTAAGATCGATACAGAGTTGGTAGAACATTTTGAGGAACCAGCGATGAAACGTTGTTTGTACGGATTCTTATGCATTTTAGGTATGCAGTAAAAGTATGGTAAATCTAAATTGATAGTGTCGAAGCCAAAGGAAGCAAAAGCTGATTTGTGGTTATCTATTATTTCAGAGGCAGAAAGGTTTATTGGGGTGTAAGTGGGATTTCCAGGTGTCGAAATGTGGCGGAGCTACAGCGCGTGACGTCGAGATGGGTTGGATCTACAGCGCGGGCCGGTATAATAAAACAGTTAAAGTATACCATTAAAGAAGTTAGCATTATTCATGTTTCCCTCGACCAGACCTATTTCTAATACGTCTAGTCTTGGGAAACCAGAATCATGCTAACTTCCTCAATGGTATACTTTAACTGTATACTGTCAACTGATTTCTTGTAAGAATCTTGTTTTTCCACCTCTGCTTTTTACATCGATTCCAGATTCAATCTATTAAATAACTGCACAAACAGGTTATAAAATTCCTTCTAATATAGAATAAAGTCCTTGTAAAAGCATAAGGTAATAATAGAGAAGAGATCAGTTATCCATCAATAGTAAACATAAGGTAATAATAGAGAAGAGATCAGTTATCCATCAATAGTAAGCATAAAGTAATAATAGAGAAGAGATCAGTTATCCATCAATAGTAAACATGAGGTAATAATAGACAAGAGATCAGTTCCCCATCAATAGTAAACATAAGGTAATAATAGAGAAGAGATCAGTTACCCATCAATAGTAAACATAAGGTAATAATAGAGAAGAGATCAGTTACCCATCAATAGTAAACATAAGGTAATAATAGAGAAGAGATCAGTTATCCATCAATAGTAAGCATAAAGTAAATAGAAGAGATCAGCTCCCCATCAATAGTAAACATAAGGTAATAATAGAGAAGAGATCAGTTCCCCATCAATAGTACCCATAAGGTAATAATAGAGAAGAGATCAGTTATCCATCAATAGTTAGCATAAAGTAAATAGAAAAGATCAGTTCCCCATCAATAGTGAACATAAGATAATAATAGAGAAGAGATCAGTTCCCCATCAATGGTAAGCATAAGGTAATGATAGAGAAGAGATCAGTTATCCATCAATAGTTAAGCATAAAGTAATAATTGCGAAGAGATCAGTTCCCCATTAATAGTACACATAAGGTAATAATAGAGAAGAGATCAGTTACCAATCAATAGTACACATAAGGTAATAATAGAGAAGAGATCAGTTATCCATCAATAGTTAAGCATAAAGTAATAATTGCGAAGAGATCAGTTCCCCATTAATAGTACACATAAGGTAATAATAGAGAAGAGATCAGTTACCCATCAATAGTAAACATAAGGTAATAATATAGAAGAGATCAGTTATCCATCAATAGTAAGCATAAAGTAAATAGAAGAGATCAGTTCCCCATCAATAGTAAACATAAGGTAATAATAGAGAAGAGATTAGTTCCCCATCAATAGTAAACATAAGGTAATAATAGAGAAGAGATCAGTTGCCCATCAATAGTAAACATAAGGTAATAATAGAAGAGATCAGTTGCCCATCAATAGTAAACATAAGGTAATAATAGAGAAGAGATCAGTTACCCATCAATAGTAAACATAAGGTAATAATAGAGAAGAGATCAGTTACCCATCAATAGTTAACATAAGGTAATAATAGAGAAGAGATCAGTTGCCCATCAATAGTAAACATTATACAATTATTGACTGGGAATGAGGGCAATATATGATTTGTTGGACCTGAAGATAAAATATTGCCCGAGGCCGAAGGCCGAGGGCTATATTTTGTCTGAAGGTCCAACAAATCATATATTGCCCGAATTTCCAGTCAATAATTGTTTTGTTATACCTTACATGAATACTGCAGCAACGAACCGATTAGCCCGGCATGTTGACGTTCATTTTCTTCTTTGAGAGAAAGAGCGCGGAAAAAATAGGTAGAGCTAATAGCGTCATCAATGACGTGACGTCACAAACGATGTACCGTTTATCGGTCAATTTTTTTTTTGAAATATTGCCCTAGGGCCAATATTGATGTAAATGTTGACCGCTTGGTCAAATATACGAATTTATAGACATTTTTCTTATGGGGATTTTATATAGAGATACTGACAAGGGTATAACAAAAGGTAATAATAGAGAAGACATCAGTTACCCATCGATAGTTAACATAAGGTAATAATAGAGAAGAGATCAGTTCCCCAGCAATAGTAAACATAAGGTAATGATAGAGAAGAGATCAGTTCCCCATCAATAGTAAACATAATTTAATAATAGAGAAGAGATCAGTTACCCATCAATAGTAAACATAAGGTAATAATAGTTACCCATCAATAGTAAACATAAGGTAATAACAGAGAAGAGATCAGTTGCCCATCAATAGTAAACATAAGGTAATAATAGAAGAGATCAGTTGCCCATCAATAGTAAACATAAGGTAATAATAGAGAAGAGATCAGTTACCCATCAATAGTACACATAAGGTTATAATAGAGAAGAGATCAGTTACCCATCAATAGTAAACATAAGGTAATAATAGAGAAGAGATCAGTTCCCCATCAATATAGTTATCATAAGGTAATAATATAGAAGAGATCAGTACCCATCAATAGTAAACATAAGGTAATAATAGAGAAGAGATCAGTTCCCCATCAATAGTACCCATAAGGTAATAATAGAGAAGACATCAGTTACCCATCAATAGTTAACATAAGGTAATAATAGAGAAGACATCAGTTATCCATCAATAGTTAACATAAGGTAATAATAGAGAAGACATCAGTTACCCATCAATAGTTAACATAAGGTAATAATAGAGAAGACATCAGTTACCCATCAATAGTTAACATAAGGTAATAATAGAGAAGACATCAGTTACCCATCAATAGTTAACATAAGGTAATAATAGAGAAGAGATCAGTTACCCATCAATAGTACACATAAGGTAATGATAGAGAAGAGATCAGTTGCCCATCGATAGTAAGCATAATGTAATAATAGAGAAGAGATCAGTTACCCATCAATAGTAAACATAAGGTAATGATAGAGAAGAGATCAGTTGCCCATCAATAGTAAACATAATGTAATAATAGAGAAGACATCAGTTACCCATCAATAGTTAGCATAAGGTAATAATAGAGAAGAGATCAGTTACCCATCAATAGTTAACATAAGGTAATAATAGAGAAGACATCAGTTACCCATCAATAGTTAACATAATGTAATAATAGAGAAGACATCAGTTACCCATCAATAGTTAACATAAGGTAAGCATATCCTGCTTGCTACCAACACCTAGTTACTTTAGCAAAGCAGTAAAGGTTAAAACCTGTTAATGTATAGAATTCGGTGTTTTAGGATGGCTCTTACCTAATATGCCTTATAATTTTGTGGACACTTATAGTGTGTAATACTAGTATTTTTATTGTATTGTAAAACAGTGTTGCAGTGTTAATTAAGTCAGTAGCTTACAAATATACCCTCAAGTACTTTCTCGGTTAGTTGCCCAGCATGATTTGCATATGGACACAAACTCTTCTGCCTCAATGGAGCTCATATAATGTTACCTATATAAGGAATATAAACTTTAAAGAATTGTTTCTTACTTGGGCGTTTCAGTTTATAACTGGGTAATGCAACCGAGTATTGTTGAAGATTCCTCTCCTTCTTTTATTTGTACAATATTTTGATAGAGCCAATATCATTTGTCCATCTTTCTCATTCCCAGGATATACAAGTTCATCGATTTGTGCAATGACATCGTGCAAAATATTCGACCTGTCTATAGCCTTGTGTATATATTTTGTAGAGAATTGCATATCAGCTAGCAGTGGAGACAGTACTCAGTGACAGACTGTGTCTTACTTAAAGTGGAAAGACAGGGCAGCCATCCCAATTTTTTCATTTTTAAGGTTGGTCAAACACAAGTATAGAGGAGTTTTTGATGAGTGTCTTGCTTTTATTTCAATTGGAATTTCCTGAAGATCATGTTCCTTTTTGACCAGATTAGAAAGCAATTAACCCTTACAAACACGGGAAAAATTTGAGAAATTCCATGATGTCACAATGCAATTTCAATGTTTGACCAAGATTCAAAGCTTGTTTGTCCGAGGTAAAAGCATTGTGACGTCACAAAATTTTGCATTTTTTCCCCACAATTGTCCGTCTGTATATATAATCAATATTGAAATATATGTTCTATTGTAATAATTTCAGAGCACCATATGCACATTTAAAAAGTGATGCTCCAGAACAAAATATCCAAATAATGAATATTTCTAAACATGTATGTCTATATGATCAACATTCTGCTTAACATGTATGTCTACATGATCAACATTCTGCTTAACATGTATGTCTACATTCTGCTTAACATGTATGTCTACATGATCAACATTCTGCTTAACATGTATGTCTACATGATCAACATTCTGCTTAACATGTATGTCTACATGATCAACATTCTGCTTAACATGTATGTCTACATGATCAACATTCTGCATAAAGTTTCTCGTAAATGAAGAATGTCCATGGCCTTGACGAGACCTTTCAATCATTGCCATACCTTTTGATCTAGAGACCTCGAGTCCTTGACCCTCTTTTAAATGAAAGCTGAACACATAAGCTATCATTATGTGATAGCCTTCACATTAAATGAGATTGATGATTCATAGGAGGTCCTTGAATTCTGGATAATTCAGGCAGTTTCTTTTTTTCTTTTTTTTTTTTTTTTGCCTGCTCAAGGAAAAACTTAATCATTTTAACATTTCCTCTCCAGCCTTGCTTGACATCTTTATTTTCACATTTCATCTCCTGTATTGCTTGACAATAAAATATATATTTCAGTCGTATTTAAAAGCAAAATAAGATGTTTAATATATGTTTAACTCATTTTTTTATTTCACCCTTTCACTACAACGTCTCTGTAACATAAAAGTTCCCTATTTCACCAAAAAATAACTCATTACCTCTCTTCGATCCTTATCCACTATCATTCTCACATTCTTACACTTGATTAAATAATAACAAATACAGCAATATCTCATCAGTGTATTACCCTTACTGATGTACCGATAAGAATCGTAAACACCGCATGAAATAATCATATTCTTTACAAATAAATACAGAATGATGTAAATTTCAAACATATGAGTATGTATATTCTGTATCTCACATAAATGTAGAAGAAATTTTATATTTCATATCTTGCAACACTATTTATAAGTACATGTATAGTTACTTTTCTTTCCCATGCAGAGACAGTCAAGACTCAGAAATGAAAGAGCAGGTTTCACTTCGAATGTGATAATAAATGATGTAAATGAAAATTGACAGATATAGAAGTATTGAAGCTTTGGTGGTCCATATAGCATAGCTACACCAACACCACAATTAATAAATGATGAAATCTGATAACAAAAGAAATAACAATGTGGGTAAGTATATGTTATATCATAAACCAAAGCTATAATTCATGTGTAAGTTATCAATAATGTATTATTCATCCTGTACTCTGTGAACTAGAAAATCTTAAATGAGACAAATGTTTGTAGTGTCATACATTAATTTCTTTACCAAATTCATTCTCATATAAAGAAAGATCACATTATTTTCACTCATGGTTGCTAAATTTTGTGAATGTTGTAATCTACGGTAACCAACAAATTAAGCTCTATTTTAAGGTAGTCAACCCATAACAATAAGAATGGACAGTACGCAAGTACCTTTTCCATCACATCATAATTTGTTACATTGATGTTACAAAAGTTGATGACAGTGTGATTAGGGGATTCCCCAAAAAAATGTGGCATCTAAAAATTTTATGAATTTAATGTTTTGAGATAACCTCATTAATGTATATATTTTTGAAAAGGTTTTTCTGAGGTCATTTTGAAATTTATTTCAATAAAATCGGATTTGAAACAAAAAAGTTATTAGAAAAAGAACTTTGATGACAAAAAATTTAATAGTGTGTTAATTTATTTCTAAGCATTAAACTGGAGTATTGTAGTCCTGTTTGGTATCAAATGAATTAGAATGAAGTCCAGCAGATGAAAATGAAAACAAAATGTTGGAATAAACAATTTGTATTTTACAGCTGAGCTTGTTGGCACGTCAAAGGTTTACCAATCGTTGCCAAATATCAGTATACCATTACCATATCATTAGTCATTGGCAAAAAGCGTAATTTTGAGTGGAAGTTGGCAGTTATGGGTTTACAACCTCAAGTGCTACTGACACAAAATCTGCATTGAAAAAACATCCCAATAAGAGTAATTAGTGACTTTGTAGCCCTGATGTAGCCGATTACATTGCTCTTATGTCGTTTTGTATTTATTCTGTGCATATGAAAACTGAATTCAAATGCAAGGTTAGGTCAGCATAATCAAGTTGTGGCTATGGCTTACATGCATAATTTTCACGTCACCTGCACTTACAAAGTACATGTATGTATGATAATGAATGGAATAATTTATTTGAATTTTATTCCAATAAACCCTTTTGAAATAATTCTAACATGAAATCTGACTTTATAATACCATCAGACATTCAAATCTCTTAACATAAGAAGTCCCCATTTCTACAAATGCTAGATGATATAATATTTTCAGACCATATAGAATTTATATCACATTGTAATGAAAATGAATGCAATTCATATCCAACATTTCAAACATCCAAGGGAAAGTATTTATTGTATTCAATTTTCCCCAAATTAAAATCATTTCTTTCTATACACCACATTTAAACAATCAAATTATGTCCAATAATTTAAAGCTTCAGGAAAAACAAAGAATTTTTTTTTCAAAATATCATAAAATCACAGCCTTCAATTAATAGTGGAAAATTGTTATGCAATTTTGCCCCCACCTTAGCACTTTGACTTGTACCAGAGTCATTAATGAAAAAAGCATGCCTTTGACTTTTGCCCAAAAGGTCAGTAAGTACCTTCCTCTATAGAAAATATATCCCGATCTTGTTTTGGGGATGAGAGGTTCTTGAGTTATGATTTAGAAACCTCATGGTAAAGTCAATATTTTTTCTAAAGGTGATTTTGGCCTGTTGACCCTATCCAAGAAGCACAAAGCAAGCAAGAGCAAATGGACATAGCAAATTCTAAATGTCCATATTATTACATGGAACTGGTGTAATTATGTACATGATTTAAAATAACTTGAAACTTAATTATGACTACAATATTTGGACTCATTTCATTTTCATTCCACATGATGCAATAAATCATCACAAATCAAAGACACATACAGGGAAAAATCATTATTGAACACAGAAAACAGAAAACATGACTTAGAATACAATTGTCTGAAAAACTCATAATTGTACATACACAGTGACATTGACAAAATCCAAGTTTTTGGGCATTTGTCCTTATCTTTTGAAGAGGTGGTGGTGACATTGAAACAAATCAATGGTAATGAATAGGATGATGAGATATATAACTTAAGCTAAGGACTAATTATCATTTAGTAAGATTAAATTTTGTTTTTAAAGAAAAAGGAAATGATGAGACATTTTTACAACATCATTTTGATTGCAGTCCTGTATCCAATATAAGAAACTCAAAACAAAGATACAGAGTGAATGTAAAGTCGGGCATGGCACTGCTCTAAGAATACATGTATGCTCATTAAATTCAAATGAGAAGATGTTGGGGGGGAGGGGGGTTGAGAGTATAATTATACATATATAATTTATAACATGGAACAATAAACAAATCACATAAAGTCAATATCATTTCAGTAAAAGCTATCAATGCTTATGACCCAGGCTAAGAATTACAGGTAAAACAGCACCGATGACAATAGCTAGCAGATCTATGTTACGAAAGCCCTTATGTTCATGTATAACAACGCTACCATCAGGATTGGTGTGCCGTGTCTGACTGGAAGAGATCTCGGGTAAAACATGGACTGTTGCTACATATAAAAATGTCCCCGCACTGAATAACATCGCAATGCCCGTTGTTTTGAAGTCGTTTAATTTTTCTGCACTTTGCTGAAAAAGAAATTTTAAAATGGAAAAAGTTTGTGTGAAGCTAAATTTAACCGTCATCTTAAACTTATTGATGAATCTTAATAAAGTTCTATCTCAACTTTTTTTTACAAGTTTATGTGATACAATAAAAATACTGTAGTAAAGGTTTGCATAAAGCTAAAGTTTAAGCTTCCTCTAGAATTGTTCAATGAATCTCAGATACAGTAGTTTTGTTTGTAACTTTTGTTATGAGTTTAACTTTATGTAATATTATACTGTATTCTATTATTTCTAAGTGATCAAGTATACAAATATTCTTCCATTTCAGATGAACTTTTATTACCTGACTTAGGCATATATATGTGACAATAGCCATTAATGGTGCCGCAGCTGAAAACACTGCTAAATGTCGTCTAATCCTATTACGATCAAAACCCTCATGAAGTAAAAATGACACCAGGCCAAAAGCTGCTGGAGCCTGAAATTGATCAAACAGAAAATTAAATTCAATCAAATGAACAGTTCACAGGTATATGGCATGTCGCATCTTTGATACTAAAAATGTTACCTTTGATTACCTTTCATTGAGGTCAAACTCAAATAAGAATAGTTTCAAGATCACTCTTAAAGATCATCTCATGAAACAAATTGGTAAACAAGAGCTCCAGATTTCATATTTTATTAATTTGTTGTTCATTGTTATTTCTTTGTATATGCTCTGATACAGGGTTTTATTTATGAAAATTTTATACCTGCCAAAATCTTGCCGAAACTTTTATGTATATTTCCATTTTGTTGTTACATGTAATTACCAATGGACCCCATTGGAAATAAGCATTTATGCTTTAATGGGTCATCCAAGGTCAAAGTCAGTAATATCTGTGATACATTTAGAAACTAGTCCAAAATACATTGTGATGTTTCTGTGAAATATACTTTCTTAAGAAGGAAAAGCATTGTATATATAATGTAATGATATGAAGATCTAAATGTGATCAACCTTTTTCCAACTGTGATATTTGAATTACATCATTGTGATATTATCTATTAATGAACTGCAATTCAATATGCGATATATTTATTTTAATATTTGTCACAAAAATAATCTAGTGTCTAAAGCCTATGTGATAAAGTTTGTTTATATAAATCTGTTATACCCATAGTGCTTTTTTTTAACCCTGTATCATGTTCTGATTTTTACCTGAATAAAATTATCTATCTATTACCTTGATGTTAAAGGTAAGCTATACCCTCAGTCATTTGGTGTAGAATCTAATTATGTTTGACCTTCCTTGTAAGACTGATAGTTGTATTACTTATATCAAGCCATGTATGTGTGAAAGTGTGACTACCACACAGATGTATAGACAGGTAGACACTTTAAAACAAATTATCCCAACTTTTCACTTTTCATTTGTAGTCTCCAAGGAAAAAAAATCTAAATGAAAATTGGTTTCTCAGTACATGTACTGCCCTTTCCTTTACTTTAACAAAGAACTGAAGTTACAGAATGAATAATTACCCCTTTCAGCCTTTTTCAGTATCTCCTCAACAAATCTCTTTATAACTTACGTCCATTGGTCAAATGTCCTTAAACATTTGCTTCTTGATACATGTACCGTGTGATGAATGTGAACCTATGAAAACTATATCCTTTATACTGCAACAGAACTTCTTAACCAAATGAGTATTACAAGGTCAGAGTTCAAGGTCAATATTGCATAAGTCATTTGAAATGGTACAAAAATGTATTACTTGCACATGTGT
The DNA here is from genome assembly GCA_028142955.1 of Pinctada fucata. NCBI lineage: Eukaryota > Metazoa > Mollusca > Bivalvia > Pterioida > Pteriidae > Pinctada > Pinctada fucata. Next base: position 61,501,831 of record AP027107.1, on the reverse strand, counting down.
GTTTGTGAAGTATGCAAGCACTATCTCTTTCACTATAAGTATAAATGAAGATGAGAAATATGCTTTTGAATTTCAGAAGGTATTAAATGGACGGACAGAGGGACAAAAAGAAACACACTGTCAGGGTATTCCTACAGCATATGCCAAGTGATATGTAAAATACACTGTGTCTTTTATAACTGATACCCTAGTTCTTGGGTCTGCATTGTATAAGAGTATCAGAGAATATGTATCAATTCATGATACTTTTCAGGTTTTGAATGTTCATAAAGAAAAGGAGAACTAAACCAAAGATGCCAGAATATTATCAGGAACATGGACTCATAATTCGTTGTTACAAAGCTCTATCAAAACAGAAGGCTATTTTAAAAAATCAATTACGTATTATATGACATAGGATACATACCTTATGAAGCATAATGGCTACAAATACGATCATGGTGAGATGAGTATGAGACATCATGACAGCTGCTCCTAGAGCAACACCATCAGCTGAAAAAAAGACAGGAATAAATAACATACAGACAGACAGACAGACATACAGACAGACAACAACATAATAATAGCTGCTCCCAAAGCCACACCATCAGCTGAAATATAGATATAAATAAATAACTTGCAGACAGACAATCATACAGACAGACATCATGACAGCTGCTCCCAAAGCCACATCATCAGCTGAAATATAGATAGAAATAAATAACAGATAGACAGACAAACATACAGACAGACATCATCATGACAGCTGCTCCCAAAGCCACACTGTCAGCTGAAACATACATGTAGACAGAAATGACCAACAGATAGACAGACAAACATACAGCAATCACGACAGCTACTCCCAAAGCCACAACATCAGCTGAAATGTAGATAGAAATAAATAACATACAGAGAGACAGACATACAAACATACATACAAAGACATCATGACAGCTGCTCCAAAAGGAAAGCTATCAGCTGAAATATTGATAGAAATACAAACATACATACAAAGACATAATTATGACAGCTGCTCCCAAAGCCATACCATCAGCTGAAATAAAGATGTAAATAAATTACATACAGACAGACACATGCACATACAGACAAAGACATTATGACAGCTGCTCCCAAAGTCACACTATCAGCTGAAATAAAAATAGAAATAAATAATACTGTATACAAACATGTAAATACAGACAGACACATATACATACAGACGAAGACATCATGACAGCTGCTCCAAAAGCCACACATCAGCTGAAATATAGATATAAATAAATCACAGACAGACAGACACATGCACAAACAGACAAACATACAGACAAAGACATTATGACAGCTACTCCCATAGCCATCCTGTCAGCTAAAATATGCATATAAATAAATAATCTACAGACAGACAGACATACAGACAAAGAAGATAAAGATTGAAATACATTATGTAAATACCAAACAGACAGAAAATACAACTGTAACAACAAGGTGAAAAGTAAGTAGAAAGTGTATACATGTAGTAATATGAAAGTGTAAACTTATTATGAGGTATATAATATTATAGTGTTGTCAAATCGGACGATTTTCAGTAACCAGTTAACCGCCACCTCTTCCGACCGAGAAACAGGTTAATCTGACAATTTAATATCAATCTTTCCAAAGTAATAAAACAGCAATCCAAGGAATGCTTGTGTCACTTTTAAAGTGGCTTATTCTAAGAGGTGGATCACATGGTTCAAAATTACTGGTATCACTAGAAAAGTCTTGTCTAATGAAATTCATATGTGAAATATCAGACCTCTTACTTACTAATTAAATGATATGGTCTATCTCAAATTTTCGAAAGGTAAAACATGTTTTACTTTAGCCTTTTTGGTTAACGAGACTAAGATTTCTGAGAGGGTTTCAGCAGAGGCTGAAAGTTTGCCTGGATACGCGTATGCAGGCGATCTTTTGGCCAAGCTTTTGATACAGGGGGAGGCATGTTGCTTAAGCCAAGCAAGACAAACATAAAAAGAACACTCGATTTGGGTAATAAGAAATCAAATTAGTTTGAACAGGGACGTATGTATACATCCCTGTTCTTACCTGGATGACAGAGGTATTTTACAAGTACATGTATATGCTATGTCCATCGGCAATAAAAAATAATTGGCAATCATTAAGTAATCCAACAAACTGATTTGTATGTGAATGGTCGAGAATTATAATTAAGATCAACGCGAGGATAAAACTAAAGATTTCACTTTTATCTCTTACTATATATATTTTTTTTGGTCCGAGTAAACAATATTCGGTCCATTTGACGGTTAACCTGTTACCCAAGTAATCATTGACAACACTAATATATAACAATGACATGGTGGACAATTATCATGAGGTGTAAAGTTATAATATAAAATGTGAAATAATCAAGGTGTACAGTAATTACAAAGTGTATAGTAATCATGTCACATTTATTAGACAGTGTACTACATGTAAAGTAATAGCCAGGTGTACAGTGGTATTACCTGCAGCATGGACCACTAGACCCAGTGTGGCTGTTATCTTGTTTCTGTTTTGTTTGTGTACTAAGTGTAAAGTAATAGCCAGGTACACAGTAGTCTTTCCTGCAGCATGGACCACTAGACCCAGTGTGGCTGTTATCTTGTTTCTGTTTTGTTTGTGTACTACATGTAAAGTAATAGCCAGGTACACAGTAGTCTTACCTGCAGCATGGACCACTAGACCCAGTGTGGCTGTTATCTTGTTTCTGTTTTGTTTGTGTACTACATGTAAAGTAATAGCCAGGTACACAGTAGTCTTACCTGCAGCGTGGACCACTAGACCCAGTGTGGCTGTTATCTTGTTTCTGTTTTGTTTGTGTACTACATGTAAAGTAATAGCCAGGTACACAGTAGTCTTACATGCAGCATGGACCACTAGACCCAATGTGGCTGTTATCTTGTTTCTGTTTTGTTTGTGTACTACATGTAAAGTAATAGCCAGGTACACAGTAGTCTTACCTGCAGCGTGGACCACTAGACCCAGTGTGGCTGTTATCTTGTTTCTGTTTTGTTTGTGTACTAAGTGTAAAGTAATAGCCAGGTACACAGTAGTCTTTCCTGCAGCATGGACCACTAGACCCAGTGTGGCTGTTATCTTGTTTCTGTTTTGTTTGTGTACTACATGTAAAGTAATAGCCAGGTACACAGTAGTCTTACCTGCAGCGTGGACCACTAGACCCAGTGTGGCTGTTATCTTGTTTCTGTTTTGTTTGTGTACTACATGTTAAGTAATAGCCAGGTGTACAGTGGTATTACCTGCAGCATGGACCACTAGACCCAGTGTGGCTGTTATCTTGTTTCTGTTTTGTTTGTGTACTACATGTAAAGTAATAGCCAGGTACACAGTAGTCTTACCTGCAGCGTGGACCACTAGACCCAGTGTGGCTGTTATCTTGTTTCTGTTTTGTTTGTGTACTACATGTAAAGTAATAGCCAGGTACACAGTAGTCTTACCTGCAGCGTGGACCACTAGACCCAATGTGGCTGTTATCTTGTTTCTGTTTTGCTGTACAATAGGCTGGCCTACTTCTGAGTCTCCAGCTGTTGAAAAAAAACATTAGAAAAGTGTTCTTTAAAATACATGTATATAGAAAGAACACATGTAAGATATTAAAGCTTAATCAAACTTTATAATTTACACTGATAATGAAACATTGGGCTTTTGGTCCATTTATTTTTACTTCTAACGATAAAATTCAGAAACATATTACAACTTGCCATAAATTTTTATCGTGTCATTCCTTGATTTGTTTTATATTTAAGTCAAACATAGATTCATTCATCTCTTAGAACATATTTTCCTCTTTTCGAGTTAAAGGAGCATCGTAATTTAAGTGCAAATTATCTGCTGTTTTTAATCATAAACTTGCAGGAAATCTGAGTAACATTTTGTCAAAAAGGTTTTTATAAAATTGATCCGATTCTCAGGTATTGAATAAAGTGGTTTGGTAAGAAAGCTGTCATGAATATTGTAAAAAGATCCTTTTTCTACAAGTAATCAGTTGAAATCAACTGTTATTCTTGGACTAAAAGATTGTAAATTATTTCACCATTGAAATATACATGTATTGCCTTTTTTATCTTTTAATACCATTCAAATCATCAATCAGCAGTTATGAAAGTTAAATCCCACAACCTCTCACAATACAACATAATATTATCAATTATTGTCCACAGATAAATCTGCATATGCGATAATGTAATTCTTATTTCAAAGAATTTCTGACAACATGCAGTGATAACTTTGTACCACAAGTAGACAAGATATAAAATAAGATAAAACATCCTGATGTATTGGTTTAAGAATCTTCATGCAATATTTGATAAAGACATATTCTTTTCTTATTGAAGCAGACATTCGGAACATCACAAGGAGAGACAATGAAATACATGTACTGTGAACGTAACAACTCATGGTATGTGTAGAAAGGGAAAGAAGCTGCAACATTTTTAATGCAAGAGGAAAATACATACCAGATGAGTTTTCAGCTGTGATATACACAAAACAAATATTACATTTGAGGTTCCTAAGACGGCATAATTATTACAAGTATATATTCCAAGATAACAATAATCAAACATGTCAGTGGCGGATTCAGGGGGGTGCGGAGGGGGCGCCCGCCCCCCCCGGCAATGACCCAAAATTTTCCAAAAACAGGTATATTTTGGCCCATTTTCAGTCAAAATCGGCAAAATTCGCCCCTTGGCCCCCCGGCAAAGGGGGCGCTGGATCTGCCACTGCATGTCATAGGTTAGATTTGTTTTACACATCTAGACTTATATCGTAGTACAACTACATGTAACAAAGCTTACCATTACTTGGAGCATGCATATGAGATCCTCCTATTTGGTCCACTAGTAACATAAAAATAAAACCCGCTACAAGTGTGACACCAATCATAGAATGGCTGTCCACCATACTGTGTGAGTGCTCATGGGATTCATTTTTGTCATGTGATTCCTCTCCTTTCTTAATCCCTTCTTTATCCTCATTGTCATGGTGACCTTCATGTGAGTGACCGTGACCTAAAAACACAATGTATAACAAATGACTTGCATGATAAATAATGAAAGAAGATACATACATAGATAACTAGCTATACATGTATAAGCATAAATTGTCTGGATTTAAAGTGGGGATACCTTAAACATGGTTATAATATGCTTATTAGTTCAATCAGACTACATGTATATGACACTGATTTCATTGGTGCAAGCTGGCTAAAAGAGAACCTGTAATGCACTAATATGCCTACATTTTGCAGACTAAAATTGAAAGCATAAAACACACTCTGTTAACTTCTCATTTTAATTCACGGGTATATCATATGATTTTCATCTCTTATTCTAAATTACTGATTTCAAAATACCAGAAAATGCAGTACATCTGACAATCATAGTTAGTATTTACCATCAGTAGTATACATAGCATTGATTCCCTCTGGTATAATGACAGCTAGAGCTGTACCAACTAGAAGCCCAGCACCCAAGACTGTGATGAACCTTAGTTTCTCCTTAAATAAAACAATAATGGTAATTAGAATTGAATACTTATGTATGTTGCTACAGTACATTTTGTAAATCTTTCACCTACATACATGTACATGAATTTTCATGTGTCTAAGTACTCATATTATTCAACCTGCATATTGTTTGATATAACCTTTTCAAAAGCATAAATTTTTCTTGTGCCATGACTCTATTGTGATCCTAAAATCTGAAATAGGAAAACTAGAATCTGTATATACAGGAAATTCCCATGTTAATTTCAAGCTGCCGCCATATTGTTCTCCGTGCCAACAATAGTAAACAGTGACGTCAAAGTTTCCGATGTCACACATTTTAAGCGATTTTACTATAGAAAGTCCCTGTAGACTTTTTATTTTCCGTCCTATTTCTAACTTAGCTGACGCACAGCCAAAACAATGGTATTTTCTGTTGCGACTAAAGGAGTACTATAATATTTTAGAGAAAACCGGTAAAACAGGGTGCTCTGGAATTAGTGAACAGAACAGTAAGTGTTTTACAAACATTCAATGTAATACCGACATCTATACTCATTTTTTTCCGAGAACAATCCCAGATTGGAACCAACTGGATGACAATGCAGTAAGCTGCGCCAAGGTACATGTAGGAAGCTTAAAATCAGCCTGCAGCACAACTTATTTTTAGGAAGCGCTCTCCCTTAACCGTTATTTAAGTGCCAGTAGTGGTCTATGTAATGTAATTGTACAGATACAGATACGGGAAAGGGACCGAACTGTCTCTCTTGCTTCTTTTCTTACACACCAAAACATAGTCCATAAATATTTCACGACAAGGGACCAAGATGTGTCCGGAGGGGCTGATATGTCCCATAAAAAGCTTCAAGAAGTACTCTTGAAAGGGTATAGACTAAATAATCCAGTCTCTCCGCTGCCGCTAAAAGAGACTGAATCCCACCACTTTTGTTATAGAATGAAGTCTGATGACCAATCAGAACGAAGGATACAAAATATCACGTGATCAACTTTCTTTATCCTTCGTTCTGATTGGTCGGTTCTCCGAACTTTCCCTTTGCCTGATAACTTTGGTAGGGAGTTAAAAATTGGCAAAAATGCAATAACCAAGCGAGAAAAAACGTGAGGTGGGTAGAGATAGTTAGATAAATGTTTTCTTTAGTCCCGTCAACAAGAAAATCAATATTTCAGACCTTCAAAATGGATAAATCGTTGGGCAACAATTTCATCCGACTTCACTCTGTAACAACCATAGTGGGGTTCAGTCTCTTTTAGCGGCAGCGGAGAGACTGGATTATTTAGTCTAGAACATGTAGAAAGGGAAATATTTTCCGTGTGTAGTGGTTCCGGTAGTAGCAGATACCAATAGTTCAGTACAAGTTCTAAGACTGGGCTATTGGGATGTCCCTTTAGCTCACTCGGCAACGAGTCTGACTATCACCCGGACGGCCGGGGTTCGATTCCCCGAGTCCGTCTCCTGCAAACTACTTCATTGGCGACGAGGTGAACAATTGGTGTGTGTGGGCCAGCTCGATCTGCAGGAGAGGAGCCAGAACCCTGCCAGGGGTTGGAGAGTGGCCACACAGCGGGGTACATCCACGGCCCTCAACGGAAAAGGGGGAAGGATGTAGTGGTTCCGGTAGTAGCAGATACCAATAGTTCAGTACAAGTTCTAAGACTGGGCTATTGGGATGTCCCTTTAGCTCACTCGGCAACGAGTCTGACTATCACCCGGACGGCCGGGGTTCGATTCCCCGAGTCCGTCTCCTGCAAACTACTTCACGTGGTCAAAGATGTCGAGAACCCCGATCATCTGGCAGATGTCCACACCCTACGTACCATTCAATCAAATGATAATTAAGCATATTAGTAAACACTGCATACTAAATGAAATATGTAAAAAAAAAAAAAAACAGTTTTTTTTTCTATGTCTATGAATAACTGTACAGTAGCAGTGCATTACAACACACCTCGGACAGCGGAATAGAAAGAGGAATGATCCCAGCCAAGTAACAGCCAATTAACATGGCTAGGGAGAGTAACAACAACGTCCATATGTCATCCATTATTAATTTAGGCTTGTAATGACTTCAAAACAAAATACAATATTGTTTTCCAGGCCGCATCGTCGACACCTTGGAAGGTGTCAATGTAAGATTAACGCTTGATATCACTTCGGCGAATCGAGTCTAACGCAAACACACGAAAGAGCCAGATTGAGAGCAGCAGTTTTTCACAGCGCAGCGTGTTTTCATCGAATTTCATTACAAAATGGTTAGAAGGCATTTCTTTTCTCAAAGTACAAATGTAAATCTTAATATACATTGGAGATTGTAAACAAATTTTTCAATAAAAAGTCACCTGGATCTTCTTTTGGATAGTGCATTTAGACCGCATTTCCTCTGTTTTATATCTTTAAATGTTCTCGAATGAGAAATTTAAGGGTTTACTAAACACAAAATTAGCGTGTCAGGAATATCTCGATTATTACAAAAACTGTAGAATTATTCGGCAAAACATCTCCAATAACGAATAAACTGATACAAAAATATTTGGCTTTCGTTAAAATTATAGTTTGTACTGTACTATTTTGTGAGTACAAGCATCAATCGAGTTGCTGATTTTCAAAAAAAATGAACAGACCGTAAAAGTCATTAAACAATATGATTTATGCATATATACCTTCTTTGATTCCTTCCTGAGGGCAAGCTAGCATTCAATTTGGGATACTGATTTGCAAATCTATATTTTCCCTATTCAAATAAACCTACCCCTCTCTCACACCTACACTTGATTATCGAACACTCTACCCATTGTGTATAACAATGAAAAGTAATCGCTGTGCATGCTTTGTACAGGTATCTACACAGGTGTATACAAAATGTATATACATATTGTAGGGTTACACATTTAGGAGTTGGACTACACTTTGTAGAAATATTTTCAAACAATTTGAAAAGTAGCTTGCCCTCGGGAAGAAATTAGAGAAGGTAACTATTCACAAATTATATTGTTTTACCACGTTTAAAACGAGTTTAATTTTTTGAAAAATTGACGACTTGTTTAAGACTGTGCTAACGAAATATCAACGTACAAGCTAAAATTGTAATGAGAAACATTAAGTTACATGAAGATTCACTCACAAATGTGGCTGATTTGCTAAATTATTTCATACTTTTGTGATAATCGGGATTTTCTTTTTGCGTAGATTTTGTGTTTAGTAAACCCTTAACGAATATTTGCTTCTCTCTGAAATAGCTCTCAGTTTGTATTTTCAAATAATGAAATAAATCATATAGCTTAGCTGTAATGATGGTGTCCCTGTGAAAACGGTGTCCGCCCAGTATTCCGAAGGTCCTATAGTTCGAGGGCTCATAAAGCCGAAGGTCCGATAAATCGACGGCCCGAAAATCCAAAGGCCCGATAGTTCAAAGGCCCGATAGACCGAAAGTACTGCATTCAAATATACAGAAGGATCCATAATCTGAAGTACCTAAAAAATTGAATACCCAATATTTCGAAGGTTTATTAGACCATAGGTTTAAAGGTCCGATAGTAAGAAGGCCTAATTGTTCTATGGTCTGATAGTCCGAAGGCTTGAAGGTCTGAATGCCCTGTACATGTAGATATGAAATTGATACAAGATACCTGACTGTACAATTGAAACTGACAGATTTAGAAATCTAAATGGAGGGGAGGCCTGGGGCTGAAAGAGATATTATCAAGGAACTTGAATTGAATATATACCCAATCATCAAATCCAATTTTAAAAGGTAACAAGATAAATCATAAAGAAATGATATCACAAGGACTGTTGTTTGAATAGATCTCCTCAATGGTATGTTAGTAAAAAAAGGAGGAAGGGGGTGGGGGCTGCAGTTCAACAGAGCAAACTGCTCCTAAACAACTAAGTTATTTAGAAAGTAGTGAAAAAATACTTGTAACAAGATCTAGTTAACTGTCACAATTTGGCAAAGATATGTCTATACTGCTGAAAGCCATCGATCAGAATGTCGCAAATATTAGTTGTTTGTATTAGTCAACAAAAAGGAAAAAATAACGAGGACGTCCTTATTTATTCACATTTGAAAATGTACGAATACATTTATCGGTAACACATGCAAAACAAAAGTTATATATTTCTTTAAACATGTATGTTCTATATTTTAAAGAAATATCACGCAAAGATAGCCTGGGTAGGCGTATGCGCTATTAAAACAGTGAATGAATGTACAATGTAAACCTGAAATCAGATTCCAAAAATAGCAACGCCAACGCTGCAAGATACGCATGTTTCTCACGGACAGCACCATAATATTATGACGAGCGTATAAAAATCACATTCAATCAAAAAGCTTACAAATTTAGGAATTTTATTGGTTATTCAGACTATTGGGTCTTCGGACTATCGGGCCTTTGGAGTTATGGGCCTTCGAACTATAGGACCTTCGGACTATCGGGCCTTCGGGCTATCGGACCTTCGAACTATCAGTCCCTCAAATTATCGGGCCTTCGAACTATTGAACCTTCGTCTTTTTAGACCTTCGGAATACTGAGTGGTCACCGTTAAAACAACTACTGTCCGCACGACTAACTTTGTTATGCAAGAATAAAAATAAAATCTATCTATATCATTGAATAGATCTCACTTATTGTCCTTTTCACTAAATCCAGAGCACCCTGTTTTCCCGGTTTTCTCTTTAGCGTGATAGTGTCATCTTCCAAAATTGTATCAATTTTATAGTACTCTTTTAGTCGTAACAGAAAATACCATTGTTTTGGCTGTACGTCAATCAACTTATAGAAATAGGACTGAAAATCGACGAGGATTTTCTAAAGTAAAATTAATGGTTGAAAAAGTGGATGTTGGACGGTTTGACGTCACTGTTTAAGGGCTGCTGTTTACTATTGTTGACATGGAGAACAATATGGTGGCAACTTGAAATTAACAGGGGAATTTCCCATAGACATTTTAGTTTCTGTGTTGCGGTTTGAAGGAAGCTGATAGAGTAAGTTGAAGTTAATTTCCAGTTATGACTAAAAGAGGGCAATTATCGGAAACAATAATTAATAAGAAAATTCATCAAACGATAGAATAAATAATTAAATTGCTAAAACTGGGTGCTCTGGATTCAGTGAACAAGAAAGTAGTTGTAAATTTTGGTATATGTTACATGGTCATGGGTTTATGCAATCATTGTATACAGATGAAATAATTTTTAGGTGGGGCGCTTTCAATGTTAAATTTCAGCATGACGTCGACAAATTTAACACTGAGCCTATGGAGTACGTCTCAACGTCATGAGAAAAATTAGCATTGGCCCTTCACTTTATTTGGAAGAAGAAGAAATGGCCCATCTAAAACTTGTTTTGTATATAAAATTTGAGTACACTGACCATGATATAACTTCTACCAAAATTTACGACTAAGCGAGATCTAATGAATATTGTAATTTTTGTATCGATTTCATTAAAACTTCTCAATCTGAATGATAAAATAGTCAAAATCTCATTTACATGTATCTAGTTTCCGAAGTGAGCCATGCGGACAGTAATAGACCGTTTCATGCTAATGTTCATTCGTTTGTATTGTTATAAGTATGCAACTCAAAAAAAAAAGATTATTTGATTTGCCTCACCTTTATCTCTTTGTAGGACGATTTTGCCCATCAGAAAAACAAATGACGTCATTGTTGACTATGTACGCAACAACACTTTTGAGTGGAGTGACGTCATTTGATTGTTTGACAAAATCGCACTACAGTATACAAAGAGATGAATGTGAACTGAACAGAAATTAGCATGAAAGGGTCTATTTACTCTAAGACTGAACCCTGACATAAGTCATTAACTTGATTAAGTGTCCACCAAATTCATGGGACCATTAGTTGGACCGGCCGGACAAAGATGTGGGACGTTTTGAGCTGGACTATACATGTATTGTCTGATGAAGGTTTGAAGCCTAATCAGGCTTGGATGGTACGGATACATGTTGATCTAATATACGTGTAACCTGACAGGACTAATATACCTTGATCGGTTACATGTAACTTATCTGAAAGAAAAAAAAAATTCCGTCCAAGTTCTGTTTTGGTAAAAAAAACTGCTTTAAATTAATTTTCTCTTTGAAGCTGAGTATATACCGTAAATTTTTAGTATTTTAAAATCCTACAGCATGTACAAAGCTTAAAGAGAAAGTTAATGTAATCTTTGGGAATCAGGCAACCCAATTACTTGTGCCTGTACTTTGATTTTTTTTTTCATTTTGACTGCATGGTCTTAACTTTAGCTGTTGTGTTCAAGTATAATGTGTACAATCTGTATCTCTTTAACTGTAAGCAGTATGACTTTCATATAGTTATACAGTGTATGAAGATTCCTTGTGACAAGGAATATTACATTTGTAATTTAGGATCTCACATTTATTCAGATCCTATTTAATAGGGTCAGAATGATCCATGATTTGGAGTGTGAAGGATTTAGCATTTCATCATGATCATGTAGACTATACTTTGTGGTAAAATCTTATGAACTTGTACCTCTGTCATATATTACAGTGTAGATATATCATTGATCTAGTCTGTATTACCGATAGATAGAGTGTTAAAAAGTTTATACCTACGGGTGTATTTTTAAAATCAACATTTTTAAACAACATGATGAAGATGACTTGTTGTATAGGATGCACTTTACAACAAAGCTACATGCAGCAGCTGAAAGGTAAGCCAAAAGAAGATCACTTAATTTATTACTACATGTACACAGATCTAATGATTGCCTGTACATTTTTTTTCTCATGTCAGGAAATGCAAATAAAGAAATGAAAATATATTCAGCTGAGCTTCATAGAATAATAGGACTTGTTGTGAGATAAAAACAGTTACATTTGTATATGTGGTAAACTTTTGAAATCTTTCACCGATATATATGTATATTGTATATTCTTTTTATAATTTCAGTCACACACCATTCTGTTTGTTCAGGTAAACCAAAAACCTGACACCAGGACCTACTCAGATTATGAATCTCTCAATGAATGCTTGGAAGGTAAGTACAATAGCTTTATATTTAATGACTAATGAAACTGATATCTGTAGTGTTCTGTAAGATTTGTTCGTCCGTCTTAAAAATTGCATGGACTTTTCTCTTATAGACAGTCACACTGTAAGATCAATATTTTAATTTAACACGTTTTACAGGTGTATGCAAAATATTTGAAGAACACTTGAAGAGAACCCAGCCTAATTCCCCGTCCATCACATATGACATCTCACAGTTGTTTGACTTCGTTGACAGTTTGGTGGATCTAAGCTGCCTTGTGTGAGTATATACAGAATGCTAGCCTCAGTTTATTCAATTTGATTAAAAGACTTTTAGACATGATATTTTAGATGTTGCAAACAATAAGATCCAATGAAAATTTGAAAAGTTAGGAAATTTACATGTAGTACATACATTGTAGGTGACATTTCTACATTTCTTAAATTAGAATTTTACATACCATAGTATATCATTTATTGTCACATTGCAAATAAATTTCTAGGAATCTTATTGGTTGTTTAGCCGTAATTATGAGACTATGTTACCTGTCTGCAGCCGTAAATATAGAGCTCTGTGACGTCATGGACACCCTATTGTTTCTTGATATCATAGCGCACATTTCCCGTAAAAACGTTCAGACGTTTTGATTTTTTTTTTTAATTAATTTCATTTTGAATAAACTATTTACAGGTACGATCTTTTTAATGGTGAAGAAAATTTTACAATACATCAACAAATAAAAAAGTTAGAAATTTTACTGTTGACGCCATTTTGAAATGACAATTTTTAAGTGATTTGCAGTATGACAAAAATGTTATTACTGTTCCAGACAGGAAACCATATTGCCTGTCTGGAACCGTAATAATATGAAATATTCAGTTCTCTTAGATAAGATATTTTGATTACACAATGTGTAGTTTTCTTGTACAAAAGTAAGTACATGTATAAATCAAGCTTTTCTCATGTCCTATTTGTATACATTTGTACTGTAGGTGAAATGCACATTATTACTAACATGTATTTTCTTTGTATTAGTACATGTACATACATGTGTAGTACATGTAATATTTTCTTCAAGTGTAGAATTTTTGAGGATTTCTACGAAAGGATATGTATTAAATTAAAAAGATCACAATGTTTCACACGTAAGTTTGTCTTTCAGCCTGGATAATATTTGGTTAATTTACTGGTATTAATAAATATCAACATATCACAAATATTTCAGTTACCAGAGAGATGGAAACTATGCTCCACACAACAAAGATTGGCTCAAGGAGAAGATATACGTCATGTTACGGAAACAGGCCGGACAGTAATGTGCTGAAACATATGACTTGGCATTAACTCAGTGTAAAAGTTGTCAGAGGCATTGGAAGAAGTTTGAGTGACAGGGACTGTGTGGAAAGTGGACATGTGTAAAATCATATAGAATTAGTTCCAAAACAAATAAAAAACAACCGATTCCATTTGTTTTATCGATAGAATATAAAAGAAAGGGAAGAAAACCATCTTTTTAAGAACTGTTTTATCTTAAGATTTGATTATTGGTGTTTTAAGTTGTCATTTTGTACCTGATTTGTTTCAATATCTTTTACCAGACTGTTGAAATTCCTTCAATAATTTTTTTAAATCCAGACAATCAATGTATGTTTAAGAATTTTTTAGTACAATTTAAGATTATGAGTGCAGAAAGACTGAAAGGTACCAAAAATTGCATGCATTCTCTCTGGCAAAATTTATAACATGTATCATAATGTAAATTGATCAAATTGTTACATTTACAAGTGAAATTCTATTCAGCATGTCATAAACACATTGTATATACCGGTATATGTACATTTTTTTTATCAAATATTCCATTTCTCAAGAACTCATTAGTCATTCATTTTGTTATATTGATTTGTAGTTTGATTGATACCAAGTAGTATTACATTATGAATAAAATTACATTTGTTGTATATATTTGTTTGTTTTTCATAATATTAACTAACAGAAATTACATACAAAACGATCCATCAATAATATACATGCACACTCACCACCATAAATAAGTGTACGCACAGTAGGATCATGTAAAATTGTTGACAACATACCTTTAATGTCTTGACGGAAAACTGGAAAGTATGAATTATATCCAAGGAACAATTGATGTATTTCCAATTTTGATATTCCTATGTTGAATATGGGAAAAAAATACATATGGAAATAAAATTCATGGTAGCAACAAGGTTCACAAGATTTAACAAGCAATAAAACAAAGACAAATTTAAATTTTTGAAGAAACATCGAACACTTATTAACTGTAATGGTGGATAGTGGACATGTTGTAAAATCATCTTAGAGCCTTCATTGTTGAACTCTCATACCTAGCAAACAGAGGGTATTGTCATGAATCCTTAACAATTCTTGTCTTGGGATCTTTTATTTCCATGGAGCTGACCTAGTTGGTCAAGGTCACATGTTGTGGTACCAGATGAAATCTCTGATCATCAACTTCTCACTTCAAATGTCTTTTAAAAATATTCTGAAATGTATACTAAGAGTTTTACATGATACACATTGTGCCATTATTTGAAAATTCCACTCTGATGTGAGTTGTCATTTGCTGTCAGAAGTATAATTTTTCTGATCAAGTATCAACATGACCAAATATCAACATAATACTAACAATCGAATACTCTGTTAGTGACTGATGGCTATGAGCACATTTGCATATAGCGGCAAACATTTTCACTATGGAATGATGAGTTACAAATTGTGATAACCGCAATCTGACGGTAGCATAATGAAATATCAGTGATGGTGACATTCATGAGTCATCTCTAGGTGTTGTACTAAGTGATGAATAAGCTGCTGGGTTGTTCTGTACATTTATTACATAGAATTTGCTTGCCTCACACTACTTGTGTCAATATATGACAAAATTATTGTGATATTGAAGTCTTGTGGCCTATCAATATTCCAATCTAATTAGAATTTTGCTCTCTTAAAATTTATTTTCTGTAATCTACATAGAGATCCAATAACCACTCTTTGAAATCCTGTCAGGTGTTAGAGGATGCAGAAAATGGTTTAAGTACCAATGAATAGCAGTATCTTATTTAGATTATCAATTAATTTATCATGTTAACAATTTCATCAACTTTTAAAGTCCCCGTAATCAGAGATTCAGGGCATATTGCTTTTGGTCTGTTTGTCCACAAAAACTTTAACCTTGGCCATAACTTGAATAGTCAGTGATAGGGCTTTCATGTTTCATATGTATATTGCTTATGACAAGACCTTTCCATGGATATAAAAAATTTTGATCTTTGACCTTGGAGTTTGACCTTCATTTGAATAACTTTAACCTTGGCCATAAGTTTTGAGTAGTAAGTGATAGGGATTTCATATTCCATATGGGTATTCCTTGTGACAAGACCTTTCCTTGGATTCCAAAATGTTTGTCCTTTGATTTTGACCTTCTCTTGAAAAACTGGGTCATAACTTTTGAATGGTAAGTGATAGGGCTTTAATATATTCCACATGTGTATTCCTTGTGACAAGACCTTTCAATGGATACCGAAAGTTGTGACCTTGACCTTGGAGTTTGACCTTCTTTTGAAAAACTTTAACGTTGGCCATAAGTTTTGAATGGTAAATGATAAGGCTTTCATATTTCACATATGAATTCCATGTAACAAGACCTTTCCATTGATACAAATTTGACTTTGTGATCTTGACCGGAAAATGTGAACTACTTTTGACATTTCAGCTGTTTTATTGACAAAGATGCCATTGGGGGCATTTGTGCTTCACAAACAAAGTTTTTTTGATTCACTGAACACTACTCAAGTTATTGTTGTTAGATCTCTATGGAGTTTATGGAATAAAGAGATCTAAATTTTAATACATGTATTTGATTGTCAAGATTTTTTCCAAAAGTGATATGAGTTTTGTATCACTTGCAAAATTGTTGACATTGGATACAAAAAGAAACACTGTGTAGCATCACGTGACTTAAGGTTGTGAAACCACGAATAAATAATAAACCCAGTTGGAGGAAAGAAAATAGGAACTGCAATAATTGCTTTGATTAAATTTCATCTTTTCATAGCCTATATCCTTCTCTAAACTGATACTTTTACAATCATGGACTTGTTAGTTAGTAAAACACTGTTGGTTTTACAAACATTGTGACAAAAGCTGTTGATATTTGCGTGGAAACCACCACAACATTGTATTTAACCTATTTCGACCACGAGGTTCCTTTTGTCAGAATGTTTGTAAAAACTACAATGATTTCTTGATTGACAAAGAAAGAATCATCAAAATATCATTTTTACAAGGACAGTGGCTATGAAAAAATTAAATTGAATCAAATTAACCATCACAGTACCTGTTTTCTTTCCTTCAAATGAGCGGTATGCCTCCATTTTGTGTTTGTGGTTTCACCAACATAAGTCACGTGATGCTACATAGTGAGAAAGCACATGGTAGATCATAAATACCAAATCCTGATTTTCCATTCAACAAAAGTATCTCTCAACCTGGATAGAATTACTGTTTGCTATTCATAAATTATTTACTATATATGGAAGAGAGAAAAATAATCATCACTTTGTACAAGGTCAGAGAATCTGGACCTTGTTATCAGAGATCTACAATGTCCACAATTCATCAATTCCTGTCATGAACTGCAAATCTTTAACACTTGATTGGGATTTCCCAGTCTGTCTTTGCAAAAAAATTGTGGTAGATTATAAATATTTATCTGTATCATTGAGATAATAAATAAAGTAAACGTATGATAAATGAATATGATATGTACAATGTGTGTACAATTTGATTACTATAGAGCTTTGAAATTTTATTATTTTTTTCAGTCTCATACAATACTGTTGGTTCAGCCCAATCAAAGGCCAGACACCAGGACTTACTCCGATTATGAATCTCTCAATGAGTGTCTTGAAGGTAAGTAAACTTCAAATATAGTATGTAGTAAGAGACGTTAGGAAATTTACAAACCTACCTACAAGGGCTGATTGATACGTTGTGAGCCTCGTATTTAAGGATTTGAATTTTATCAGACATTTTGTATTATTTTTCTACATAATCCCATTCAGTATCTATAAACTTTTGCCACCGGTGTTTAAGGGCCTCAATACCACTGTTAAAGAACTCCTTATCTTGACTGGTCAGAAAGCCATCAATTGCAAGTTTGACGTCATCATCGCACTGAAAGTGAGTGCCAGAAATAGCTGCTTTCAGTTTTGGGAATAGATGAAAGTCTTATGGAGCAAGATCAGGTGAATAAGGCGGATGCTCAATCAAACTAAAGCCACAATAATGAATGGCAGCCATGGCAGTGACAGACTTGTGAACAGGAGTATTGTCCTGATGGAACGTTACACCTTTAACTAGTGAGATTTCCACGGCGCTTAGGTTTAACATTTTCCTGTTACTGTGTCAGAAGTGAAGCATAGTATGTGCCATTGATTGTTTGTCTTTTTGGAGATAATCTAGCTATCAGCAGAATACCTTCTGCAACCCCGAAAACTGAGGCTCAAAACATATCAATCAGCCCTCATATGTACATTGTAATAATAAAAGGCCTTATTACTGTTAAAATACAGAAAGTGTGAATGATGATACATGTAGTTTGCTTTTGAATCATGAATTCGGTGCATTCATTTGGTTTGTTCCTGGGCAATGTTGGTTAAAGTTATTTTGACAATTAGCTTATTATGCTTTTAAGACAAACCCACTCAGAATGTACCAAACTATGTGTACTTACAACATACTAGTAAATTATTTTTAAAAAATTTAAACATCATTTTTAATACAGGAATTTGTAAGATCTATGAGGAGCACCTGAAGAGACTTAACCCAGACTGTCCATCCATTACCTATGACATCTCACAGTTGTTTGACTTCATTGATCAGCTTACAGATTTGAGCTGTCTTGTGTGAGTATGCTATACGTTTGTCTGGTGGTCTGTATATCTACTCTTTGTTGACAGAGCAATCTGGTCCATGTGTCCATTTGTAATGCCTTTCTGTAGGTATATGTTGTCAAATCCATTCATATTCATGATAGTGAAAAGTTTGAATTATTCTTACTGGTATTTATAAGATCAGAGATTTAAAAAGACTGATATATTATCCCTTAAGGCCATACCAAATTAATTAAATGTTCTTTGGATTTCCCGCACCATATTTTTCAAAATTATAAAAATAATATTATAAAAATAAAATACGCGCCCGCACCATGAAATGTCTGGCTCAAGATTTTTTTAGGGTCGGTTCTGACTTCTGCAAATCTTAAAGCTTCTAGAAGTCTGAGATTGTGAAAATTTCGAAGAAAATGATACTTCTTGTATTTGAAAAATTATGCTGGGAGCAAATTTGTTGTCTCATCGAATGTCAAGGAGGGGGGAATGTTCGAAAATCTTTTCCGTAGAGCTATGTGCCAGGCTTCCTAGTCACCAGATTTCTATGGGGATTCCATTTTGAGTACAAAAAACATCAGAAATGTATGACTGGGGTAACCTATATCAACAATGAAATTATTTTACTCGCCCGCACCTTAAAAATTGCAATACTTAAAAAAAATAAAATAATTATATTTTCGCCCGCTCGCACCCTTTTTTTCACAAGAAAATCCAAAGAACATTTAATTAATTTGGTATGGCCTAAATATAACTCTGATATGATTTTGACATAGGACTATGTTTGAAAATGTCCCATTTTGATCCCCTTAATCCAATCTGTACATTTTTAGCTCACCTCGACGAAGTTGAGATGAGCTTATGCTATACCCCCAGCGTCTGCGTTCATTTAAAGTTTTTGGGATAGCTCAGTATCTGACAAAGCACTGATGCTACAGGAGCCAAACTTGCAAACATGATTCATCTATTAGAATGCTGATGTGTACCCATGCATCTGATGCTGCATCTGACCTACATGTACATTTACGGTTCCAAGACTTGCATCCGTGTCCGGTTAAAGTTTTTTGGTAGCTAAGTATCTGACAAAGTACTGATACTACAGTAACCAAACTTGCACAAGTGTTCATATTGGGATGCTGAGGTGAACCCATGCATCAGATTCAGCATCTGACCTACTTTTTCTGCTTGAGTGATTTTTGCCTTTAAAAGCCAATATTGAGTAAAGTATAAGTGCTACATGTACTAATGCATAATGGATGCATCTTTGATCTAACTTTCGTAAAATGACCAAGACCTACTTTTTCTGCCTGAGTGATTTTGCCTTTATAAGCCAATATTGAGCAAAGTATAAGTGTTACACGTACTAAACTTGTATATTGGATGTATCTCTGATCAAACTTTCGTAAAATGATCTTGAACTTCTCTTTTATTTTGCTTGAGTGATTTTGCTTTTAAAAGCCAATATTTAGCAAAGTACATGTATAAGTGCTACGAGGGCTTATTGATATGTAGTAAGCCTCTTATTTTAGGATTTGAATTTTATTGGACATTTTGCATTATTTTTCTACATAATCCCCTTCAGTATCTATAAGCTTTTGCCATCAGGTTTAAGGGCCTCAATACCACTTTTATAGAACTCCTTATCTTTAATGGTCAGAAAGCCATCCACTGCAAGTATGACGTCATCATCGGACTGAAATAGCTGCTTTCAGTTTTGGAAATAGATGAAAGTCTCATGGAGCAAGATCAGATGAATAAGGCACTTGCCAAATCAAATGAAAGCCACCGTCTTGAATGGCAGCCACGGCAGTGACAGACTTGTGAACAGGAGCATTGTCCTGATGGAAGAACACACCTTTAGTGAGCTTTCCGCGACACTTAAGTTTAATATTTTCCCGTAACTGTGTCAGAAGAGAAGCATAGTATGTGCCATTGATTGTTTGTCCATTTTGGAGATAATCTATCAGCAGAATACCTTCTACATCTAGTCTAGGTGCCATTCACGAAACCCAAAAATTTGTTACGCACAAAATGTTTTTGCATGAAAGTGCTGTCAATACCCTCTTATTTGATAATCCGGCTGATGCCACTCTGGCATCCTTGGGCATTTCGAAATTTTTGGGTAAAATGGAATTTTTCGAAGAAAAACCGTTGAAAATAGGAAAAATTCAATTACTTTTTCCATGCTGCAGCTAGATCAACAAAATTGGTACCAAAAGAACGACAATTTTATTGTCTTTAAGTCTCAAGCTCAATTTACCAATTTACTTGTCCATAAAATGGGGAAAACTATGGATTTTCGATGAAAAATCGTTGAAAATTGGGAAAACACCATATCTTTTTTTATTCTGTAGCTAAATAAACAATTTTGGTACCAAACGCACAATAAATTTATTGCCTTTCATTTTAATTAATACAGAAGTCAGATTTGCAATTTGCTGGTACGAAAAATCGGGAAAAACAACTACTCTTTGATGAAAAATCGCTGAAAATTTGCAAAATGCAATGACTTTTTCAAACTGTAGTATGAGGTTCTGCAATTATGGTACCAAAATAAAGGTTTTTGTTATTGTCTTTTATTCTGAATACATATTAAGCAACTTGTTCATAAATAAAATGGGAGAAGAACAATGAGGGAGAAAACTTTGATTTTTGAAGGTTTTTTCCATACAAAGTTGGGACTTTGAAAAATGCAAAACGTTTAGAGAAAATCTAGAACAAAGATATGTGTATTCAAGTCAATAGTTTTAAGAAAAACAATTTACTAGTACATGGTGTCTTGTAGCAAGCTTTTGAAAGATGTGGGTGAAATTAGACACATTGTTCTAAAAGAAGGGGCTACTGTCTATGATACATAACGTGCATGTCTTGTCCACGCTGTTAATTAATCTGCTTTTAGATGATGCTAATGAATTTGAAGACGTTTAACATTTGTACCACTTGGTGAGTGTCACTGCTGGCGGACCAGGAGTCCCCGTGGGCACATGTAGCCAAGTTTGATCAATTTCGGTTGGTCGTTTCTTCAAATCGTAATCCAGGATAACCACACCTTCAGCTATTTCCGTGGCAGATGGCCGTCCTAAGTCGTCACCGGTTGCTCGTTGGTTTATGTGTAGTCCTTTCTGTTTGATGTTTCTGTGTTGTGCGTTGACGTTCCTTGTTTCCTTGTCCCTTATGCATCTCTGTTTGTGCTTGTCTGCTTTGTGTTATTTGCATAGGGGGTTTTGCTAAGGGTGCTGCAACCTGCTGTTGTTTGAGATCCCCTCCTTTGTCTCCAACGCATTCGAAAATTTCTGTTTGCAAAATTGTCACAAATTTCTGAAACCTGGGTCCTGTAGCATCATATCCTAGTCATCTTGCTACGTCTTATATTTTGGACATAATTATCACACATAATTGGACATATATTATTGTTTGGATTGAGGATCAATGACGAGGGTTAAATATCCGAAACGTGCATGTCTAGTCCTCGCTGTTAATTAATCTGCTTTTAAATGATGCTAATGAATTTGAAGATGTTTAACATAGATGATTTCTGCCAGGGTTGTGAAGTTGTTTTCAATCATTGAAATGGATCTTAAAGACCTGCTTAGTGGTGACATTGTTCAATGTAAAAAAAGATTACTTCAGTTTTTCAACTTCGAAATATGTTCTTAAAATAAGCTCCAGGTTATCTATTCGACAAGAATGCCTAGGTGCTGGTGATCGATTGATGTATGCAGGGCTCTGGTGTATCAACTGACCATTAAATGGCAGAATTAATACCTTGATTGTTTCTGGTCATATAATTCTAAAAATAACTGAACACTTCAGATGTTCAATGATAAGTGTTCCAGCTATCTACCTTCTTGAAGAAAGTTTTAAACCAATTTTACTGCACCAGACACGTGTTTCGGATAGAAAAATCCTCATCAGTGATGCTTTCAATTAAAGTGTTTTCATGGCACAGCCAAAATCCTCTCCAGAAGCTCCCCTGGCCCTATTTTCTGAACTTGAAATTGTTATTACTTTGCAGAGAGCAAATTTAAATGGTATTCAATTGACTCCTACTTACGATCACAATGACATAAAAGATTAAGTCAAAAAAGCTACATCTCATGAAATGAAGTGCAACTGATTGATATGACATGTACTTGCAATCATTTGATCGAGAAAGCAATCTGATTGATTAAGAACTCGCATTCTACACATTATTCTAAAGATGTAGGTATTGCGAACAGATCATGATGATGGATACCATCAACATATGATGGTATAGGAGAGACAAAGGTTGTTCTGTGGGAAATCTTTTGTAGTGGTGTTCCGTGTCAAATTTGAGAGAAGTTAATTCAGATATTGAAAAGAATCTAGACGGTATATCTGATGTCAGGTCCAGTGTACGATTGAATGAAATGGGCTATAAGAGAAAGGAGGGGATCTCCAACAACACTAGGTTGCAGTACCCACAGCAAAATCCCAAAACACCCATGCAAAAAAAACCCACAGAACAGACACCCACAGAAAGAGACACAAAAGGGACAAGATCATAGAAACATGAAACATAAAAGACTAAACATTAACCAACGAGACCAATGGACAACGGGTACCGACTTAGGACGGCCATCTGCCACATAAATAGCAGACGGTGTGGTTATCCTGGATTACGTGCGCACAACCCTCCCACTATTCCGATTTCCCAGAGGTCTCGAAGAACGCACAATTATGGTGTAAAACAACCTCCTCACAGAGTTCAAAACTCTTGGATGACCATTACCACCAACTTTATTAACTGAAGAATTTCGATAAAATGTCAAGAAAAACGAAATATTTGTAGCCATGCATAAGGAAACATTCTTAAGATCAAACCTGGATCTGCTGAAAGAACTAAATTTAAAATAAATTTTGAGACCTATTGTGATAATATTTTGTCAATTGCGTCTGAACCTCTATCTGTTATCCTGTTGATTTGCTGTAGTCGCAAATTGTCAGAGTACGATGCAAAGAAGGCATATTGATCAACCATGTAAGAGGGGTTCTTTGTTGTTAGAAGTAGTTGCACACAAGAATTACAATTGCATGTTGATGAAAAAACAAGGCAATAAGAAAGGAGATGACACCCAACAAAACTGGGTTGCAGCACCAATATCAACACATCAAAACATCTCAAGTAAAAATACAGAAATGACAAACACAGAAAGAGAAACCAAACGGGCAGGGAACAGCAAACACGACATCAAACATCAAATATGAATTATGCAATTAAAATGGAACATTCTTTTCGTGAAATGATGCGTGATGTTGTAAGATGATGCTAGGACATTTATACTATTTGGAATGATATATCTAGAGTAGAATAAAGGGTAATAAGAGAGTGCAAATCTAAAACTATCAATATGCAATCATTTTGATACAAAAATTGTTGTTTTAGAATTTCTTTAAACCGATTTTTTTTTACAATTTAAAACCTGTTTTCAGCAGAAACAAAACAAAACAAAACAAGAAGATTCAATTTGCTTGAGTGGAATTCTGAATTTAAAGCAATGAAATCATTTTTCTTGCTGTTGTTCTAACTACAGCATGAAAAAACATTGCAATATCCTAATTTTCAGCGATTTTTCATTCAAAATTCATTCTTTTCCCCATTTTTGTACTTGCAAATTGCTAATCTGATATTTAAAATGAAAGGCAATACATTTATTGTGAGTTCGGCACCAAAATTGTTATTTTATCTACGGTATGAAAAAAGATATGACATATTCCCAATTTTCAACGGTTTTTCATCGAAAATCCATAGTTTTCCCCATTTTATGGACGAGTAAATTGATAAACTGAGCTTGGGACTTAAAGGCAATGGCATTGCTGTTCTTTTGATACCAAATTTGTTGTTCTAGCTACAACATGGACAAAGTAATTGTGTATTTCCAATTTTCAACGGTTTTCATTGAAAAATTACCTTTTTTCCAAAAAATTTCGAAATGCCCAAGGATGCCAGAGTGGCATCAGCCGGATTATCAACGTAGAGAGTATTAACATCACTTTCATGCAAAAACATTTTGTGCGTAACATATTTTTGGGTTCACCCCAAAATAGCCATTTGGCAACTAGACTAATCCCAGAGAACCGAGGCCATAACCTTCCCAGCTGAAGGAACAGTCTAAATGCCTTCTTTTGTCGGGATGAGCCAGGGTGCTTCCACTGTTTTGACTGTTGTTTGGCCTCTGAGGTAAAATGATGGACCCATGTTTCATCCATAGTGACAAATCTTTGAAGAAAATTTACAGGATCTCAAAAAGGTTAAGATTAGCATGCGATAAAGTGTGCCTGGTGTGCTTCTGATCAACTGTCAGAAGACTTGGTATCCAACAGGCTAAAAGCTCTCTCATTTCAAGACCTTCAGTCAGAATGGAATGTACTCTTTCCTGTGAATTGCCAACTGTACTGGCTATATATCTTTCTGTAAACTGTGTGTCAGCCATAACAATATCATGGGTTTTATTGATCATTACTGGAGATGCAACAGTGACAGGCCTTCCAGGACAGGGGTCATCCTCATACCTGTCTGCTGCACTTAAATTCCGCCACCCATTTTTTCACTGTAGCATATGAAGGGGCATCTTTCCCTATTGTTGTTAACTTGTTACCATATTATTATGGAAATCCTTAGGTGATAAACCTTATTATGCATATATTGGATCACTGCCCTTTCACCAATTTGTCCATTTTGCAGAAGCAATTTGTCTTGTTTACTTCAGAGTGTTACCTTGTAGATTTAAATTGACGAAATGAGGCCAGGTTTGGGGTACATGGCTTTATAGAGTCAGAGAATAAGAGGACTTAAAAAGAACATCCCTGCGTATCTCCTTCAATACGAGGCTCATATTGATCAGCCCTCGTACATGTCTCGAACTTGCATAATGGATGTATCTTTGATCAAACTTTCATAGAATGACCTTGACCTAGTAAACTCTTTTTCCCGCTTTCGTGATTTTACTTTTTGAAGCATATATATATGTACTTAGAAATATGTTTAAATTGAATTTTGCTGCTGCAAGGTGAGCTTTGTAATCTGTGATTACCTGTTTCCTATTAATAATGTCCTTTGAATGAAAGGTACTCAGTCTTCATTATGATCCTTACATTATTTTGAGGTAATAAATGAAAGATATGACGTCATGAAAACAATGTTTACTGAAATTTTGCTCAAATTAGTATAAAATTGCTCAATTCCATGCAGTTTTCTCTACAAAAATTACAATTATGAAGTGCCGCCTAGGACAAAATTTTCACTCATAAATGTGCTATGCATAATGTATATAAAAGGTCACATATGAATTAAAGATATTTCTTGTGTAAAACTGCTGTTCGTTTCCCATTGAAAAATGTATGGAAACATATATTTTCTCGTTGAATTTTGGAGAGGGTGAGGGACAGAAAAGGGCTGTATCACTCTTAGTCCTTTTATGTTAAATTTGGCCTCGTTATAGAACAGAGATAAGTTTGTATTACTAATTAATTTTGAATCAAGGGTATGTTTTAAAAAAATCTGTCCTTTTAAGGCATATAAATTTAGAACTTTTTGTTTGGACTTTACAGGTATCAGAAGAGTACAGGGTCATACTCTCCTCATAACAAAGACTGGCTGAAAGAGAAGATCTACATAATGTTACGCAAGCAGGCTGGAAAATAATATTAACATTTCGTCAAAGTTTATTATGTTCATTTGATGTAGAATTTTTTGTTTGGACTTTACAGGTATCAGAAGAGTGCAGGGGTATACTCTCCTCATAATAAAGACTGGCTGAAAGAGAAGATCTACATAATGTTACGCAAGCAGGCAGGACATTAATTACCATGTGTATATATAGTTAAAATGGGCGGAGTGTAATGTGAAAAAATCTGAGTGTAAATGGGAAACTTGAACAAATATGTCAATATTTTAGTTGTAGCATCACAGATTGTATAAATCTTTATCATGTTGTATGAAATATTCATGTATGCTGGTTTTTCATTTTTAATTTAAAAATAAAAAGAAAGAAAAGAAGAAAGAAGTGGGCACAAATACTAAGATGAATTGAAAAATCATAACATGCTGGGGGATAGATTTTCCTTATTTTCACATTACTATCTTAAGAGAATTCATTATGCGACTATTTTACAGGTATCTAGAATAATGTAATGTTTTCTCTGAATTTACTTTTATGTTTACTTCGTTGATCATGTTGATTAAATCATCTTTAACATTCTTTATCTGATTTTCCGCATGAATTTTCATTTATGTCTAAAAAGTTCAAAAATAATCTTGCTGTCCATATAATTTTTATCAAAAGCACTCATGCAGTTAAAATTAATAATGACTTTTAAGTTTGCTTTTGTTGTGAATTTTGTTAATTGAAGATTGTTGTAGTTTTCATTGTGGAATGCTATGATTTTGTTGTCTTCATCTTTTTGTCATTTTATCATATGATCATGTACTAGGTAGTATATCATCCACATTAAATCATATGTACATCATTTCTACTTTTGATTTTGTTTTTCATTCAGGAGAATTTTGAAGTGTGAGAGTAACGATCTGACATTATGCAATTGGAAAATTCAAGGGTACATTACTACAGGAGCAATTAACATACAATCTACCAAATGCTATTTTGATCTGTAACAGGTCATATTGATGCTTCACATAGAATTGCAGGTTCTTGTGTATAAAAATGTTGAAAACTGGAAATGAAATGTGTCATAGTGACACAAGTGCCACACTGATAGCCACCGTTGAACAAACTTCAAGTGCAGTAACTCCTCTAAAACATTTGGACTGCACCCATATTTGAATTTGACCTGTATCTCTATATGAAACATCTGTATACCAAATATCATTTGGATTCATCTATCTCCAAGCAGAAAATGCCTGAAACTTGGATGACTACAGAGTTTAACACAAAATTGTCTCCCTTAAAATAGTTAGGAATAAAAATCTGAGTAAAATTTTCTTTCAATTGTCCTTGCACTTGCCTCCTACAAAAATGAAGGTGAAATAGCAAGACGTGAGTTTAACCTATAACTTACTTATGAAAAGCCTCACTGAAAGTTTCATTTTCTCTTAAAGAAAAGGAGAACTCCACCATTGGGCATTTGTTCTGCTTTGAAATATCAAAGGACACCCAACTCCAGAAATGATAAAGTACGGCCTATAAATGAGCGAACGCTAAGCTGATCTATACATCAATTGAAAGTTTCACTGACTGCCCAGTCCATATGTGAATCTTTGGAATAAAAAATTTGGAAATTACTGCATAGATGAAGCTTGGATTACCTTTGCATGGATGCAAACAGACTTTATACCTTTTCTCGGGCTGGTTTTAAGGGAGTAAGACTGAATTTTAAGGTCCTCTATAAAATTTGTGGTCTTGACCTTTCAGTAATGACAGATGGTCAGCAACAGCTCTAAGTAATAGATGCACTTGGATACATTTTTTGCACAAAAGGCAACACTGATTTTCACGATACTCTATTGTAAAGGTATTTCTTTTGATACTACATTTTACCTTGTGGCCCTGATGGCTGCACATTTGTCATTTTCAAACATCACAAAGGTCATAATAATGACTTATGACATTTTGCAATTTCCTCAGAGGAGGATCCTTTCTCTTTGTCAAAAATTTTACCTCAATTTCTTGGCCATGTTATAATTAAGTTGCTTCTGTTTTATCCAATACAGAGAAACATAATTTCAACTGAGCTCATGGGACTAACAAACTGTATAATTGTCAATCTGATTTATTATTTTTCTTCTATAACACAGAATAGTAATCGTATAAAATAATGAAATTCTCAAGTGAGCAATAGAGTCCTCTTGCTATATGTACCATACCTAAACACAATAAGATTTCATATTCGCATGAGGTTTTTGTCTTGTGTGTATGGTTAATAATCATTATCCTTATGACACAACAAATTTGGTGTGTACAGCTAAAAACACATCAATCAACAGTGTTAAATGTCTTCAAACCCAATAGCATCATTTAAAAGCAGATAAAGTTCGAGCATGGACCAAACATGCACATTTCGGGTACTTAACCTTCGTCAGTGATCCTCCATCTAGTTTGCTTATACAGAACATTACTTAAAAAATCAGACATGAGGCCCAAGGAGGCCACATCGCTCACTGAGTTGCAGACAAAAGAATGATAGTGGACATTTTGGTGTAGGACCTTGAGTACTTGCTTCTTGTAAGGTTTTGAGAAATTCTATGCATTAATTTTGGAAAAGTGGAAAATTTGTCGGCCAATCAGAACCCTTGGCGACCCTATTTGTTGACAGGTCAGCATGAAAAACACAAACGCGGTAGAGGACCTTGAGTACTTACTTCCTGTAACATTTCATGAAATTCTTTGCAACAGTTGCAGATAAGTCGAAAATGCATCAGCCAATCAGAGCCCTTGGCAGCCATAATTGTTGATGGAGCAGCACGAAAAACACAAACTTGGTAGAGGACCTTGAGTACTTGCTTCCTGCAAGGTTTCGTGAAATTCTGTGCAGCAGTTGTAGAGAAGTCAAAAATGTGTTAACCAGTCGTAGCCCTCAGCAGCCATTTTTGTTTAATGGATCGGGACGAAAAACACAAACTTGGTAGAGGACCTTGAGTACTTGCTTCCTGTAAAGTTTGTTGAAATTCTGTACAGCGACAGCAGCTAGAGAAATTGAAAATGTGTCATCCAATCAGAGCCCTTGGCGGCTATATTTGTTGACGGATCAGAACGAAAAACACGAACTTGGTAGAGGACCTTGAGTACTTGCTTCCTGTAAAATTTTGTGAAACTCTGTGCAGCGGTAGTGGAATAGATCTTGAAAATGCAACAGCCAATCAGAGCCATCAGTGGCCATATTTCTTGACCAATTGGCACAAAAACCACTAATGTGGTAGAGGACCTCAAGTACTAGCTTCATGTGAGGTTTCCTGAAATTCTGTGCAGTAGTTGCAAAGGAGATGTCGAAAATGTAAAAAAAAATATACGACAGATGACGGATGGACGGCACGTTATCACAATAGCTCACTTAAGCTTCGCTCGTGTGAGCTAAAATAACATTGCCAGCAAACACTACATACAACAACTTAAATTCACTAGTTTTTCACATAGTAAAAGTATCTTAACAGAAGAAATATAAACAGACAGAGCCAGTTTCTAAAGTCTGTTAGTAAAACGTTGTCATCATGTGAGATCAAGGTGAAGACCAAACCTTTTGTCACACTTATTGTGAAATAATAAAATGAGGTTTGGTCGCTTTGCATAAGAGAGGTGAAAAATCATGTAGAATATAGGAGTGAATCAATGACACAAATATTCTCTAAAAAGTTATTGCTTAAAAGTGAAGAAATTATATGAGCTCTATAGATATAAATGCAATGAAATTCCAGGTGTTGACTTAACGTTTGCTTGATTAATTAAACATCCATATTAAAATTCTCACATATGTAGCTATATTCTAGATGATGATTGCAATTGTGAAAAGTGTTAATGAGACAATATCAATAAGGAATGACATGCATATATGATTATCACAAACAGTATCAAAATTTCTTTCTCAAATAAATAGAATAACAAAATATAAAGTCGATATGCCAGGATCTTCATCACATCAAGTTCCAAACTTGATCATGTCATACTCATCCAACCAAAGGGCGATGGCAGAGATGATCCAAATTTGTGTTCATGTGCTCTATTTTTAGCTGGAAACAAGACCTGGAATGAAAGAAGAACATGTACTTATCAGGTTAAGAGAATTCTATTGTACAATCAGGATTTTAATCACGTACAACATGTGTAAAGAAATTATAGGTTGTTCATTCCTTCATCATTCCGTGAAGTA
This sequence comes from Pinctada fucata, assembly GCA_028142955.1. NCBI lineage: Eukaryota > Metazoa > Mollusca > Bivalvia > Pterioida > Pteriidae > Pinctada > Pinctada fucata. Next base: position 61,471,498 of record AP027107.1, on the reverse strand, counting down.
AACTGTATCCATAGAACATTTAGACCATAATGTTGGTAATCTGAGATTGCAAAACTCGCCTGGTGACAGCATATTATCATGGTTACTGTAGCATAAGTAGTATAAAATTCCTTTACCTTAAAGTTGAAGAGATAAAGACCATGAAAACTAGATTTTCAAAAGAAGGTCAAAGTGCAAGGATAAGCTAGGTCATTTGGTCAAAGGTAATGGTCTCAAATAAAAGGTCTCATCATAACAAATCTAAATGTGAAATATCAAAGCCCTACCCCTTATAGTTCTAGATCTCAGTCTATAGCCAAGACTGAAGATTTTGAAAAGTAGGTCAAAGTCCAAGGTCACTAGGTCAAAGGTCATGGTCTCAAATGAAAGGTCTCGTCACAAGGTATCTACATGTGAAATATCAAAGCCCTACCCCTTATAGTTCAAGAGATATAGCCCAGGTTAAATTTCTGAAAAGAAGCTCAAAAGTCAAGGTCACTGATTCAAAGGTCATGGTCTCAAATGAAAGGTCTCTTCACAAGGTATCTACGTGTGAAATATCACAGCCCTACCCCTTTGAGTTCAAGAGATATAGCACAGGTTAAAGTTTTGTCTACGGACAACGACGACGACCACGGTATGGCATTAGCTCTCAGGACTTTTTCGTCCCGGTGAACTTAAAAGGAGGCAGATGCAACATCTCATACATTGGTCAATCAAAGTACCCCGAGATGAGTCACTTGTGCAAGTTTGGTAACTGTAGCATAAGAACAGAAAAGGATGAGGATGAAAATGATGAGGACAGTAATCTGTACAAGGATGTGGACAAGGATAAGAACAAGGATGTGAATAAAATTTAGGATGTTGACAAAGACATAGACAAGAATAAGAACAAGGATGTGGATAAGAAAATAAAGCCTGTGTTTGTGAAACACGAATGCCCCCGGTGGCATCTTTGTTAGTATGAACACTATTTTCTGTTAAGTACATGTATGTGAGGTCACTGGGTTAAAAGGTCAAAGGTCAAGGTCACGAGGTCAAAAATTTTGGTATCAGTGGAAAGGTCTTGTCACAAGGAATACACATATGAAATATGAAAGCCCTATCACTTACCATTCAAAAGTTATGCCAAATGTTAAAGTTTTTGAAAAGTAGGTCAAAGGTCAAGGTCATGAGGTCATAAATGTTGGTATCAATGGAAAGTTCTTGTCACAAGGAATACACATGTGAAATATGAAAGCCCTATCACTTCCCATTCAAAAGTTATGCCCAATGTTAAAGTTTTTGAAAAGTAGGTCAAAGGTCAAGGTCATGGTCACGAGGTCAAAAATTTTGGTATCAATGGAAAGATCTTGTCACAAGGAATACACATATGAAATATGAAAGCCCTATCACTTCCCATTCAAAAGTTATGCCCAATGTTAAAGTTTTTGAAAAGTAGGTCAAAGGTCAAGGTCAAGTTCACGAGGTCAAAAATTTTGGTAGCAATGGACAGGTCTTGTCACAAGGAATACACGTGTGAAATATGAAAGCCCTATCACTTCCCATTTAAAAGTTATGCCCAATGTTAAAGTTTTTGAAAAGTAGGTCAAAGGTCAAGGTCAAGGTCACAAGGTCAAAAATTTTGGTATCAATGGAAAGGTCTTGTCACAAGGAATACACATGTGAAATATGAAAGCCCTATCACTTCCCATTCAAAAGTTATGCCCAATGTTAAAGTTTTTGAAAAGTAGGTCAAAGGTCAAGGTCAAGGTCACAAGGTCAAAAATTTTGGTATCAATGGAAAGGTCTTGTCACAAGGAATACACATGTGAAATATGAAAGCCCTATCACTTCCCATTCAAAAGTTATGCCCAATGTTAAAGTTTTTGAAAAGTAGGTCAAAGGTCAAAGGTCAAGATCACGAGGTCAAAATTTTGGTATCAATGGAAAGGTCTTGTCACAAGGAGTACACATGTGAAATATGAAAGCCCTATCACTTCCCATTTAAAAGTTATGCCCAATGTTAAAGTTTTTGAAAAGTAGGTTAAAGGTCAAGGTCAAGAGGTCAAAATTTTTGGTATCAATGGAAAGGTCTTGTCACAAGGAATACACATGTGAAATATGAAAGCCCTATCACTTCCCATTCAAAAGTTATGCCCAATGTTAAAGTTATGCCCAATGTTAAAGTTTTTGAAAAGTAGGTCAAAGGTCAAGGTCAAGGTCACGAGGTCAACAATTTTGGTATCGATGGAAAGGTCTTGTCACAAGGAATACACATGTGAAATATGAAAGCCCTATCACTTCCCATTCAAAAGTTATGCCCAATGTTAAAGTTTTTGAAAAGTAGGTCACAGGTCAAGGTCACAAGGTCAAAAATTTTGGTATCAATGGAAAGGTCTTGTCACAAGGAATACACATGTGAAATATCAAAGCCCTATCACTTCCCATTCAAAAGTTATGCCCAATGTTAAAGTTTTTGAAAAGTAGGTCAAAGGTCAAGGTCAAGGTCATGAGGTCAAAAATTTTGGTATCAATGGAAAGGCCTTGTCACAAGGAATACACATGAGAAATATGAAAGCCCTATCACTTCCCATTCAAAAGTTATGCCCAATGTTAAAGTTTTTGAAAAGTAGGTCAAAGGTCAAGGTCAAGGTCATGGTCACGAGGTCAAAAATTTTGGTATCAATGGAAAGGTCTTGTCACAAGGAATACACATGTGAAATATGAAAGCCCTATCACTTCCCATTCAAAAGTTATGCCCAATGTTTAAGTTTTTGAAAAGTAGGTCAAAGGTCAAGGTCAAGGTCACGAGGTCAAAAATTTTGGTATCAATGGAAAGGTCTTGTCACAAGGACTACACATGTGAAATATGAAAGCCCTATCACTTCCCATTCAAAAGTTATGTCCAATGTTAAAGTTTTTCGGACAAACAGACAAACAGACAAACAGACAAACAGATAAACAGACAAACAGACGGACAGGCCAAAAACTATATGCCCCCGAATCTTTGATTCCGGGGGCATAAAAACAAGGATGTAGATAATGATAAGAAGAAGGATGTGGATAAGGATAAGAACAAGGATGTGGATAAGGATAAGAACAACGATGTGGATAAGGATAAGAACAAGGATGTGGATAAGGACAAGGATGTGGACAAGGATAAGAACAAGGATGTGGACAAGGATAAGAATGTGAACAAGAATAAGGATGTGAAAAAGTATAAGGAGAGGGATGTGGACAAGGATAAGGACATGGATTTGGACAAGGATTTGTCTCATAATGACAAGGATAAGGACATGTATTTGGATAAGGACAAGGACAAGGATGTTGACAAGGACAAGGATGAGAATAAGGATGTTGATAAGGACAAGAATGTGGATAAACATGAAGACTAGGATGTTGACAAGGATGAAGACAAGGATGTGGACAAGGATGAAGACAAGGATGTGGACAAGGATGAAGACAAGGATATGGACAAGGATAAGAACAAGGATGTGGACAAGGATAAGAACAAGGATAAGAACAAAGGTGAGGACAAGGATAAGAACAAGGATGTGGACAAGGATAAGGACAAGGATAAGAACATGGATAAGAACAAGGTAGCCAAGGTTGAAGGCAAGAATGTGGATAAAGATGAAGACAAGGATATGGACAAGGACAAGGACAAGGACAAGAATACGGACAAGGATAAGACAAGGACGTGGACAAGAATAAGGACAAGGATGTCGATGAGGATATGGATTGGGAAAGGATAAGGATACTGACAAGGATAAGGATAATAATGATGACAAGGAAAAAGACAAGTATAAAGACAAGGATGTGGACAAGGATAATAAAGCCTGTGTTTGTGAAACACGAATGCCCCCGGTGGCATCTTTGTTAGTATGAACACTATTTTCTGTTAAGTACATGTATGTGAGGTCACTGGGTTAAAAGGTCAAAGGTCAAGGTCACAAGGTCAAAAATTTTGGTATCAATGGAAAGGTCTTGTCACAAGGAATACACATGTGAAATATGAAAGCCCTATCACTTACCATTCAAAAGTTATGCCCAATGTTAAAGTTTTTGAAAAGTAGGTCAAAGGTCAAGGTCAAGGTCATGAGGTCAAAAATTTTGGTATCAATGGAAAGGTCTTGTCACAAGGAATACACATGTGAAATATGAAAGCCCTATCACTTCCCATTCAAAAGTTATGCCCAATGTTAAAGTTTTTGAAAAGTTGGTCAAAGGTCAAGGTCACGAGGTCAAAAATTTTGGTATCAATGGAAAGGTCTTGTCACAAGGAATACACATGTGAAATATGAAAGCCCTATCACTTCCCATTCAAAAGTTATGCCCAATGTTAACGTTTTTGAAAAGTAAGTCAAAGGTCAAGGTCAAGGTCATGAGGTCAAAAATTTTGGTATCAATGGAAAGGTCTTGTCACAAGGAATACACATGTGAAATATGAAAGCCCTATCACTTCCCATTCAAAAGTTATGCCCAATGTTAAAGTTTTTGAAAAGTAGGTCAAAGGTCAAGGTCAAGGTCATGAGGTCAAATATTTTGTTATCAATGGAAAGGTATTGTCACAAGGAATACACATGTGAAATATGAAAGCCCTATCACTTACCATTCAAAAGTTATGCCCAATGTTAAAGTTTTTGAAAAGTAGGTCAAAGGTCAAGGTCAAGGTCATGAGGTCAAAAATTTTGGTATGAATGGAAAGGTCTTGTCACAAGGAATACACATGTGAAATATGAAAGCCCTATCACTTCCCATTCAAAAGTTATGCCCAATGTTAAAGTTTTTGAAAAGTAGGTCAAAGGTCAAGGTCAAGGTCATGAGGTCAAAAATTTTGGTATCAATGGAAAGGTCTTGTCACAAGGAATACACATGTGAAATATCAAAGCCCTATCACTTCCCATTCAAAAGTTATGCCCAATGTTAAAGTTTTTGAAAAGTAAGTCAAAGGTCAAGGTCAAGGTCACAAGGTCAAAAATTTTGGTATCAATGGAAAGGTCCTGTCACAAAGAATACACATGTGAAATATGAAAGCCCTATCACTTCCCATTCAAAAGTTACATGTATGCCCAATGTAAAAGTTTTTGAAAAGTAGGTCAAAGGTCAAGGTCAAGGTCACGAGTTCAAAAATTTTGGTATCAATGGAAAGGTCTTGTTACAAGGAATACACATGTGAAATATGAAAGCCCTATCACTTCCCATTCAAAAGTTATGCCCAATGTTAAAGTTTTTGAAAAGTAGGTCAAAGGTCAAAGTCAAGGTCACAAGGTCAAAATTTTTGGTATCAATGGAAAGGTCTTGTCACAAGGAATCCACATGTGAAATATGAAAGCCCTATCACTTCCCATTCAAAAGTTATGCCCAATGTTAAAGTTTTTGAAAAGGAGGTCAAAGGTCAAGGTCACTAGGTCAAAAATTTTGGTATCAATGGAAAGGTCTTGTCACAAGGAATACACATGTGAAATATGAAAGCCCTATCACTTACCATTCAAAAGTTATGTCCAATGTTAAAGTTTTTCGGACAAACAGACAGACAAACAGACAAACAGACAAACAGATAAACAGACAAACAGACGGACAGGCCAAAAACTATATGCCCCCGAATCTTTGATTCTGGGGGCATAATAAAAATCAAAGGACTGAAGGTCCTGAGAGACACTTTTAGATCTACATAAAATTTATTGTTAGCAGATATGAAAATGTTGAATAATTTTATCGTAAGACAATGATGCTTATTTTTTTTAACACAGGATGCATTTGTGAAGCTTATAATATCTCTATAAATAACACAAACTATGTTTATCAAAACTCAGTGTTGATATAAGAAAGACAACTCTATAACTTTAATGCAATTTTTGAGTTATCTTTCCTAACATTGTCATAAACAAAGTAGTATATTACTATGCCACCATTGTGCTGTGAAAACAAGAATTATAGTTGATATTGTGTGGTGCATTTATTCTACATGAAATTGAAAATGTTTTCAAGGTGGAGAATATTCTTGCATTTTGTACGTGGTAGAAAGCAAATTCCTGAACTAGACACAGCACTATATTTTGAGGTGCAAAGCGGCAGTATCTCAATTTGCATACTTTGAAGCAGTTACCATAACAGTAAGATACTTCCTGAAAGGAAGTATCTCAATAAGGATAAGAACAAAGGTGAGGACAAGGATGAAGACATGGATAAGAACAAGGATGTGGACAAGGATAAGAACAAAGGTGAAGACAAGGAAAAGGACAAGAATGTAGATAAGGTTGAAGACAAGGATGTGGACAAGGACAAGAATATGGACAAGGATGATGACAAGGATAAGGTTTGGGAAAAGGATAAGGATTTTGACAAGGATAAGGATAATAATGAAGACAAGGATAAGGACAAGGATAAGGACAATGTTCAGGACAAGGATAAGGACAAGGATACGGATGTGGACGAGGATAAGGACAAGGATAAGGACAAGGACAAGGATAAGGACAAGGATAAGGACAAGGATAATGATAAGGATAAGGACAAGGATAAGGACATGGATGAGGACATGGATAAGGATAAGGATAAGGACAAGGACATGGACAAGGATAAGGACAAGGATAAGGACAAGGATAAGGATGTGGACAAGAGTAAGGATAAGGACAGTGATAAAGACAAGGGCAAGGATGAAGACAAGGAAAATGACACAAACCTAGACAAGGATTAGGCTAAGGACATGGATGTTACTCATTTCCTTATCTATATATAATGGTCCGTCTGAGAGATCTATTGAACTATATTTATACAACAAAATCAAGTACTGAGCTTCCACATCATGAACTGTTCGTACATGTAACTCACCTCATTATCAATGTAATGGTCACATCCATAACACCATACAGACAAATCTGAGAAACTAAGACACATCAAATGCTGTGTTTCCAAACCGTGCATCAACATGTGCTCCTGAACAAACCTACTGCAATAAACCTGTAAAACAAAAGTCTTTGTAGATGTAATGAAGCATCAGAAACAATTTAATTTTCTACCCTATTATAAGAGGACTCTTTATTTTTATGCAATGAATCAAAGTTTTTTTTTTAAGTCTTTTGTCTGTTGGTCAGTCTCCTTGTCATGTATATCGTCGTTATTCGCCATTTTCGAAAATCACAGTTACTTCCCATTTGAGACGGTATATGACGTAGACTGATTATGACGTCATCAAATTCTATGGGAACAGTCCTAAAAGTCTGGGAAATGACGGTGTAAAATCAACATTACCATACCATTTTCATGACGTCACAATGGTTTTACGTCAGATACCGTCTGTAAGGGGAAATAAATCTGTATTCCGCAAAGACTCAATACATGCTTGTAAAAATGCTGTGAACCAATCAGAATACGTGAAACAAACAGAATGAATAAGAATTCTAGTTTTCTGATGTATCGCCACTTGTCTCACACTGAAGACCTGTATCTGTACCATCAGATGGTTCTTACATGTCATATACCTTATAACAGATAAACCATATTCAGTTATGTGATATGTTGACCAATATCATCCATGGTAAACTTGTATCTGTACCATCACATGGTTCATCTGTCTAATATATGTTGTAACAGACAAGACATATCCAGTTTTCTGATGAGTCTCCACATGTCTACCATCACATGGTTCTAAAATCTCACAATTATTACCTTGTAACAGACAAGACATATCCAGTTTTCTGATGAGTCTCCACATGTCTTGCATGGTACAGTTATATATCTTATACCATCACATGGTTCTAAAATCTCACATACCTTGTAACAGACAAGACATATCCAGTTTTCTGATGTGTCACCACACGTCTCGCATGGTAGACCTGTATCTATACCATCGTCTGGTATGGGTTTAACTGTCTCCAGATGTGGACACCATCTGAGAGGTGAGACGGCAAACATCTCTGTGTGACCCTGAAATGAATAGATAAATCTTAGGATAAAGGTAAACCAGACAAAAAAACCCCCACAAAATCAAATAATATCACAAGTGAATGAGAGAAGATCAAAGGCAGCTGAAAAACTGTATCAATTTAAGCTTTTAGATCATAATATTTCTACAAATCTTTAACATAAAGTATTTTATATGTAAAATTTGTAGACTTGATTAACTTTATACTGAAAGTTTACTTTAGTGTTGTGAACTATACACTTGAATGCCATATGTACCGTAAATCATCAATATACATAATCCAATCATTGTACTGGTAGTACTTGTACATACATCTATCATGTAAATGTACATTCATTTGGGTTTTTTTTAACTTGAAGCATAAGATGGCAGTTAAAGATGAACATTTAATTAAAATCAAATGAGAATTATATGAACCTTTTATACCGTAATTACACCTGTATGTCTGAATTACATATGGCTTGCTCACCTGTTCTTGCATGGCTTTCATGGCTTCAAAGGCAGAGACTGATACTTTTTGTTGTAAGCATGCAGTGGCGCCACGTTGAGAATCATCCCCATCCTCCTTACCAGACTGAGAACCTGAAGGCTGGTCAGACATTAGACCTAAAACATAAAATGTTCATTATCATTAGAGATGCTGCAGAAATATTTTGGGACTGGGGGCTGGGCCTTTGAAATTAGGGGAAAAAACAGTGTCTTGGAAAATATAAACAGATTAAATTTGGATGTCTTTACACTTGAAATTATGCATGACTTTAAATTCTTTTTTGTAGAATTGTCCATGAGGTGTCAAATTGGGAAAATTGGTCAATAAATTGGGAAAGAAAGATACTACATACTTTGCATTGGGGATGGGGCAAATTATGGCCCCAAATCAAACAGATCATGAGACTTGCAAGTTCAACAACTGATATGTAACAATACTAATTCAAACTACTAGCTTGGTTGTGATGGTTCCGGTATTGTACCAATTAGCTCAGTTGGTATAGGAGTGTCTTATAACCTGTAAGTAGGTCTCATGTTCGATTCCCAGAAAGGCCACATTTTCCATTTGGCCTATATTTGGTGCCGTGAGAGTAAACCTCATGCATTGCTTGTGGTTTTAAGGGCAACTTTGGGGGACTCCGAACTACTGGAATTTATTTCTCTTAATTTCTTTGTGAGGTTTCCAGTTGACAACTTTTGGAAACCTCAAAATTTGGCTGGTTCGGATATCGTGCCCGGTTAGCTCAGTTGGTGTCTTAGAGAGTGTGTCCGGTAAGCAGAATGTCTAAGGTTCAATTCCAGCCACATTCTCCATTCTGCCTGTCACATATCGTTATTGGTTACTGTATTAATATATCGGAGCACTAAGTTCGGAGCTTCTTTAATTTTTGTCTAAACCCAACCTCAAAGGTTGTGGGGCGCATAGCTCAGTCAGTTGAGCGCCGGATTTTCAATCTGAAGATCCCAGGTTCGAATCCCATTGAGGGCAGACTTTCTCTCAGGGGTGATTTATCATCTTGCCCCCACCTGTTCTTTGACTCGGAGGGAACTAAAATGGTCCGAGTGGCCCCTTGGCAGCTGCGGCTGAGGAGATTGCCTCGTGTGATGGCACGTTAAAGGCTGTGGAAATACGGACCATCCACTGTAGTACATGTACATAAATCACACCTTCCCAGCATACACTGCATATATACTTGCATACATAGTGGAATGTACCTTGTACATAACATGGTGTATGAGTGGTGAGTGTTGAGGAGTAAGAGAGGAATTTGAAATGTTGTCTTGATATATAATGTCATATCTAATAATATGTGATCCCCTCTGGGGAGTGCTCCGATAAGCGGAGGGTCATACTACACTGTACTAAGGAAGAAGAAGAAGAAGTTTAGACAAAAATTAAAGAAGCTACTCAGTTTCCATTAAAATTAATCAAGAGATTGATTAAAAAAGATGTGAAAACTTCAGAAAAAAAAATTGTTTCTCGACGGCAGGCTTATTCGGTTATTTCTACTTTCATTTTCTTCTTCACGGTGGAAATACCTACCTTCTAGTACTGTACCTGCTTTGTTGTACAAAATTGGCTAAGTTTCGGACTGTATTAATGCATGCAGCTGTACAGTATACAGGGCAACTTATATCTGTATATATATTCAGAATTTTATTCAGATTCCAAAAATAACGTTGACAAAACCAAAACCCTTTTTTAGGAAATTGAAAATTTTATTGCAAATCAAAAAAGTAAAACGGATTTCAAAGTTCCGAAGTAAAAGCATGTCATTTTGGTTAAGTTGAAAATATATTCTTCATTTTAAGAAATCCTATATACATTCTATAAATATACTCCAGAAATAAGTGATTTTTTTTAATGAAAAATCTGTTTTTCCCCAAAATACAAAAATTATGACAAAAATGTCAATAAAACATAGAGTATGAAAAGTTACGGCACTAGAAAATATTTAGCGTTCAGTCATTGATTTCATAATGGATAAGGGTTATTTATTTATGTACAGGCTTTTGCAAGAAAACAACAATACAAAATATATCCTATTTGAGAGAGGAGACTTTAATAAAGTTATTTTCTACGTCACCATCAATGAATGATCATATGCAGTATAATAGCTAGTACTAGTGTAGAACTGAAAAGCAGAAAAAGTCAAAATTACCTAAAACTTCTGTGAAATTTTGCAAATTATCGACTTTTTAACCCCCCCCCCCCCCCAAAAAAAAAAAAACACACGAAAAGTAGAAATTGAAACTTAAAATTTATTTTATCTGAAAGAAGATCAAAACAAGTGTATATTCACATGCATTTGTTTAATTTTTCAAACATCTATTCGTAGAGAATTTGTAATTTTTTCCCCTTTTTACAGTGATTTTTAATTAAAAATAGATGTTTTTCACAAAAAATCAGGGTCCCATAAATCCCCCCCCGAGGGGGGGGGGGTTGCAGGTATGCGATAAGTGGAGGGGTTGTAAAAACCTCTGTTAGTGGCACTACTTAGGCACGGTCCATTTGATATTCGGGGGGGGGGGGGGGGGCTTGGGGGGTTTTTTTTTTGAAAAAAATAATTTTGCTCTGAATTTTGATGAAAAAAAATAATTTGCTTATGGTGTGACAGAAAAAAAAATAATCTTGCTCTTACAAGTAATCTGAATTTGAAGAATAACCATAAAATTCGCTTAAAATTCCCGAAAAATTTTCGGCTCGCTTCGCTCGCCACAGATTCAGATTTTACTTTCTATAAGAAAATTTTGGCTCACTTCACTCGCAATAGTTTTCTTCTGTAATGGCAGGTTCATATTTGAAAATATCAAAAGAATGCATGTGACTGAAGCAATTAAAATGATTAAATACATTATCAATATCATTTATTACTATTAAATTAATAGATACATGTATCACCATAGTGACTAATTTTATATACCGGTACAAGCTTGGAAGGAGAATTTATTTAATAAGTTTAAATTTCTACTAGTTTTCATTTCTACATGTTAAAACTTGCATCAGGCCCTCTTACATGTTATATGACCTTATATACATTTTGTTTACTGAAAATTATATATCGTATATTGTAAAAATCTTTCATCTCTTTCAGTTTAGAAGTGAATACAAGTTTTACAGATATATAATTAAAGTAATGTTTGGAGTAATTTAAGTAAAAATAAAGAATTTCTATTGAAAAACACAAACATTCTTAATATTCAAACAATTGTTATAAAAAATTTCCTTGCTCCAACTTTGCAAGAAAAAATAATTTTGCCTCGGTCCGGGGTGAAAAAAATAATCTTGCTCCGACAAAAAACCCAAGCCCCCCCCCCCTCCCCCCCCCCCCCCCCGAATGTCAAATGGACCGTGCCTTAATCGACTTTCGGCCGGGTGGTTTTTTTTTACAATCAGTATCTGTATATATACTAGTAGATATAGAGAATATTCATTTCAGTGATTTTATGCTACTGTACGTTATAGTTGATCCCTTTTCTCGTCCCATGTCTGAAGACTGCATGAAATAAATTCAGAGTTACTACGGTACCTCGCAGAAGACTAAATTCTATCGACGGTATAATTCAGTGAATGAAAGTTAAACACAAACCCGAAATCAGACTTTTTAAAATCACAATCAAAAAGCTTACAAATTTTCGAAACCCCCCCCCCCCATAAAACAGAACTTTCTCACGAGAAAAGAACAATCTGACAAACAGAAGGAATAACATAACCCCATAGAAACATGAACAATATGTACAGAGCAATATTATGCAGTAGGTGGCAACGTGCTAATTTACAGAGTTAAAATTCAAATATCACATGAATCATATATAATACAAGTATAGAATCTAAGTAAGCAGTTGGGTAAAAAGACAGCTTAAAGATTATTTGAATTTTTCAAAATTTAGAATAAACAATTACCAAAATTCGTTGTAAAGGCCCGGTCACACTACGCTTTACGACTTGATCACGGCCATAACACGTCCAAAAAAGATGTAAAATGAATCCCCAATGGAAATGAGATCTGGAGCACGGGGAGAGTAAGCATCTCCTGTTTGCGAGCAACACCCGTCACTTTGGCCGTTTAGAAAAAGTCGTATTAGGAAAATTGTTAAATTTGGGGTTCTGAATTATTCTGATCTTAAGAAATTGATGTCTTATATTGATATATTTCAACATCATAGTTACGGCATATGGAGGTTAATGACACTTAATGTCCTCGAACACAGAGGACAACTACATGTACATGTTATAATGTTTTCATATATTTTCATTGTATCGTCCAAAAATACTGCAGTGACATTTAGTCGGTCTCTCACAAATGTTAAATTTGTTCAGTAGTTTTTCGGTTAGTCTCCTTGCCCTCAGAACGATGTTGAAGTCTGAGCTTGCTCTGGAATAGGTGATCAATTTTACGATTTGAATACACCATATAGGCAAGGGGCGAAGGCATGTTACTACTTTGAAATTTCTAAATTTCTGTCCAAGAAATTTCCGAAAAGTGGGTTCTGTAGAATCATATTCCACCAATAACCCGTACAACAATGCGGAAGTGTTCCAACTCTATACCTTCTTAAACAAAATTTTAAAAAATTCCAACCATTTTTCATGCACCGGACACGTGTTTCGAATATTACATTCTCACCAGTGATGCTTTTTCCTTAATTAATTTCGCTAGCGCCCTCTGGTGTTATGTTTAGAATTTAAATTTCTGCATTTACTTTACAGAGAGTGTGCGGCTCCAAATTTCCTGTAAGGTCGATTCAGTAGCATATCCAAATAAAATCTATGTTCAAAATAGTATTGGAGGGATGTTGCTAAGATGTAAACATTCTTTTATTTCGATGACATTTTTCGATGAAATGGCAAGTTTCCGAAATGGCAAAAAATATATGTGATGTCAAATTGATAAATTGCCAAAAACAAAGCTTCTTTCAGGCGACAGAGCTGGAAAGAAGTAATTAATGATACACTTTACAAACATCAAGTCACGGGGAACGATTTTGACTGCTCCACACTGCAACAAGAAATAAGTGTTTATATTAATAATGCGGAAGTGTACGAAAGCCGAATAGTGTCAAACAAAAAATTAAATTTATCTCGTTATTACGAGAAAAGATCTCGTTATTACGAGAAAAGATCTCGTTATAACGAGATAATTTTCTCGTTATTACGAGAAAAGATCTCGTTATTACGAGATAATTATCGCGTTATTACGAGAAAATTATCTCGTAATTACGAGAAAAGATCTCGTTATTACGAGATAATTATTGCGTTATTACGAGAAAAGATCTCGTTTTTACGAGATAATTATCGCGTTATTACGAGAAAATTATCTCGTAATTACGAGAAAAGATCTCGTTATTACGAGAAAATTATCTCGTAATTACGAGAAAAGATCTCGTTATTACGAGATAATTATCGCGTTATTACGAGAAAAGATCTCGTTATTACGAGATAATTATCGCGTTATTACGAGAAAATTATCTCGTAATTACGAGAAAAGATCGCGTTATTACGAGAAAAGATCTCGTTATTACGAGAAAAGATCTCGTTATTACGAGATAATTTTCTTGTTATAACGAGAAAAGATCTCGTTATAACGAGATAATTATCGCGTAATTACGACTTAGTTATTAGGTGAATATGTATGAATAAAGCATGATTTATTTATATGCATTTTTTAGAGTTTAAATATGTTTGAATTGAACCAGTTCATAAGAACTTGTTTCCGAATAGGATTAAGTAACAAGGAAATTATTCAATTGTTAGCACATTCTGAGAAAATAATAATAAGTATTTCGACACTGAAAAGAAGAATGCAATCTATGGGTTTGTTCATTTAAAGGTATCTACAAATAGTACCATTTGAAGATATCTTTAATTCATTTAAAGATATCTTTAATTCATTAGAAGATATCTTCAAATCATTTAAAGATATCTTCAAATCATTGAATTTTTGTTAAAACGGCGCTCTGGAACGCCGTTTTAACATATGTTCAATTATTTGAAGATATCTTCAAATGAATTAAAGATATCTTAAAATGAATTAAAGATATCTTCAAATATTTAAAGATATCTTTAATTCATTTGAAGATATCTTCAATTCATTTGAAGATATATTCAAATGATTTGAAGATATCTTCAAATGATTTGAAGATATCTTCAAATAGTACCATTTGAAGATATCTTTAATTCATTTGAAGATATCATCAAATAATTGAAGATTTCTTCAAATAATTGAATATGTTAAAACGGCGCTCCATACATAACCTCCATCCCCCGAAAAATTATTAAAGTGATTACTTATTTAATTTTAACACACATAATTGCTTTCAAATCGCTAACAAGATGTGTTTGTGAAACACTGATGTCCCCGGCGGCAACGAAGTCAAAAATGGCTATTTTTAGACTAAAGGTCACAGTCAAGGTCACAAGGTCATCGACCTTGGTGTCATCTGCAAGGGTTTGTAGAGTAAGCATGCCAAATATGAAGTCCCTATCTTTTCTCGTAATAACGCGATAATTATCTCGTAATAACGAGATCTTTTCTCGCAATAACGAGAAAATTATCTCGTAATAACGAGATCTTTTCTCGTAATAACGAGATCTTTTCTCGTAATAACGCGATAATTATCTCGTAATAACGAGATCTTTTCTCGTAATTACGAGATAATTATCTCGTAATAACGAGATCTTTTCTCGTAATAACGAGAAAATTATCTCGTTATAACGAGATCTTTTCTCGTAATAACGAGATCTTTTCTCGTAATAACGAGATAAATTTATTTTTTTGTTTGACACTATTCGGCTTTCGTAGAAGTGTTAGTTAAACGTAGAAAATTTCAACCTCTCTAGAGCCTCGTATACATGAGATCAACCTTGTATTTGCAATTAATGAAATATTAGCACGACCTAAAGTAAATTATTTTTTCTTTTTGTGAGAATTTTAAAAAGGCAGTGAATAAGCAAATTTATACACGTGGTTAATAACAATTCCGAAGTTTACCGAAATTGTGTGTAACCAAGAATAAAATCGTTTATAAAACAAAAAATAGCAATCCAAGGAATGCTTGTGTCGCCTGCGAAGCGGTTTGATTATTATTCTAGAAAGTGGATCAGAATTATTGGTATCAGTATAGAAAAGTCTTGTCAAATGAAATTCATTTGAAATATCAGACCTCTTCATTACAAAATAAAAGATATGGTCATTCTCAAATTTTCAGAAAAGAGTGTCAATCATCTAGGTCAAGGTAACTATGTAAAAATTGGTAACGAAAAGGTCTCATCATAAGAAATATTAAAGCCCTATCACTTACCAATTAAAAGATATATACAACCTTAATTTCTTAGAAAAGAAGGTCAAAAAGCAAGGTCAAGGTCAAAAAGTAAAAAATTATGGTATGTGTAGAAAGGCATTGTTACAAGAAAAAAATACATGTGAAATATCAAAGCCCTATCACCTACCAATCAAAAGATATAGCCAATTTTACTTTTCTTGAAAATTAGGTCAAATATGTAGGTCAAGGTCACAAGGTCAAATATTATGGTCTGTATAGAAAGGTCTTGTCACAAGGAATACACATGTGAAATACCAAAGCCCTATCACTTACCAATCAAAAGATATATACAATCTTAATTTGATTGAAAAGTAGGTCAGATATGTAGGTCAAGGTCAATAGGTCAAAATAATGGTATGTGTAGAAAGGCGTTGTTACAAGGAAGACACATGTGAAATATCAAAGCCCTACCACTTACCAATCAAAAGATATAGCGAATCTGATCTTTTTTCCAAAAGTAGGTCAAATATCTAGGTCAAGGTCACAAGGTCAAAAATTATGGTATGTGTAGAAAGGTCTTGCCATAAGGATTGCACGCTTGAAATATCGAAGTCCTAACACTCACTAATCAAAAGATATATCCATTCTTAATTTTTTTTCAAATGTAGGTCAAATATGTAGGTCAAGGTCAATAGGTCAAAAATTATGGTATGTGTCGGAAGGTCTTGTCACAAGGAATGCACATGTGAAATATCAAAGCCCTATCAAGTACCAATCACAAGATATAGCGAATCTTATCTTTTTTCCAAAAGTAGGTCAAATATCTAGGTCAAGGTCACAAGGTAAAAAAATATGATATGTGTAGAAAGGTCTTGTCACAAGAATTGCACGTGTGAAATATCAAAGTCCTAACACTTGCCAATCAAAAGATATATCCATTCTTATTTTTTTTGAAAAGTAGGTCAAATATGTAGGTCAAGGTCACTAGGTCAAAAATTATGGTATGTGTAGGAAGGTCATGTCACAAGGAATACACATGTGAAATATCAAAGCCCTCATACTTACCAATCAAAAGTTATGGGCTGTGACACCCAAAGTGTGACAGACAGACAGACAGACAGACGGACTGACGGACGGACAGACGGACAGACGGACAGACGGTCAAAGTGATCCCTAAGTGTCGCTATGCTTCGCAGGCGACACAAAAAACGTGAGAGATAATTTATGGAAATAATATATAGATGTTCAAATAGGAGTATCTAAAACCTATTTACGGTCAAACTTCGTTATTGACAGTTTTATCCCTGCTAAACCATTTGTAACTTTAACAAGATTCGAAAATCTCATTTACTAGTAGACATAGGTCAATTTAAGGCGATTTCATTATACAATAATGAAGGTCTTATCTCGCTTATTGGAAGCAAGAGTAAATACGTAAGCTGTTGCTACAGCAAATCAAATGTTGTGGCATTTGCTGTATCGGAATCGAAAAGTTTAACATACTTGTACCAGAGACTAAACTTGTTATCCTTTCTAAACTAAACTTTACAATCACTTCGTTAAATACATTGTATAAGTTAATAACCATTCAATTTCGGATATAACTATCACTCCGGTTCAGTCTTTACCAAAACTCAAAAATCAAGGTAAAACTGAAATAAAAAAAAAAACACCGACTACAAGCTGAACTTGCCTGGATCACCAAACGTCAAACTGCGTACCACTTGGTTTAAACGGAAAAATGTTCTCGGCCTCCACAAATATTAATGTATTTTCAATCCGCCAAAACACTAAGCGGAAGCATAGGTCTCACGGGAAGAGACGTAACCAAAAACTCAGAAAAAGAGATAGAGTACATCGTACCCTCAACGATCTTCTGATCATAGCACGCAACGGCGGCAGATACGAACTGCTACATTGTCTCTCATCACTTCCAGCAGATCAATTGAAATCTATCTTTGATGAAGCACTGGTTGTATTCTTAAGAAATACTGATTGATTCAGACTTTATATCATTGTCGCATTCGCAAAGAATAAACTTTATCTTCTTGTTAAAAACATCCCCTCTAAAAGACGATTCATGAAAATTCCATTTATTAACAAAGGTTTCGATCTTCTAAACATCTCTAATATTTTTTGGGATCATCGCGTACAAAGTACTATTCCTCAATATTTTGAGAATTTAGAACCTCCTCTTATTTGTTACAAGTATAAGAAACCTATTAGAAATGTCGTATTTAACTACAATAAAAGAACATCAGATCCTAAAATACTTGAATCAAGTCCTGCTTCTTGAGATTGTGCAACGTCTTAATACCTATATGAACCAGCTGGTCAAATTGTTACAGGTGACTTTTTAATTATCCAGGACATGCATCTCCGTGGTCATCTAAAAAAAAGCCTATGTATAGAATCACATAAAAGATATGTTTTATTAAATGTCGCAAATTAATAAAGGAAGCTTTAGATAACCATCCCAACCGATGGTGTAAATACAATGTAGGAAGGAGTCGAATCGCATTCTCTGAATGACTGGAAAATCCTCATTTACGTAACTTACATGAAAAATTTCTCTTCGCTCCTGCAGATAAAGCAGCCAACAACACCATAATCATTTGAAAACGTTACTTTATATCAACTTTAGTTTCGGAACTTTCGTCTACAAATACTTATAGATTAGATTAAGAGATCCTAATGGAAAATGGGAAATACTTATATCAAAAGCAATGAAAGTGTCCCAAGCATTTTGAACAAACATAACAGTGAAATTTCTTAATTAAACATCCCTAAATTGGATCTTCCTACAATATACTGCATAACAAAGGTGCACAAGTCTCCTGACAAATTTCGATACATTGCTAATGCTAGCAACTTCTCAACTACAATTTTGTCTAGAAATCTCACGTCAGCACTCATGGCGATAAACGAACACGTAACAAAATGTTGTGAAACTGTTCTAAACAGGAAAGATGTAAATTTCTTTCGGTCTATTAAAAATTCAGGGTATGTGATTGACAAAATGAAATCTAGAAATTTTCAAGCCAATGCGATTTCTTCATGCGACATTTCAAATATGTACACCACGCTTCCTCTCGACAAAATTAGTAATCAATTGTCCAAATTTTAATCGAGAGGGGAAAACTTATATTTGTACATCTGAAACAAAGGGTTTCTTCTCCGCTATAGAATACAAATCATGGTCAAGTAGTGAACTGTGTATTTGTCTTGTACTTCCTTTTGGACAACATTTATGTAAGATTTGGTGAGCATCTCTACAAACAAGTTGTAGGGATCCCTATGGGTACTAATTATTGCAGATTTATTTATTTACATTTATGAAAAAGAATTTATCAAAAATCTCCAAAAAACAAAGAAAACATGATGATGTGAAATGTTTCATTGGTACTTCTAGGTACCTGGATGATATTCTTACTATCGACAATCCTGTTTTTGAAAAGAATTAAAAATGTTATTTATCCACAAGAATTGATTCTAAACAAGGCAAACGTTACAAACACAGAAACACCGTTTTTGAACTTAGATATCAAAATTGTTAAAGGAGAGATTCATACAAGTGTATATGACAAAAGAGATTATTTTCCTGCTAAGGCGGTTTTGTTTCTCAGCTGATACGGTACGCCAGGGCATGTTCCAAATATGAAGATTCAATTATTAGAGCCAGACGGCTTGCAAGTAAGCTACTTGTTCAGGGTTATGTTACACAACGGCTGAAATCATAATTGAGGAAGTTCTTGGGTCGCTACGGGGATGTAATAAAAGCATATGATATCACCCTTTCCAGAATGATTAGTGACATTCTACATTGTGAATGAATGGCTGTCATCATCACCAAACATGACATACTTACCGGATATGTACATCAAAATGTACATCGAGACAATCACCGAATTTGACAGGTTTCCATGGAGCTGTTGCGACGGGTGTTGCATGCAATCAGGAAACGCTGACTCTCCCCGGACACCTGGTCTCACTTCGGAATGTTGTTCATTCCGGGGTTCGCAACCGTTTCGATGGGAATTCTCACGATTTTGCCTTACCTTCTCGACTTAATGACGGTTAGGTACTTCTTTGATGTTTATTTGAATACAACATTGTAAATTTCCCTGACTTGACGGTGAATTGTTCCTAGATTACCGTCATACGGTATCTACATTTCACAGCTCATGCTAGAGCATGTACTGATGTTTTGGATTTTCATAGTACAAATTTACAGATTACGAAGAAACGTTTTGGTCAAGGTTTTCGCTTTCACAAACTAGTAAATACTTCCTGGAAATTTCACAAAAATGATTCTCAACTTCTTTTGATATTCGGACCCATACAAGCAACAAAATATATTACTTTGGGTATTTTACAACCTGTACTTTATGGTTACATAATTAACAAAATAAGAAGGATCAAAGATAGACAACATCACTATCGAAAATGCGTCAGAATCATCAAACGCCTTTTATACCGTGGATATGATCCTAATGTCACCAGACGGACACTAGGCTTGGTACTTGACCAATCTACAGTCTTGTACAAGCGCAGTCTTAAAACTTGCACTCTATCTGACTGTGACGACGGGACTCCATGATGGGCCCTGTCCAAACCTCTTTAGAGAAGACAGGGCCCCGAACACCTGTCCTCTCTAAATGTCAGTCGGACTCCTCGTGTGATAACATACATGAGCTCGCTACAGCCGGCAGAGCACGGACTGCATTACGTAAGCCCTCTTTTTATATCCATTTGCATATCCATCTGTGTTGCTTGGGCCCCTGCGTTTTACAGTCTTGTTTTTGTGTGGTAATCTAACAGCGAGGAGGTTGTTCTACATCACAATTATACGTTCTTCGAGACCTCTGGGTAATCGGAAATGTGGGAGGGTTGTGCGCACGTAAATCAGGATAACCACATCATCTGCTACTGACGTGGCAGATGGCCGTCCTAAGTCGGCACTGTGTTGGTTTATGTGTAGTCATTTATGTTTGATGTTTCTATGTGATTTGGCGTTCATTGTACATTTTGTGTCTCATTCTGTGCGTGTTTGCTTTGTGTTTTTGCAGTGGGTGTTTTTTGGGTTTTGCTGTTGGTGCTGCAACCGAGTGTTGTTGGAGATCCCCTCCTTTCTTGTTTTGAAAGAAAAACCTTATTGTTTTTACTTTGTTGAAATTTAGTTATTGGCCTCCGTTTATAACTTGCAGAAAATTAATTCCATGTTTCGTGTAACTATGAATAAGAATATACATCACATAAACAATATTCCTAGAATAACTTTTACCAAAATATATACTAGTATTACTCTTCTTTTTTTCAAAAATGAAGATAAGGCATATTAGCTCAAAACACAACATTGTGAGCATGACATGTTGTTTCAATCCAATTAAAATTGTGAATGTATTGTCAATCTTTTAAGAATACGAACACCATCTTCAGCAAGACAAGTTTACAGTGAAACAGCGGAACACACATATAATCGCATTACATCATGAACACCATGTAAATCATCCACATATAACATCAGGAAATAGAGACAACTAATACGAGTAACACTTTTACCAAGAGGACCGACTCTCTAGCTTAGCAAAGATGTACTACGTGAAATCAATGAGTACCCGGGGTTTAATTCGCAATGCCATTTGCTTTACATCTTCACGAGTCGCGGTGATCGATTCGCTTCTCTTCTCTTCTCAGAAGAGAAGAGAAGCGAATCGCTCGATTCTCTTCTCAGAAGAGAAGAGAAGAGAAGCGAATCGATCACCGCAACTCGTGAAGATGTTTGCTCTATAACCGACAACTGGTGTAGTAACTCGGTATAAGTGTGCACATTCCTATTATCAGGTTTTTATAGAGGTCTCCAAGGACACACAGCCCCTTTTCGCTGTAAAGTGATATAACATTTTTAAGATATGATACCATAAACATCAAAGAAGTACCTATCAGTTATTCAGTTTCAAAGTCGAGAAGGCAATGCAAAATAATGAGATTTCCCATTTGAACGGTTGCGATTCTCAGGATGAACAACATTCCGAAGTGAGACCAGGTGCCCGTGGAGAGTTGCATGTAACACCCGTCGCACCAGCTCCATGAAAACTTGTCAAATTCGGTGATTGTCTCTTTGTACATTTTGGTGTACACATCAGGTAAGTATTTCTTATTTGGTGATGATGACTGCCATTTCATCACAATCCAGAATGTCACTGATCAATCTGGAAAGGAGGGATCTGATATGCATTTATTATATCCCCGTAGCGACCAAAGAACTTCCTAAATGATGTAATCAGCTTATCTTAGTCGGTAAAACTATTTTCTTGAAAGTAAGACTGGTAATTGATCCCGCTATGCAATGTACAGCTGTCTCTTTATTATTAATACGGAAGTGTTCCAACTCTACACCTTTTAGAAGCTATAAGTCAATCCGTTGCTGTGTAACATATGTTAAATCATGATGAACAATATGTCTAAAATAAATTCATTGATGGATTCAATATCTAAATTTTTTTGTTAACGACAGACAATATTGAATCAGACACGTGTCGTGATAATTGTACAGCTTATTCTGTAAATGCATATTGAAAATGTTTTGGCTCTAAGATAACATTGATAGATTTTGCTTGTCAAACAAAAATAATTTGCCAGAAAAAAAATATATATCAAATATGAAAAAAAATAAATCAACGGGATAGACATCCAGCAAGACAAAGATGATGTGATAATGTATATTTTTCATCCAGTGATAACCCCCACGTCCCATTCTGGATGTCATCTTCAAAAATCGCGGATCATATGTACAGTCCTAGCTACTCCTAGAATAGATTAGCGGACGTATTGGAACCGTATTTTATGAAGATGACTGGATGAGTATGTTGTTGTTGTTGTTGTTCATCAATCCGAAGGGAAGATAGGGGTTCCATGTCTTGGCTACTGTACATAGAAACCTTCGGATGGGATTCATAGGCTGTTAAATTTGAAGATATCATGGAATCCTAGTTGCGCATTATACATTTTACCCTAGGTTTACACTTTGTTCCCGGCGACCACGGCAGTCACGGCGGCCAAAAACGTAGCACACCGTATGATTTTTGGCAGTTTTATCTTGGTGTTCAAGTTCTATTAGGTCTCGTTACGTTTTCGCAAGGTCTATCAAGGTATCCTTGACGAGCCGCGGCTCCTGAATCCCGAAGACCTGACGGCGCACTACGTTTCAACCTACGGCTTGTTACGGACGTTTGTACGTTTCATCACGACCTGTCACGTTCTGATACGGTCTGTCACGGTTAACGGTGACCGCCGGGAAAAGGAGACACAAAAGCTGCATAAAAGGGTTTGGTTTGTTATACTTCTTGTGTGACCGTGCGTGCCGTGCCAGGTCGTAGTAGAACTTGAAATAAACCGTAACAAGCCGGGACGTACCGTGACTGAACTTGACGAAACGGCTTACACATTCCTTAGCTCGCCGTGAGAAACCGTAGCACACCTTGATAAAACGTACATCTGCCCTAAAGCAGCCACAGCTAAACGGGACATAAATGTGGCAGACTGTAACTCAACTTCACTAGGATCGTAATTTGTTGAGTCATACTTTTGCTTCCCGTTCCGCTACGGACACTGTCCCAAGTTTTGTCGGGGTCTGTAACGTTCTGTCACGTTGCGTTGCGTTCGACCCGTTTTGCTACGGTTTCTAAAGTAGCACCTTGGGCTGCCGTGACAAATGTTTTGACAGTTTAAACATTTGCCCCGTCAGCCCCGGCAACCACGGCTAGTTACGATTGTCGATCCCGTTCCCCTAGGTTGTCTCACGGTCACCACGTTTCGTCCACGGTGGCTTGAAACGTGGCATCCGTGGCAGCCGGGAACATAGTGTAAACGGGGGGTTACTTTCTTTCGTATCAAATAAACATCAAGTGAATTGTCTATCCCAGAAAGTTTTATATGAAGACGGCGTTGGGTTAAAATACAATAGTGCATTGCAATATTTTGTGTCGATGACAACATTGAATAACGTAGCTACATGCATATGGTCTTCATTCAATGGATTTTTAATGGCATGAAGTACAGTCTGATTGAAATAAAATTACAACTTCCTAATGTTATCCATATTGAGATAAAGTTCTATTATTAAAATTCAGTGCACCATATGCGCGTTTCAACAAGTCATGTCTCATCAGTGATGCTCGAGGCCGAAAAAGGATAAATATTCTTGAAATTTTTAAAACGTGGATCCTGTACAAAGCATCATCTCCCATCCATCCTGATACGTCTTTCGACACATTTTGGACTTAATAACTTTCACACTCTTTGGCCATATTACATTGTTTAGATTGAGGATCACTAACGAGGGTTAAGTATCCGATACGTGTATTTCTGGTCCATGTTACAAATTTATCTGTTCTTAAATGATACTGTTGAATTTGAAGACGTTTAAAATTTGTACCATTTGGTCAGTGACGCTGTTGGTGGACCAGGAGTCTCCGAGGGCACATGTAGCCAAGTTTGATCAATTTCGGTTGATCTTCTCTTCGACGCATTCGAAAATATATTTTATCAAAATTTCTTGAAATTTCTAAAACGTGGGTCCTGCAGCATCATATCCCATCTATCCTGTTACTTCTTTCGGTACATTTCTAGATATAATAACTTTCATACTGTTTGGCCATAATACATTGTTTAGATTGAGGATGACTAACGAGGGTTAGGTACCCGATACGTGCTTGTCTGGTCCATGCTGCAAATTCATCTGTTCTTGAATGATGCTATCAAATTTGAAGACGTTTTACCTTTGTACCACTTCAGCAGTTGAGTGTCGCTGTTGGTGGACCAGGAGTCCCTGAGGGCATATGGCACATGTAGCCTAGCTCGATCAACCTTGGTTGATCGTTTCATCAACGCATTCGAAAATTTCTGTTTTGGATCACTGACGAAACGTGTAAGTCTGGACCATGCTGCAAATGTATCTGTTCTTAAAAGATGCAATTGAATTTGAAGACGTTTTACATGAAATTATGAAGAACAAAAGTCTTAACTTGACATCAAATTTCTGCAAAGGACCTGCTAAGGAAAGAACTGTGCTATCAGGGAGATATATACCCCGTAGTTTTAGAAAAATTCTATTATATTTTGTGATATTTTGTGATATTACTTGCATCATTTATCTTTATACAAAAATGGAAAAAAAAAATTTAATATTAGTTTTTGAATTTCTTCATGTGAAAAATTGCCATTTTTGGGGAAAAAATGTAAAAAATAATATGATAAAGATTTAGCCGAAAAATTTACTTGAATTGATAGCAGAATGGTTAATCTTCTGCTTTTCAAAACAATGGAACACAAATCTAAACTTGACCTAAGATTTCTGTAAAAAATATGTTAAGGACAGAGATTATATGCTTTTAGGGAGATACCCTTTAGTTTTAAAATGTTTAACGTCTTCAAATTCATTAGCATCATTTTAAAGCAGATTTTACAGCATGGACCAGACATGCACGTTTCGTTTCGTCAGTGATCCTCAATCTAAACAATGTAATGAAGTTTATGTCCTGAATATACCGAAAGACGTAGCAAGATGGCTTAAGGGCGTAGGAGAAGGGGGTAGGGGCAGCGGGGGTATATCCCCCCACACTTTGAAAAATCTACAATTTTTCGGTCAATTTTCAAAATTTTTCTTTGGCTCGCTACCGCTCGCCTGTTCTAGATAGACTTTCTGAATAATTAAGCTATTCTATTCCATCCTAGATAATATGAATCAAGGCAAAGCCTTTTTGTGCGAGCGGAGAGAAAATAGATATGATTATATAGAAATATAATAAGATCTTTCTTTTTTATTTTGACTATGATGGTTTATCTTATCTTACAAAACTTTCTGTTTCATGATTGCCAAAAAAGGTAGTATAAGGCGAGTGGAAACAAGGATGCATTTGTAAAATTGATCGAGACAAGCAGATGAACATTTTAAGGGGGGGGGGGCTTAAAATATGGTTCTTTAAAAATATGATTCTTTATAATTCATTTTTATTTTGTAAGAATAATGTTTAGGCTAGCTGAAAATAAATTACTTAAGAACAAAAGAAAAAACAAACATATTCCGACTTATGACAGTACGAAACCACCCGAGACGAGAAAAGCAATCACAGCGAAACGTCTCGTTTAAGGTATCCGATGTACGATAAGGCATTTTTCCATGCCTGGTAAGGTACTATAAACTTTATATTTTCTGAAAGGTTATAATGCCCACTGCTCAGAAATAACAATTTTGGGGCCAGAAAACAAAGGGGAATAACTGATGAAGCATTTAAATTGTCTATTTTCTCTCTATAGCATATGCAAAATAACAAAATTGTACAAGAGTTTTTCCCCTTTGATTTTTAAGACTTGGGAGGCTTATATCTGAACTCAGGGCATCATTACCTTTCAGAAAATATATAGTTTATAGTTCCTTACCAGGCATAAAATTTACCATACTTTACAATGGAGATGATTAAAAAACAATGTAAAATGACTCAATTGTACAACGGATACCTTAAAACCGGAAATGTCGGATTTCCCGTGGTTACGCTGCCTTGTTGATGCTTTATCGTTACCTGATTTACGAAAAATATTTTCAATAAATTTAACTTATAAACAAAAATTGAGTATAATATATACGTCTACTTGGAGTCGAAAAAAAAAATTTAAATGGCAATATCCAGCATCTCCGCAGTAAGTCTGCGAGGGGACGAAAGTTTTTGAAAGCATAGTAGTACATTCTCATTCTTTGATTCAGCATATTTTCTCAATAAAATATGTGTAAACGCGTTACCATAAGGGCGAGCTTCGCTCGCTATTACTTTATCAATGTACATGAAGACATTTAACTCAAACTATATAGAATATTATTACATGTACTTGTTAATGATAGAGGTAATAGAAAGTATTTTCTGATAAGTCAATATTTTGCTTTAAAAAAATCCTGGCACGCTACCGCTCACCAGACATTTATTCATGTACTTAAAATTTAAAATTGCACCAGAAATGTTAAAATTTGTGCATACAGAAGATGAAACCCCCATATTTTTTAAAATCTCTTCCTCTACCCCCCCCCCCCCTTTTTTTTTTTTTAGAAAATTTGGGATGTTGTGCCCCTCCACTTTTTCAGGCAGAGCTACGCCATTGTTGTGGCTGGGATATAATGCTACAGGACCCAGGATTTAGAAATTTGAGTCAATTTTGTAAACAGAAATTTTCAAATGCGTTTGAAGAAACGACCAACTGAAATTGATCGAACTTTGCTACATGTGCCAATATTCATTAAATAAT
Source organism: Pinctada fucata (assembly GCA_028142955.1). NCBI lineage: Eukaryota > Metazoa > Mollusca > Bivalvia > Pterioida > Pteriidae > Pinctada > Pinctada fucata. The sequence goes on along the minus strand of AP027107.1, from coordinate 61,444,566 downwards.
TTACTTACACTCAAGTTTTATTAAAATTGATGTATATACTACAATGAAACACAAAAACATTCCATTCACCATAAATTCGATTGAGACTGTTCCACGGCATTTACTTTCGTATCGGGACATTCGGTTTTAATGTTCCCTTCTTGGTCATCTTGCACAAGTGTTTGAATATGGTCGTCGCTGTCAACAGCATTTGTGAATATGTATTGCCTACTTGCTGGTGCCGTCTTACACCTGGCTGCTCTTCTTCGGGGTACTTTCGTTTTACATTCCGTTTCCGGTCCATTATAATTCTCAGGTGTTGTGTCCAGAGCGAGTTGCGGTGGGCACCGATACGCTCTCCATACACGACTATGTTTGTTGGCTATTTTCTCCCGCTCTCTCACTTTCCAATCATCATATCGTTTTTTGTTCTTGTCCAACCAATCTTCCGTTGAGATGCTAACATTTCCCATTTTTGTCATGGAGCTACGTAAACGGATTTGTTCCCGACCCGTTGACTTATGTTCCCGATCCATTGTTCTTTGGAAATCCTCTGTTTTCTCTCTTAACAAGTTCTCCTGTCCTAAATTTTTCAAACGACAAGTCATTGTTCTATCGACACATACTGGACCAATCATTGACCTTCCTTTTGAAGTTTTCGACTTCAGTTTGGAACTGAGCAAACTCATTTTAAACGTATTTTATTCCAGCATATGCAAAGCAAAAACTTATGTTGTCCCTTGGTGAATCTATTTGTGTAGACACTTGGTTATGACGACAGCGCAACTTTTGATATCTTGATATTTGATCAACTACATCACAAGAAAACCAAAATTGAAAATCAATATTTGCGCGCTATCAATTTAAGAACAATTTCATGTCATAGGGTGTTACTATCCATTAGAAAGAGTGTCTTATAAGTGACTTTCACTTGGTGATTCTCAAGAACAATTATTTAATCGAAGAAGTCAATGGGCAATTTCACCTTATTGCTCAAATAAAAGGCATTAAACGTCACGAGTTACCTGGGGATTGTTTTTATGATCAACAATCTTTGTTACCTGGATCAACTCAAGGTTAATAAGATGGAGACGTCTTTGCAATCCTCATACCCAGCGCTGTTATTTATGTTTCTTTTGTCAAGCCTCCACGCTGTAAACTATAAATCGCGCGTTTTACGGACGTTAAATTGTTTGCATCTTTTTTCATAAATGATTGATAACTCTAATTCACTTTTTATGCATTTGAATTATACTTTACGTACATTGATTTCTGACGATCTTGTTGTTACGTTTAAAGCATGTGTCAAGATAAAGTCAGCTTCGTGTATTTTATGCCTATCCTTGGGAAAACAGAGTGCGCAAACTGAAATGCTCGTTGGAAATCACTTGTAATCAAACTGATTTGTGCATTATTTAGTTTTGCTCTGCTGAGCATCCATTGACAGACTGAATCTGAATCAAAGATGTGAATCAATATGAGAGTGAATTAGTCAGTAGATTACATCGATTGCTAGAGGTGTCACACAGAGTCATTCTGCTTCTATGATCTTTTATAACGAGCTAAAACTACGGCAATGATATCCTATAAGCTGTATTTGCTTTTGGAATAAATGAATTGAATTGAATTGATATCAATGTAGGTCTTATTCGAAATGTCTTCTCTTACAATCATTTTTGTTAATTATCATGTTCTATGTCCTCATAACGGGACCAATGAGCGAAACTTCGAAACCCCCCCCCCCTTCCACCCTTGTTTTATTTTAATAATATGAAGAGAGAAATAAGCATTCCGTTTTGGTCCAACCTACTTTAGATACTATACTTGCATTACATAATTCATGTGATATATAATATGTTTTAACTTTGCAAATTAACAGTGCGCGTTTTATAAGTGTCACATACAGTGTATTCCGCGCTTGCACATGACTCAAGAAATTGTTCATTAAAGTTGTCGTAGATTTTAATATTTCTTCCAGAGGGAAGGGATGATAACAAATGAAAACACAAACACTCAAATACACAAATTTTCGGTCCCTTGGCCTTTATCAAGTGTAAAAAACGACGATCTATAACAATTCTAAGTAAAATCCATCTTTGCTTCTCTGGCGTTCATTGAAAATTTTTGATTTTGCAATGAACGCCAGAGAAGCAAAGATTGATTTTACTAAGAATTGTTATAGATCGTCGTTTTTAACACTTGATAAAAGCCAAGGGGCCGAAAATTTGTGTATTTGAGTGTTTGTGTTTTTATTTATTAAAGTTGTCATTCGTGCTTCTATGGAGCTACGTCATTATCTCTGTTTGTCCGATTTTTCTTTTCTCGTGAGAATGTTTTGTTTTTGTTTTTTTTTTTTTTTTTCAAAAATTCGTAAGTATAGGATTTTTGGAATCTAATTTCGGCTTTTGTGTTTAGCTTTCACTCACTTATTTGCTGTGGAGTTACTTCAAGACTGAAAGAGTCAATATATCCTATACTGATTGTTGCGTATTCACTTCAAGTCTGACAGAATCCAAATATTATGGATTTACTTCTGCTGCAAATTTATCTGTTCTTAACTTATGCTATGAATTTGAAGACATGTAATATTCAAGTCTGTAACGTCCACAACGTTTTTGTATGTTACATTTAAACTTTCGCTCACCAGAATAATACTCACTCTCTGGATATTCTTTATTTCGGCTTCCAGAATCACTTATCAATCCTTAATTTATTGAAGCACTTTTGAAATTATTACGACTGAACATACATTTGAGTATTGGCAATACATATATTGTACAATTTACTTCATTTTGCACATGATAATATGTTTCAGGACTTTATATATATATGCCCTCTTTTTATATCCATATGTATGTCCATCTGTGTTGCTTGGGTCCCGGCGTTTTGCTTGTCCCTGTGTTTTGCTGTCTTGTTTCTATGGTCAGCTAACAGTGAGGAGTTTATTTTACACTATAATACCTTTTGGTAATCGGAAAATGGGAGGGTTGTGCGCTCGTCATGCGGATAAGCACATCATTTGCTTCTTGTGTAGCAGAGGGCCATCTTGAGTCGGCATCGGTTACCCATTGGTTCGTTCGTTTATGTGTAGTATTTTGTGTTAAATGTTTCTATGTCTTATGTCCCTTTTTCGTCTTTTAGTGTGCTCGTCTTCTCTGTGTTTTCTCATCGGATGTATTGGTGTTCTGCTGATGTTACTGCAACAGGGTCTGGTAGGCGATTCCCTCCCTTCTTTTATATACATAATTAATGGCGATCCGTGACAGCATTGCTTGGACAGTTTAATTTCAAAATTAATTCCGTTATTCTGTGATGCGAAAGCTCTTAGATTTACCTCAAAGAGTAAATTACTACACTGTGTAGATCACGTGACTTAAGTTGGTGAAACCACGAACACAAAATGGAGGCATACCGCTCGTTTGGGGGAAAGAAAACAGGTACTGCAATGATTGTTTCGACTCAATTGTATCTTTTCATTGCCGATGTCCTAGTAAAATATGATATTTTCACGATTCTTTGTTTGTCGATCAATAAATCATTGTAGTTTTTACAAACATTCTGACGAAAGGAATGTCGTGGTCGAAAGATGTTAAACACAATGTTGTGGTGGTTTCCACGCACATATCTACAGCTTTTGTCACGATGTTTGTAAAAAACAACGGCGTTTTATTTTCTAACGAGTCGACAAGGATATAGGCTATGGAAAGATAGAATCTAATCAAAGCAATTATTGCAGTTCCTGTTTTCTTTCCTCTAACTGAGCATTTTATTTATTCGTGGTTTCACCAACTAAAGTCAGGTGATGCTACACGGTGACTAGTACCTGTATATGTTTTGTTGTTGAAGTGCGTCATATTTGTTATATAATCGATTTTTTGTTGTTATAACAGTCCTGTATGTAATTGATGATGTTTTTGTTCTATAAATCAGTTTCATGTCTACATTTATGTATTTGTTTAATTCTATGAAAGAAGAAATACCTTAGTGCACATTTTAACATGCATTGTCTCATCAGTGATATCAGGATGGAAACATAAGAAATGATCATATAACAGTTTAAGACCTTTATTCAAAAATTACCCAAAAAGTACATGTCAGAGAGCCGTTTAGGACAGGTATGCATGAGGGAGGTACTCTTTAGTTTTGTAATAAACAATCATTTTTACACTACTTGTTCTTACTATACAATTTTGGTAATTTGATGAAGTCGATAAGTGGAATAAATGACCTGATGGAAGCATTTTGACCGAGAGCAAAGTCTGAAATTCATTACGATTTTCAGGCCTTTAATTCCAGGTATTGAATTGACGATTGACGATGATTTCAGTATTTTTTTTAAATATCAACACACCAGCCCATTGAACATCAATTATTCTATGTTGTCAACGTTTTAAATGTGGTATGATACAAATATAACGAACTTTTTATCACATCTGGTGCATTCTATTCTCCCCCGAAAAATGTTTTATGAGTTTTAAGATTTGTTTTATTGTATCGATGAGAAATTGTTCACCAAAAGGGGGATGGATGGGGTGCGGTGGTTTCACATAATATTTATGTATTTATAGGCTGTTTATGAGAAATGATATATGTCATCATATATCCCACAATGGATTAATATGATAGCCCTCTCAGGACAAAGAGCATTCGTAAAGGTCTAGGTCATTTTCATTGCTGTATAAAAGTTTTAAAAATACAAAAATCTACTTCAATTGAAAAGGTCTGAAATTTTGTTTATTATAGGGAAAATGCATATTCTTTAATGCATGTTGCAGTTTTTAAGATTTCTTTTTTGTTTTGTATTGATGAGAAATTTTGTACCAAAAATGTGGGGGGGGGGGGGGTGTATTACACATATTAAACTTCTGGAGGATAATTTGTTCAAACTTCACAAACTCTATCGCATGATGCGAGCTTTCAGACAAAGGTTTTCAGGTCATATTCGGGCCAAAGGTCAAGGTCATTCATGATCATTTCTGAAAAGTCAAAAACATTTTTAAAAAAATAACTTTTGGTATCAAATTTATTGAGTTCGGGAAGCATCGATCAGTTTTTCTGATTTTGTCATTATTTTTATCAGGTTATGCATTTGAAGCCAAAATAAATTCACAAATTATAATAGAAAATAATAATATAATAACATGTAATAAATGAATATCTTCTTCTTGCATGCTGATGCCAATGCAATGAAGTGATGCTGAAATTGTTATACCCGGTACTTGTAATGCTTACCTTTCGAATCAGCGAATGAAATAAACATTAAAGAAGCACCTATCAGTCATTCAGCCTCAAAGTCGAGAAGGCAGGGCAAAATCATTAGAACTCCCATTGGAACGGTTGCGAATCTCGGAATGAATAATATTCCGAAGTGAGACCAGGTGCCCGGGGAGAGTCATCGTCTCCTGAATGCGTGAGACACCCGTCGCAACAGTTCCATGAAAACTTCTCAAATTCGGTATTCGTCGCGATGTACATATTGATGTACATATCAAGTAAATATTTCTTGTTTGATGATGATGACAGCCATTTAATCGCTACCCAGAATGTCACTGATCACTCTGGAAAGGGGCATCTGATATACTTTTATTATATCCCCGTATTGACCAAAGAGCGTAATTCCTCAAAGATGATTTCAGCCGTTGTGTAATATAACCCTGAACAAGTGGCTTTCTTGCAAGTCGTCTTGCTCTAATGAAGAAATCTTCATATTTGGAACATGTCCTGGCGTACCATATCAGCCGAGAAACAAAAACGCCATAAGCAAGAGAAGACAGAATGTTGCCACTCATGAAAGGGAAGTTACGGTAGTAATCATCACGCTTGTAATTTATAGTGACGAGTTCAAATGGCCTTTTGCGTCGTAAGATAGAAGTATATCCAAGTACAAAGCGCATTTGTCGCTCTCGGTTGTTTCCTTGATATCTAGTTCACGAGGACAGATTTCATGCAGACGATCCATTATGTTCAGATTATCGTGGACAACACGTCATCTATCTATCTGAAGGTAATATTATACTGAGATGCGAGGTGCTTTCGCCCAGACGAGAGCAAGGTCTGGATGAAGTCAGCCTCGTATGAATATAAAAATAAGTTCGCAAGCAGTGGGGCGCAATTGGTACCCATGGGGATGTCAACTATTTGCGGGAATACGATTCCTCCAAACACCTTAAAAATGTTGCCAATCAAAAACTCGAGAATCCGGATGATATCGTCTTTAAATAGTATACATTTTGTTTGAATCAGAGTGGTCCTTCACGAAAGAGGTATTCTCCCGCGCTATGACAATTTATTTGTATCTCCTGTTCCCCTTTTTGGAATGAAAGGTGTTGCGAATAATATTGGCCAGTCTGTTTTTGAGCTTTTGGTGTGGAATGGTAGTGTATAGAGCACGGAAAAGTCGAAAGACTTTAAGCTGGTAATTATAATATGATTGAAATTGGTGGCTTTTAAATTTTCCAAAAGTTCCTTAGAATTCTTTAGTATCCACATCTGATTGATTCCATTTCTGGAATATGCTGTCTCGCAGTATGTTTGAAGACCTTGCTTAATGCGAGTTAATATCAGATTCTTCTTAAGCAAAATGGATAGAAGTTTTGTGGTGCACCTGGACGAACTAACAATGAGCCGGTTATAGTAATGATTTTTGTGCATTTTGAGAATCCGAAGAACTCAAGAACAGATTTGTGGTTGTCAAGTATTTCAAATACAGATAAATTTGTAAGTGTATATGTTGGATTTTCAGGTGCTGCTTGTTCCCCTCTAAGGCAATCGAAATAGTATGATTTGCAAATGAGAGTAAAATTGTTTGCCGCTTTGTCAGCAGGAACAATGATATATTTATCAATGAGGTCAGAAAGTTCTTTGGCAAGGACATTGTCATGATAAAATTGACTCGTGTCTGTTGTTAACTGAGTGCCGTGAAAGTCAAACACAATCAGATTCCTAAAGTCACAATATAAAGGCTTACACATTCTTGAAAAAAATATGAAACAGAAGTTTCTCACGAGAAAAGAAAAACCGACAAACAGACGGAGACAATAACACAGCTCAATAGAAACACGAAGGACAACTTTATCTTATGAACAATCTGCGGAGTTCAGTGCAAACTTGTATGGAAAAGTACGGAAGGTATTGTAGGTAGCGCTGTTAAATAATATCACATGAATCATAATGGGACCAAAAAGGGAGCTGAAAGTCTATTTAATTACTCTCGCTGTATTATTTTAAAATCGGGGGATGTGAGTTTCGCTCATTTCAAAGCCTGCCAAACATAATAAATTACTTGTGGAATCTGATATTACAAAATAGAGACGCAAATAGCACTGAAGACCACCACTGCACCGACAAAGTGTTAGAAACAGAGAAAATATATGTCCACAACAAATAATACTATCAATTCAAAGAGTGAATCCGGGAAGAAGTTGAGACCAGTAAGTCCTATACACATATTAAGATAGACCATTCAAATCTTGATCTACAATAACCGTCTCTTAGGTCTCTCGACAACATGATTTACCGTAGAGGATAAGTATATTATTCTCTTTTTTCAGGAGGAAGTTTTGAAACTTTATCTTATAATTAGATCAAAAAGGATCTATGGTTATATGCCTCTGAAACCTTCTTTAACTCCTTTATATATACGCCCAATGAAGGTTTTACATCTCCCTTTATCTTAAACAACTTTTCCTTTACTTAACATTTCTGGTATTTTTAAGTCAGTAACGATGGGGATTACGTAAGATGTCTTTTCAGTCCAATTTGATGTATGTATGACGTTGTACATAAGCCTTGGCAAACCATTCATTGCAAACCATTGATTACGCTATCTATTAATTTATATAGGATCTCGAATGAATTTTCATTTCATACGATTTATTATGAAACGAGTTGTGGGTTTTATATCCCCGAGCCTCGCCACGAGTTTCATAATACATCGTATGAAATGAAAATTCATTCGAGATTCTTTTTATCACATGATATTGCTTAAATATGTGTATTTCTAACGTGAAATCAACGTTTCTGAGAATAAGAGGCGAACCACGCTGTGACCTTCAGGTCGTCTGCTACGCCTTGAGAAGTAGTACCCCGTCGTATAGATATATTGTTAGAGAGAAGATATTTCAAATTTGTTTAGTATTTTAATGTAGTAATTAATACTACAACAAATTCAATCATTGAAATCGAATCCACGTCTGAATTTAACAATCGACAGATATTTGAAAGGTCACACTTGTCAAAGTTTATGTGATTAGGTTCCAAACTTGACCACACGCATTCAAGCAGAGCGATATGTAACGTGTTATCATATCATATATTTTTGAAATGGCTTTATGAAACTGCATAACGGGTGTATCATGTGATAAAAGAGAATATGTACCATGTCCTAGAGTCATATCGACGAGGACATTTTGGGAATGTTGTACGCACAAATACAGGTGCGCGTTACTAGAACATCGCAATTTGCCATGGATAATATGTCATGGACAGATAATATACCATTGACAGACAATATGCCATGGACAAACAATACGCCATGGACAGACAATATGCCATGGACAGACAATATGCCATGGACAGGCAATATATCATGGACAGACAATATATCATGGACAGACAATATATCATGGACAGACAATATGTCATGGACAGACAATATGCCATGGACAGACGATATGCCATGGACAGACAATATATCATGGACAGACAATATGTCATGGACAGACAATACGCCATGGACAGACAATACGCCATGGACAGACAATATATCATGGACAGGCAATATATCATGGACAGACAATATATCATGGACAGACAATATGCCATGGACAGACAATATATCATGGACAGACAATATGTCATGGACAGACAATATATCATGGACAGACAATATGTCATGGACAGACAATATGTCATGGACAGACAATATGCCATGGACAGACAATACGCCATGGACAGACAATATATCATGGACAGGCAATATATCATGGACAGACAATATATCATGGACAGACAATATGCCATGGACAGACAATATGCAATGGACAGACAATATGTCATGGACAGACAATATGCCATGGACAGACAATACGCCATTGACAGACAATGTGCCATGGAGAGACAATACGCCATGGACAGACAATATATCATGAACAGACAATATGTCACGGAGAGACAATATGACATGGACAGACAATATGACATGGACAGACAATATGTCATGGACAGACAATATGTCATGGACAGACAATGTATCATTGACAGACAATATATCATGGACAGAAAATATGTAATGGACAGACAATATGTCATGGACAGACAATATATCATTGACAGACAATATATCATGGACAGAAAATATGTCATGGACAGAAAATATGTCATGGACAGACAATATGACATGGACAGACAATATGTAATGGACAGACAATATGTCATGGACAGACAATATTTCATTGACAGACAATAAATCATGGACAGAAAATATGTCATGGACAAACAATATGTCATGGACAGACAATATGCCATTGACAGACAATACGCCATGGACAGACAATATGCCATGGACAGACAATATATCATGGACAGACGATATGTCATGGACAGACAATATATCATGGACAGACAATATGTCATTGACAGACAATATATCATGGTCAGACAATATGCCATTGACAGATTATATGTCATGGACATGCTATGGGCAGACAATATATCATGGACAGACAATATGTCATGGAGAGACAATATGACATGGACAGACAATATGTCATGGACATACAATATGTCATGGACAGACAATATATCATGGACAGACAATATATCATGGACAGATAATATGTCATGGACAAACAATATGTCATGGACAGACAATATGCCATGGACAGACAATACGCCATGGACAGACAATATGTCATGGACCGACAATATGTCATGAACAGACAATATATCATGGACAGACAATATGCTATTGGCAGACAATATGTCATGGGCCGACAATATGTCATGGACAGACAATATGCCATGGACAGACACTTTTTTGGTGCAAAATGAAAAGAATCATATAAAAAAATGTATAAAGTATTTCATTGTGATAGATGACATTTAGAGGAATACAAATTAGTTTCTGTTCAGTATAAGATCAAAGACTTACAATACTAAATTTTCTCTTATTTCGTGATTCTTGGCGAGACCTGAGTCACGTTTGTAAAATTGTCAAAATAAAACTATATAAATTGTCTCACACAATCGGATACAGGGTAAGTCATGTTATGAAGTAAGCTATCTATTATTATGAAAGTTTTGATTTTGGACACTGACAATAGTCAGGTAAATGTTCTCTTCTATAAATGTCAATAGCACCACAAAGAGTTTCATAAGACTTCCATTCTGGGCAAGTGATAAAGCCACTTTCGTAATTTCTAGGAAGTTTAAGTTTTAAGATCAAGTTGTCGTTGAAGGCCGGTGTGGCCCTTTTCAGACTCTCTTTGTTCCCTTTCTCTGTCGTCTGATGCACGGCTGTCAGAGTGTCTGTCGTGTCAATAACTGTGGCATTAATGCACCGCGCATGCGCAACTATCCAGTTGTCGTAAGCAGGACGACCGACAACTAGATCCGGTACAGTGTCCCATGGGAAAGATTTTGAGGCGATAAAGTAGTCCTCGGAGTGAATTTCAAATAGAGCCCCTCTTGTTTTGGCCACAGTGTGAACGTTAGGCAAAGATGCGGCCTCTTTGGGTGACACGTGGTCCACATTATATCTTCGCCCCGTAATGAAGATGTCCTTCTTCGCGCTAAATTTAGTGTAAATGCTACTTAATGTGTCAATCATGTTATCTGCAAACAGGATGTCACCATTGGCATAACCATAAAAGGTAGAATTAAAATTCTTCATCACAGTTTCGAACATCGTGCGCAAAACAGGTGCGCCGCCAGCGAAATGGTGAACGATCGTGTATACCGTCCATCCTCGCTCCTTGGCGAATTGCTCGTCCCTCGAATCGTTCGTGAACAGAACTAGATTTATACGAGGTTGAAACGCGCTCCAATTTATAATGGTATTTTGATGGAGTCCTTCTTTATCCCGTTCGCCGGATGGCCAGGATGTAAACAATGTTAGAATAGTCTCATCGAGATGTCTCGGAAAGTAATTCAAAGGTTTTGCGTTACATTCGTAGATGCTGTTCTCCAATACATATTTCAGGTCGCGTATTTTATTCGTATCTAAACTTGAAACGGTACATGCTTCCTTGATTATATTTTCCAATGAAATTTCTCCGTTTTCTTGTAGATATTTTGTGGCAGCAACCAGCACATCGTTCATTGAGCAAGTCTGATCTTTGTTTCTCATTGGGCGCCAATAAATGCCATAAAATATTACGTTTAATATCACAAGAGTGAATATTCCACAGGTAACCTGGGACACCAGGCTACCACAAAGGTCCGTCATTCCCTTTTTCACAGAAACCTTGTCATATGACTGATGATCTCTAACCATTGTACTTTGAACGTATGTTGTAAGCAGCATCCTCCCTGTGAATGAAAAGACACAAGTTATGATATATTGGGAGTACTATAAATGTGAAATTCCTATTTCAGAGTTCATCTATGGAATTCGCTCCTGCCAGCAGAGTTTGGTATGACATACATACCTGATATCAGAACAAGTTTTTGATCCTGATCACTTCATTCATCCTATCCATCAAGAAAAAAAGATCTCATGTATATATTCAGTCGGTTCATGAAAAAGTATCCGTGACTTTAGCTACATCGAATGGCATGAAGCTCGGAGGAGTAATGCAAGCCCGCTTGGGCCTCTTGAATAAGAAACAGCAATTAGCGAATATGTAAAGGATTCGTAAATAATTGCATATGAAACTGTTTTTTTTTCACATTTTAAAAGACAGACCTAGGCAACACTTTTCCTTTGCATTCCATAAAAGCTTACTCCATAAAGAGTAAAGATATTGAAGGACCAGGAACCCAGAACGTCAATGTCCACTCCTTTTGTACTAATATCCTGGTATTGATAAGTACATATAAGGTGTCGATTCTAAACTTGTTGACATGAAATGCTGATATGTCGGTAAATAGTAATATATATGTGGTTTTACGATATGAACGACTATGAATTGAGCAATCGAATTTTCTTATCACTTATTAGTTTCTATTACATACCTTATTGTGTAGTCCACCATTTTCAAACAGCGACCTTTACGGTCAAAGTGTCGGTTCTATACGTAATCATAACGTTTAAATCCCGCTACGCTCGGGGCTATTTACGCGTACACAGGTATTAACATACGCCAGCTATAGCGTCAACGTGAAAACCAATAACGCCGAAATCCTGCACTCCTGTGTGCTGTATGACGATTGATACACAGCGATCGATGAAGGACCAGTGGAGAAAGGTTTACCAGATTTAAGAATTCTACATTTCCCTATTTTGTATAACCAGTGAGAGGAGTATAACATCTGTTCACGGATTCTTTGTTGTGATGGTCGTGCCTATCATGGTCAATCAATCAAGATCTACGCCATACAAACTGGTATACGTGATGCGACCGACACCATTCACATGGCTGTGAGGAAAGGTAAGCTCATTCGTTTACCGTGCTTTTTTCTATAAGTTTCCATAGCAACGATAATATAATTTAAAGATTCAGATTATTGACGTTTGAATGAATTCTTATTAAGAATGAGTTTTGTGAATAAAGAACCAAACAAATGAAGCTTGTATGGGGGATGATAGAAGGAAACGCGCCGGGCTAACACTACATCTCCCCATAATGTAAGTATTCCTACCAGCCATTGTGGTGTTAGAAATAGATAGATCTGTTAGATATATACAAATACTAGGTAATTATTTCCCAGTCTGAATCCCAGCTATAGTTATACATCACATTTAACGTTTTTTTCCATATAATTATGCGCCGACACGATCTTTGAAATAGTGAATGGGAATGATTATTGTGTCAAGAGTTGAATGTTTTCAAATGTCGAGGACCTCCATACCCCCACCATCACCCCCCCCCTCCCCCTCCCGCCATATTACTCTTGATGAATTAAAACAAATTAGTAGTGCCCTTGGGAAAAGTGTCATCCATTTTTCAACTATAAGTCAATCGAAATAGTGTATGGATAATTACGTAGCTACAGGCACGGTCGTGTACTACTTTAAACGGACATGTCATACATGTACCTATAGTATTTTGATTTATAATTTATTATGATAGTTAGTCCATTATGTCTGTTTTTCTTTACTCATATTTACCTTTTTATTAAATTAACATAAAAGTTGCACAGACTGGGTAGTTCTTTATTTATACTGCTTGTAGCTAAAACCTTGAACCATCAATACTATTACTACAATGAAAACTAAAATCCTTAAAGACAAAGGCATTGATGGATTTAGAGGGGTGCAATCCCTTCCCTATCTGATTGGATTAATTACAAATAAATATTGTCCTGACTTAAGAACACTGTCGTGTCGCAAAATGTTCCCACCTCCTTGTATTAGAGATTTCTAATCACATGGTAACACTTCAGTATATCAAGAGAGATAACTCTCAAATCAAATCAGAAAATTTATAAAATTAGACAAACAGGGCGTGTAGGTGATATCATAAGTTGACTATCGCTGCTCCTGGTTCTCTGGAAACCCCTTAAAACCTCTATCAGTGATGTGCCCTGGACCCGGCGGGGTCCCCCTTTCCATCGCCCTTTGGATAATCAGCACGCTTCCTTTCCATAACTGAATTTTCTATATTCGCCCTTGTTATTTATCATAACACAACTTCACAAAGATGAATTTCTTTGACTCAAAGGTTTCCAAGTACGTACATATTTACAAATAAGGGGATATGGACTTTTTATACACTACAATTATTTTCTTCTTTTTTTTTTTCTTGCATAACTTACATGCATGTATCTTTAGGAGAAATGGGGATCCCTTCCTCGGAATTTTCCAAGCGTGTTTTTTTTTTTAAGTTTTGGTGTATAACTTTTACTATGCATGTTGTATATAACGTATCCCCATGAAGTCTTAAACTTGAACACCATCCCCTCCCTAATCGAATTGTTAGTGTCAGGCTGAACCCCAACGCACATCCAACGAAGCATTTTGTAGTTTTTGATAATTGATTTAGCTTATGGCGGTATTGACGTTTTGACCTCTTTATGTTTAAATAATTAAAACAATCTTATTTATTATACAACTTACAGGAACAACGACGTTTAATCATATTTAGCTGACATCAGAAGATCAAGGAGACCTTTGCTGTGACATGTCACTGAAGAGCATTGCTGTATTTGCCTTTATAACAGTATGCAATTTATTACTGTTCACTTACAACATTCCGGATCAGAAAGAAAAGTACGCCTTTGCCTGTTCCGTGTACCATAATATAGAGTCCTTGTCTCGCTTTGTATCATTTAATGGTGTCAAATCATTGTTGAGTCTGCTTCCTGAAATCTGTAATTCTACGCCAACATCTGATCAAAATTTAGACGTGTTCAGACAGGCATTCAAAGACGTAACGTACAGATGTTCACAACAACGACCCATGTCATTAGATATGGAAATAAGGAAACCAATCTTAACCTTGTTCACATCGTTCAACCCATCGAAGGAAAAAAAGTTAGTGTATGATACGACAATTCAAAATTGGAGTACTTTTTTACCTAAGATAAATTTGATAGTATATACGAACGATACAAATGTGAAGGCTTTTTGTGAGTCACGTGGGTGGACAGTGTTTCCGGTTACCCATCATGCAGCAGGAGGAGTCCCGGTACTGAAGACAATGTTTGAAACAGCAATGAAAACTTTTGATACACAATTTTATGGCTTTAGTAATGCTGACATTCTGTTTACTGATAAACTTTTAGAAACCCTGGTAGTCACTTTAAAAGATTACGGAAATAATGATAAAATGTTATTAACCGGAAGAAGATATAACATTCCAATGCTTACGCCAAAAGAGGCAGCTTCTTACGATAACATTCGGACTGCGGTCAGAACTAGAGGTGAATTATTTATAGAAGCATCCGAAGATTTCTTTATTACATCAAAAACTTTTGATTGGAGCAAAGTTCCAGATCTCGTGATTGGTAGACCTGCCTATGACAATTGGTTAGTTGCGCATGCTCGATGTACAGGAAACACAGTTATTGATGCCACAGACACAATAATGTGTGCCCATCAGACCACGAATTCTGGGAATATGGAAGGGTGGGGAAACAAATTTACTGAATATAATGGTCAACTTTTACAAAGACTCAACATGAAGAGAGATTATAATAAAGGATATATTACATGTCCGGAAATAAAAAGCTTTTTCAACCTCTGTGGAAATATACAGACAACGAAGAGACATATACCTGATTTTTGTAAATGCTAACTGAAATATAAAATTAAGATTTAAAAAACGCTGTTTTTCTATATGATCTCATGCAGAATAAAAAGATGAAAACTTTGTTATTAAATGTTTTCCTGTATGCAGGTGTACCTTTGGCTTTGTGCAAGTCCGAATGATCAAACCAAATAAATTCCGATTTAAAAGTAAAGAAAGAAAAAAAGAAAATCTTCAATAACGGTATTTTCATTGGTATCTTCAATAAAAGATATACATGTACCTTGTAGAAGCAGTGATATTAATTTCAATTGACTCTCTATTAAACTGTATATGAACCCTCCTCAGCGTTTTGGATTTGTCCCCGTGATAATGCTATCCAAATTTTAAGATTATAATGCCAGAATACTTATAAGATGATCATAGTCTTCTTTTTATGCCCCCGGAATCAAAGATTCGGGGGCATATAGTTTTTGGTCTGTCCGTCTGTTTTTCTGTCTGTCTGTTTGTCCGAAAAACTTCAACATTGGACATAACTTTTGAATGGGAAGTGATAGGGCTTTCATATTTCACATGTGTATTCCTAGTGACAAGACCTTTCCATTGATACCAAAAGTTTTGACCTTGTGACCTTGACCTTTGACCTACTTTTAAAAAACTTTTACATTTGGCATAACTTTTGAATTGGGAGTGATAGGGCTTTCATATTTCACATGTGTATTCCTTGTGACAAGACCTTTCCATTGATACCAAAAGTTTTGACCTTGTTACCTTGACCTTGACCTTTGACCTACTTTTCAAAAAACTTTAACATTGGGCATAACTTTTTAATGGTAAGTGATAGGGCTTTCATATTTCACATGTGTATTCATTGTGACAAGACCTTTCCATTGATACCAATTTTTATGCCCCCGGAATCACAGATTCGGGGGTATATAGTTTTTGGCCTGTCCGTCTGTTTGTCTGTCTGTCTGTCTGTTTGTCTGTTTGTCCGAACTAAAAACTTTAACATTGGGCATAACTTTTGAATGGTAAGTGATAGGGCTTTCATATTTCACATGTGTATTCCTTGTGACAAGACCTTTCCATTGATACCAACATTTTTGACCTCGTGACCTTGACCTTGACCTTTGACCTACTTTTCAAAAACTTTAACATTGGTCATAACTTTTGAATGGTAAGTGATAGGGCTTTCATATTTCACATGTGTATTCCTTGTGACAAGACCTTTCCATTGATACCAACATTTTTGACCTCGTGACCTTGACCTTGACCTTTGACCTACTTTTCAAAAACTTTAACATTGGGCATAACTTTTGAATAGTAAGTGATAGGGCTTTCATATTTCACATGTGTATTCCTTGTGAGAAGACCATTTCATTGATAGCAAAAAGCTTTTGACTTCGTCACCTTGACTTTGACCTTTCACGTACTCAACAGAAAATGGCGTTTATACGAACAAAGATGCCACCGGGGGCATTCGTGTTTCACAAACACAGGCTTTATTTTACCTCTTGACCTTTGACTTTTAACCCTGTGACCCTGACCTTGACCTTTCACATACATGTACTTAACAGAAAATAGTGTTTATACTAACAAAGATGCCACCGGGGGCATTCGTGTTTAACAAACACAGGCTTTATTTTATTCTTCTTCTTCTTCTCATCACAATGTGCAGTCTGTTGCAGTTACATTTATATCTGGCCATATATGTCATTACGAACAATTCACTAGAAAGTATTTTCAACAAGTCTTGTATATGATTGACATGTCATATTTT
Source organism: Pinctada fucata (assembly GCA_028142955.1). Lineage (NCBI taxonomy): Eukaryota > Metazoa > Mollusca > Bivalvia > Pterioida > Pteriidae > Pinctada > Pinctada fucata. The sequence continues at coordinate 61,427,457 of AP027107.1, read as the reverse complement.
AAAACTTTTTAAAATTAGTAAAGCAAGTAATATTGTTTACGTCCAGAACTTATGCATACTTAAAGCTTGTGCATAATTTCTCAAATATGCGAAAAAAAGATATAATGATAATTTCTCATTAAAAATCTATTTTTAGTCCCTCGACCTTTTACCCCTGACCTTGAAAATCAATCGTGAAGGTCCATGTACATTGCAAACGCTTCATTCTACATCTTACAGCATTAACAGATGTGGGTATGACCCCCCCCCCCCCCCCTTACATATGTGAAAGATCATGCCTTCTCCTATAGATACAAAAACATTTTGACAGAAAAGGAATTTTTGATTCATTTTTAAAGTATTTTTACCAAAAAATCTATTTCTAGCCCAAAACTTACGTTGACCTTTGATCCCTGACCTTAAAAATCAATAGAATATTTTGTTTGCTTAACACAATCTAGATGGCAATAAAAGCTCCTAGCTCAAACAGTTTTCATATATCTTGCTTACATATACAAGGGAAGAGACAAACAAAAACGACAATTTCGAGGCTTTTGCAAGAAAATAACCAAAAAAAAAAATATATCCCATTTTAAAGAGACTTTAAAATTATTTTCTACACTAACAATGAATGATCATATGCAATATTGTAGAATTGAAAAGCTGAAAAAAAAGTCAAAATTACCTAAAATTTCTGTGAAATTTTCCAAATTTCGACTCTAAAAACACATGAAAAGTAGAAATATTAACTTAAAATTTATTTTATCTGAATGAAGATCAAAACAAGTATACATTCACATGGTTTAATTTGTCAAATATCTATTCGTATAAAATTTATATAAAAAATCCATTTGTCAGTGATTTTTTATTAAAAATACATGTTTTTCACCCAAAACTAGTAAAAGCCCCCTAGATTAAGTGGGGCATGGCCCATTTCATATTCAGGGGATAACCCTTTAACGAAAAATCAGGGTCCCATAAATCCCCCCCGGGGGTGGGGGTGCAGGTATTCGGTAAGTAATTCATGGTTTAATAGCATCGAAACTTGATAAGGAAACTGCCACAATATAATCTTACAGTACGGAATACACCAAAAGTGCATCTCATTGACATGAAATAATAAAATAAAGAAAAAAAATCAGTAGAATATTAGAAAAAAAGCGGACAAAAGACAGAGACAATGGCATAGCACTATAGACACACGAAGGACTACACTATAAGAAGTTAGAACGTGATACTGATTATGGTTGATGCCACTCAATGCACGTTCTGTAATAATTGTAGCGTTTTTGGCCTTTCGGGCGTTTTCTCTTGTGTGTATTGTACCCTGCGACTAACTTGTCGCGTAGTTTGTTTGGTACCCTTGCATATTGTAAATGTTGTATAAAAATCAAATTCAAGGAATTGTGGTCCCCCGCTTTTGGTGTTTGTCTTTAAAGAATGTTTACAGACCCCCCCCCCCCCCCCTTCTTAAGTTTTCATAATATATTTCATATATTATCAACATTCTAAATATGAAAGATTAAACTCCAAGTAAAGGTCAAAGGGTCCAAACTTTTGTTTTGTTACCAAGGGACAAGGCTTATGAAAAGTAGTACGTATGCACATGTGAAATATTAGTCCTATCATTTAAAGTACCATCCAAAACTTATGGTCGAGGTTGAAGTTTTTAAATGTGGGTCAACATCCAAGCACGAGGACACAAGGTCAGAATGTTGTTACCAACAGAAAGGTCTTGTCACAAGGAATACATATGTGAAATGTGAAAGCCCCATCACTTTCCGTTCAAAAGTAATGGTCAAGGTTAAAGTTTTTGAAAAGTATGTCAAACTTCAATGTCAAGGTGAAAAATTTTGGTCTCCATGGAAAGATCTTTTCACAAGGAATACGAATGTGAAATATCAAAGCCCTATCACTTTCCATTAAAAAGTTATGGACGAGGTTATAATTTTTTGAAAAGTAGGTCAAAGTTCAAGGTCAAGGTCACAAGGTAAAAAATTTTGGTATCCATGAAAAGGTCTTGTCACAAGGAATACACATGTGTAATATGAAAGCCCTATCACTTTCCATTCAAAAGTTATGGTCAAGGTTAAAGTTTTTGAATAGTAGGTCAGAGTCGAAGGTTAAGGTCACAAGGTCAAAAATTTTGGTATCCATGGAAAGGTCTTGTCACAAGGAATACACATGTGTAATATGAAGCCCTATCACTTTCCATTCAAAAGTTACGGTCAAGGTTATAGTTTTTAATAAGTAGGTCAAAGTCCAAGGTCAAGATCACAAAAGTAGGTCCAAGGTCAAGGTCACAAGGTCAAAAATTTTGGTATCCATGGAAAGGTCTTGTCAAAAGGAATACACATGTGTAATATGAAAGCCCTATCACTTTCCATTCAAAAGTTATGGTCAAGTGTAAGGTTTTTGATAAGTAGGTCAAACTCCAAGGTCAAGGTCAAAAGGTCAAAAATTTTGGTATCCATGGAAAGGTCTTATCACAAGGAACACACATGTGTAATATGAAAGCCCTATCACTTTCCATTCAAAAGTAATGGACAAGGTTAATTTTTTAATAAGTAGGTCGAATTTCCAAGGTCAAGGTCACAAGGTCAAAAATTTTGGTACCCATGGAAAGGTCTTGTCACAAGGAATACACATGTGAAATATCAAAGCCCTATCACTTACCATTCAAAAGTTATACACAAGGTTAAAGTTTTTGTGACTGACGGACAGACGGGCGGACGAACCGGTTTTAATGTCCCCTCGCTTTCGCGAAAGCGGGGGACAACAATCTACTCCTACCATTAGAAGTATACCGAGCGGTCATTTCTTTAGTAGAGCAGGTCGTCTGCTCATTCTCCGTCACAACACCCAATGCTGTGAGAATCACAGTAACGTAAATCACTAAACTAAGTAAATCCAAATAATCCATATTGAAATAAGAGTCGCAATAAAAGTTCACTAATTTATTAAGTAAAAGTCCAATAATAATCCATATCTACACACTACGTATTATAATATATACAATCTACAAAATGCGACTACATACTGTAACTGACTGCTACCGACTGCGACTAATGTGATAATGCGACACACTGGCCAGGTGCACGCTCGTTATATACTCTAGTGGGGCAGCTCGAAGTGAGCTGCCCCTACAACATGTTAAATGGGCAGCTCCAAATGAGCTGCCCCTCCAACCTTACATAACTAAGCGTTGTTTAATCAATTAAAATAGCATTACAAGATAAATATATACATATTTAAAACAAGACATAATAATTATTTCGTTACATAATAATAACTGACAAAAAGAAAAGGATGGAGAAAAGTGCCAAAATATATTTCAACTGTATTTTATCGAAAGAATGTACTCCATTAGAAATAAAATTGTATATGTACAAAATAATCAATAATCTCTTTTGTAAAAACCAAGTTCGTAGTACCTGGCGCTACTTTCCTAAAATATAACTCGTATGCAATTCCAGGAATTTCAAAGCCTGCCAAACACAATAACTTCGTGTGGAACCTGTGTTTCAAAGATGGACTTTCTGACCGATAACATATTTGTGATTTGGTGAAATGACCTTTAAGGAAATTGTAGGAATTCCTTTGGGAACCAACTGTGCTCCACTTCTTGCATATATTTTTTATACTAATATGTAGCCGCTATTGTTCGGTCTCTGTGCTCTCGTAGAGAGAAGAACCCATATCTTCAATTCAATTTTGCATACAGATGCTCTCAACTAATTATCCAAATTTTGCTGATTACCTTACTTGCGCTGAATTGTTGAAATGTTCTTATTCTACATTCTGATACCGGAGCTAATGTTGGACCCCTTGTTTTTAAACAATACAACGAGAGAAATTCAAATAAGCTGAAAACTTTTCAATCCTACTTAATTAGATACTATTACTTGCTGACATGGTGTTTGTAAAGTGTATTAATTACAACCTTTAAGCTCTGTCGCTTGAAAGAAGCTTTGTTTTGGCCCTTTATCAATTTGACATCATATATATTTTTGCTATTTCGGAAACTTGCCATTTCATCGAAAAATATCGAAATTAAAGAAGGTTGGCACCTTCGCATCATCCCTCCAACGCTATTTTGAACATATATTTTATTTGGATATGCTGCTGAATCGACCCTACAGGAAATTTAAAGCTGCGCACTCTCTATAAAGTAAGACACACATTTAAATTCTAAAAAGAAAAGCAGAGGGCGCTAGTGAAATGAATTCGGGTGGCTTATGAAAAGCACTTTGGCTGGAATCATCACTGATGAGAATTAAATATTCGGAACGCGTGTCTGGTGCATGAAAATTGTTTGAAATTTTCTTCAAGAAGGTATACAGTTGGAACACTTCCGTATTATTAAAATAAATAAATAAAATAAAAGAAGATCCTGACGATAATCTCAACAGTACTTACGATAGAGCACCGTTCTGAGGCAACGACGGACCCCAAACACAAGCTAGAGGTAAGACCAGGTACCCGGGAGGAGTAAGCATCCCCTGTTGGCTAGCCGCACCCGCCGTCGATGTTCACGCACGAAAATGAAAATATATTAAATACATGCGTTTTGAGGCAACGACGGACCCCTAACACAAGCTAGAGGTGGGACCAGGTGCCCGGGAGGAGTAAGCATCCCCTGTTGGCTAGCCGCACCCGCCGTCGATGTTCACGCACGAAAATGAAAATATATGAAATACATGCACTATCTGTGGTCCTGTCTATATAGAAAGTGCTATGGCAACAATGTTGGGGGAAAATATTCAAAACACTTACTGTCAAACCCTTCGCGGGGATTTTTTTTTTTACGAGCTCCACACGGCAAAGGGCATAAGTGTGACACAAATGAGTTAAAGAAGATCCTGACGAAAATCTGAACAGCACTCACAATAGAGCACCAAACACATACTTCTTGTTGCAGTGTGGAGCAGTTAATATCGTTCCCTGTGATTTGATGTTTGTAAAGAGTATTAATTACTTCTTTCCAGCTCTGTCGCCTGAAAGAAGCTTTGTTTTGGCTCTTCATCAATTTAACATCATAGAAATTTTTGCTATTTCGGAAACTTGCCATTTCATCGAAAAATATCATTGAAATTAAAGAAGGTTTACACATTCGCACCATCCCTCCAATGCTATTTTGAACATAGATTTTATTTGGATATTTTACTCATTTTAGTAGAGTCCATTCGATCAAAGCCTTTGATTTTTCGACACTTTACACTACAATTCCACATTCTAAATTGAAAGAAAGACTCGCAAAAATTATAAGTAATGCGTTTACAAGTAAGAACGGTAATCGCAAATACAAATTTATTGTTATTAACTATGACAAAACCTACTTTGTAAAAGAAAAGTCAGATTCTGAAAATAAGTACACTGAAACAGACATTATTCAGATGTTAAACTTTCTGATCGACAACATTTTTGTGGTGTTTGAAGGAAAGGTCTTCCAGCAAATTGTCGGAATTCCAATGGGGACCCATTGTGCCCCACTCCTTGCCGACATTTTCCTTTACTCGTACGAAGCTGAATTCATTCAATCTTTGGTCTCTGAAGGGAAAAGATACTTAGCTTCTGACTTCAACTTCACTTACAGATACATAGACGATGTGTTGTCCATCAATAATCCAAAATTCGCGGATTACCTGAGCAGTATCTATCCTTCGGAGCTTGAAGTCAAAGAAACTACAGAGACAAATAATTCAGCATCCTATTTGGACATAATGTTGTCCTACGACACTGATGGTCACATGAACACCTCACTCTATGACAAACGTGACGACTTCAATTTCAGCATAACGAACTTTCCTTTTCTGAGTAGCAACATCCCTTCATCGCCTGCTTATGGCGTGTTCATATCTCAGTTGATACGCTATGCCAGAGCAAGTACCAAATATACGGATTTTGTTCTGAGAGCTAGGCGTCTTTCAGATAAGCTTCTCAATCAGGGATATGTTTGTGACCGACTAACATCGTCACTGAGGAAGTTCTACGGTCGATATGGGGAACTGGTCATACACTATGATGTCCCACTATCCAGAATGGTGGATGATATTCTGTCATAGACCATTTGAACCATCCAACCAAAGATTGTACTCTATATCTTCCAAAATGGAAGTAACCGGATGTGACAGTTCTACCGAATTGAAGCGACGGGTGTTGCATGCAAGCAGGAGATGCTTACTCTTCCTGGGCACCTGGTCTCACTCTCATATCGGGAGTTCGCTTCTTTTCATATGGTGGAGGTTTTTGTTTTTGTTTGCTTTGGTTCCCGTTTTATCCTGATTTTGTATGCCTTCGGTTTCTGATTTTCTGAATTATCGATTTTGTACTGTAGACAGGGATATGGTCATTATCCATATTTGTCATGCTACTGAATTGACCCCACAGGAAATTTAAAGCCGCGCACTCTCTATAAAATATACAAATTTAAATTCTAAAAAGAAAACCAGAGGGCGCTAGTGAAATGAATTTGGGTGGTTTATGAAAAGCACTTTGGCTGGAAGCATCACTGAGGAGAATAAATATTCGAAACTGGTGCATGAAAATTGGTTTGATTTTTCAAGAAGGTATACAGTTGGAGCACATCCGTATTATTGCAGTGTATATATAACATAATTCAAATGACAAATATGTATAATGACCATATCTCAACACAAAAGTACAAAATCGATAATTCAGAAAATCATAAACCGAAGGCATACAAAGTTAGGATAAAACCTCCACCACACGAACTCCCAATATGTGAGTGAGACCAGGTGCCCAGGAAGAGTCGGCATCTCTTGTTAGCATGCAACACCCGTCACTTCAATTCGGCAGAAATATCACATCCGGTTACTTCCATTTCGGAAGATACAAGTATATTCCGTGGATGGATGGTTAAAATGGTCTTAGGCAGAATATCATCCACCATTCTGGACAATGGGACATCATGTGCATGACGAGTTCCCCGTATCGTCCGTAGAAGTTACTCAGTGACGATGCTAGTCTGTCACAAACAAAGACGCCTGGCTCTCGGAACAAAATCTGATATTTTGTACTTGCTTTGACATAACGTATCAAGTGCGATATGAACACGCCATAAGCAGGCGATGAAGGGATGTTGCTACTCAGAAAAGGAAAGTTTGTAATGCAGAAATTGAAGTTAAACGGTTTGTCATAGAGTAAGGTGTTCATGTGACCATCAGTGTCGTAGGACAACATTATTTCCAAATAGGATGCTAAATTATTTGTCTCTATAGTTTCTTTGACTTCAAGCTCCGAAAATAGATTATGCTAAGGTAATCCGCGAGTTTTGGATTACTGATGGACAGCACATTGTCTATATATATCTGTAAGTGAAGTTAAAGTCCCTTTAGAAATCAAAGATCAGATGAATTCAGCTACGTACGAGTAAAGAAAAATGTCGGAAATGAGTGAAGTTGCAATTGGTTCCCATTGGAATTCTAACAATTTGTTGGAGGACCTTTCCTTAAAGTACCACAAAAATATTGTCGATCAGGAAGTTTAACATCTGAATAATATCTGTTTCAGTGTACTTATCTTTAGAATCGAACTTTTCTTTTACAAAGAAAGTTTTGTCATAGTTAACATCTGCGATTGCCGTTCCTGCTTGTAAACCCACTACTTATCATTTTTGCGAGTCTTTCGTTTAATTTAGAATGTGGAGATGTTGTGTAAGGTGTCGAAAACGAATGAACTCTATTGAAATAAGTGGATTTCAGAAATTCTAAAAGTTCCTTCGAATTCTTTAAAATCCACATCTGATTAATACCGCTTTGAGAATACCGTCGAACAATATTTTTGAAGTCCAGATTTGATTTCAGATTAAACTTTGGTGAGTAAGATCGATACAGATGTGGTTGGACATTTTGAGGAACCAACGATGAAACGTTGTTTGTACGGATTCTATGCATTTTAGGTGTAGATACAATATAAGTATGGTAAATCATAATTGTGTGTGTCAAAGCGTGGAACATGTATAAATGATATTTTAAGAAAAGGAGGGGAATCTGCAACAACGAGGGGAATCTCCAACAACACTCTGTTGCAACACCCGCAGCAAAACACCCCCATGCAATAACACAGAGTATAGACAAGTACAGAAAGAGAAACAAAAGGGACAAGAAATACCAACACATAACATAGAGACATCAAGCAAAAAGACTACACATGAACCAACGAGAACAATTGGCAACCGGTGCCGACTAGACGAACATCTGCTGTGGTGTAAATATCCGGATTACGTGCGCACACCCTCCCACTTTTCCGGTCACCAAGAGGTCTCGAAGAACGCACAATAGTGGTGTAAGATAACCTCTTCATTGTAAGATGACCATACAAACAAGACAGCATAACGCAGGACCAAAGCAACACACAGATGAATATCTTAATGGAAATAAAATAAGATGACGTACGAAATACAGTCTATGCTCTGCCGGCTGTAGCAAGCTCATGCATGTTATCACCCTTACCAACAGTCCGACCGCCACTCAGAGGACAGGTGGTCGAACCCTGTCTTCTCTAACGAGGTTTGGTCATGGCACCTCATTGAGTCCTGTCGTCACATTCAGTTTAGAGTGCAATTCGTAAGAATGCGATGGTACAAGGCTTTGTTAAGTACCAAGATTGGTCAAGTACCGAGCCGCCAAGTGTCCATCTGGTGACAGCAGGATCATATCCCTGGTATAAAAGGCGTTTGATGATTCTGATGCAATTTCGACGGTAACTCTGTCTACCTTTGATTCCTCTTATTTTGTTGATTGAATATGTTTTTGCTGATGCTCTTGGAGAAAGGAAATCAGACTTACACATTCACATGTTTACTGTCTCAAAAAGGAATGAAGCATAGATTCAACACCGGGGAATCAGGAATTTCTATGCTTCCAAATGTGTTTTCAACATTTGAAGTAATTGAAAATCACAAATCATTCATTCTAGTTTTGGCTTATATACACTTATAAAAAGAATTACGTTACTTGTAGTATATTCCAAATATGCGCAAATCCCCAAGCTGGATCGTCGAAATGCTACACTAAATCTGTATCGATCATTTTAAATAGCTAACAATCTTTCAGAAGTCACTACGGTCTTCATAAGTACTGTGCAACAATTACTCTAGAAGCGGTATCAACCAAATGCGATATCTTTTAAAAAACAATCAGGAGAACTTTAAGAAAACGTGCTTTCTGCAAGTTTCAAAAATGCATTTTCAATCATTCGATTTTTGGACTCTTTATACGATTTCATATACTGAACTAGTATTTTCCAAATAATTTAAAATGCATTCACCAGCAAAATGGCAATCGCAAATACAAGCACATTCTTCTAGGTTACAAGGTTACAATAAAACCTATTTTGTGAGGAAAAATTCCGATTGCAGTACTAGTAATAGATACATTGAAGCAATGGTCTTTTGTCAAAGTGTGAGAGTTCCAATGGGAACCAGCTGTGCTCCACTTTTTGCTGATATTTTTTCTATACTCATATGAAGCCTAATTTGTTCAGCCTTTGTTCTCTCGTAGCTATGTTGAAACTTAGCTAATACAACGCGTTATTTAACAGTGCCACCTACAAAACATTCCGTTCTTGTACTGAACACTGGAGATTGTTTAAAAGATAATGTTGCCTTTCTTGTTTCTATGGTGCTGTATTATTGTATCTGTCTGTTCGTCCGCCTTTACTTTTCTGGTTCTGCTGTTTTCACATTTGGGCATACATGAATCATCCTTATCTTATTTTTGTTTCATATATTTTTCAAGATGTATGTCCATTGATTGTGATATTTGAAAATTGGGTTTGACTTTCATCCACTAATCTAATTGTAACTTGGGTCCTTAACAGTTGTGCGTTCACTGAAACCTCTGAGTTACCTGGTATTAGTCGATATTTTGTGCGCACATATTCGTATAATCACACCATTTGTGGATGCTGCAACCGAGTCAGAGATCCCCTCCTTTCCTCTAAAATATCACGTTTGAATTTATTTTCATCGTTTTATTAAATGTTTAAATTATATGTTTGATTAGGTTTGATTCCATAACCCGCCAAAGATTGTCCATGAACATTTAGTGTAAAACCTGCCTAAAAGTAAGTATATCAAAATCAATTAAACGTTTATTTTGTTTCTAATTTGAAATAGCAGGCTGATATGTTTTAGTATTGTTTAATATATCTACTCACAATCTAAAGGTGAATTAGAAAAAAGAAGTGTGGAAGATCACAATGTTTCTATTAGCAATGCACTTTTAGTAATAATGTCAATACTGTGTTCAAAAAAGGAAATATTGTGGTTATGGTTTATAGTCACTTTGCGATTTAAATGTAAGATTTTTTAAGCATTCATCTGTTGATATTTTCAGGTAATTTAGCGTCATGTCTGGTATATAGTCTAAAAATTTTGGAAAAAACTATCTTCATTGCATTTGAAAAGACATTTTTTGTTTTTTTTTAGGAAACTGGTCTCATACCAGTTTGATGTTCATTAAGAGCAAAATTTCAAAACCGACCTGAAATATTGACTAAGGATAGAGCTTGTGAAAGGCCGCCACGGAATTCAAATAAATCTAAACTAAAAAAATTTACCAGAAGATTTCATTTAACAAAATATCGAAATATGACATCCAAATAAATAAAGGCTTTTAAAGTTATTCCTTCAACACGACTTTGACTTGTCAATGTTGAGTATCTTCTGTGTGTCTTTGTTTTAATTTTGGCTTTGTGTTTGATTTTCACTCACTTATCAAAAAATGGACAAAACCTGATGAAAAAACTCTTATAGATATTATACAATTACTTACTTAAATACAATGGTTTAGATTCCCGAGAAGACAATTAAATTCATCAAGCCCGAAGGGCGAGGTGAATATTGTTTTCGAAGAGAGATAAACCATTGTATTTACCGAGGTAAAACTAAAATAATTATTTTATTGCATGAAGTTTCAAAATCATCTTAATGAATCATTCAGTCATTACTTTCAGACTATGAAAAGCCTCTCTGATATATTCTTAACACATGGAGAGCTGTTGGAATTTTAAATCTACCATCCTATTTAGATATAACGTTTGAATATTTCAGCGAGCGGCTGTTTTAGCCAATCAGAAAAATGGAAAATTACCATTCATGTGATAAACATGTGTAGATAAATCAAAAGTATTTTATAAGATAGCATCGAAATGAGAAGCGTTGTTTTACAAAGTAAATTTTATGCTTCTGTTGCAACGCCAATAACAAAACACACCTTCACCGCAAGTACACAAAACACTGACCACAACAAGATACCTGATTATCAAGACAAACTAAAATACCAACAAAACTATACGTTGAAATATAAAACCAATGACCATAAGAAGTCGACTTACGTCCACCGCCAACTTTACAAATAGCAAATGGTGTAGCTTTCCATATTGCATGTATGTGCCTACAAGAAAAGAAGGGATCATTAACAACACTCTGTTGCATTACCAACAGAAATAAACCTACACATTACTATTTGAAAACACAGAGAAGACAGAGGCAACAAAAACACAAAAGGAACATGGATAGTCAAATGTAAAATACGAAATACAAATAAACTACACACGTAGACCAATAGGAAATCGCTGCCGACTTAGGGTGGCCATCTGCCATGTTAGTAAAATGGAATAGTTACTCCCACCTGTCTGGTCATCCAGTGACCTCGAAGAACGCACAATTGTCGTGTATCATAGTCTTAATGTAAGATGATGATACAATTATGTTTTCAAAATGCAAGGCCACAAGAATCACAAAGATGAATATGTAAATGGATATAAGGGCCTACGAAAAACTGTCCGTGTCACTCGAGGAGTCCGACTAACATTCAGAGAGGACATGTGTTTTGGGGCCTGTCTTCTCTAACGAGAACGCAACACTGCCATTCACAGTTACAGAGTTCTCCGTATAACAAACAAAAGAGCACGCCTCGCTATTAGATATAACGCTTATACGGGACTCCTGTCATATCTGCTCCAATTGGACAAGAAATGGAGATCTGTCAATACTTGAGAGGATGGTATTACGAAGCTGAAGAAGAAATGAGATTCCAGGGATTCATCATGTGATGCACTAATATCTCTAAAGTAGCAGCCTGAAAGCTCACCTATTTCTTCGAAATATCACCGATGATGCAACATGTATTTGTGGTGCCCAGGAGACAACCAAACATTTTCTTCTTGACTGTCCACTCTTCGATACGGTCCGTTCTTCGACGATAAATTTACTTCCCGATAAAAGTCTTAATCTACTTCTTTATGGGAATTCTAACATGTCGTACCAGGGTAATTCGCATATTTTCTCACTTGTACAGGCGCTCATATTGAATTCTAAACGATTTTCTGACTGAAAGTACCAATGTTCGATATTATACTCACTGGATGCATACTCATTTCACTCTTTCTTATTCCCTCGTCATACTATCTTTTCTTTACTAACTCACTTGACTTATAACTCTCTTCACGTCACCATGGTCACGCAATTATATTTATACAAGTAATTTATCACCATCATTCATATATGCTGTATGAAATTTTGTGACAAATAAATGTTAGAATATGATATCTCTTCATGCATTGCCCACTTACCCGTAATGACGACAGAACTCCATGATAGGTACAATCCTAATCTTACCATAGATGCTTATATCATCATTTTTCGTCGTATCTGAAAGTTGATCGGGACCGCAAATCATGCGCTCTCATCAGCAAGCAGAGCACGGATAATTTATTTTACGCTCCATGGAGCATACACCTATTCCCTGAGTTTTCAAGTTCCATAAATCCCTGTGTCTTTTTAGTGACGTTATCTAACTGTGGGAAAGCTTCTATCGCAACTGTGCCTCTTGCGAGACCTCTGTGTATTCTGATAAGCGGGAGGGTTGTGCATACGAAATCTTGATAACCACACTATAAGTTATTGATATAGCAGATAACCGCCAATGCCAGGTTTGCAATTTTGTAAAACGTTTAAATGTGTCTGCTTTGTTAATCGGTTGGTTCTTTTAGCGTTAGTTTGTGCGGGGTATTTTTATGCCGCCGGAATCAAAGATTCGGGGGCATATAGTTTTTTGGTCTGTCCGTCTGTCTATTTGTCCGAAAAACTTTAACATTTTACATAACTTTTGAGTGGGAGATGATAGAGCTTTCATATTCCTTGTGACAAGACCTTTCCATCGATACCAAAATGTTTGACCTTGTGACCTTTACCTTGACCTTTGACCTACTTTTTGAAAAACTTTAACATTGGGCATAACCTTTGAATGGAAGGGGATAAAGCTGTCATATTTCACATTTGTATTCCTTGTGACAAGACCGTTCCATCGATACCAAATTTGTTTACCTTGTGACCTTGACCTTTGACCTCCTTTTGAAAAAAAAATTAAATCGGGCATAACTTTTGAATGGAAGGGGATAGAGCTTTCATATTTCACATGCATGTGTATTTCTTCTGATAAGACCTTTCCATCGATGCCAAAATCTTTTACCTTGAGACCTCAACCTTAACCTTAGACCTACGTTTGAAAAACTTTAATTTGGCATAACTTTTGAACGGAAGGGGATAGAGATTTAATATTTCACATTTGTATTCCTTTTGATATGACCTTTCCATTGATACCAACATTTTGTATCTCATGACTTTGACCTTTGACCTACTTTTGAAAAACTTTTAACATTAACCCTTGCCCATCGAGTTTGACCTACTTAACTGAAAATGTTGTTAATGTTGTGTTTCACAAACAAAGGTTTTTTGTTTGTTTGTTTGTGTGTGTGTTTGTTTGTTTTGGTTTTTTTTTCTTTTAGTTGATGCAATCCGAATCGTGTAATGTTTTATCGCAACGATATTTTTTTTCTATTCCGTGGTATTCATAATAAAATTACAAAATTCCATCATGTCACATACATGTATAGGCAGACCTGTGCACATTGTGTCATTCCTTTTTCACCTCCGTTTGAACTATTTAGTCTTTTTACTTGTTTTTACTACTTCCATTTTACCTTGCTTTGTACACTGATATCAGCTATTTCGGTATTGTTTTATCCATGAAAAAATATTCAAGAAGAAAATATCAATACAAAATTGAAGTTCAACTCAAACCTTATCCTTGACCTTATGAAATAAATAGTTGAAAGAAGAATATGATTACCTTTCAAAAAAAAACTACCAATGCAATCTTTCAAGAATAGTACTGCACTAATGATGAGGACATTGGGTATCATCGATCGATGAAATTTCGAAGGGTTTTGGTCACTTACGGACCTTTAAATAACTTTTTTAAAAAAAACCATATACTTATGGTAATTAACCGGTAATTTTCTTTCTTCATGATATTTTGCGATTATTAGATATCAATTCAAAAAAAAAAATAAAGCAGTTCTTTTCATATCTTCATAAGAAGAATGAAGTTTCTTGTTTTTACCACATACGCACGCGAACCAGGCGCTTTTACGGCCTGAGGTTTTTACATTGGATATCGCGCCAGTTCCTGAATGAATTTTGAACGCCAAATGAAAGGCGTGACGTCATAAATGTTAATTTCATAAACTTACTTACTTATGGTTGGATCATGTACATGTAATGCTGTACATAAGCAGTTTTGGTAAGCTATGCTAAACATAATTTAGTTTATGCAAATGCCTAAAGGCAAGTGTTATAAAGATTAATATGAAAGCCATTTTTAAGCCGATTACTAGTACAGAAATGACCTACGCGGCTCATTTCGGAAACTGTGAAAATTTCATTTCTATATGTTCAATTATAATGAGATACTAGCAGATAAACGAAAGGAAAAATAATCGAAAAAAAATAAATCCATTGTAGATGGCGCCACTGAAACGAATCAATAGAATTTTTCGTTTCAGTGGCGCCATTTATAATAAAATATGTTGGTACAAAACAGTAGAATGGCCAATGTTCCTTCTTCTTCTTCTTCTTCTTCTTCTTCTTCTTCTTCTAATAGAAGTCCAGGGCCTATGTAGGCATTGTCGCGCTGTGTGTTATTTACAAGGTACTGTGGTCTGCGAACAGGGTGCTAGTTAAAACAACTAAATCATTTTTTCTTTTCTTATTGCAGGATCCCGGAATAGGAAGCATATTCATGAGACATTTTTAAAAAGGTTGTCAAGCACACTCATAATTGGTGAATAGTGCTGCTTTATCAATTACATTGGTTCCCAAAGTGAGTTCTTTACAATCAAGCAACCTACCATTGTACAAGAAGTAGGGTACATGCTTCACAATGGTCCAATTAATCATTTGAAAACTGTCCTTTATTTCAAGGAAGTGCGTGAAAACCAAAATCAATTCCGTTCATTCTGTTCTGTCGACGGTGCCATCTACAATACATTCCGTTTTCAGCCCTCACAGTGTGTAGTCTTTGGTCTCCTTCCTATTTATGTTTCAAAGATTTGAACCAAAGGGGTTACAACCTACAAGTAAATCTTGCCACCCCAAACACACCACTGATATTACGTAGGTCTATCATACAAGACTTCGGCCATAAATTGTTATTTTGAGAGGGTCATATGATTGCCATAGGGTCATATATTATAGGACTACTTTTTATAAATTACCTTGACAACATGAATCGCTATATTCCTTACCCCCCCCCCCCCCTTCCTGTGAATATACCCGAATATTTCTTTACGAAAGAGAGGGAAGACGATGTGTGAACGAATCTATATATATTATGCTGTATAATATTTTCCTATTTATTTATGAGTGACCAATTTGGAAGAGGGATTTTAGTAACAAAAAATAGGAGTATGTACGGAAAAATCTAAACTTATATGTCTGAAAATTTAATGTCTTGTTGGTTTTTAGTAAGGGGTTTTATTAAACTACCCCTCTCCTCTCGGATCACCCAAAGTTATCTGCGTCTTACACAAACTACGTAAGAAATGATGCATCAAGCTCACGTCAAATGTACAGAATTTCGAAACTGGTTTAGTCATTGTCACACTACTCAGAGGCGTGGCTCCACATATTTTTATGAATAGACACGATTCTCTTTATTGAGCGGATTCTAAAAATAAACCGTCTACGTAAACATACCCGTTTCTTGAAATTTTTAAGGAAGTAAAAGTATGTCATAAACGCAAATTATGTTAGATGTATTTGTATACATATATACTCGTATATATATGAACAGATTGATCAGTCGCTCATAAATATTGCTCGTACGGATTTAAATTACCTGTTTTCTATAAATACTTTATTAATTACCTTGTAGATACCGGAGCGCACCCAGAAGCAGAATGGCGTGTGGTAAAAGCTGTGGAAAAATTTTCCTTGTATCTGTCAACACATTTTTCCTTGTAAGTATAAATTTATTTATTCTGCTATTTACATTTTACACGAATGTTCTATATATGTTTATAATCTGTTAATACTTGAGGGATCATTGAAAATCTCTATCTGTCTCTAACAGAAAGAGGGTGTTCCAAATCGTCCCGAGGAAGGGAATAAAGAAGACACCCTAATGGGTCTTCCCTACTGTAAAGCTTATATTCGAATCGAAAAAGACATGCATTTTATAAATAGTCATCTATAAAGCAATGGGGGTTGGGTGGGTGGTTTAGGTGGGATAGTCTAGCTGAAACTAAGTTAGTCAAGGAAAAAAATACAGTATACGTTTATATTTCATTTGATTGATTAATCTGTACATGTAAATATACATCTAAAGGTGATTGCGATCGAAGGATGCGCTAATCCTTATACATGTGTATTGATGTATCAAACATTTTATCTATGACAACGACGTTTTTTTAACATCTGTCACATATATGATACCCAATATGTATTTGACATACATTTGTTTATATGGTAAGGGTGTTTACCATTGATTCTATCGATCTGATCAGTTTCTAATCGAAAAGCTATGTAATGGGTGGGGATGGGGTTCTTGAGGCAACCGTAGTAATTACTTGATAATTTCTTTAAGAGGTGCTAAGGTCCTCACAGATTTTTTTTTCTTTATTTTTCAACTTCCTGAATGAGATATATGAAACGTCTTGCATGTTGTTTGTTAAGGTATTTAATGGAGTGCCTTTAAAAAAAAAACTACTTATCAGCTACTTCGTATATTTGTTTGGGCTTACATTTCATTTTTTATTGGCAAGCATTCGTCCAATCACAACAGGAATAATATAAAAATGTAAAAAAAAGTTTAAATAATTTTCAACTTTCTGAAAACGGAAGTCTATATAATATATGTACAATTGAATAGATTTTTGATTGATTGCACACCACCATTTTTTTTTTTTTTTTATTATTTTTTATTATTCTTTTATGCTTACACAAACAACTTTGTGTATGAAAATATATTTTTGGTGGACTGTGGGGATTTTCATGACCCATTTGCCATATTTTCTATGAAATTAGTTCGAAATATAATAATTCACGTGATGACAGTATTTGATATGTCTGTCAGTTTGACTTATATTGTTGACAATTTTACTTTGCAATTTTATCTGTGTAAGCCAATACCTATGACTTTAAAAAAGCAATTAAGTAGAATCAGATTATCATCTCATCAACTTTTAGTAAAAGCTGGTAGACACTTTAATATTTCTAGAAATGAGAGAATTTGTCCGTTATGTCGTAAAGATCTGGAGGATGAATACCATTTTGTTCTTGTTTGTCACATTTATTCTGATTTGCGAAAACGATTTATAAAGAGCTATTATTGGAAAAAACCTTCTGTGTTAAAATTTGTACAGCTTCTAAGTACTAACAATGTGAAGGACCTAAGTAATTTAGGGAAATATATTAAGCATGGCTTTGACTTAAGGTCAAGCCTTATTTAGTTAAAATTATCATGTGTGAGAATTGTCATAATGATTTATATTAAACAGTCTCATCTGAACTATGACCTTAGATTCATATAATTGAACTATGACCTAGATTCATATAATTTAATTATGCCATGTCATATCTGATAAAAAAAATATAATCAAAAATATCTATGTATTTTATATTGATCTAGTTTTAAGTTGTCATTAGATCAATTGTACGTTGTTTCATGCTCAAGTCTCTGTTCATTAGCCACACTACTATGTTGTTTCGTGCTATAGTCTCTGTTCATTCGCCACACTTATATTTTGTATTTTGTATATAATGTCATGTCCTATAAGACAAATTGTCTTTTGGAAATAAAGAATTTGAATTTGAATTTGACTTATGAAGTGATATATTCAGGGATAATATCTTCTGCCACATTTCTTCATATATCCACAAATCTTACGTTCCTGGGGGATTAGGGATTATAATGGAATCTGAAGTCAACTCCGATTGCGAAGGGACATCTTTTTTTTACAGAAATTCCTTCCTTTCTACAGAAATTCCATCCCTTCTTTAACAGAAATCCCTTCCTTTTTTTAGCTCGCCGGGACGAAAAAGTCCGGAGAGCTAATGCCATACCCTCGGCGTCGTCGTCGTTGTCGTCGTCGTCCATAGACAAAACTGGGCTATATCTCTTGAACTATAAGGGGTAGGGCTTTGATATTCCACATGTAGATACCTTGTGACAAGACCTTTCATTAGAGACCATGACCTTTGACCTAGTGACCTTGACCTTTGACTTTGACCTACTTTTCAAAAACTTTAACCTGGTTTCTGACAAAAACCTGTATAGGCGAGCCATGTAATCTTTGATTACCCTATGTTTTTTTTTTTTACAGAAACCCCTTCCTTTCTACAGGAATCTCTTTCCTTTCTACAGAAATACCTTCTTTTTTTTTTACAGAAATACCTTCCTTTTTAAAGAAATCCCTTCCTTTTAAACAGAAATCCCTCCCTTTCTACAGAAATCCATTCCTTTTTTAACAGATATCCCTCCCTTTCTACAGAAATCCCTTCCCTTTTTTACAGAAACCTCTTCCTTTCTACAGAAATCCCTTCTCTTTTATATTTTTTACAGAAATTCCTTCTTTTTTACTGAAATCCCTTCCTTTTTTTACAGGAATTCCTTCCTTTCTACAGAAATCCCTTTCCTTTTTTACAGAAATCCCTTCCTTTCTACAGAAATCCCTTCCCTTTTTTACAGAAATTCCTTCCTTTCTACAGAAATCCCTTCCTATCTACAGAAATCCCTTCCCTTTTTTACAGAAATCCCTTCCTTCCAGATTTTTTATGGGAATATTTAACTTCTAAGCAATCTTTAGAACATGAATCCACAAAAAATGCAATACGAAATGTTACATATTGGCTTGAAACATCTGAAACAGTGGTATTCCAGATATCTACATTCATGTACATGTACGTCACCTAACGTTAATGTATGTTCCTCTGACCAGTATGACGTCAACAGATACTGTTAAAGGCATCATAATTGGAAACGATTGGGAGTCCGTATCTGTCATTTGTGTCTATATATATGTATACAATTATAGAATTATCGTCTCCGTGTACATACATATAACATAGACGTGGGGATCATAAACAATTATCAGATAATTAACCCCTATTACAAAATTCATGAGTGTCAACTACCTTGGTATTCTAACGTATTTTGTTAGAATTGTTGTTGGAATTTTTCAAATACATTTCTTGTATATGAAGGTTCTCAAAGTCTGCGATTTCAACAGTTACGTCTCCCCCCAACGGGGAGGAGACATATTGGTTTTGCCTTCGTCGTCCGTCTGTCTGTCTGTCCGTCTGTCACACATCGTGTCCGGCCTATATCTCCTGAACCGTTTGCCCGATCACTTTCATATTTTAGTATGTTGTTGCTTATGACCCGAAGGTTTCACATCACCTTGACCCAAGGTCATGTGACCAAGGTCAAGGTCACTTGGTGCATTTTTAATGAAATTATGCATACATTCCTGTCCGGGCTATATCTCTTGAACCGTTTGCCGGATCACTTTCATATTTTAGTATGTTGTTGCTTATGACCCGAAGGTTTCACATCACTTTGACCCAAGGTCATGTGACCAAGGTCAAGGTCACTTAGTGCATTTCTAAAGAAATTATGAATACATTCCTGTCCGGGCTATATCTCTTGAACCGTATGCCGGATCACTTTCATATTTTAGTATGTTGTTGCTTACGACCCAAATTTTTACATCTTCTTGACCCAAGGTCATGTGACCAAGGTCAAGGTCACTTAGTACATTTTTAAAGAAATTATGAATACATTCCTGTCCGGGCTATATCTCTTGAACCGTTTACCGGATCACTTTCATATTTTAGTATGTTGTTGCTGATGACCCAAAGATTTCACATCACCTGGACCAAAGGTCATGTGACCAAGGTCAAGGTCACTTAGTCAATTTTCAATGAAATTATGCATACATTCATGTCCGGGCTAGATCTCTTGAACCGTTTGCCGGATCACTTTCATATTTTAGTATGTTGTTGCTTATGACCCGAAGGTTTCACATCACCTTGACCCAAGGTCATGTGACCAAGGTCAAGGTCACTTAGTACATTTTTAATGAAATTATGCATACATTCATGTCCGAGCTATATCTCTTGAACTGTTTGCTGGATCACTTTCATATTTTAGTATGTTGTTGCTTATGACCCGAAGGTTTCACATCACCTTGACCCAAGTTCATGTGACCAAGGTCAAGGTCACTTACTGCATTTTTTAAGAAATTATGAAAACATTCCTGTCCGGGCTATATCTCTTGAACCGTTTACCGGATCACTTTCATATTTTAGTATGTTGTTGCTGATGACCCAAAGATTTCACATCACCTTGACCAAAGGTCATGTGACCAAGGTCAAGGTCACTTAGTCAATTTTTAATGAAATTATGCATACATTCCTGTCCGGGCTAGATCTCTTGAACCGTTTGCCGGATCACTTTCATATTTTAGTATGTTGTTGCTTACGACCCAAAGATTTCACATCACCTTGACCCAAGGTCAAGGTCACTTAGTACATTTTTAAAGAAATTATGAATACATTCCTGTCCGGGCTATATCTCTTGAACCGTTTACCGGATCACTTTCATATTTTAGTATGTTGTTGCTTATGACCCAAAGATTTCACATCACTGTGACCAAGGTCAAGGTCATGTAGTACAATTTTAATGAAATTGTACATGCATTCCTGTTCGGGCTATATCTCTTGAACCGTTTGCACGATCACTTTATATTTTAGTATGTTGTTGCTTATGACCCGAAGGTTTCACACCACGTTGACTCAAGATCATGTGACCAAGGTCAAGGTCAATTAGTATACATGTATTTTAAATGATACTGTATTTGTTATGTGTATTATGTCCAGGCTTGATCTTTTGAACTGTAATCGGATCATTTGATATTTTAGTATGATGGTGCTGATGACCCAAAGGTTTCACACCACCTTGATCCAAGGTCATATTACTAAGGTCAAGGTCAAATATTACATTTTTAAATGAAATTGTAAATACTATTGAGTCTGGACTATATTTGTGGAATCGTATACTGGATCGCTCTGATACTTTAGAATGCTGTTGCTCAGGATTGGAAGGTTTCTTATCATCTTGACCCAAGGTCATGTGCCCAAGGTCAAGATCATTTAGTTCTTTTTAATGAAATTGTACGTACTAATCTTGTCTGGGCTATATCTGCTGAACCCTTCTTACAATTGTTTTCATATTTTAATACGTTGTTTCTCAGGATTGAATGTTTCTTATCGCATTGTCCCAAGGTCACATGATTAAGGTCACTTCTTACTTTGGTAATGAAATTGTATATGCTAATCATGTCCAAGCTGAAATTGTTATGCTTATCATGTTTAGGCTTTATATTTTGAATCGTGTATCCAATCACTAGTTCAGTTTTTTGTTGCGCATGATCCATACAATGTATTTTTCAGATCACCTATATCCAAGGTCATGTGACCAAAGTCAATTTCACTAAATATGAAATTGTATATGCTAATCATGTTTGGGCTTTACCTCAAACAATACAATGAATCACTTTCATGTTTGAGTATGATGTTGCCCATGACTCAAAGGTTTCACATCATCTTGGCCCAAGGTCAAAGTAACTTCGAGGGAGGGGGGAGACATCTGTTTTTTTCTGAAAAACATCTGATTTAATTTGATTGTGGAAAGAGATCTCCTAACTTAAGATAGCCTTCATACAAATTATACTTTTCATCGATGTATGAATACTTAGTTTAGCCTTATCTATAAGAAGCAAACAAATCGAAATACCATTTTTATGCCCAAACATCAATAACAACAACAAGCAAACATACAAACAACGGAGTTGCTCCCCCAACCCTCAGAAAAGATGAATACGATGCTGTTGACTTCCTTCCGATAGTATGTGATTTTGTGTATGATTTGAGATAAGACATAATGTTATGTAACCATGATATCAAAGTTGCCACCTTCTTTTATTTTTTAGTTGCTAGGCGTGGCTTTGTTGGTGATAGGCTGTTTGGTAAGGTTTAACCAGGATAGCCTTGTAACGGAAAATGCCGAGAAGCTATTTGAGGCGATCGAGCTTGACGCCGCCAGCGACATTAACCTGAAGGACTTCCTTAACTCGGTGGCCCTAGTCTTTATCGTATCCGGGGCTTTCGCAGCCATTGTGGGGTTATCCGGATGTATAGGCGCCTGCTGTGAAGTTAAATTTCTACTTGTGGTGGTAAGTCATACGAATAAAAGACTGTATAAAATTACACCTCTCTCTCTCTCTCTCTCTCTCTCTTTGATTTATTGAGGTATTACGTACAGAAAGAAATTATTTCCTTTGTTTGCGTATCTCAAGGAAAAATTTGTATCGATATTTATTCGTGTTTATACATTCCAGTACTCCATTTTCGTGCTATTAATCCTTGCTGCTCAGATTGCCGGCGTGGTCATGATGTTCCTTATCAGAAGTGACGTAAGTTCTTAGTTTTTATCTAGCTTTTTCAATTTCTAATCTCCAATTTAAAAGCACATTTTAAGAATTATTAAAATGCAAATCATAGAATTTTATAAACGAAAATAAGATAACTTGAATTTGCTTAATGATTAATACATGCAATTCAGGTTGAGAAAGTGCTGAAACGAGAAATGAAGGAGAGTATCCAGGAGAAATACGAAGGAGACAAGTCGAGCAATGGACTCTCACTTGCGTGGAATAGTATCTTTCTAGAGGTATGTCATCACAAAAACCTATGATTTTACTTTATATTCAACAAATCGGTTGTTACAATATAAATAGGGATCGTTCATTCGCTATTTTGTTTACTTATAATATTTCCTTGAAATTTTTAAACGTAATTTAGTACTAATTTTCATCTCTACAAAGCTCTGGACACATCTTGAATGAGATAATAATATAGATTTTAAAAATAATTTTTCAGTTTGATTGTTGTGGCGTTGATAACTATACAGACATTACTGGAGGCGCCAAGTGGAATAACAACTTTACACAGAGTAACAACAATACCGTTACAGTGATGACGCCCATCACGTGTTGTAAGAACATACAAGGTTCTGTACCAGATTACACCATACCTGACGACCTGACATGCGCCGTGAACCCATCAGACAGCAACTCAAACTATAAAAAGGTCAGTCTATCACGTGGTTCACATGTGACTTTTTGTGTGAACAGAAAATGGATGTTGCTCCTTGCAGGTATCACAGTACTAAATGCCTTTTCCATTGAAGTCTATGGAGCACCCACCTCTGTTCAATTCCATCCTACGTCTCTCATTACATTCACCCAGATGATTCACTATATAAGTTTTATTCACAGGACTTCTTTTAGATCGATCTTTCATCCATAGCTACAGTTGATAATTTCACAAATGTTCCGTGCTTTAACTTCTTATTGATAGACCTTTTATGTGATATGATTAGATTATTTCAATTCTTTATATTTATTTAGAATTTTATTTTTAAAGTCTGGAACAAGATTTCAATAGCGGCCATGTTTTGCCGTGTACCCGAAGGGGATTCCCCATTTAGTACTGTGATACCTTAAGTCCTTTTTTCAAGTCAGGGAGTGAAAGTCAAACCAAAAATTAGACTCCAGAAATCACAATCAGTTGGCACAAAAAACCATAAAGTTACAGACTTAACTAAAACATTCTGAAAAGAAGCAAAAGTTAATCCCAATGAAAAAGAGATCGTGTGTCCGGGAAGAGTAAGTATTTTCTGCTTGCTACCAACACCCTTCATTTTAAAACTGAGCAAGATGGAAGTCAAATAAAATGCGATTTATGTTGAATAAGCATGAAATAGTGGGTAAAACAAAACAGAACGGTTAACTTTCTGAAGCTTCAAAGTAAAGTCGTCATTTTTGCTAACAATGTCGTATCGTCCCATGCAATGATGGTCCTGTTTGATGGAGTATCTATATAAATCTGTTGTTAATACATGTATTTAATACAAAAGTTCAAGACCCGAAAGTGATTTAGATAGTCATTGTACCTGAAGAGTTGTAGGCAAGGCATGCGATACAGAATGCACGTTTCCATCTGTCACATTATTATGTATAAAATAATGGATGTTTTGTATCGTGATAGGTTTTTAATGACATCATCTAAATATGACTTAATATTGCTGGGGGTGATTCATAACGGCCCGTGTCTCTAAACGATAGACTTCGTGTAAGTGGTCTGGGTTAAAATAACAGAAAATTAGGTTTTTGATAGTCACTGTAGTAGTAGTCAGTTCTGGAGTAAGGTTCCAATCTAGAAATTTAGGATCAATTGATACTGTTTATATTCTTGTGTGCAAGTCATGGCTCAGGTTCCATGGCGTCCATGTTGACGGTTGTGTAATTTCCTTCACACCATTTCATGCATTTGCGCTTTTGAAAATAAAACACAGTTGGAAACATTATTGTTTTAATGTGTCTTTTAGGATATAACTGAGTTTTACGATTCCCTTATCGAATATCGGGAGGGGGAACTTGTCATTTTGCCTCAAGTACCAGCACAATCGAATGGCGACATCAGTAACAGTGCGGACTACGATTTACAGCGACATTGCGTCATTTGATTGTACTGGTGCACTTATATTTATTAATTTTATATACTGTTAAACAGAACTCTTTTACCGACGTCTCGGCCTTAAAGGCCTTTTTCAAGGTTTAACGAAGTTAAACTTTGAAAAAGGCCTTTAAAGCCGAAACGTCGGTAAAGAAGAGTTCTGTTTAAAAGTATTTAAATATCTGTTCCCTCTTGAACGTTATTGACAATTTTTTATATTCATTTTGTCTGTTTACAATGTTTCCTATGTAACATTAGAGAAATAAATGAATGGAAATAAAATTGAAATTGAGATCCGATTGAAAAATTGACATGAAGGCGTCAATCGTTTTGCTACGTACGTCTGTCTGTCTGTCTGTCTGTCTGTCTGTCAGGAACTGTTACCCTAAGCATAACTTTTGAACAGGGATAGTTTATTTCTTCCTGTTTCCTTGAATATGCCGACGAGGGGATAGTGTTTCTCAAACGCATTTTGTTTTTTTTTTTCAGGGATGTTACGATTCTGTAGAGAATTTCATATCCACGTACGGTACCATCTTTATTGGCATTGGAATAGCCGTGCTTGTCTTCGAGGTAGGCGTGCATACTGAAAGTTTTTAAATGAATCATAAATAAGAAAATATCCTTTTTCTACTAGTATTTTAAACGCAAGTCAAGAATGAACTATACTTGTTCTATATGAAATCGAAATATATTTCTCAATGAATGCCGAATGGTCCGTTTTTGTGTCGCCTGCGAAGCAGCGACACGTCCGTTGTCCGTCTGTCTGTCACACCCTGTATAAAAGTGATTCCTAAGTGTCGCTATGTTTAGCAGGCGATACATTTATTCCTTGGAATGGTTCTTATTGTCTAATATGATTTCTGTTTTTCAGATCTTATGTGTTGTTTTCGCATGTTGCGTTTGTCGGAACATAGAAGATAAAAGTGGACACGCTGTGTAAGACGAGAAAGAAACACTCTTATTGACATCTACAAATATTTTGAAAATTTAAAATCTCTCGATCTGAATACGTCATATCAAATTCAACAACAATACCAGGCGCACATGGAGTGGTTCTTTTGATAAATTAATTTGCAGAAACAAGGGATATTTTTTCAGCCACCCTCCCCTCAAATAGAGAATCTCGACCTACGCCTGATCTAAACATTGTGAAAAATTAGACATATATTTCGGGAGGATGGTACTTTGTATATGTGACATACGCTTTTGTTAATATTCATAATAATGAAAGTCCCTTTTGCTGGTTTTGCCAGTAAGACAATAGTTTTATCAACCAGTCACCAAAGGTATACAGTATCCAAAGTCATTTGAAATCCATTTTCATCTGTTCCAATTCTATCAAATATTCTCATTCACTTGTATATATTATTATAAATGTTTAGAGCAGAGGAAAATTGTAACATGTACTGTTGAATCAATCCATCTCTTTACGTAGATACCTTTTGTATTTCTGTGTTTGCAGACAATCATATTTAATTGTGTTCATGTTTAATCCAAGTAAGTTCACTAATTTAAAATATGTTTCAAAAAGTTATTAATCAAATACAATGCCTGTGTGTGTGCCATAACTTTTGATATCACAAAGGAGAACATCAGTATTTAAAGGGAAGTCATATTATATCAATCCTTTAAATTTCTGTTAAAAGTTCAAATTCAGCCCCTCCTCTTATGATCTTATCTTCTGAGATAATTAATGGTGTCCAGAAGGTCTTAAGTCAGTATGAACAATAATACATGTATATGCACAAATTTATGTTTGATATATTTTCATTAAATAAGTATCATACATACATGTACAGCGCATCTACCGTAGCACCTTGTTACATGATCTATACATATTTATCATATGTTACGATTTGTACAAAAATAAAGTCAAAACATATTATTAATATTCATTATTCTTGTTTATGAGAAAGAACAAGTTTTAGCACCGAGTTCCCAAAACTATATGTAAGAAACTAGAATGAGCGCAATTCCGTTTCATTTATGATCATATTTGTATTTCTGTATATAATGTCGAGTGTATAAGGCTTATGCGGGAGGTCTCTGCTCGTGTAATATTAAAATAATATCCTATCCATGCCACTTTTATCCAGTATCTTTGGTGAGGTTTGATGTATAAGTGCGTTTAGATCTTTGTTCTTTTGGTGTGCATGTAGTATTTGGTGATCTTTTAATTTTCGCCGACATTGTCCGTTGGTATTTTGTCAGATGCCGTCTCTATGTTCTCGTATACTTTCACTGCGTGTGATGCCTATATTGTGATCATTGTGATGTTTTTGGCCACTATGTATTACTACCTTGTTTATGATGTCACCTTAGGCAAGGTCCATTTGATATTCTGGGGGGGGGGGGGGGGGGGGCTTGGGTTTTTTTCGAAATAAATAATTTTGCTCTGACTTTTGATGAGAAAAATAAATTTGCTTATGGTGTGACAGAAAAAAAATAATCTTGCTCTTACAAGTAATCTGAATTTGAAGAATAACCATAAAATTCGCTTCAAATTCCTGAAAAATTTTCGGCTCGCTTCGCTCGCCACAGATTTTACTTTCTACAAAAAAAAAAAGATTTGGCTCGCTTCGCTCACCTTAGTTTTCTTCTGTAATGGCAAGTTCATATTTGAAAATATTGAAAGTATGCATGTGACTGAAATAATAGAAAGGCATACATTATTGATATAATATATATACTATTAATAGATACATGTATCACCATAGTGTCTAATTTTATATACATGTACAAGCTTGAAAGGAGAATTTAAATAAGTTTTTCACTAGTTTACATTTCTACATGTAAAAACTTGCATGACAGGCCCTCTTACATGTTACATGACTTATATACATTTTGTTTACTGAAAATTATATCTATATATCTCATATTGCAAAAATCTTTTATATCTCTCAGTTTAGAAGTGAATACAAGTTTTACATAGAAATAAAGTAATGTTTTTTTAGTAAATTAAGTAAAAATAAAGAATTTCTATCGAAAAAACACAAACATTCTTAATATTCACATCAATTGTTATAAAAAAATTTCGTTGCTCCAACTTTGTAAGAAAAAAATAATTTTGCCCTGGTCCGGGGCGAAAAAAATAATCTTGCTCCGACAAAAAACCCAAGCCCCCCCCCCCCCCACCCCCCCCCCCCACCCCAGAATATCAAATGGAATGTGCCTTATACCAAGAAGGCTTTTTGTTCTGCAGATGGCTGTGTCTTGAACACTATTTTGGCATTGGAGACCTCGGTCGTACTCACTGACCAGTGACGATTCTAAACTTTGTTCTCTGGATCACAATGATAAATCCATGTCTTATATCAGTCCCTAACCGCAAATGACCCAAAAACGCGTCAACAAGGGGTTACTTATAGAATAACTGTCTTTTGGAATGTGATTATACTGTGATAACCTACAATGGATCCAGGAATTATGTTCTATAATGCGCATTATGAGAAACATAATTACTGGATCAATTGTAGGTTATCACATATTTACATTCCAGTTTTTACGCTTAAATGACGTTGAATTACGAATAAAACTCCGTTGCTAAGGCTCTGTTACTACGTACCGTCAAAGTTCAAATCAAGCCAAGTTACTGTGACGTCATAATTCAAACAACGCCACCGCGGTTATACTCCTAAAATCACAGTGTAAATTCTTAAGGAATGAGTGTCTTATTTTTTGCGTTCATGGCTTTTACGCTCTGGTTCGACAGGCGCAAATCTCGTGAACCGCGAAGCGGTTCTCGAAAGATTTGCGCCTGTCGAACCAGAGTGTAAAAGCCATGAACGCAAAAAATAAGACACTCTTTCCTTATATTTACATTCAGAAACATTCAGATATAAAACATCTTTGATAACATCCTCGAAATTTTATACAAATTAAGTGAAAATTAAGATCTAAATGTTTCACGTATGTCAATTCTCCCCACCAGGAAGGGCTAGAAATACTCCATTGCAGAGGACCAAAATATACGGTTTGATATGAAAAATTACCGAATAATTTTTATTTTTAAAATGTCTTCACGATGAGTCTTAATTTTTCGTAAACAATTTGAAGAGAATAAGGCCTTATTGATAATTTGAAATGTCAGTGCTGCATAAATTCAATTCGGTAGCGCCATCTACATTCAAGTACACATGAACTCTGTGGAAGTTAACGTTTAAAATGGACTGTTAAAACGTTATCACAATGTTGTAAATATCTGCTAAAACTTTTTCATGATGAATTTTAACTTTTTGCAAACAATTTAAAGAGAATAAAGCCTTATTTACAATATCGGAATAGTCGGCGCGGCATAAATTTATTTCGGTAGCGCCATCTACATTCAAGTACACATGAACTCTGTGGAAGTTAACGTTTAAAACGGACTGTTAAAACGTTTTCACAATGTTGTAAATATCTGCTAAAACGTTTTCATGATGAATTTTAACTTTTTATAAAAAATTTAAAGAGAATAAAGCCTTATTAACAATATCGGAATAGTCGGCGCGGCATAAATTCATTTCGGTAGCGCCATCTACATTGAAGTACACATGAATTCTGTGGAAACTGTGCATATACACGTACATAGAGTTGTTATACATATCTTAATGGTTTCAAGAATATTTTTGGTTGTCCTCGTCTGTTTCTTCTCTTTTTTATCGTCTCATTCCCCGTAAGCATGTTGGGAATCTCCTCATGATCGCAAATTCAGCATCAGTATGCCCCGCCCACTGTTTGAACTTCTTGCGCGCACGTTATGTGATTGGGGGCCAACCTGTGTTCATCGTGAAATGAACGTCAAAATTGAATAGGCGTTTAACATAGGAAATCAACTTGAAATGTAAATATTATACAAATGAATGGGCATATGTAAATACATGCAGATGTCCTGATTGCCATTTCCTCATCTCTGACAGACATGGGTACCTAAGTGGCTGAAAGTTTTCACATACCTAGACGCTCTTGGAGAATAGTTGAAACGTTTCCATTTGAGATGCCTAATACCTATGCTATTTCTTCTACCTGAAGAAGTTGATGGTCATCTACCACTTTTAAAATAACAGAGGGTGTTATTGTCCGAATTATGTGCGCATAACCCTCCACACATTCGCTTCATTGAATCATTTGACCTTGATATAAATAATATCTAAAGGCATGTATGACGTATTGACCGATATTGTGAAGTCTCCGAACAATAATGATGCCCCAGCCTAAACTGAACGGTAAATATAAAACTAAGGACGGGATCACAAACAAATCTCGATTACAGTACCAACTAAAACGCATCGAAACACCTCTTTGCTAAAATAAAAAAAGGAGCAGACAAGCACAATAAGAGACGCAAAAAGGACAAGGAACATCTACCAACAAAGACAGGATCACAAAAAAACCAAACAAAAACAAAGACAACAACGGGACCAATGGACAGTCGGTGCCGACTAAGGACGGTCATCTTCAAACACAGAGTAGATGTATGAACAGAGAAAGTCGCAAAAGAGACAAGGAGCACCAAATACCACATCAAAACACTAAACACAAACAATATTTAAACGAGAACAACGATCGCCTTAGTACGACCATCTATCACGTTAGTAGCAAATGGTCTGGTATTTTCGCATTACCGCAGTTGACTTGTATTTTACTCATTCTAGGACCAGACATTATTAGTTATACAGTGTTTTACAGGTGGGATACAGGAATATATTGGTCGATGAAAAAAGTTGTATTTGGTAAGGCGAAGCCAATGGTTAAATTTTTACTTTTGTAATACAAAAATCAAATATAACCATCTTATTTACATATGTATTTATCGCAAATACAAATTTATTGTTGTTAACTATGACAAAACCTACTTTGTAAAAGAAAAGTCCGATTCTGAAAATAAGTACACTGAAACAGATATTATTCAGATGTTAAACTTTCTGATCGACAACATTTTTGTGGTGTTTGGAGGAAAGGGGTTAAGCAAATTGTCGGAATTCCAATGGGGACAAAATGTGCCCCACTCCTTGCCGATATTTTCCTGTATTCGCACGAAGCTGAATTCATTCAATCTTTGGTCTCTGGAAGGAAAAGATACTTAGCTTCTGACTTTAACTTCACTTACAGATACATAGACGATGTGTTGTCCATCAATAATCTAAAATTCGCGGATTACCTCAGCAGTATCTATCCTTCGGAGCTTGAAGTCAAAGAAACTACAGAGACAAATAATTCAGCATCCTATTTGGACATAATGTTGTCTTACGACACTGATGGTCACATGAACACCTCACTCTATGACAGACGTGACGACTTCAATTTCAGCATTACAAACTTTCCTTTTCTGAGTAGCAACATCCCTTAATCGCCAGCTTATGGCGTGTTCAAATCTCAGTTGATACGCTATGCCAGAGCAAGTACCAAATATACGGATTTTGTTCTGAGAGCTAGGCGTCTTTCAGATAAGCTTCTCAGTCAGGGATATGTATGTGATCGACTAACATCGTCACTGAGGAAGTTCTACTGTCGATATGGGGAACTCGTCATACACTATGATGTCCCACTATCCAGAATGGTGGATGATATTCTGTCATAGACCATTTGAACCATCCAACCAAAAATTGCACTCTACGTCTTCCGAAATGGAAGAAACCGGATGTGACAGTTCTACCGAATTGGTGCGGCGGGTGTTGCATGCAAGCAGGAGATGCTTACTCTTCCTGGGCACCTGGTCTCACTCCCATATCGGGAGTTCGCTTCTTTTCATATGGTGGAGGTTTTTTTTTGTTTGTTTGCTTGCTTTGGTTCCTGTTTTATCCTGATTTTGTATGCCTTCGGTTTCTGATTTTCTGAATTATCGATTTTGTGCTGTATACGGGGATATGGTCATTATCCATATTTGTCATTACAGCTGACCGAATTTGCATCTTTCTCAGGTACCCACGTTGACTACCTTCTTTTCGTCCCAATATGTTTGTCATTTGTTCATGTCTTCAGGTGGTCTTCGACTCTCACTGGATGTTTACCCTTTACCACGACATCCAAAAATTGGTGGGTCAGCAGTGGTTTCCAACTCATCAACTCCTGGCTTCCAGTTCTTTTCATCTCGGTGTTGCCTCAACCAACATGATGTCCTTTCTGCTGCATCCCCTAGCCTTTTGATCGCTTTCTTCTTTTATCTTCCACCCATCTCCAACACACTACAGATGTTATTGGAAACCCTCTACATCCAATATTCACTGAGAAAGCCATCTACACCAATTTGCTGTCTGCATTCAGCCATCAGGTCAGCATACATCAGAGCTTTTCTTTCTTGAGCTTCTTGACTTCTTTCCTCCCAAGGTACTGTCAACTCGATGGCAATGAGTTTCTTTGCAGTGGTAGACCTTAAAACAATGTCTAACCGCAATGTTGAATTTACGATTCTGGGAAATATTAGCTTCCAGGCTTTCTACTGTTCCTACTTTTTCCTACTATTTCCTATTTTTTTTATTTTGATCCTATTTTTCCTACTTTTTCTTTAAAACTTCCTACTATTCCTGAAAAAAAATGTTATGCGTTGTCAAATTGTTGTATAGTTGAATTTGAATACAAATAATCACAAGATTACAATGCTTCTAAATTGTAAAAAGTATTGTTTACATCATAGATACTCATAACTTAAACATTGAAGTACAAAATTGAACTAATTTTGAGAAGACTTAATTGAGAAAGTGTTAATCCACTGTAAGTTTTAAGCCATGCCCAAAAAACTGAAGGGATGATCAATTGACTATGAGAAGGAGGAGCATGCTTTTAAAACAAAGGAGGGGATATCCAACAACACCAGGTTGTAGTACCCACAGCAAAACCCTAAAACACCCAATGCAAAAACACAAAGCAGACAAGCACAGAAAAAGACGCGTAAGGGACAAGGAACGTCAACGTACAACACAGAAACATCAAACACAAAGGACTACACATAAACCGACGAGACCAATGGGCAACCGGTGCCGACTTAGGACGGCCATCTGCCATGGAAATAGCAGAAGGTATGGTTATCCTGGATTACGTGCGCACAACCCTCCCACTTTTCCGATTACCCAGAGGTATCGAAGAACGTACAATTGTGGTGTAAAACAACCTCCTCACTGTCAGATGACCACGCACAAACATAAATTCTGATAGTTTATAGCCCGCTTTGCTTATCACGGAAACCTTATTCAAAGTCTAAAAATTTTCGGGCTCTCTTCGCTCGCCCACTAAAGGTTTAGAAGAAAAACATATTTGGCCTGAATCTAACTATTCTAATGATATACCAAAAAAATGCTTATAGAAAAGTCCAAATCCATTTCTCAAGGGCAAGGGCTAATGTATGTTGCATGATTCATGTACTATTAATAATTCAAGGGAGAACACCATTATTTCCTGCAAAGTTGAAATAATGGAATTCAGAAATGACAGATTTAAAAAAAAATATGAGTTATAATTGCATAGCTGTTGTTTCAAATTTAGGTAAATTGCTGACATTTAATTACATGTATTAATAGAAAATGGGTAATCTAGCAGCTCTTCACATTTCCTCTATGAGAATCGTTCTTAGGTCAACATTGCTTACCGTTGATTTTGTGTGTGATACTACTTACTGACAATCTCCCACTTTTTTATGCTAATAATAATCAGGTGGACGAGTTGGAGAAGACGTTTATGCCAGAGAGGTGTTGGCTCTCAAAGTTGATCTACCGGAAGATAGAATACAGGTAGACAAAACTGAAATCTTGGACAAATATTTGATCAAAGTGTGCTTTAGTATGTTAATTATTAAAAGTACGCATCAATCTTCATTGCTATCACGGAGTTCAAATCGTGCCTTCAACATTGAGTAGAGGGATGTATCTAAACTGATTAATCAACTTTGCATCCTTCTCCTTATGTACAAAGCAACCATCCACCCTTTTCCAACAAGTTGGTATCCTCCCTTCCTAAATACAACTTTCATCAGCAGCCAAAGCTTTCTCAATTTCTGTGGATACATGTAGTCATGGTATTCCACTAGGATCTGGTGATGACTCGGGTCGAACGGTGTTGATATCTTTCCATATTTATTCTCGCATCTCTAGCTCCTCATACATCAGCTCAATCTCTATATTTCTCGGACATAGCCTTAGTGATACTTCTCTCGATGTCAGATACCATGTCTTCTATTTCCTTCTTGATATGTTTTGTCGGCCTGATTTTTCCTGACCGTGAAGGTTCTTGGTGTTATCAAAAGGGTTTCTCACGAAACTTGCCCGCTCTTTCGCTCTCTCTCCGTCCTGGCTTTCCTTAATTGATCTACCCTTCTGAGTCGGATAAGCTCACTCCTTATGTCCTCTGTCAAGATAGCAATACCCATCTTTTCTTTCTGTTTGTCTTCCCTAAACTGTCCGCAGGTTTTTCAACTCTCTTCTTTGCCCAATTCTCTTCTCTCTTCTATTCTTCACTATGGGTGTGTTGTTACTCTTCCTTTCCTCTATACCGAATCGCTCTCTCACATATACACAAAAGTTGATAAAACCTCGTTCCTTATGACCTCAGGTGCCTGTAAAGATCACTCCAATGTCTTGTTGGCAACTTAATCGAATGCTGACCAAGATATAAACTCGTCACTTCTAGGCCACTTCAATTACCCGGACATGACTCAAAAAGGGGAAGATCAATGTCTACACAGCGGACATGATAGGCAACACATAAAGGGGGACACCAATGTGTATCCCAACATGAAAGACAACACATAATGGGGAAGATTAATGTCTACATGGATATGATAGACAACAAATAAGGAGGATACAAATGTGCACCAGGAATTGATAGACAACACATAATGTGGATACTATTGTGTACTCCGACATGATAGACATCACAAAATTGGGGCATACCAATGTGTTCCCCGACATAAAAGGGGAGACCAATGTGTACACGGACATGATAGACCACACATAAAGGGGGAGACCAATGTGTACCTGGACATGATAGACAACATATAAAGGGGAGACCAGCGTGTACCTGGACATGATAGACAACACATAAAGGGGAGACCAATATGTACCCGGACATGATAGCCATCAAATAAAGGGGAGAACAATGTGTACGCGGAAATGACAAGCACAATATAATGGGGAGTACCCGGACATAATAGACAACACAAAATGGGGGAGACCAATGTGTATCCGGACATGATAGACAACACATAATGGGGATACTAATGTTTACTCCGACATGATAAACATCACAAAATGAGGACATACCAATGTGTACCCCGATATGAATGGGGAGACAAATGTGTATCCGGACATGATATTCAACGCATAATGGAGATACTTATGTGTGCCCTGACATGAAGGGGAAGACCAATTTGTACCTGGACATGATAGACAGCATATAAAAAGGGGGACACCAATGTGTACCTGGACATGATAGACAACACATAAAGGGGGAAACCAGTGTGTACCTGGACATGATAGACAACATATAAAAGGGAGACCAATGTGTACCCGGACATGATAGGCAACACATAAAGGGGGAGACCAATGTGTACCCGGACATTACAGACAACACATAAAGGGGGAGACCAATGTGTACCCGGACATGATTGACAACACATAAATGTTGAGACAAATGTATATGCGGAGATGATAGCAAAACATAAAGGGGAGAGACCAATGTGTACCCTGACATTAAAGACAACATATAAAGGGGGAAACCAATGTGTACCCTGACATTAAAGACAACACATAAAGGGGAGACCAATGTGTACCCGAACATGATAGGCAACACGTAAAGGAGCAGGCCAATGTGTTCGCGGAAATGATAGACAACACATAAATTGGGACACAACTGTGTAATCGGACATGACAGAAAACACATAAATGGGGAAGGCTATTTGTACGCAGAGATGATAGACAACACATCAATGGGGACACCATGAAGGGGCAGACCAATGATACGTGGAGATAATAGACAACACATATCAATTGTACCCGGACATGATAGACAACATATAATGAGGGAGACCAATGGGTACCCGGACATGATAGGCAACATATACTGGGGGGAGACCAATGTGTACTGGGACATATTGAATTTGAAGACGTTTAGCATTTGTACCATTTACATGGTGATTGTCACTGCTGGTGAACCAGGAGTCCCCGAGGGCACATGTAGACAAGTTCGATCAACTTCTGTTAATTGATTCTTCAACGCATTCGAAAAATTCTTGACTAAAACGTGGGTCCTGAAGCATCATATCCCATCCATCAACCCGACATGATAGACAACAAATAATGGGGGATACCAATGTGTACTCGGACGTGATAGACAACACATAAAGGGGGACCAATGTTCACCCTGACATAAAAGATAACACATAAAGGGAGACCAATGTGTACTCGGACATGATAGACATCATAAAAAGGGGGGACCAATCTGCACACGGACATGATAGACATCATAAAGGGGGAGACAAATTTGTGTACATGTACCTGGACATTATAGACAACATATAAAGGGGACACCAATGTGTACTCCGACATGATAGGCATCACAAAATGGTGACATACCAATGTGTACACCGATATGAATGGGGAGACAAATGTGTACAAGGACATAACAGACAACACATAAAGGGGGAGACCAATGTGTAATGGGACATGACAACTTATACATAAAGAGGAGACCAATGTGTACCTGGACATGATAGACGGCACATAAAGGGGGAGACCAATGTGTAA
Source organism: Pinctada fucata (assembly GCA_028142955.1). Taxonomy (NCBI): domain Eukaryota; kingdom Metazoa; phylum Mollusca; class Bivalvia; order Pterioida; family Pteriidae; genus Pinctada; species Pinctada fucata. The sequence continues at coordinate 61,390,815 of AP027107.1, read as the reverse complement.
TGGGACATGACAACTTATACATAAAGAGGAGATCAATGTATACCTGTACATGATAGACGGCACATAAAGGGGGAGACCAATGTGTATGCGGACATAATAGACATCATATAAAGGGGAGAATAATGCGTACCCGGAAATGATAGCACATTAAGGGGGAGACCAATGTGTACACGGACATAATAGACATCATATAAAGGGGAAACCAAGGTGTACCCGGACATGATAGACAACACATAAAGGGGGAGACCAATGTGTACCTTGACATTACAGACAACACATAAGGGGGAGACCAATGTGTATCCGGACATGATAGATATCACATAAAGGGTGAGACAAATGTATATGCGGAGATGATAGACAACACATAAAGGGGAGACCAATGTGTACCCTGACATTACAGAAACACATAAAGCGGGAAACCAATGTGTACCCGGACATGATAGACAATACATAAAGGGGGAAACCAATGTATATGCGGAGATAATAGACAACACATAAAGGGGAAGGCAATGTGTACGCAGAAATGATAGACAACACAACAACGGGGACACCATGAAGGGGCAGACCAATGATACGTGGAGATAATAGACAACACATATCAATTGTACTCGGACATGATAGACAACATATAATGGGGGAGACCAATGTGTACTGAGACATATTGAATTTGAAGACGTTTAGCATTGGTATACCAGTTGCATGGTGATTGTTACTGCCGGAGAATCAGGAGTCCCCGAGGGCACATGTAGCCAAGTTCAATCAACTTCGGTTGATTGATTCTTCAACGCATTCGAAAAATTCTTGAAATTTCTAAAACGTGGGTCCTAAAGCATCATATTCAATCCATAATCCCGACATGATACACAACACATAAAGGGTTACCAATGTGCACCCTGACATAATAGACAACACATAAAGGGGGATATCAATGTGTACTCGGACATGATAGACAACACATAAAGGGAGAGACCAATGTGCACCCTGACATGATAGACAACATATAAAGGGGATACCAATGTGCATCCTTACATGATAGACAACACATAAAGGGGGGGGGGGAAACCAATGTGTACCGGACATGATAGACAACACATAAAGGAGGATACCAATGTGTACCCTGACATGATAGACAAGACATAAAGGGGGAGACCAATGTGTACCCTGACATGATAGACAAGACATAAAGGGGGAGACCAATGTGTACCCGGACAGAATAGACAACACATAAAGGGGAGACCAATGTTTACCCGGACATAATATACAACACATAAAGAGGGGACACCGATGTGTACCCGGACATGATATACAACACAGAAAAGGGAGACCAATGTGTACCCCGACATGATAGACAACACATAAAGGGGGAGACCAATGTTTACCCGGAAATGATAGACAGCATATAAAAAGGGGAGACCAATGTGTACTCGGACATGATAGACAACACATTAAGGGGGAGACCAATGTGTACTTGGACATGATAGACAACTTTTAAAGGGGAGAGACCAATGTGTACCCGGACTTGATAGACAGCATATAGAAAGGGGGAGACCAATGTGCACCCCGACATGATAGACAATACATAAAGGGGAGACCAATGTGTACAGGGACATGATAGACAACACATAAAGGTGGAGACCTATGTGTACTCGGACATGAAAGACAACACATAAAGGGAGAGATCAATATGTACCCCGACATAATAGACAACCCCGACATGATAGACAACACTATCGGGGGGAGACCAATGTGTACTGGGACATGATAGACAACACATAAGGGGGAGACCAATATGTACCCGGACATGATAGACAGCATTTAAAAAGGGGGAGACCAATGTGTACTCGGACATGAAAGACAACACATAAAAGGAGACCAATGTGTACCCGGACATGATAGACAGCATATCATTAATAAGGGGGAGACCAATGTGTACACGGACATGATAAACAACACATAAAGGGGGAGACCAATGTGTACACGGATATAATAGACAGCATATAAAAAGAGGGAGACCAATGTGTACTCGGACATGATAGACAACACATAAAGGGGGAGACCAATATGTACCCCGACATGATAGACAACACTAAAGGGGGAGACCAATGTGTACTTGGACATGATAAACAACACATAAAGGGGGAGACCAATGTGTACACGGATATGATAGACAGCATATAAAAAGAGGGAGACCAATGTGTACTCGGACATGATAGACAACTCATAAAGGGGGAGACCAATATGTACCCCGACATGATAGACAACACTAAAGGGGGAGACCAATGTGTACTGGGACATGATAGACAACACATAAGGGGGACCAATGTGTACACGGACATTATAGACAGCATATAAAAAGGGGGAGACCAATGTGTACTCGGACATGATAAACAACACATGAGGGGGAGACCAATGTGTACCCGGACATGATAGACAGCATATAAAAAAGGGGAGACCAATGTGTACTCGGACATGATAGACAACACACAAAGGGGGAGACCAATGTGTACACGGACATGATAAACAACACAGAAAAGGGGATACCAATGTGTACCCGGACATGATAGACAGCATATAAAAAAGGGGAGACCAATGTGTACTCGGACATGATAGACAACACACAAAGGGGGAGACTAATGTGTACACGGACATGATAGACAGCATATAAAAAGGGGAGACCAATGTGTACACGGACATGAATGTGTACCGGGACGTGATAGACAGCATATAAAAAGGGGGAGATCAGTGTGTACCCGAAGCCGACCTCGGATTGCCATCTTCTTGCTTATAGCGAGCGGAGCTCGCTGCAAAGGCCCGAAGGGCCTTTGCGAGCGAAGCTCGCCCTTATGGTAACGCGTATACACATATCTTATTGAGAAAATATTTCGTCCCCTCGCAGACAGAGTTACTGCGGAGATGCTGGATATTGCCATTTAGATTTTTTTTTTCGACTCCAAGTAGACGTACATGTTATACTCGATTTTTGTTTATAAGTTGAATTTATTGAAAATATTTTTCGTAAATCAGGTAACGATAAAGCATCAACAAGGCGGCGTAACCACGGGAAATCCGACATTTCCGGTTTTAAACGAGTCGTTTCGCTCTGATTGCTTTTCTCGTCTCGGGTGGTTTCGTACTGTCAGAAGTCAGAATATTGAAACAGAAAGTTTTGTCAGATAAGATAAACCGTCATAGTCAAAATAAAAAAGAAAAATCTTTTTTATTTTATATAATCATATCTATTTTCTCTCCGCTCGCACAAAAGGCTTTGCCTTGATTCATATTAATATAGTAAACGCCGTGGTCATCAACATGATGTGCGCACAACCCTCTGACATATCCGAATAAAAGGAGGTCTTTCAGACTCACACTTATTGTTGGAAAAAGTTCGGAACGATGAATTTTTTTTTACGATTTTTCCAAAGAAACTCTCAATTTAAGTTGGCATCATGAACAAGACGCATAAGCTCGCACAAGATGGTGCCAGAGAGCATGCGCTGTTTCTCTCCCTCATATAGCTCACTGGTGTAAAGTAGATGCACGTACAATCGGTTACCTACATCCCGTCATGGCGACAGGCGGTGCCGATTCGTATGTTTACACCCTTCAACATCAATAAATAATACATTTCGTGTTGGATTTGTACAATCAACGTGAAGATAATGTTCAAGAAACGGCAATACGCATATGATCATAAAAATCGAGTTGGAGCACTTTTTTTCAACCGAATCAAAATGACGATGATGTAGGTACCGGACATTCTTTGATGTATGTCATTTTCATAATTTCAACATACACTGTATATCTTACAATCAATTATGAAATAACATAATTTCCAGCATTTATCCAAATATATAAGCTTCACGTTGAGTGTACAAATCCACGTTCAGTGTACAATATTCACGTTGAGAGTACAAATCTATCGAAGTATTGAAGGGTGTAAACATACGAATCGGCAGAGTATGTCGATGTAGGTACCCGATGGCACGGGCATCTGCTAAATACACCAGTGATATCTGCCGATCAATGTCTTCAAGTTCTTTGTGGCTGCTTGCTTGCTTTTTTCTACAAGGACGCAAAAAAATAAAATAAAATAAAATAAAATAAAATAATAATAATCCTTAATAGATAAAAATAAATAATCACAAAAAAAAACCCCAGAAAGAAATGCATTAAAATACATTGATCGGGAGTTATCTTTCTTTCTATAAGAGAAACTTTCTATTGGGGAAGGGGTGGGGCACTTAGTCAATAATAATGATAATAAAAAACAAGGTTATGACAAGTCAAGAGACGTCATAATTTTTTATCCAATAAAAATATACGGAGGATTTCCCCAAAATGACCACTCTGTGCTGATCACAGCAGAACACACACATATGTGAGACAAGAAAAGGGGAACAAACATACAGAGACAACCTGCGACGTGAAAATTCCATCAAATAATTGAAACGCTCGTCAATGAAGGATATAATGTTCACTATATGTATGCGAAAAAAACCCAAAGAGCTCCATTGTGAAAACAAAATTAATTACAGGTGGCGCCACTGAAATGGTTTTTATTTAAAATTCGGCGATCAACAAAAAATAATTAATCGGGACTTCCAAAATTAATTTGCAATTGACTGTGTGGTTTGTCTTTATCGAATGATAATTCTGTTCATCTAGGTATGAGAAAAAGAAAAGGTCTTAACGTTCGTTGAAAGAAGTAGTCTAGGTGCCATTCAAGAAACCCAAAAATTTGTTACGCACAAAATGTTTTTGCATGAAAGTGTTGTCAATACCCTCTTATTTGATAATCCGGCTGATGCCACTCTGGCATCCTTGGGCATTTCGAAATTTTGGGGTAAAATGGAATTTTTCCAAGAAAAACCGTTGAAAATAGGAAAAATTCAATTACTTTTTCCATGCTGCAGCTAGATCAACAAAATTGGTACCAAAAGAACGACAATTTTATTGTCTTTAAGTCTCAAGCTCAATTTACCAATTTACTTGTCCATAAAATGGGGAAAACTATGGATTTTCGATGAAAAATCGTTGAAAATTGGGAAAACACCATATCTTTTTTTATTCTGTAGCTAAATAAACAATTTTGGTACCATACGCACAATAAATTTATTGCCTTTCATTTTAATTAATACAGAAGTCAGATTTGCAATTTGCTGGTACGAAAAATTGGAAAAAACAACTACTCTTTGATGAAAAAACGCTGAAAATTTGCAAAATGCAATGACTTTTTCAAACTGTAGTATGAGGTTCTGCAATTATGGTACCAAAATAAAGGTTTTTGTTATTGTCTTTTATTCTGAATACATATTAAGCAACTTGCTCATAAATAAAATGGGAGAAGAACAATGAGGGAGAAAACTTTGATTTTTGAAGGTTTTTTCCATACAAAGTTGGGACTTTGAAAAATGCAAAACGTTTAGAGAAAATCTAGAACAAAGATATGTGTATTCAAGTCAACAGTTTTAAGAAAAACAATTTACTAGTACATGGAGTCTTGTAGCAAGCTTTTGAAAGATGTTGGTGAAATTAGACACATTGTTCAAAAGGAAGCGGCTACTGTCTATGATACATAACGTGCATGTCTTGTCCACGCTGTTAATTAATCTGCTTTTAGATGATGCTGATGAATTTGAAGACGTTTAACATTTGTACCACTTGGTGAGTGTCACTGCTGGCGGACCAGGAGTCCCCGAGGGCACATGTAGCCAAGTTTGATCAATTTCGGTTGGTTGTTTCTTCAAATCGTAATCCAGGATAACCACACCTTCAGCTATTTCCGTGGCAGATGGCCGTCCTAAGTCGTCACCGGTTGCTCGTTGGTTTATGTGTAGTCCTTTGATTTTTCTGTGGTGTGCGTTGACGTTCCTTGTCCCTTATGCGTCTCTGTTTGTGCTTGTCTGCTTTGTGTTATTTGCATAGGGGGTTTTGCTAAGGGTGCTGCAACCTGCTGTTGTTTGAGATCCCTTCCTTTGTCTCAAACGCATTCGAAAATTTCTGTTTGCAAAATTGTCACAAATTTCTGAAACCTGGATCCTGTAGCATCATATCCTAGTCATCTTTCTACGTCTTATATTTTGGACATAATTATCACACATTATTGGCCATATTTCATTGTTTGGATTGAGGATCAATGACGAGGGTTAAATATCCGAAACGTGCATGTCTAGTCCTCGCTGTTAATTAATCTGCTTTTAAGTGATGCTAATGAATTTGAAGATGTTTAACATAGATGATTTCTGCCAGGGTTGTGAAGTTGTTTTCAATCATTGAAGTGGATCTTAAAGACCTGCTTAGTGGTGACATTGTTCAATGTAAAAAAGATTACTTCAGTTTTTCAACTTCGAAATATGTTCTTAAAATAAGCTCCAGGTTATCTATTCGACAAGAATGCCTAGGCGCTGGTGATCGATTGATGTATGCAGGGCTCTGGTGTATCAACTGACCATTAAATGGCAGAATTAATACTTTGATTGTTTCTGGTCATATAATTCTAAAAATAACTAAACACTTCAGATGTTCAATGATAAGTGTTCCAGCTATCTACCTTCTTGAATAAAGTTTTAAACCAATTTTACTGCACCAGACACGTGTTTCGGATAGAAAAATCCTCATCAGTGATGCTTTCAATTAAAGTGACTTCATGGCACAGCCAAAATCCTCTCCAGCAGCTCCCCTGGCCCTATTTTCTGAACTTGAAATTGCTATTACTTTGCAGAGAGCAAATTTAAATGGTATTCAATTGACTCCTACTTACGATCACAATGACATAAAATAAAAGATTAAGTCAAGAAAGCTACATTTCATGAAATGAAGTGCAACTGATTGATATGACATGTACTTGCAATCATTTGATCGAGAAAGCAATCCGATCGATTAAGAACGTGCATTATACACATTATTCTAAAGATGTAGGTATTGCGAACAGATCATGATGATGGATACCATCAACATATGATGGTATAGGAGAGACAAAGGTTGTTCTGTGGGAAATCTTTTGAGGTGGTGTTCCGTGTCAAATTTGAGAGAAGTTAATTCAGATATTGAAAAGAATCTAGACAGTATATCTGTTGTCAGGTCCAGTGTACGATTGAATGAAATGGGCTATAAGAGAAAGGAGGGGATCTCCAACAACACTAGGTTGCAGTACCCACAGCAAAATCCCAAAACACCCATGCAAAAAAAACAACACAGAACAGACACCCACGGAAAGAGACGCAAAAGGGACAAGATCAAAGAAACATGAAACATAAAAGACTAAACATTAACCAACGAGACCAATGGACAACGGGTACCGACTTAGGACGGCCATCTGCCACGTAAATAGCAGACGGTGTGGTTATCCTGGATTACGTGCGCACAACCCTCCCACTATTCCGATTTCCCAGAGGTCTCGAAGAACGCACAATTATGGTGTAACAACCTCCTCACAGAGTTCAAAACTCTTGGATGACCATTACCACCAACTTTATTAATTGAAGAATTTCGAAAAAATGTCAAGAAAAACGAAATATTTTTAGCCATGCATAAGGAAACATTCTTATGATCAAACCTGGATCTGATGAAAGAACTAAATTTAAAATAAATTTTGAGACCTATTGTGATAATATTTTGCCAATTGCGTATGAACCTCTATCTGTTATCCTGTTGATTTGTTGTAGTCGCACATGAAATCTGAGCTGTGTAACAAACAGATGTGACAAATTCTGTGCTCAATTTTCTTTAATTCTGTAAATGTTTTGGAGTAGAAAATTGTCAGAGTACGATGCAAAGGAGGCATATTGATCAACCATGTAAGAGGGGTTCTTTGTTGCTAGAAGTAGTTGCACACAAGAATTACAATTGCATGTTGATGAAAAAACAAGGCAATAAGAAAGGAGGTGATATCCAACAAAACTGGGTTGCAGCACCAATATCAACACATCAAAACATCTCAAGTAAAAATACAGAGAAGACAAACACTGAAAGAGAAACCAAACGGGCAGGGAACAGCAAACACGACATCAAACATCAAATATGAATTATGCAATTAAAATGGAACATTCTTTTCGTGAAATGATGCGTGATGTTGTAAGATGATGCTAAGACATTTATACTATTTGGAATAATATATCTAGAGTAGAATAAAGGGTAATAAGAGAGTGCAAATCTAAAACTATCAATATGCAATCATTTTGATACGAAAATTGTTGTTTTAGAATTTCTTTAAACCGATTTTTTTTACAATTTAAAACCTGTTTTCAGCAAAAACAAAGCAAAACAAAACAAGAAGATTCAATTTGCTTGAGTGGAATTCTGAATTTAAAGCAATGAAATCATTTTTCTTGCTGTTGTTCTAACTACAGCATGAAAAAAACATTGCAATATCCCAATTTTCAGCGATTTTTCATTTAAAATTCATTCTTTCCCCCATTTTTGTACTTGCAAATTGCTAATCTGATATTTAAAATGAAAGGCAATACATTTATTGTGCGTTTGGTACCAAAATTGTTATTTTATCTACGGTATGAAAAAAGATACGACATATTTCCAAATTTTCAACGGTTTTTCATCGAAAATCCATAGTTTTCCCCATTTTATGGACGAGTAAATTGATAAACTGAGCTTGGGACTTAAAGGCAATGGCATTGCTGTTCTTTTGATACCAAATTTGTTGTTCTAGCTACAACATGGACAAAGTAATTGTGTATTTCCAATTTTCAACGGTTTTCGTTGAAAAATTACCTTTTTTCCCAAAAATTTCGAAATGCCCAAGGATGCCAGAGTGGCATCATCCGGATTATCAAAGTAGAGAGTATTAACATCACTTTCATGCAAAAACATTTTGTGCGTAACATTTTTTTGGGTTCACCCCAAAATAGCCATTTGGCAACTAGACTAAAGAAAGAAGTTGCGACTTCAAGCTACATTAGACCAGGACGGAATGGGGCAGATCCAGGATGAAGCGCGTTTTGAAAGAGAGATTTATGGGGCTACCTATGAGGGGGTGGACAGGGTGGAAGGGAGGGGGAGGAAGGGGCGGGAGGAAGGAGAGGGGAGGGAGGAGGGAAGAAGTAAAATGGGAGAGAGGGGGAGGAAGGGGCGGGAGGAGGGAGAAAGGGGGCGGGAGGGGGGATAAGGGAAGGTGAAGAGGAGGGGGAGAGAGGGGGGAGGTAAGGGGTGGGAGGGGAGAGAGAGGTACCCCTGCCACCCCCCCCCCCCCCCAATGCTCCCAGCTAGATTGGGGCGGAGTCGATTTTTCACGCCGGTGTTATAGAGTAGACTTTCCCCCCGGGTAGATCTTCCCCCCGGAAAATTGGCTCTAGAGCAAGCTTTCCCCCTTCAGGTTTTTGGGGTAGAGCTTCCCCTTAAGGGGGAAAGTCTACTCTAGAGTAAAATTTTCCCCCTAGTATTCCGTAACGTACATATTGTGTAGAATATGAAATGGCTTTATGTAACCGCATAACGGGTGTATCATGTGATAAATGTCAATTTGGCATCCATAATTAAGAAATTATTTGCCAGACACGATTCGAACAGACGGGCGGACAGAGGGACAAATAAGGCAATTCCTATATACCCAAAACTTTGTTTGCGGGGGTAATTTATAAATATAATCTCAATCAGAGTTATCATCTTCTGTAAAGACTGTAAGTTTGCGAAAGGAGCCCTTCTCAAAAGAACGTCAAGAAAACGTTAAATAGAAGGGGGAAATTCTGGCTCTATAACAGATCTTCCCCCGGGGAAATTCTACTCTAGAGTAGACTTTCCCCCCGGGGGAAAGTCTACTCTGGAGTAGGCTTTCCGGGGGAAGATCTACTCTAGAGCCAATTTTCCGGGGGGAAGATCTACCCCGGGGGAAAGTCTGCTCTATAACACCGGGTTGGTCCTGTCGTTTAGATGTTTCTTTTACTATCATCTGCTTAGTAACTGAAAATGACAACATTTAGAAAAAAGAAGATAATATTCAAGTTGAATAAAGAAATAAAAAATAATATTAAAAGTAACTGTTTAAAAATTAAATATAATCAACAGAAAAGTTCGTCGTACTGTCTGCGTAACCCTAATTGTCGTTCGAAATCTAATCTTATCTCCAGTCAGAAGTTTGATTTCATACCGTTACGCTGTGATTTGAACTGCATACCAAGTTGTTTATTTCAGTAGGCACCGCCCACTACTACAGCAGATAGTTGTCACCAGGTGTCGCTGTATTAGGCGCACCTGTGTAACAGGTAAGGAACATTTTCGGGTGGAAGCCATTTACACAGGCTGTGCAAGTTTTTGATTGGATTAGTTAATTTAAAAGAAGAGGTCAGTTAAAGAGAGGATAAACTTTATTTTCGAGGCAAAATAGTTTTCCCGCCAGTGACATTTTGTGGATAAACAAATCGTTGGTAAGTTTGGAGCAGTCGTTTGACTTACAAATGTCCCATGTAGAAAAACATTGGACATGTACATGCCTAGTCTCAGAAAACGCATGAAATACATGCTTATTTATGTAAGAGTCATTTTTGTGGCATGACACTCTGCATGTCTTTAGTTTTCATTTTCAAAATCTTTTCAATTTTGCGAATTTACTCTAGCCGATGCAAAGACCTTTCGTCCAGTGGAACGTACAATAGGTTTACATATACTGCAGTAGATGTCATTATAATACATGTAACGTCATAACATAAGTCCCTCAATATTCAAAGTCCTGAGTGTGCCCCAAATTATCTAGAAAGCATTTGTTTGATTAACTGCATGCAAGGTTCTAAAAGCCTAAAAGGATTTGCCTCCCCTCTGAATTTGCAACCTCCACCTCCACCAATATTTTGCATTTATATTTTTTGGTTGGTGAGGGTGGGGGGGGGGGGGGGCAGTGGGGTTAAAAACAGGCCTTACCTCTCTCCCTATTTTTAAGGCAATTCTGTTATGGTTTAAATATACTTTACATACACATGAAAAATATTTTTGAAAACGAGGAAAAACAGACTTTTAACTATATGTCAACATTCTTTTAATTTTTTTTTCACAAAAATTGATATCTGTACCTTCTACATTTTGTGTAGATAGTTTGAATGATCACGTTTGTTAAACTTCTAGAAAAAGGACTATCAATCAAAGTTTGTGTTGCAATTATGTTTTAGGAATCAAAAGTCAAGTATTCTAGCAATGCAAATATGGAAAGAATGTTGTGTGGTGACTAAGTAAGGGTATTTTACAGATGTCCTGCGATACTGCCTTAAGCAGCCTTATCAGAGACACAAAAGCTTAGTAAACACTGGTCATCCTGGGTAGAAGATGAACGAGATATTAAAAGTACGAGTAAATTTACTTTAGGGAAAAGGACATCCTTCCATGTGTCAGTGTATTAAGCTCTCAAAGTTGAAAATCATTTTTCAACATTGCATGATCTCCTTTACCCTCAGTTCCACAGATCGCATGACGAAAGTGTATATGTCATATTTGCATATACATTTGTATTAATTTTTCCTATCGAGTAGATTTTATATTTCTTGACTATGGTATTGCCAGTATTGGGCGAAAAAAAACTACAACATGTACAATGAAAAAATGGCAAATTTTGAAATTGATGACATCATCATAACATCATAACATGTACATTGTATTTACCATTCTAGTCTTTACTTATTTGATCTTCTTTGTATGCACTACACTGTAGGTTATTTTATGAGTTGGCAAACTACAATTTGTTAGTCCTTACTTTGAGCAAATCACCACTACTTTTGGTTTATATTGGTAGGACGAACACATCATACTAAATCCTGAACTCCAACATCTCACTTGGAAATTCACCTCCTTCTAAAGTTTGCCAAATACCAAAGTGTAACTGAATAGTATGGTACAAATGTATCAAAAAGTTAATTACTTTTGTGTATTCATATATTAAAAATGAAGTGAAAGATCATGTGACATATTGCAGTATGGAATTTGTCATTCAAATTCCAGGGATTTTTCAGGGTATTTTACTTTGGGTCCAGGGTCCATTAAAATTGGGAAAAATCGCGGAATTTCAATGAAATTGGGAATTTTCGAATTCCTACAGTTTAATTGATTCTCAATGGAATAAATCATTACACAGATATATAACTCCTTCTTATTCAAAGTGTCTTCAATAAAAGAAACAAAGTACAAGTAAAGCCTTCTATAGATTGTGCTTCAAAGGACATCAACTTCTAGGATCTGGAACAGGCATCTGTTCAGAGTCAGAGGGGCTACTTTAATGATCATGATCAATCAGGATTCAGATTCAAAGTCAGTGTTTGACGTGGGACATTCCTACTGTCTGAGTCGCCTCATTCTGTTTACTGAACATTAACTATTTTCTGTTGTTTCTTTTATAGTCACTATCCAAAATTTTATTTTGAAGAACGTATCTATCCTCTACAAAGAAGATGTACTCCCTTTTGTAATTTTTTGTTATCAGATTTGCTTTTTGCAAGACGACATGGTCCTGGGTTACCAATACAGGAGATATGATTTGATGACTAAAATGTGAACCTATACCGGATAAAAGATCATTAATGTCGTATTTCTATTAGGTATTTCAGTTGACATTATTTTGCTCTTTATTGAAGAACACTTTAACAAAAGATAAATAGGTTCAAATTGGGAAATTTCAATCAAAAATTGGGAAAATACAGGCCATTTTGGCGTTGGGAATGGGTCCGATAATCGGACCCAAAAACGGACTTGAAAAATCCCTGAATTCTGTAGAAGGTGACAACACTAGGTTTACCTGTTTGCAATTTGTGCACCTGTCTTGATTACATATTACATATACAGGTTGTATTATTTTCAGTGATGTGAGATAGAAGGTAACATTCCTTACGTTTTGACATATATACATGCAATATGTGTGTATTTCATATCCTGGTAATGTACCTCATACTAGTACATGTATTACCACATTTTGTATATTATCCCTAGCAAATCCCCTATCATACAGGGAGAGGATCCTCTTACCCTGGGTGCAGTCATGTGCGCCATTGTATCTGTTATGTTCACTCACCCGGAACTTTTAAAAATATTTGTAATTCTACCTGCTATGAATTTAAATGATGTTTGGTCAGGCGATCTAGAGGATATATTTAACATTTGTTGGTCTTTTAAATTTGGGTTGGCCTCTCTAGTAATTGTTGGGAATCGTAAATCAGGACGTGGAAATTTCTTTCTTTTTCTCAAAACACAATGTGGAGATCTGGCGTCCTATTTCGGTCTCAAGTCTCCTAAAAATTAGATGTTTCTGTTGACGTCTAGATTCATCAGGTAGCAAGCTTTGAGTAGGGGGAATTGTCCGGAGAAGAGGCTTCAGACATCCCATCTTTACTAGGATAAACAAAATTTCATTGATGCGGGTGTAATGTATAAGAGGAAATTAAAAAAGGGAAATAAGCGGATTTGAGGATCTTACTCTTCAAACATAAGCCCTCTTGTACCGTATAATCTACCTACGGTGGGACAGATTTACCATGTAACCTATTACACTGATCAATAGAAACTATCTGAGCGACATTTGGTCAAGTTTGTTAGGTACGAACGGTGTATTGATTCTGTCCGGCGATATCTATCACAGAAGATAATCACTATTTTCTGACGATTAAATGCCGTCTTAATTTAAAAGCCGCCTCATAAAATTGCCTTGAATATGGTTAGAGAAAAGTTTTAATTTCATACAATTAAAGCTGTAAAAGACCGGTTGATTACCCTTACAAGTGCACGGTTATTTGGTGATTTACGTATTATCAGGATGTTCACCCAAATTGATTGTGAAGTTTTTGTTCGATGTCTCATAGCACACAATGTGTTTGTCGAACACAGCTGTGGAAGCTGGGCTGTGTGTCTTAAACACGTCCAAATTGATTTTTGATGTAATGCACGATAAGTTCAGGGATGTGAATGCACATCACACATAAGAAAATAATGTTATCTGCCGTCAATAGGTACAGTTTTCAAACCGTATGACAGCTTCACGTCAAGACCTGAATTAGGGTCCTTTGTACTTTATGTCGTCACAACACGAGGCCCAAGTTGTGATATGGGCTTGTTCAGCCTTTATCGCTGGTTGTCACTTGACCCTGTCACCCTGGCGTGTGGCTCATGACGATGACTTAATAATCAGCTTCCTCAGATGGTCCCAAGGACGATTGTAAATAGCCGAGGTGTGATCCATAGACCGTGTGTACGGACATCATTTGAATTAATAGAATGTTAATAGGGCCATATATGACACGGGTCTGACAAGCTGTAGCCTCGGGGGGATTCCACGGGAGATAACTCTGTATGTGTCTCTGATTAGTGATGATCACATATAGATAGGGACGGTGACCTTAGGGTCACACTCTGTATATTAGTGTACCTAGGCATGCAATGACGCGTTTGTTTTTGTTTTTATTTGAGATACAAAGTTGATAATAGTTTATGGGTAGTATTATATAGTAAGTCCCCTTTATTCGTGTGAACAGATCCCAGATACTGGCGAACAGCTATCCCAACCGTAACATATACCTTCGCGCCTTAAAATGAGAGAGAGAGAGAAAATAGAAGTCTGGTACAGAGTTAATCAAAGATTCAAAATCAGCGCAAAATTACTTTTTACGTTTGGACGTCCTCGCACTTTTGAAACAAAAATAAAGAAAAAGTAGATGACCAATATGATCAAGCAGCACTGCATTACGCAAACCATATGTTTGGATTTCAACTGATGTAGAATTATACGATTTAACAATACCAAGTTGTCCCATTATATTCGGGATTTGTATAAAAGTTTACTTTATATTACCACATTCTTAAGTAAATCTGTCGTCATAATGTATACCGGTAGGTACGAAGTTGATGGATTGTGGGGAAACATATAATCTGTCATAATGAAAGTTGTCGTATTTTGTATGATGTAAATCGTTTAACTGTAAGAATGTTATTCTAAAGGTTCTGTATCGATAAAGTTTTTAATTCACCATCTAGTTCGATCAACTTCGGTTGATCGTTTCTTCAAAGCATTCGAAAATTTCTGTCATCAAAATGTCTTGAAATTTCTAAAACGTGGGTCCTGTAGCATCATATCCCACTTTTCCTGCTACGTCTTTCGGTAAATTTTTGGACATAATAATTTTCACACTCTTTGGCTTAGATTCAGGATCACTGGCGAGGGTTAAGTACCCGAAACTTGCATGTCTGGTCCATGCTGAAAAATCTGTTCTTAGATGATGCTATTGAATTTGAAGACGTTTAACATAGATCTACATGTAGTGAAGTGAAAGATAAAGATTAACAATCGCCTGTAATCCGGGTTGCACCACTCCGTGTACCCACTCATTGTAATCTGTTCCTCTTGTAGATGCTGTTGTACGCAAGTTTGCTGTTTGTTGTCCTTTATGACATCATTTATGAAGGTCATATTTGTGTAGCACTTGTAATATGTCAAGGTTGCATCATTTGCTTAAGTTCTGTTTCTTGAGTCAGTTTAGGAAATCAGGGATAATCAGTCAGAAGTTTCACTGTTAGAATGAGCTTCGTTCGTCGAAGACATAGTTCATGGGGATTGTTCGTCTTTCAATCCTTCGCATCCTTACTTATTGTAAGAGTTCACGTGATATATTTATAAACGAGGAAAATGCGCATAAATTTTATTTCATTACATCTAAGGAATTCACATAAAATTTGTCGTACCTTTAAAATAATTTATTGCCCGCTCGCATTACCCATATATATTCATAGAAGTACAAAATGTATTTGAGTACCGAAGTAGAGTACCGATTACCCACTCCTTATGTTTTCAAGAAGGCCATCAGTAATGGCAATATCGCCTTGGTCACAAGTAAAAAGTACTTTATCTTCAAAAAGGAACCCTTATGATATTGCCAGTGAACACCATTTGTATCTTGTGATTGGATGATGAATTTTGTCTCAATCTCGTTTTCAATCTGTATTTTTGAAGATTTACATTTTTGTGCACTTTTTAAAAATACAGTAACATATGATTATGCAGGTAACCAATATCAGGTGTGCATAGGTTAGTAACCTTATTTGCATATCCTCATTTACCTAGTTAAAATGGCAAGTCTCCAGTCAAGTGTCAAGCGTTGAGAGAAAGTAGAATACAAAAAGTTTTGTCTATGAACGTCATTTCATTATATGGAATGAACCTGCATGTATAAAGCAGACAGTCACGTCCCGACGACAGACCAACGCAAAGGCACACATGCATATTTATACAACTACTTCATAATGCATGTCGTATTACGTCTAGTTGTTGTCTGGCTAGTCTTTAACAATGCTTACTGTGCTATGTGACTTCGTAACAATTGGACGATTTTATGTTAATTCAATTTCATGGATGCAACCAGTTGTCGATGTTGTTTTCTTGCATTTACAACTTGTGTGACCCATTTTCGATACTGCATAGTATTATCAGCTGAAATAATTGGTGACTTTTGTGAAAATTATAAGGGGATGTATTTGTCCCTCTAATGACCCAACCCTTGATTTTATGTCATGAGAACAAATGAGGGAATGGAAAATCTTAAGGACCCTTTAAACAACAAGCAGCTGGTACTCATCTCATGGGAGGCATCTGAATTTGTATAGAGGCTTGGAGTCACAGGAGCTCGATGCCAACGATCCACAAGAATATCCGCACCCTACTTTCCTTATATAGACTTTGACTAGAGAGAAATGGGAAGGGTCGGGTGTCATTGAGGGTTGTTGGCATCGAGCTCCTATGCTTGGAGTATCCACATTTCTTCAAAGTTGCATTTGATGGCAGCGATGAGATGTGGATACTCCAAGCATAGGAGCTCGATGCCAACAACCCTCAATGACACCCGCCCCTCCCATCTCTCTCTAGTCAAAGTATATATAAGGAAAGTAGGGTGTCATCTCAGCGTCTTTAAAAATTGTTTGATCCTTCAGGTTATAAAGGATTAGAGAACATTACATATACATGTACGTTTAGATTTTTTTGATCGGTATTATTTGTTTAGATACATATATGTGGTTGAATATGCTTTAGAGGTGCTGGCGTCTTTGAGAGAGGTAAACGCACTATGATGATAGAGGATTGTCCTCTTTTACTGAAGTGAAACATTGACAGGTTAATCCCTGGTTGTTTGTTTGTGTAACCTTTATATACCCTGTCCATGGACAGTGTATGTTTCTGCTAGGCTGCACAGATCCTTCTTTAACAAAGGGCATGATGAAGGCGGACAAGACGTTCATGTCACGAAGATCACCGACGTTACGTGCAAACGTCACCTTGTATAACATGTTAAATGTCAACCTTAATATGGCTTCTAAAATACCATATCATGTTCACGTCCAGATCAACAAGTTTATGGGTCCTTTAATTTAATTTCCCCATCATCTCTTTATCTTTAGTTGGAGCCAGATGATGGATGCGAGCAATAGAGCGAATAAGTTTCTTTTTTTAAACCCATTTGAGCAAGTTAATCTTTATGATCTTTGCAACGCTATTGCTAATCAAGCTAATCATTTGTGTGATTCTAGATTTGATACAGGTCAACGCCACTGACTCAGAATTGTTATATTTATAACATTATTGCAGAAAGATCACATTCAACATTGAGAAGAATTTTTAGTTTACATTTACACTGTATACCTTTATCTGTGAGGGTGTCTGTCCTTCCTTGAAATCCTTGCAGAGAACAGTGCAAGTCTACAAGAGCTAACACGAAGGTGTGATCACCTTGAAATCTGGTGGAATAAAAGTTATTAGATAGACTTTATAGTTACTAGAAATTTCTAGGTTGCTTTCGATTAGGTTATGAATTGATGAGGGGATTTTGAAATGCCAGTCTCCTCCATTATTCTATTATAGATCAGTCTAGTTCACGTGTAGATCTGACGCCCGACACACTACACCCTAGGTCCACTGAACAGGATCTAATCTCTTACTCAAATGAAATGATCCGAGCTGGGACCTGGAATGCGGCCGTCATTTTAAAAGGAAATGACCTACCTGAATGTCAACAAAGCAATTTAGGCTGATCTTATTTACCTGACTGTTCTTTTACAATACACTAGTAGTATTTGATCGTTGTGCTTTTGTATCTGTTGGAATTCATAGGTTATATTTGGATCGTTACACGACTCTGCCCCACCCCGGCAGGTTGAGGTAGGTTTTCTGACAAAGTATTACGTGCACCTGCATAAACAAGGTCTCTTATGACAATCAATTCAGAAATACACTATTCTTGAAATTATGTACGAAGTCTAGACCTTCCTCTTGAAAGCGTTGTCTACTATCTGCTACTTGGATTTGGAGACTGATCATGACTCAAGTCAGAATTCAAGAGTTTTGTCTTTAGTTTACATAGTTTAAGCTTATTATCTTGTATAAAAGTTCAGGAATAAGTGTTCTCTAAGAATATTAAGTGTTTTGTCTTTGAGGGTCCTCCACAGGTTTGTCTCTTCCACCTCTCAGTGAGAAAGGTTAGGGGGATTGCGTGCACGGAATACGAGTAAGCACACCATTTGCTGCTACTAGTTTATGAATATAGCAGATGGCCTGGTGTGAGTATTCTTGTTTGTCCCCGGCTGTTTGTTTGTGTAGTTGTTTTACGGCGCATTCATTGTTTACTTTGGTTTTGTTCGTGTGTTCCGCGGTGCTCACCGCAACTTTATTTTGCTGTTTGAGATCTCCATATTCGCCGAATATGCCGAGTTAATAAAACACTGTGTGGATCATTGGGAACGCACACTCTGTAATGACCCGGTATTCGTGATCGTTTTGATTACGTGACCCTTTTAATTTTAGGGACCACCACGGTTTTTGTAATCACATAGAAGTCAGTGTTGACAGTATTTACTATTACCGCACTAAGTATAGCGTGTGTCGGGGTTTTTATGACCTTGGTCAGGGACACCTGACACTTGCACTTGTGGTGTATAAAACAATTAGTGGCCTTAATGTGCATGTTTACAGGGAGGTACAATCATGTAGGTGTATAATAAGGTCCCATCACTGACAACGTACCTGCTCCCTTGATAGATTACCATACCAAAACATAATATGACATTGACCCTGATATTCTGCAACGTTTGTAAATACTGAGCTGAAATGATGATCATTGCTCGTTAATATACGGAACTGATTACTGTGTAGGTAAAGTTTGCAAAATCAAGAGAACACTCACTGGAAATGTGGTCATCAAAACTTTGAGAATTTCTCTATTTTCTGAAGGCAATTCTAATAGCCATATGACAGTGCATGTCCCCTCAGTGCTGACTCAGTGACATGTACATTTCTAGACCAATATGTTTTCTGTAATCATGGTAATCAGGTTAAGCACTCCAGTCGTACTATCTATGTGATAAACAGTAAGTCGACGTTTGTATTTCATCTTTCAATTTCGCTTTGTTCCTGTTGGCCTATGTGTTGTGTGGACCGTGCTCAGTGTCATGAGGATGCTTGATGGGTATTTTGCTTGTCTTGCTGTCGGTTCCGCCATGAATTTTCATTGGAGATCTTTACATTCTTCACATTCAAGCAAGTTTTTTTCTGTAATTTCAGTGTCCAAATACTGATACATTCTACACCCCACGTACAATCTTTCTCTGGACCATTTACCTCTGTGAAAAGGAACCCGATATGGTCTACCTGCAATTAGATATATTGTGAACAGGCTACCTGACTGTGTGTATGTGAAGGGGATTCTTGTCTATTCAAGTGATGAATGAATTACATCGTAATAGATACTACACAAAACCACGGCTCTCTCCCTCCCTACATAACCATATATCAAAGCATGAAGTGGTCTCCAGTGCAAGTGTTTAAATACTGGAATGCCACACGACTTTTAAATCGGGTGGAAAAGCTCATTCCCAGTTTACACCCTGCACAAAATCGTTCTCTGATTCGGGCATAGGACGTTTATAGTATTAAAAGAATTAAATTAGATTTACTAAGTGTTTACATGAAGAAGTCGTTTTGCTTTCTCATAGGCCGACGTAAATTGAATGAAATGTTCTGACGTATAATGATTGGTATTTCTGATTTTATTCGTGTATTTTATCCTTGTAAGAATATATTTTAAGTCATAAATGTCAGTCTTAAATCATTTAACCGGTCAACTGATAAATAGTTTCGTCTGTGTCATTTTGTCTTTTATGATCCAATGTTATAACGTTGAAGAAAATACAGACTTCAATCGTCTTTGGACGTATATGAACACTTTCAGAATTAAAGAAATACCTGACTTGTACTATTGATCAGTTAGGCCGGTAGTAACTGTCGATTGACCACAATGATAATCTCGGTCGTTGATGTTTATGGAGAAATAATAGGCTTTGTCAATCAAAAAGGAAAATACTGATTGACCTGTACAACCATAAGGTGAACATCCTAGTAAATAATGACTATTGATGCTCTAAACATTTGAAGAGAGAGAGAGACTTCAATTCTGATTTGAATCATCTTTATTTCTTCTCCCCTGTAAGCCACATACCTGATTTGTCATGATCTTGTCATATATTGACATAGTTTTACCAAACCATGGCTGTTTTATTGGACACACGACTGGGAGATGTAAAACTTCAATTGAAACTAAGTTTATTATAAATGTATATTAATAAAAGAAGCAAAATATAAAACACAACAAATCATTTTCTTTGACATGTATATTTGATATCCGAGTTTTGTTGGTTTAGTTTGCTGTTTTAAAGACCTTGAATGTAGACTGCTTTCGATAAAACATTGCCATTTTTTCTTAGTTTGGTGATTTTATTTTTCAGATGGCTTGACAAGACCGTTGCCTTGATAACATGTCGGTGAAAGACGTGCATAATTTTGAGAAGGGCCGTATCAAGGCCCTTCAAGAGGAGCGAGTCTACATTCAGAAAAAGACCTTCACAAAATGGGCAAACGCTTTCCTGGAAAAGGTCAGTATACACTATAGCATATACTTGTAGTCACTTCTTGTAATCGTTGTGTAAACAATTCCTTGTTACATTAGTTATAGTAGACTTGAACAATCTCGATTGCCAAGATATGAAAAAAAATTAAATGCTTATTGAAAAAAAACAACAAGAATCTGAAAGGTTTTTTGTGTCTTACGTGTAGTAGTTTTCAACAATTAATGGGCACCAAAACAATTTGGCAAAAAGATTATATCTTTGCATATTTGTATACCCTTTGCGCAACTTTCAAAAGGCTTCACAACTTGAAATAGATACTGGTAGAAATTGTACAACTGGATCTGAAAAATACAAAAAAAGGCAATGACCCAGGGACTAACAAATGCCACAACCTAGGGTACCCGAAATTATAGTTGCGTGCATACCATACATGTAGGGTAGAAAAGAGATAATTAACTATTGAAAGTACATTTAAATCAGGCAACCAGTTTTCAACACAAATGTAATTGATCTATGTATCTCGAGAACGATTTGACCGGGATAGATGCGGGATTTTATTACCTGAAGGAATTCGGATACCCGGCTCCAGTATACAAATAAATCAAGGTTACGTTTCAATACATTTTATCGGCCTTATCAATTGCATCGAGACTAAACTTTCGAATTTAATTGTGCATTGCATAATACGTGAATAACTGGGTAGGCAAGGTTTATAATGCAGTACACAGTGGGGTGTGCTTGGAGGTGTCAAACCTGATGGTAGGATCGGCAGATGAATAATTTATACAGACAGGTTCCCATGCTCCACCACAGGTGCGGATTCAGTAAAACTTACCAAAGGTTGAGGAAGGGTTTCAGCAAAAGGAAATATATTTCTTCTAAGGGGGGGGGGGGGGATTGGAGAATTTCAAAAAGGAAAAATGTTTAACTGGCCCACTGTTTGGTCACCTTTGAGGAGTATGACCTATATTATCCTTTCGCATCCTCAACTACTTTGCAACCACTGTCTCCCAATTATGTGCAGAGTCCTCTTACCCACAATGGTCAATGTTTGATAGGTACTGTCTCAAAATTTAAAG
This sequence comes from Pinctada fucata, assembly GCA_028142955.1. NCBI lineage: Eukaryota > Metazoa > Mollusca > Bivalvia > Pterioida > Pteriidae > Pinctada > Pinctada fucata. The sequence goes on along the minus strand of AP027107.1, from coordinate 61,368,877 downwards.
TCGGAAAAAGACAGTACTAACAACTAAACAATTTTAAAAAGTACTACTTACAATAAAACTGCATTTTTTTTCTACGGGACCAAATGCATCCTGCAATCCTCAGTGTCCTCGTATATGTACTGAGGACAAGAGGAATTAATTTTGTTCCTGTGGTTCTTTTATTTTTTAATTCATCATTAATTGACAAATGATAAGTTTTTTTCTTTGATTCCTAGGCCCGTCTGGAGATCAAGGACCTTTTCACAGACTTGGCAGATGGACGGATTCTGATGAAACTATTGGAAATTATTTCGGGTGAAAACCTAGGGAAACCAAACCGAGGCAAAATGAGAGTGCACATGGTTGAAAACTGCAGTCGCTGTCTGAAATTTCTTGCAACCAAGGTGAGGATGTGTCCATGTGACGTTAGCAACAGCGCTGCAAATCTTAAAACATAATGTATTATCAATTATGTGTATTCGTAAATTGCAAGACGATAAATAGCAGAAAGAAAGTGTTGTTGACAAGCCGGACTCTCCGTTTGTCTATATTTAAGCCGATGTTTGGCCTTTAACTAAATGTATGGACATATTTCAAGATTTCAAGCGATTAAAGTAGCATTTGTTGACATTGGCATTTACTATCTAGTGGAGGCATTTGAAAGGACAATACAAAAACAAAAATCTGAACCATATCCAACGTACTTGTACATTATACTGACAAGTCAAAATAGATGGACGTTTGGAAGTCGAGATTGTGACAGTTGCATAATACACTGTAGGGTACCCTTCCTTGAGAAGGAGATGAAAGCATGCCAGTCTGATAACCTTATGAAGAGAAATTCGTCACCTCGGCACGGCTATCCCTCTGCTACCTTACACCAGATAGGGTCCCTCCCTGGCATAGACTACCATGATACCTGGCAACGCGTACATTTACATTTTGACAAGTTGTTGGGCTCTCTTTACTCAATACTGTATAATAGACACTTGAAAAGTACTCAGATACTATCATGTGGAAAGTACTTTTAATGGATATCGGAAACGGTAATTTCCTTCAGTACTTGTTCGTTGATCAGGAGTGTATACCGGTACAATTTTGTAGCCTTGTTCTCAGGGTTTATACCTTCATAGGCATTCTCTCTTCTTGATGGGGTATTATTCATTGACTTTGAAAGTGCTGCACGTTCTTTACCATTTCAAAAGTCCTTCCTTCCTCTGTCTATCATAATGTTATATGTAAAATTAGTCCTAAGGAATATGGTAATGGATCAGATTGCCCATATTACATGCAGAGAATATGTACCTAGATGCCAAATGGGGATATAGATTTTAAGAATTGTCCTTTCCAAATGTCAAAGGGCAAAATGTCAAATAGTTCAGATATGGATATTATGACTATTTATTTTGACAGTATTAACTTTTATTACCTAGGGTATACGCGGTTTTAAGTATCACCAAATCATACGTTGGGTTTTACATGCCGTTTTATTGGTATGATTGTGTTTTGATAGACACGGTCTTGGGACAATCTGAGCTAGTCATCTGTGCGTATCATTGACATTCTGTTATTTAAAGTCTTTGACATTGCCCGCTAGCATTGTTTTAGTACCAAAAAGTTCAGACCTGATGTGGATCGACCCTATCTGTCTCCTATATGTGTATTACTGATCAATAGAGAATGGTTTATCGGACTGCTATAAGTGTGTCCTACTTTAATGATTAGTGTAATCTGAAATCTTATTACTCTAAATAAATCGTACCCCAAGAACTCTAAACTTGTCTATTCATACAGTAATGCCATGATTTGTTATTTTAAGTTAAGTTGTATCGAAGTCCCAAAAAGTTCCAGAAAGAATCTAGATATATTTTACGAGATTTACAATAGTCAATCTACTAGCAATTTCAGTAGATTTTCAAAACTGGGCCGAACAAATTCACTTAGGATAAGTCCATTCATTGGTTGAAGCTTATAAATACCGGTGAGACTGAAGTTGCGAAAAAGGCTTCAAATTATCATAGAATATGGTAATGGTCAAAGTCGTAGAACTTTGTCAAGGTCATGGTAAAGTATTTTAGTTTTAAAAATATGTTTTGGACTGAAATAAACACCTAAAGTAGAATCTAACTGATGTATTAATTGCCTATTACTTATCTATTACCTTTATGTTGATTGGTAAAAGTCAAGATCACAAGACACGTGTTTTAGGTGCTTGAGCTCAAGGCCAATCATGTATCATTTTGTTTGACATAGTGTCTGTGAACTTTTTACAACTTTCAAACACACTGAGAATCAGCTGAGCTTATGCCTATATCTGTGTTATTTATGCCTCTGAATCAGACTTGACTAATAGTAGCACATAACGTTAGATGTATATATGCCTAAAGCATTGTTACATGCATATTCACAACAGAATATGCTGAGTCATGTGAAATCAGTATATGATTGTAAAGAGAAACAAATTCACTAGTTAACTCATTTTCATAGCTGTAGTGTTGGTCCGTCTGGATTTAAAGAGAATTACATGTGTTCTTGTTTAAGAGAATCTCAGTAAGGGAACTAATTGCAGTGACATCTAGTATGATTAAGTTCTAAGCTTAAACTGAAACTTTACAAAAAAGAACATGTATATAAAATCTATGAAAGATCACTGAAGGCTTTCATGATTCTTATTTGTTTCTTTGTTTTATATACTCTTCAATTCTTAAAGGACATGTACTGATCACTGCTGTTGAAATGATAATATTTGACATTACATGAATAATAAAGATGCTCAGTTTAGAGTGCTTACAAACACATTTGATAAATACTGATATGTTTAAGCCTATTAATGTCCTTATTACCGTCAAGAAAAAGGGACAACGAATATATGCATGGTTTTAGATTGTTTTGGGTGTAATGTCATAAGTCCTGAAGTCTGGTAGTATATCATTATCCTGCTTGATCTCTTTGTAGGTGTACTTTGAGAACATCGGAGCTGAAGATATTGTAGATGGTAATCCTCGTCTGATACTGGGTCTGATATGGACCATTATTCTGAGATTCCAGATCCAAGAAATAGAGATAGAAGTGGTGAGTACTGCCAATCATAAGCTATACGTGTCTGATACTGGGTCTGATATGGACCATTATTCTGAGATTCCAGATCCAAGAAATAGAGATAGAAGTGGTGAGTACTGCCAATCATTAGCTATACATGTCTGATACTGGGTCTGATATGGACCATTATTCTGAGATTCCAGATCCAGGAAATAGAGATAGAAGTGGTGAGTACTGACAGTCATTAGCTATACATGTCTGATACTGGGTCTGATATGGACCATTATTCTGAGATTCCAGATCCAAGAAATAGAGATAGAAGTGGTGAGTACTGCCAATCATTAGCTATAGATGTCTGAACTGGGTCTGATATGGACCATTACTCTCAGGTTCCTAATCCAGGAAATAGAGATAGAAATGGTGAGTACTGACAGGCATTAGCTATACATGTCTGATACTGGGTCTGATATCGACCATCACTCTCAGGTTCCAGATCCAGGAAATAGAGATAGAAGTGGTGAGTACTGCCAATCATTAGCTATACATGTCTGATACTTGGTCTGATATGGACCATCACTCTCAGGTTCCTAATCCAGGAAATAGAGATAGAAGTGGTGAGTACTGCCAATCACTAGCTATGTATGTCTGATACTGGGTCTGATAAGGACCATTATTCTGAGATTCCAGATCCAGGAAATAGAGATAGAAGTGGTGAGTACTGCCAATCATTAGCTTTACATGTCTGATACTGGGTCTGATATGGACCATCACTCTCAGCTTCCAGATCCAGGAAATAGAGATAGAAGTGGTGAGTACTGCCAATCATTAGCTATACATGTCTGATACTGGGTCTGATATGGACCATTATTCTGAGATTCCAGATCCAGGAAATAGAGATAGAAGTGGTGAGTACTGCCAATCATTAGCTATACATGTCTGATACTGGGTCTGATATGGACCATTATTCTGAGATTCCAGATCCAGGAAATAGAGATAGAAGTGGTGAGTACTGCCAATCATTAGCTATATTTGTCTGAAACTTGGTCTGATATTGACCATCACTCTCAGCTTCCTAATCCAGGAAATAGAGATAGAAGTGGTGAGTACTGCCAATCATTAGCTATACATGTCTGATACTTGGTCTGATATGGACCATCACTCTCAGCTTCCAGACCCAGGAAATAGAGATAGAAGTGGTGAGTACTGCCAATCACTAGCTATGTATGTCTGATACTGGGTCTGATAAGGACCATTATTCTGAGATTCCAGATCCAGGAAATAGAGATAGAAGTGGTGAGTACTGCCAATCATTAGCTTTACATGTCTGATACTGGGTCTGATATGGACCATCACTCTCAGCTTCCAGATCCAAGAAATAGAGATAGAAGTGGTGAGTTCGAGGACATGTATAAAAGGAATTAGCTATAGAAATGATAATTATAATAAAGGATATGTCTTTTAAAGATCAAGAACCTATGATATGGTCTGCCACTTAAGCTGCTGAAGTGAAGTTGCAGATTGATTTTGCTTCAATTCAAAGATAATACATTTATTTTACATGTAAATTGATGTCTCATTTTTAGCTCGACTGCACTTTAGTGCAAAAGAGCTATTGCAATACCCCCGGCGTCGGCGTTCGCGTCCGCGTCGGCGTCGTCCGAACTAGATGATAAGGTAAATGTTAAGATTACACATTTACCTTTCCCATATTCATATTCTGTTGGTTTTTTTTGTTGCAAATGTTTAATTATACATCATTTAATATATCCAGATGAGGATATAGCCCCTGGGGTTGGGATTTTTAAAATTATTTCAAATGATAAGGCAAATGTTGAGATGATAAGGTAAATGTTAAGATAGCAATAAAGTCTTTAAAAGCCAATATTGAGCAAAGTATAAGTGCTACATGTACCAAACTTACATATTTGATGTATCTTTGATCAAACTTTCAAAAAATGACCTTGACCTACTTTTTTCCGCTTGAATGATTTTGCCTTTAAAAGCCAATATTGAGCAAAGTATAAGTGCTACATGTACCAAACTTGCATATTGGATGTATCTTTGATCAAACTTTCATAAAATGACCTTGACCTACTTTTTTCCGCTTGAATGATTTTACCTTTAAAAGCCAATATTGAGCAAAGTATAAGTGATACATGTACCAAACTTGCATATTGGATGTATCTTTGATCAAACTTTCATAAAATGACCTTGACCTACTTTTTCCGCTTGAATTATTTTACCTTTAAAAAGCCAATATCGAGAAAAGTATAAGTGCTACATGCACCAGACTTGCATATTGGATGCATCTTGGGTTAGACTATTGAAATATGACGTTGACCTACTTTTTCCGCTTCAGTGATTTTGCTTCACCATTGGTTCACCATAAACTAATTTTAATTTATAACTTTAAATTTTTTATGTGACTTGATATATGTTGTTGCCTGAGAAAGGGAGTTTAAATAAATTGGCTGTCATGAGAGATATTATGCTATGCAGTCGAGCATTAGGTGACTCTGGCAACTATTTTTAAAGAGTTAGATAGGAAAAGCGGTTTTATAGAAATGAAAAAGGCTTTTAAGCATCAATTACAATGTACCACTGTTTGTTTACAGGACGAGGAATCCAGTGAGAAAAGATCAGCTAAGGATGCCTTGTTACTATGGTGTCAGAGAAAGACTGCTGGGTAAGGTCACATGATACATTATACACTACAGTGTATATGATCTCTATCTTCATCTAGCAACATGCATGTATAAAAACTTATATCTTATACCTGATACAAGACTCGTATTTCTTTGATATTTCTTTCTTTGTTTAGAAACTATTCATATACCGTATCTTTAAAAAGAAATGTACAAATTATTAATAACACCCAAATTATACCATTGCAACCATGCAACAACATATACCAGTAGTCGTAAAGAAATTGCTTAGACGTTTTGGATTTAGCTGAATAAGAGGAGATGTAATTTTCCATGCTGTTAAGTTGACATCAAGTAACGTTTCCCACTGTAATAAGGAAATGGATGATAAATCAAGTATCAAAGATCATTGCGTCACACAAATATAAAGAAAAGCATTTATCTCATACCGGCAAGTCTGGATAGGAAGATATCTTTTTTGATAAATTACAAGTGTGAATGCAGCTAAATATGGTAAAAAAGTCCAGTCTGTGCTGCTGCTTGCGGCTTGCCTTATATAGAAATAGACGGTGACAGATTGTGTTAGACCTCACTGATTCATTGTATTACCTATGTCGGTTATTATTCAGCCCTTTCTAAATATTTGTATGTTAAAGATTCACAGCATGCATGGGGAATGTTATTGATTGTACAGGGGGTTTGAACTTTAATTGACCAATCCTTGGGCTCCATCCAAGAATAAAGGCACAGCATGCATTAAAATGAGTTATAACATTCTCTGTGTCTGGATACCTCTTCTCTTTAGCTATTATGTAATATGTTAATTTGATATGGATTATTCAGTTTATTCTTGTATAAAGGCATACCAGCGTGAGAGTTTGAAAGTGTATATTATTAAAGTGTATGTACCTGGAACATCATTTATATTTAGAAATGATACATAGTCACATTTTATAGTGATAAGTTCATTTTCTTCCCATGGTCAAATATTTTTATTCCTCTATCAAAAGATGATACTGTATAAGTAGAATCATTTGCTGGCACTTTCTTTCACGGTTTTATAAAAGTAAACCCTTTTGCATGGACAATGATTCGCCTATCCTCCTGCTAGTTTGGTGTTCAAATTTGCTGAGACAAACTTTCACAGTACGAAGCTGACTGAGAAAGTAGCGAAAGTTAATACACAGTGAATGAAAATACTTATACAGTAATAATAACAATCAATCTGTCTGATGTCATAATTTTCTTACAAATAAGTATAAAGTAATAGACCTAGCCCTGAAAAGCCATTTCTTACTCAATAGAATTTATTTGGAACTTTTCATATTTTGACCTTATGGCCTTGGCATTTGACCTTTTACAAAACTTTTGAATGAGTTTTTTAGTTCTTCATGGAAATACATGTAATGTCAAATTTATATTTAGATAAATTACATCGGCATCTTGAAATACTTTTATATACAAGTTTAACATTTTCAATAAGTAAAAACATTTATCTTGCATAGAAAAATTGTCCCTCTAACATTTATCATGTATCAAAATATTTCTTTCATCTATTCAAATCTGAATGAGCCCAGTGTTTCTTAAACATATCCTTTCTGCACTCAAAACATCGTAATTTACTACTCCTAACATTTTAAAAGTGCCATGCAAAAAGGAGGGAAAAATAGGTAAAATTTATTTGTCTCCCAAACCTTATAAATAGATAACCTGATTTCAAAAGACCTTCAAAAATTTGCAAACAACTTGGTTTTATTTCAAATTATGAAAAATGGTTATTTTATTCACATTCCAGGTGCCTTCTTTGAATTATAATATTTTGTTGTATTTAGTACTTTTATAAAGTCTATATACATATTTGACCTCTTCACTTTAGCAAAGGTGGAAAGAAAAGGTGATGGTAGCTATAATCATCTTACAGCTGCAGATATTTCACTCCAATTTCCCTCTGTAGTTTTCTCCCTTTATCTCTCTTTCATACACCTAATATGAAATTTGTGTATACTAATCCTTTGAATTAAAATCTTCAGAAGAAAGTTGTTTATTTTATTGCAAGATTTCATCATTTACGTATTTTAGGTATTCCTTTTATGTACAATTATTTATGATGTCAGAGACTCGCATTGTTAATGCAAAAAATTCAGATTAATGGGAATAAATTTTATGCGTAGCTGATTTAGTTGAATTTGAAGTAGGCAGTGTTTGTTTTATAAATATTATTTTATGTACAGTAAATGCTACATTATTTTAATATTTGTAGGTTAGAATATTTAGATATTTATGATAGATTGTCGTATAACGATAAAATAAAGTGTGAAGTACACTCACAGTCTTTTGCAGAGAGTTTTCCAAACACACCCATCCTCCCAAGCTTATTTTAGCACTTTGTTTTTACCCTAGCGATTTGAAAGTAGAGTCATATTTTGAAAAGCATTATCTTAAAAGAAAAGTTATATCTGTAGTACTTAACTTTCTCATAAATGTGAAGTATATTTTAAAGCTGTCTGATACTGGAAATGTTATGACATTATTTAGTTTTCCAAATAGGCCTTTTTCTTATAGACATGTTAAAGGTATTTTTCCCAAATATGTCTTTTTCTTATAGCCAAGTTAAAGGAAAAGCACCTAGATGAAAATAAGAATTCAGTTCTGTAAATGATGTACGTCATTTTATAGAGTCCATCTAAAATATACAAGAACATTCTTGCACTGTAGTCCGCTATCTTGTACAATGTACTGAATTATAGCTAATTTATTATTTTGTAATGTTTTGTAGATATCCAGGGGTGAACATCACTAATTTTACCAACAGCTGGAGAAACGGATTGGGATTCAATGCTCTTATACATGCTCACAGGTAATAATGACATGTCAGGGTTTTACATCTGAATAACATACATAGACTGAATAATGGCTAGGTGTAGAAAGTTTGCTTTGTGCAACAGTAAAACCTATTTTCTCACCATTGAGATTTAACCAGAGATTTCATGGGAAAATGCAAATGAAAGTAAGGGTTTTCGTTTTGCGCAAAAATGATTTTACAATTAAGATGGCATCATGACCAATTTTTACCAAGATTTAACCAAATGCTCTTCAGGTAGTATATGTAAAAGCAACAAATTTAAACTTTGCAATGAATAAAAATTTGACAAAAATTTCTTTGAAAAAATAAAAGGCCTTAAGAGCCCTTTTCTCATGGTGGAATCCCTATTTACACATATCCTGTCCATTGTATTAGAATCTATAGAACTTGCAAAAATGACATTCTTTCAAATTTTGCTTTTTCAGACCAGATTTAATAGACTTTGAGAGATTACACCCAGAGGACCACATTGGTAACCTTAACAATGCCTTCAATGTGGCGGCCAATGAACTTGGAATACCTAAAATCCTGGATGCAGAGGGTGAGTATGATATTGATATAAACAAGATAAAGCTGTTTTATGAGAGTACAAGAAACTAAAATATACTGGTATAGAAAATGATGAATGGACTGACAATTGTGGTGTTAAATTTCATTTTAGCCCCAGGTATTTTTTTCCTTGGTTGAATTCACATAGGTAATGGAATTTGGAGAAATGTGAAAGAAAATTTTCAAAAGAATGTAGATTAATAATGTTTGTATTATAGATGTGGACGTTACACGGCCGGACGAGAAGGTCATTATCACTTACGTAGCCTCATATTATCATTACTTTGCCAAGATGAAGAGTGAGATGACAGGAGGCAAGAGGATTGCCAAGGTGTGTAGAAGGAAGCAAGAGTTATCCCTCTTTTTCTTCAAATTCAAATGCCTTGCCTAATTACTAATAAACCATACAATACCATACTATATCCTAGAGGTGTACAGGGGCTGACAAACAGATTTTTCACCTACTTGCCTAGGGACAGGTTGGCCCAAGAAAATCTGTTGCCCAACCTCAAAATGTACATGCCCTACCTAGATAAAGGCTGAATGTTTAAAAACACATATACTTTGAATTTTATTGCACTTAGATCAATCCGAGGCAGCATAACATGTCCTTTTTCGACCAGTAGACACCCATTTAGGTGTAGTTGTTGTATTTGAAGTTGGTACAGTCTGTCCTCTGTTCAATGCTTTGTATGCTAGGCGAAGTCACCATATATGGAGTGCATACCGACTTCGAATACTTACACTTTGGTTGCATTTTCTTTTGATGTAAAACCTATGATTCCTTGGGTATTGATCTGATGGATATACATGAAGGTTATTAAAAACTTGTTTGCGTAATTCTTTACACACATGCTTTATTCTGAGATTCAGAGTTACCATGAAAATTATTTGTCGCACTGAAAACACGGGAAACTTAGAGGCAGATTGTAGCGTGCAGCGGTTGACTTCATTTTACATGGCATCAATTCTAAATGTTGTCTGACACTTGAATTGTATTCACGGGTCAGATTCAATTTTACCTGGTATAGCTGACAGTTCTGTAACATTGACATTGTCTGAAATTTTACTTTTACTTGCCCACAGGCATCTATGGCTTTTAATTTTGGCTGCCCTACCACTAAAACTGGTCGACCCGGGCATTGAGCCATGGGATTTGTCGGCCCCTGGTGTACATGTCACAAACTGTAATAGCAGAAATGATGATAAACATTTATTGTAATTAAAGATCATTGATTAGTCTCAAATAATTGATAATACGTAAACCCCCACAAGAGTTCAATTTGCATGCAAATTATGTATTCATCATCAAGAGTATGATATTCAGATTTGACACATTACTTGTAGATTGTCGGCATGATGAAGGACATTGAAAACATGGTAGATAATTATGAAACACTAACGTCCAGTTTACTCGAGTGGATCAGAACTAAAATAGGGGAACTCAACGATAGGGAATTCCCAAACTCACTAGAGGGCGTACAGAGACTACTCGGTCGATTTAAAGAATACATCACAAAGGAAAAACCACCTAAGTAAGTGCGAGAAGGAAAAGTTTGTAAAAAATTTGAAGGACATATATTTAATAAACTGATATTGAGTGTCTCATATACATGTAGACTGTGACCTATAGGGTTAGCTTCTTCAGCTCATAAACAAACTAATGTGTAATTAATTTCTTCTCTATAATTGTGAGATGGAACGTAATTAGAAAGTCAAGGCTCATCTTGAACAAAGCTAAATTATAAGTAGTTATCATGAGTTGAAATCATTACATGAAATAATTTTGAGAAGTAGTTCTTGATTTTTGTGTCGCCTGCGAAGCATAGCGACACTTAGGGATCACTTTGTCCGTTGTCCGTCTGTCAGTCGGTCTGTCTGTCTGTCTGTCACACTTTGGGTGTCACAGCCCATAACTTTTGAATGGTAAGTGATAGGGCTTTGATATTTCACATGTGTATTCCTTGTGACAAGACCTTCCTACACATGCCATAATTTTTGACTTAGTGACCTTGACCTACATATTTGACCTACTTTTCAAAAAATTAAGAATGGATATATCATTTGATTAGTAAGTGTTAGGACTTTGATATTTCACACATGCAATCCTTGTGGCAAGACCTTTCTACACATACCATAATTTTTGACCTTGTGACCTTGACCTAGATATTTGACCTACTTTTGAAAAAAAGATAAGATTCGCTATATCTTTTGATTGGTAAGTGATAGGGCTTTGATATTTCACATGTGTATTCCTTATAACAATGCCTTTCTACACATACCATAATTTTTGACCTATTGACCTTGACCTACATATTTGACCTACTTTTCAAAAAAAAATTAGATTGTATATATCTTTTACATGTGTATTTCTTGTGACAAGATCTTTCTACACAGACCATAATATGTGACCTTGTGACCTTGACCTAGATATTTGACCTACTTTTCAAGGAAAGTAAAATTGATAAAATAAAAAAGATAAGATTCGCTATATCTTTGGATTGGTAGGTGATAGGGCTTTGATATTTCACGTGTGTATTCCTTGTAACAACGCCTTTCTACACATACCATAATTTTTGACTTACTGACCTTGACCTACATATTTGACCTTCTTTTCAAAACAAAAATTAGATTGTATTATATCTTTTGATTGGTAAGTTATAGGGCTTTGGTATTTCACATGTGTATTTCTTGTGACAAGATCTTTCTACACATACCATAATTTTAACCTTTTGACCTTGACCTAGCTATTTGATCTTCTTTTCTAAGAAATTAAGGTTTAATATATCTTTTAATTGGTAGGTGATAGGTCTTTCATATTTCTTATGATGAGACCTTTTTGTTACCAATTTTTACGTAGTGACCTTGACCTAGATGATCGACACTCTTTTCTGAAAATTTGAGAATGACCATATCTTTTAATTTGTAATTAAGAGGTCTGATATTTCAAATGAATTTCATTTGACCACTTTCTAGAATAATAATCAAACCGCTTCGCAGGCGACACAAGCATTCCTTGGATTGCTATTTTTCTTAATTTCATTTCAGATATCGAGAAAGAGGAAATATAGAAGCCCAGTTTTTTAACATTCAGGCCAAACTTAAAGCTAACGGACAGAAACTTTACACACCACCGGAGGGTCAGTTAATACATGACATAGAGAGTGCATGGTTACGACTGGAAAAGGCTGAACATGAGAGAGAAGTGGCTCTCAGGGACGAAATGATCAGGTAATAATGGTACAGCTTTGTGAGTTTGTGATAAATAAAGCTAGTTTCACTAAATGTATGCATTATTTGCCTATTTACATGTATGTTTTTCTAGGCTGATCAAGGTTTTACAGTTTCGATTTTTAAGATCTCATCGGTGATCTGACTCAATAACTTTAGTGTTAGTTACATGTTATCTGAACACTGAATTTTTAAAACAGAAATTTCTTGTTTCTGACATGGAGCTATATACATGAAGTATTTACAATTAGATTTTATCTGATTTCATTTGCACTTTATTGTTATTCTCAAGCAATAATCATATTTGTTTTAGACAGGAGAGATTAGAACAGCTGGCACAGAGGTTTCAGAGAAAGGTAATTATCTATTTTCTTATTCAGAATAGTTAGTGATCATATATTTCATAAGTGTTTCTTTGCACTTTCCTTGTCTTTTGCGATCGAAGATCTTATCCAGTATTTGATCTTAAAGATTTTTATACTGACATTTTACAGGCAACGATCCGTGAACAGTGGTTAAATGACATGAGCATGATCCTGGATGAAAACATAGAAGCCAACAACGCAGCACAAGCCGAGGCTGCCATTAAAAAACACGAAGCCATTAGTGCTGAGATTTTAGCACGGGTATGTTACTTTAATGGTGTTGTACATGTGTCTTGTTTCGAACTGCATGGTATTTATATGTAAATTTTGGTATAAAATTTGAAAATGGCGCTTCCTTAATAAATGTTGTCTTTTGAAAATTTAGATAATTTTTGTCAGTCTTATCAAGCTTTGTAATGTAATTCAACATCACAGCATGTTTGTTATATGTTGTTTATGTGTATTATTAAATATCATCATTTATGTCTTATCAGAATGTAATTTTCATTTTGTTGATCATTTTAAAATTTGCTGAATTCTTCCACCAAAGTAGCAGAGGATGAAGGGCTCTTATACATTATAGACACATTGAAAATCTACTTCTATTAGATTAACTGTTGATTCATATATTTGAATGTAGAATGAGTCACTGGCCCTCAAGTTGTTTATTTTTCCCCTTCTTGACACAAACTTAGTTTCTGAATGTTTCTGAATACGAATAGATTATACAGTGTAGAAAATGTCTTAAAGTTCCTATTTCTAATATGGTATAATGTACAGGTATTCTTTAAAGTATCAAAAGAATGGGAAGAATTATAGATCTTGATTCGTGCATTTAATGCACTTTTTATGTTAGAGAGAAGTCTGCAATTTGTTCTTGGGCAGTCTAAGGATGTGACACATTATTTGTGTTCTTGATTTAATTTCTTTACCACACCTTTATTTTGATAGGCTAGTTTCGAGGTAAATGAGACAGAGTTATGATGCCTTATTTTCTTTCCTGTATTTCCTTGCTTACACATGCAAATATCTGATTTTGTTGCTAGATCTCCCAAAACGTGTAGTTTTGTATTTGATTCAATTGAAATGTTTCCAATGCCTGCACTTTTAACATTTGAATACCACATAGTACACGCGTGCTGTTTTCATTCGTGATTAAATACATGTAAATCATTTGTATTATCGAATAATCTCGGATCATTAGAAATTATGAATATACATTTATAAAAAAAATTGCGTACTTTGACAGGAATTTCTTTTCAATGCAACATTTTCCTAGAGAGCATGGCTTTCATATTTTAGAATGTTTGAATAGTATTGAGATAATGCTTTCAAAATGCATCTCAGCATTTCTTGAATTTTCTTTTTTGCCAAAAGTATATCTTTGAATAAGACTTGATTTTTTTTTTGTTATAATTAGTTAGCTAGTAGAGTTAATACTGCATGGATTAGTTATTAAGTTCTTGCTTATGCAAAGAAAAGGCAGGTTCTTGTAAAATTACAATTTTCAGTGCTTTGAGCAAAATACTATGTACCAGTAGAATTTGATTCTTTGAAAGTTTAAGACATCTACTTCTTTCTGAGACAATTTAAAGTCCTTTTTAGTTGTTCTTCTGTAAAACTTTAAGTTAAATTTTGATGAACAAAAATCTTATCTGTTTAGGGAATAGAAAAGCATTATGATAACTTACAATTTTTTCCAGTAATAACAAGATTAATTGGATAAGATTTATTGTGTGTGAATGTGTTAAAGTGGTTGTTTCATTTGTGATTTGATGCTCATTAACATAATAGCGTTATTTCTGTGGTAAACATTCATCATTAACAAATCATTTGTAAATACTTTAAATTTTGTATTCTGTAATCTCTATCATATTTTCAAGTCATCATCTGCACTGCGCCTGTAATGTACATTGCCTCTGTGGAATAGACGTTTTGTGAAGTTTTATATTACTGAATTTATATATTGAAGATAATGTTATTGAAATGAATGTTGATTTAATTCTTTCAATGTTGACATTTACAGAAAGATAGATTCCGTGCCTTAAACAGTTTGGCCAAGGAACTTGTAGAGGGAAATTATCATGCAAGGGAGCAAGTGAAGAAAAAGTAATTAAAATTTACGATAAATTTATGGTAATAGTTTTAAGTAAAATTATAACTTAAAAAAGAAATTTCATTCTATGCTCAGAATTTAATTTTTATAGAATTCCATTATATCACATGACACATGGCTAACTGGTTACTTGTCAGAAGAACTGGTGTTAAACTGGTCAGTACAAATTGTTAGGTTAACATTTGATTTTTTTTTTTTGCCATTCAGGGATGAAGATATAATGAGAAAATGGAAAGAATTATTGGAAAAATTAGAGAGAAGAAAAACCACATTATCAGGATACAAAAACTACCTTACAATGTTCAGAGAAATAGAGAACATACAGGAGGAATTGAAAGAAGTCGAGGTGTGTGAAGGTGATATAAGGATCGCTAGTCATCAAGAGTGATATTCCTAATTCAATATTAGATCTTAAATTCTGCCTTGAATAACACAGAGATTACGAGTATAATTTTTTCTAGGACATTTAGAGTTTTCATGAGTATCATTACTCCAGAAGACTCCTGATGAAAGAATCGGCAATAGAGGTGTTGAGTGTTGACATAGAAAAGAAACTCAGATTAACAGCTCTATTTCCAAACCTTTTGTTGTGCTGCAATGAGTTATAATCCTCCATATCTCTGTTTAATAAATATGTAGATTCAGATTATCAATTTTTCATATATTTTTAGTCTAAGTTGAAAACCCAGGATTACGGCAAACATCTACAAGCGGTGGACGATTTCCTTGAACAACATAGCTTGATAGAGACACAGTTACATGCCCTTGGCAAGCGTGTCAGGAACCTAAATAGGCGATCAAAGCAAATAGACCCAAGTCATCAGGAAGGTGGCGTACTTGAGAAAAGACTTGATGATCTAAATAAAGATTATGATAGGTATGTACATGTAGATGTTATAAGTTAATATGGGTATATATACATGTATGTATTCTTCATGTACTTGTAACATCATAGAGATATTACATGTATCATAAACAAAATGTCAAAACATGTACTCATTTCTGAAGATGTAATTTTCAGTCATTCCTAAAGTAACTTCCCAGGGTTTTGTCAGATATTGTTACTATTACAGACCTGCCACATTTTCTCAGTTTTAGAGTATTTTTATGATTTTTTACCTCAAATTACGATGTACGCTTTTGGTGCTTAATTTTCCAACAAAATGACTTTATTTTGGAATTTTATAGCAGATAGACTCATGATTCTCATAAATCTTTGTCACTGTAGCATTGAATCAATCCTTTAGGCAAGTGTGTGAATTAATATTTTTTAAGTATCAAAGCTTGAAAAATGTTTTTTTCTCCAAAATATCTACAATTGTCCATATTACACTGTACTCCTCAAAATAACTTTTTCTATAGAAAAGTATTGCACTTTTGGCAAGAAACCGATAAGCAGGTCTGCTATTAGCAGTCTGTCTTTTCTTACAGATGTTGAAGCTTATTTATCCCCTCGCAACATACATGTAGTTGCAGGGGGATAGGGTGTATGTACGTGTGTAAATGTGTACGTCACGCTTTTGTATACAGCCTAGAGGACACAGTTTTGATCAGATCTTGACAAAACTTCATTCACTTATTCCTAATAGCAAGAGGAAGAACCCTATTGATTTTTAGGTCATAGGTCAAAGGTCAAGGTCACAGATTGGAAATGGCTAAAATCCTTCTATACAGCCTAGAGGACAGTTTTGATCTGATCTTGACCAAACTTCATACACTTATTCCTTATGGCAAGAGAAAGAACCCTATTGATTTTCAAGGTCAAAGGTCAAGGATTGGAAATGGCTAAAATCTGTGCATACAGCTTAGAGGACACAGTTTTGATTGGATCTTGACCAAACTTCATACACTTATTCCTTATTGCAAGAAGAAGAAACCTGTTGATCTTCAAGGTCATATGTCAAAGGTCTAGGTCACAGATTGGAAATGGCTAAAATCCTTGTATACAGCCTAAAGGGCACAATTTTAATTGGATCTTGACCAAACTCATACACTTATTTCTTATGGCAAGAGGAAGAACCCTATTGATTTTCAAGGTCAAAGTCACAGATTGGAAATGGTTAATCCTTGCATACAGCCTAGAGGGCACAGTTTTTATTGGATCTCGACCAAACGTTACAAACTTATTCTTTTTGGCAAGAGGAAGAATACTATTGTTTTCAAGGTCATATGTCAAAGGTCAAGATCACAGATTGGAAATGGCTAAAATCTGTGTATACTGCCTAGAGGACATAGTTTTAATTGGAACTTGACCAAACTTTACAAACTTATTCCTTTTGGCAACCCTATTGATTTTCAAGGTTACAGGTCAAAGGTCACAGAAACGAAACAGTTAAAATCCTTGTATACAGCCTAAGTGAGTACATTGATTTACATGTTGTGCATGCTACGCTTTGTGTTGCCTAGGTTTCATTATACATGCACATGGAATTAACATAAAGGAATTTGTTTTCTTTCTCAGAGTGAATAACAAAAGTAATGATCGTAAGAGGAAGTTAGAGGTGGCCAAGAAGTATTACCAGTTCTTACAAGACGCTGAGGAGGAAGAGAGATGGGCCCAGGAGAGAATTGATCTCTGTCGATCTACGTTCACTGGAAAAGATCTCAATGCAGCTCTCATGTTACTGAAAAAACACGAGGTTTGTGGGGAAAATGTCAAAGGGCATTTGTAAAACATTTTGAAAGAAGTTTTTGTCAGTTGTGAAATATTGATTTTAATTGGCCAAAAAATTTTGCTTCAGGTATTCATGCATTTATTTCATTGCCAATATTATTAATAGGTATATTTGTAGTTTTGCTATATTTCATAAACTGATCATGACCATATCTAGAGACTATTCTCAGCTTTGTCATCCCCTCTCTTTCTTTGCCATTCTACAAGCAGAGTTGTCTGCTCTTTTACATTCAAACAAACAATTTCTGCCTCAAACTCCAAGAATCCTTCCCTAGAGTAACCATATGGCATCATAATAACATTATCTTAAATTATGTGTTGTGACGGCATGTCTGGCAGAGATGTTGGTCAACGTAACGTAATATTGAATGTCCTGGAATTTTCAGCACAATGGAAAATGATCTAAACTAATGGATGGAAAGCATATGAAATGATAGAAGACAAAACCATAATCTTGTAAAATTTTAGTTGTCTAATGTATGAATATTTTTAAAATGCCTCACAATACTTGTCCTTTTAAAAGTTATTTTTGTTAATACATGTACATGTACCACCTCACTTTTTTTACAAAATATTACGTCCTTTAATCTATTAAAGAATTTGAAAATTGTACACCTTTGCCTTTTGAAGCAAAATGTAAATGCATCCTTGTATTGTACAGGCTCTTGAGGCAGAGATGCATGGTAGAAAGCCATGGTGTGACCAGATCTGTGCTAATGGTCAAGACCTTGTGAACAGTGGTCATGAGGGACGGGCGGAGATAGGCACCAAGATCAACAGTCTGATGGACAAGTGGAAATTACTGAAGGAACTGGCTGATTCTCGCAGGACTAAATTAGAGGATGGAATAGAGGCTCATCAGGTAAGGCAAACAAGGCCGTAGAGTTATAATGAAGAGGGACAGGCAAAATATATGTAATTATATATGTAATATATGTAGGTGCAGTGTGTATGTTCAATATTTGGATATTTTACATTATTTTAGCCCTTCTTTTCTGGTTGTGGATATTACTCTCAGATGCTTATTCATAGGGAAAAGACTGGAAATTCCATATTGAGTCTTTGCGGAAAATAGAGTTATCTCCCATTTGAGACGGTATCTGACATAAAACTATTATGACATCATGAAAATGGCATGATAAAGCCGATTTTATACCGTCATTTTGGCGAGTTTTAGGATGGTTTCCATAGAATTTGATGACGTCACAATTAGTCTACGTCAGATACCATCCCAAACAGGAAGTAACCCTTGTTTTCGAAAATACCGAATAAGACTGAAAGGGACTTGTGCAAATTTAAGAAATTCATTCATTATCAAACTTAACTTTTACATGTCTGAATAAGGAAATATTTGATAATTTCATTAAATTTCTTGAAGTGCTAATGTCTCATTTTTGAAGATAGTGTTGGAAATTTTGAATTTACAAGCAAGTAGATGTACATGTGATAATGCAGTCTTAAATTCGTTGTATCTTTGTAGTATTATGCTGATGCTACTGAAGCCGAATCATGGATGAAGGAAAAAATGCCGCTGGTAACGAGTGACGACTACGGCAGGGATGAAATGGGATCTCAGGTAGGGCATCTGTATTACATAACATCCTAAATACATTCAAATATAAGGAAATCTGTCATGTATAGTGATAATATTGTAACAAGAAAAATTCATTGAAATAAGTGTGAAAAGAGTAAGATGAGAGGAAGTTATTGATATATTTCATGCTCAATATTGTATGATTGCTATAATCCACTGTATATTGACAATTATTGATTTTAAGAATTAAATTAAATTGATATGAATCATTGCAGGAAGTAAAACTGGTAATGCTTTTAGAGTTTTCTTTGCTCTGTCAAAATCCTGACAATTGTGTATTTCCTATTGCAGGCTTTACTTTCGAGGCACAACAGATTGGAAGGAGAAATCCGAAGTTTTCGCACTGAAATTAAACGCTTGGATGAACTTGCTCAACTTATGACAAAAGCTGCAAGTGAACACAATGTAAGGATTTCTAGAATTGATTATTTATTTTGATTTGCAGGTATTTTAATTGAAATTAGATGCCACTGTAATTAAAATATTTCTGAGTTTAATGGATTTGAATTTTCCATCTGA
Source organism: Pinctada fucata (assembly GCA_028142955.1). NCBI lineage: Eukaryota > Metazoa > Mollusca > Bivalvia > Pterioida > Pteriidae > Pinctada > Pinctada fucata. The sequence continues at coordinate 61,349,303 of AP027107.1, read as the reverse complement.
AACGTTCCTTGTGGTATCAGGCATAATCTGAAATCAATTAACCTGATAACCAGATTTTCCAGTAGAACAAACAGCCCCTGACTTTGTCTGAGGACATTCATTGATGAGTCTTACAGTTGATATAATAGGTTCCTTTAAGTGTCAATACTTCTCCAATAAATATTATGGACAAGTCTTGAAGCGTAGCTATTAAAATGTCTGGAATGAAGCTTAGAAGCAGAGGGATGGGCTTAGAGGAAAATAGACTGGGTTCATGTTGGTGCAGTCTGAACTTAATTAATTTCTTCGTATTGATCAATTTAAGTCAATATAAATCTTATGCGCTTTTGTCTCAGCATTGCATCATCTTATTCTGATATGATGTTTTGTACTGTACACGAAACTAGCTTTTCTTATATATGTCCTTGCTTTCTTTGATAAATCTTGCAACTTCTTGAAGTGATTGTAAGCTTGTCAGTATGAACCTCTGGAGAACTGTTGTCCTGCCCCCAGACTTGTCTCAAAATCTGTAACCAAGGCCATATACATTTGTATCATGACCTAAAAGGAAAAGGACTTTTATATTTGTTGAGTGGATTTCTTATGACCAGAGCTTTTTGAACCTATGACTTACTAACCTTTGACCTTTACATTTGAACTGCCTTTAAAAAACCTTTAATCTGGGCTATGCTTCATGTTTCATATGCAATAGGGCTTTGATATTTTACTTGTAGATTCCTCATGACGGGAGATTTCATTTGATATATTTGATTTTGACCTAGTATTTTGTCTTTAAAAAGAAACACCCTTAATCTGGGTTCCACTTCAAAACTATAAAGGATATGGCTTTGATATTTCACATATAGAATTCTCTTCACCAAAGCTTTCATATAATAGCATGAATTTTGACCTAGTAACCTTTACCTTGGTCTTTGACCGACTTAAAACCAAAAAAAAAAAAAAAAAACCTTATCTGGGCCATATTCTCTGAAGTATTAGAGATAGGACTTTGATACTTCACATGTAATGCCCTGTTCACAGGAATGTGTATTAAATCTAATTCGCATTAGATTTGATGCGCTTTATTCTAATGCAAATTAGATTTGCATTGCATTCACACAACAAATTTTGATTTTGGTACATTTGCACTGAGAGCTGTATACTTAAGATTGTAAAAGGGTTGAATGCATGCCTATATACTGTGTTTCTCATAATAATTGACCTCTTCGTAAGTTAAGCTAATGCATGCATAGCATGACGTCATTGTGAGATAAAATGACGTCATAATACAATGTTACTCTACCAGTCTCAAGAGACAGTACAGTGTTCTTTGTGAATGAAATCAAGTATTTTTACCTCTTATTCCATGTTTCAAGGGCTAAGGTTGATTTAAAGTGCCCAGTTATAATGTAAACGTACTGTAGAATTCTAGTAAATCATATACACATGCATCAGATTTAATGCGAACTAGATTCGCTTTGCATTCACACAGCAAAATCTAATGCGCATTAAATCTAACGTGCATTAAATCTAATGCGCATTAGATTCTCCTCATGAATGCAGCTAAAATCTAAATGAGCATTAAATTTGAATTAGATTTAATGCACATTGAACCTGAGAACAGGGCATAAGTTCCTTATCACCAGACTTTTCATCCGATACTATGACTTTTGACTTGCTGACCTTGACTTTAAACTCTGCATTTTGTCTGTTGTAAATCAGCTATTTACAAACAAAAACCCTTTTCTGACAAGTCTTGTCTATGCAACTTGTCATTATTCGATGACAAATCTAGATAGGTAAAGAGATGCTGACTTTTGTCTATCTCTACTTCATCTTCTCAATTCTCTCTCCATACATCTATTCATCTTCTCTTGACTTCTCAACAACTGATACCGTAAAACGAGAAATTTTCGCAAGATTCTAATTTTTGCTATATTCGTGATTTGGAATAGTCTTGCTCAATTATGTGCAGACTTATGCCCCTTGAAACTTAAGAAAAATTCAATATTTTGTGGTTTCGACAATTGTTTTAAAAATGTTGAGTAGACACATTTGATTTTAATCAAATTGTCTTACATTGGAATTAATCATCTGACAAGTTGACTTTTGTATAAATACTTGCTTTAAATTGATGGAGGAGTAAAATTAAACATCCAAGAAGCAGATGAAAGATGTATGTCAATAAGTGAAGTCCATGTACAATGCATGTACATGTATGTTTTATGCTATAGGTCACATATTTACACTTTCAGATATAGGTCACATGATTACACTTTCAGATATAGGTCACATATTTACACTTTCAGATATAGGTCACATATTTACACTTTCAGATATAGGTCACATATTTACACTTTCAGATATAGGTCACATATTTACACTTTCAGATATAGGTCACATATTTACACTTTCAGATATAGGTCACATGTTTACACTTTCAGATATAGGTCACATATTTACACTTTCAGATATAGGTCACATATTTACACTTTCAGATATAGGTCACATATTTACACTTTCAGATATAGGTCACATATTTACACTTTCAGATATCACCTGAGAAGTTTCGGCCTCAGGAGAACGGTGAGGCATCAGATGAAGAGGAGTTTGTAGAGGAGGTCGTGGAGGTGCCCCATGAGGTGGAGGTAGAGGAGATCAGGGAGAGAGAGGTCATACAGGATGTCGTGGAAACCAGGAAGATTCCTCAGGTCAAGGCCATGTACCCATACAAAGGTCAAGGCATGAAAGTGGAAAAAGGAGAGGTAAGCTTAAAGAATTCAAGAATTCAAATGTAGCTTACAGGTCAAGGCCATGTACCCATACAAAGGTCAAAGCATCAAAGTGGAAAAGGGAGAGTTAAGCTTTAATACTGAACTTGTAGCTTACAGGTCAAGGCCACATACTGTATAAGTATAATCATTCGCTGGTACTTTCTAGTAAACCATTCCGCATGGACAATGATTCGCGGATCCGCCCCTCATCAATGTGCATTTTTAAACAACAAACAATACTTTTCTTCATTTGACATTGTCCAAAGGTTTGTAGTTGTAATAATCGCCAGAAATGTCCGTCCATGGATTGCATCATTCATTAACTTAATTACGTAAGTTTCTTATGTTATTTAACGCTTTTGGAACTAGACCATCGACTTGGAATGAATATCTCAACAGATCAAAATATAAAGAAAATAGCAATGATGTTAAAAGATTTTAACCGTGTTACAGCAATATTTTTACGTATATAAACAGGACTTGCTAGTTTAAAACTCACGGACGTTTGTACATACCATAACTTTGTACACACCATGTTGTGTACATTGTACCACAAGTGTGTATAAACATGATTAAGAATAACACTCCTCTGACGGTAATTGTTTAAGGTATCCGTTGTACAAATAAATATCAAGTGTATTATATAGTTAAAATCATAGCATATTTTTACCTAAATGAACATAATACAACATAAATAATGGTTTCTATCAGCAAAGGTCAACATGCCAACCGTCACTCAAGCCACGGAAACTATTGAGACACTGCCGGAGATTACCGAGATAATTTTAACACTGTTTAAATGGACGAGACGTCCGCGAGATCTTCATTTGTACATTGGATACGTTAATTACAATACAGGTTATATTTAATTATTAAACAAACAATCTAATTATTAATTAGCGAAGGTTAATACACAGTGAATGAAAGTGGAAAATGGAGAAAATGTAAAAAAAAAAAAACTAAAATGGAAATAGAAGTGCTCTTTATGTATGAATTTCAAAGGGATTCATTGTATTGATTTAAGTTGAGTTTATTACCATTAATTGTCAGTTTCATGTTCAGTAAAGTGTGTTCAAAGTTCCCTATTGAAATTACAGCTAAAGTAAGCTAATGAATTCCGTAAGTGAAGGAAAAATTATACTTCACAAGAAAGTTCTCTATTAAAATTACCTGGATGAAAAGATTACTAATTAGTGACTCTTCTTGGACCCTACTTTTTCGAAAACATTACTAAAGCTAAAAAAAGATCATTTTTTTAGCTCGACTGAACTTTAGTGTAAAAGGACTATTACCCCCTGCGTTGGCGTTGTCTGAACTACATCTGACACTCGTTGTCTTTTCAGCTTGAGTGATTTTGCCTTTAAAAGCCAATAAAAGTATAAGTGCAACATGTTCCAAACTTTCAAATTGGATGTATCTTTAATCAAATTTCATAGAATACTAACCTTGACCCACTTTTTCAGCTTGAGTGATTTTGCCTTTAAAAGCCAATATTTAAAAAAGTATAAGTGCTACATGTTCTAAACTTTCATTGGATGTATCTTTAATCAAGTTTCATAGAATACTAACCTTGACCCACTTTTTCCGCTTGAGTGATTTTGCCTTTAAAAGCCAATATTTAAAAAAGTATAAGTGCTACATGTTCCAAAGTTACATGTTAGATGCATCTTTAATCAAACTTTCATAAAATTACTTTAAACTACTTTTTCAGCTTGAGTGATTTTGCCTTTAGAAGCCAATATTGAGCAAAGTATAAGTGCTACATTTTCCAAACTTACATGGTGGATGTATCTTTGATCAAACTTTCACAAAATGACCATGACCTACTTTTTCCGCTTGAGTGATTTTGCCTTTAAAAGCCAATATTGAGCAAAGTAAAAGTGTTACATGTTCCAAACTTACATGTTGGATGTATCTTTTATCAAACTTTGATAAAATGACCTTGACCTATTTTTTCCGCTTGAAATAGTTTGCCTTTAAAAGCCAATATCTAGCTAACTGTAAGTGCTACTTGTTGCATGGTCTACATTTTAGACGGTAATTAACACCTTTCCAGACGGTGCATTAATTCTCATTGTGTAGCAATGATTCGATTCATGATTGAAGTAATGATTGACTACCATGAATAGTTTTCTTTAACTAGCAAAGAAGAATTACCCAATCATTGGTGATAATTGTTCGATGGCCTAACAATTGCCGTGCAACAAGTGGGTTATTCAACTGTTTAGCAGTAGAATAACCCTTACATGAATTTTGGAAAAAAGTGAGCTTAAGAAATTGGCTTTCATTAAAGACATTATGCTATGCAGTCAAGCATTAGGTGACTCTGGCAACTATTTTTATTTGTCCCCTACCGTTATTGCCGAAGGGGACTCTTAGTTTTCTCATGGTCTGTCTGTCTGTCCGTCAGTCCAATTTTCAGTTTTTTCAGACTTTTTTCTGCAACACATGCACATATTAAAGTGAAATTTGATACACAGCCTGGGTTGGATAGTTACAGAGCAAGTTTGAATGCTGAATTATAATGCATAAATAAAATGGCGTTGGGATAGGAAGTTCACTGTACAGATACTAGCTATTTTAAAAGTAGTTGGGGCTCTCCTAATGGTGTAATTCTTCTGAGAACAGATAATTTGTAACATTTAAATGATAAAGAATGAAGTAAAGTCCTCTGTAGGGAAGTTTATATATAATACATGGAAATAACAATGAACACTCTATATCCAGTGTGAATATAGAGTGTTCATTGTTATTTATTATATTTAAATTATATATCTAAAAATATCATAAATTCTATTATATTGCATCGTATTTTTTGGTGGTCACAAATCTTTGTCACGGTTTGGTGTCTTTTGTTCCAATTGGATTTGATTATCCATGAAAAATTCCCTCATATTTCAAATTACAAAAATAGTCATAAATTATTCAATCCAATGCAATTAACATGATTAATTAATTGTACAGTTGGAAATACATTGTAAGTGATGTTGCAGTTAGTGGATTTGGTGGCAAAGTTAAAAATGAATATGTTTACAAAGTTTCCATGGTAATCATCTTTAACTAAATTAGTGTGGGATCTCATTGGATATTAGTGTTTGGCTTACTTCATATTCCCATAGGGTGTAACATCCATCAAATTATGTGATAATTTGTCATATGATATTTGCAGGTTCATATGAAATCCAAAGTTCACATCTCCTTTAAAGTACACAGCTAGATTTCTATAGAATGTATTAAAGTATTTATTCCCGAGGCTCAGGCAATTCACTTTTATTCCTTTATTAATATACCAGAGTCATAATGGAATATTATCTTGATTTGTTCTCATGATTGTTAAACAATATAACATCAGGCCTCTCCGTGACTTGTATAGCACTTCTCGTATTGAGATTTTCCTCAGATCTAAATATGGTCACCAAATTACAGGGGCTCCTCAAAATATATTGCACAAAACCAAATCGTGTTGAGGCCAACCACAATTATTGGATATTGGGTAATATTTCAAGTAAAATGATATTGATGGATAATCAATCCAGCAAATAAATTCAATCCTCAAGGAAATTTGACTCCAAGGAAAAATTTCAATTTGCAAAATTTGATACAAGAGAAGCCTTGGCTCTGTAATTTTCAAAAGAGTAGTATAAATTATCTTCTTGTCCATGAGTGGTCATAAGTCAGAGCTCTTCTAGACCTTCACATGAATCAGGATTTGATCATACTTCACCCAGATGTTATTTAGGCTGAAGTCTTTTGTACATAGGACATCAAAGGTCATTTCTGAGAGGTCAAGGTAACTTATTAATGAGGACTTGAAATATTGATACTTCTATCTCTGACATCTTTCATCATATTTGATCATACTAGTATGTCAGTGAATTTGTTCTGCTTGGTGTTGGATTTTTGGGAAAAGATAACCCAAGGTGATTTCTGATATAGGACTTGATGTAATATCTTAGAGTACTTGTATCTCTTAACACTATCTTCGAGTACTTGTATCTCTTAACACCATCTTAGAGTACTTGTATCTCTTAACACTATCTTAGAATTCTTGTATTTCTTAACACTATCTTAGAGTACTTGTGTCTCTTAACACCATCTTAGAGTACTTGTATCTCTTAACACTATCTTAGAGTACTTGTATCTCTTAACACTATATCTTAGAGTACTTGTATCTCTTAACACTATCTTAGAGTACTTGTATCTCTTAACACTATATCTTAGAGTACTTGTATCTCTTAACACTATCTTACAGTTCTTGTACCTCTTAACACTATATCTTAGAGTACTTGTATCTCTTAACACTATCTTACAGCTCTTGTATCTCTTAACACTATCTTAGAGTACTTGTATCTCTTAACAGTATCTTAGAGTACTTGTATCTCTTAACACTATCTCAGAGTTATTGTATCTCTTAACACTATCTTATAGTACTTGTATCTCTTAACACTATCTTAGAGTACGTGTATCTCTTAACACTTTTCATCTGAATTGGATATGATATAGAACTTGAAATAATATCTTAGAGTACTTGTATCTCTGAACACTATCTTAGAGTACTTGTATCTCTTAACACTATCTTAGGGTTCTTGTATCTCTTAACACTATCTTAGAGTACTTGTATCTCTTAACACTATCTTACAGTTCTTGTATCTCTTAACACTATCTTAGAGTACTTGTACCTCTTAGCACTATCTTAGAGTACTTGTTTCTCTTAACACCATCTTAGAGTACTTGTATCTCTTAACACCATCTTAGAGTACTTGTATCTCTTAACACTATCTTAGAGTACTTGTATCTCTTAACACTATCTTACAGTTCTTGTATCTCTTAACACTATATCTTAGAGTACTTGTATCTCTTAACACTATCTTACAGTTCTTGTATCTCTTAACAGTATCTTAGAGTACTTGTATCTCTTAACAGTATCTTAGAGTACTTTCATCTCTTAACACTATCTCAGAGTTCTTGTATCTCTTAACACTATCTTAGAGTACTTGTATCTCTAAAAAGTATCTTAGAGTTCTTGTATCTCTTAACACCATCTTAGAGTACTTGTATCTCTTAACACTATCTTAGAGTACTTGTATCTCTTAACACTATCTTAGAGTACTTGTATCTCTTAACACTATCTTAGAGTACTTGTATCTCTTAACACTATCTTAGAGTACTTTCATCTCTTAACACTATCTCAGAGTTCTTGTATCTCTTAACACTATCTTAGAGTACTTGTATCTCTTAACACTATCTTAGAGTTCTTGTATCTCTTAACACTATCTTATAGTACTTGTATCTCTTAACACTATCTTAGAGTACGTGTATCTCTTAACACTTTTCATCTGAATTGGATATGATATAGAACTTGAAATAATATTTTAGAGTACTTGTATCTCTTAACACTATCTTAGAGTTCTTGTATCTCTTAATACTATCTTAGAGTACTTGTATCTCTTAACAGTATCTTAGAGTACTTGTATCTCTTAACACCATCTTAGAGTACTTGTATCTCTTAACACTATCTTAGAGTACTTGTATCTCTTAACACCATCTTAGAGTACTTGTATCTCTTAACACTATCTTAAAGTCCTTGTATCTCTTAACACTATCTCAGAGTTCTTGTATCTCTTAACACTATCTTAGAGTACTTGTATCTCTTAACACTATCTTAGAGTACTTGTATCTCTTAACACTTTTCATCTGAATTGGATCATACTTCACCAAAATTTTATACAGTATGTGAGCTTTTGGACTAAGGTTACTCAAGATTATTTAAGGTCAAGGTCACTTATTAAGTTAAATTCAAGACACATGTTAGTACTTACAATTCTTGCACTTATCAGCAGAATTTGATCAAACTTCACAAAATGTAAGACATTGGTCTTCAAGTTCATTTTGGGGTGAAAAGGTGAAAACAACAGCTTATAAACGTAGGTCATTCTTCTTTAAGACCATCCAGAAGACAGAACTTCAGGAATCAAAAATTGTTTCGATTCATTCCTAGAGCACCTTAGTAGTTAAACTGATTTTCTTATATCTTATTGAATATTTCGAAGGCACGGCATCAGCCTGTTATTTTGTGTTTGTTGTCATTTCCGGATTCCTATTAAAATTAACCAACTGAAACTTCAGCATGTTTTATATTTAATCAACAATGTAACAAATGGTGATAACAAAAATCCACAACAAAACATATAGAATAAATACTTGGTACTTATTTAGACAAATTTACACAACATTTGGTGACCTATTGGTCACTACTGTCAAGGTCATCCTCGGTGGCGTGGGCGGTAGTTATGTTGGAGGGATTTCCTCCTTGTTTCACTTTACATATAAGACGTTTGTAGGCCGCTCGGAAGTCCCTCCTGAATATTCCATAGATGAGCGGGTTGATGGCGCTTGAACAGAATGCTATAACGCTTGCTGCAGTGTTGAGACTGCCTCGTAGAAATGTTTTGTTCTCCCATGATACTTTGATTAGCTTTGTAACACTAAATGGTGTCATACATATGAAATAGGCACATACAATGATTAGAAGACTTCTAACCGCTTTTGAACTGGTACTGTACTTTTTCTTTTTGGTTATAGAACCATCTTGGTTATTTTGATAAACGCTTGGATGTACTTGGCTTTTCTTCTTCACTTCCTTCAGTATTTTACAGTAACAGAAACCCAAGGCTAACCCCGGCATGAGAAAGCACAAAATAAACGCTGCCACCACGTAAAATATAGCCTGGTCCCGCTCCTTGTGCCATTGTATTGCGCATATCGCTTCATGGTAGTCGTATTCCACCCAGTGTAGTATGGCGGGAATGACACAGAACACCAACCCCTGGACCCACGTGTAGGAGATCATCATGGTTATACGCCTGGATGTGATGATTTCTGTGTATAGTAAGGGGTGTATGATGGCCTGGTAACGGTCCAATGAGATAAAGAATAGCGTTAACATAGACACTATAATCAAACAATAATTAACACAACATATCAGATCACAGTACAGACTGCCCATATCCCATCCATCAGAGACTGTGGATATAAGACTGCTGGTCATCACTACGGCCCCATTGACCAGGTCAGTTATAGCCAGGTTGATGGTCAGACGATTTGAGATTTCATCCCTCAGCTGTTGGCTCTTATATATGGCCACAATGACAGCCAGGTTGCCCAGGACGGACAGACAGATCAAGATGCAGATTGTGGTAGCTAGGATGCCTATTTCCACATGTGTCCGTCCGTACGCCAATGCATCGTCTACTGTGTTGTTACTCATCTCGAGCGTTCCTCATTCTTGGTCTGTAAATTGTAGATGCAATATAATAAATACATTTCTAGACAGGATACATGTAATTGTGGTTTACCTCTTGAGTGCTTATTAAATAATAATCTATCACAATATACAATTTATTGAAAGGCCAAATACGGAAGACAGAAATTTCCTTGCGTGAAACAGCATGCATGCGGTCTTATCCTTAAACAAAGGGCATTGCTCTACTACATATCCTCTATCTTTCTCACGTTTGATGGTGTTATGAAATTGTATTAAAACTCAATTATTACTAACTAGATTATATAAATACATGAATGTTGCAATGTACTTAGTCGTCAATTACGGATTAATTCATTAACTAACATTAAGAAACTAAAACCGACCCTGTTAATTAGTTAAGGCCGCACACAAAAATTAATCCGACGTGAAATTTCCTTATGTCTATAAAATTCTTATTAAACAGGAAATTATTTGCTTTTATCGATCTTTTTACATCTATTTTGTCGACGATCTTTGTAGACTTATTTCGATGTAAGACGTAAAAAGACCATCACGCCGATTCAAGCGACAGTTCAAACGTTTTTTTTTTTTTTGTTAAATCGACATTATGTCTGTTTTTCCGTTCGTCTTTTCAGTTATTTTTACTGCGAAGTTTCCAAGATTTGAAGACCTTAATTGAACATCGGGTCATCGAATCCTCGGATATTTCTTCGACATTCTCCAATTATCCGTAAGGAATTTATCTTTGATGTTGACAAGATGGAGATTGGCCGATCGCGCTCAGATGAAGCAATACTTACTTATAATTGAAAATCAATGATCGATTCACATACCTGTATCGCTTTATATTGGTTTCTCATTAACGACAACAACTCAAAAATAAGGCAGTAATTGATCCCTCAGTAATCAAATCTTTCAGTCAATGTCTTTGATGACTATACTGGCGAGCTTTGATCAAAAACCCATTTTATTTATTTCGATCGTATTTTCTTATTTTGGTCTTATTCTATACTTCCAATTCACAACGAAATACACGTGCGATTGTTTCTAATAGCGCCTACTCTCTGTTCTATAAAAAAAATATTTGTATTTCACACTCATATTGCGAAGTTATAATATATTTAAAGAAAACGTGCCACTAATCTGTGAAAAACACAATAATGCACACGTGAATTTGAGACCTTACATAAATTCTACCCCCCCCCCCCCCCCTCCCCCAATTAGAATGTTTTAGAATCAGCTGATGACGATACACAGACCCCAGTTATCCCAAAAATTATCAGAAAGAGCCAAAGTAAACAAACTAGAAGATCATATTATAGCTTGAAATGTACTTAGCAATATATACATCAATATCAATTATTAATTTTGTCAAAATGTCATCGTGAAAACGTGAAGCTCGTGGATTTTGATGTCACGTGTAGATTCCTGGCGTAAATTTATCATTATTTTCACAGTTATTTTCATTTGTGACAGGCCTATTTATAAGAAGATTTTAATCGGCGTGAGACATAGAATGAAGTTTGGGGATACTTTTTTGCTGTTTTCTAGGACATTTAAAATAAAATAATGTCTATATGCCATAAAGTAATATTTTATTTTTGAAAACGTTTCCACGCATTTCTGTAAAAATCCTTTTTGCTTACGTATAAGATAAATTGTCATCACACAAATTCTAATCGAAGATTTTAATTTTTTCGATAGGAACTTATATTTTTCACTTCTTCACAAATTCATTACGGTCGAATTCATCGTAATTGATGCTCTATCTTATTAAATAATTTTGAAAATAAATCTCTAGTTATTTGTTGTTTTATATAAATTGGTCTCATCACGTTTATTATCCACTAGAAAAAAAGTTATTTTAAAAATCAGAAGCTTACCTTTGAAAACTGTTTTTTTTTTCTCAATGTTCACGTCTCAATAAGGAAGATACTTTTGTTCACAAGGATATGTACAGTACCAAGTAACTTTTGACGACAATTTTAACGACTTATCATTGGTCAGTTGCTGTGGCCGTCAGTGTGATATTTGACTACCATATCTGCGAGGTTTATTCCTCAGCCTCTATAGACTCCGAGCGCCGTATTCCCAGTTGTTATCCAATTAAATCCATTAGTACCTGTCTCATACAGCAAGCTCTGTTGTCAATATTGTTCTCTTTATTCCCGTTATTGTGTTCGTTCTATCTCTTTTCTTTGGTGAAATCGACGTTGTAGATAAAAACTAAATAATTACAAAACATTACTGTTCCGAGTCTTGTTTGTGTGAATATGATTTATTGGGTTGCAGTTTTTATATAAAGGCTAAACACACACATACATTTTTATATAGAAGAAAACCTCATTGAGTTTGGCACTTGACTGACTGTTCGTCTGTATGCATATTCTGTTCGTCTGTATGGAATGATCTATGTATTCATGTCATAAAATTCTTTGTTTTTGAAGCACTTTTATTATACTATCTCCACCTTCAGGATTACCCTGTCTTAAAACATGGAAAGTGTATCACCCACAATAAAGAAACCTTTTTTTTCGCTGATTGTAATGTAATTATTCATTTTGTAGATAATGTTGTTGGTACAGCGAACAAACTCCGACTGGTGGCAGGTCCGCAAAACTGACGGTACAGAGGGATTTGTTCCCGCTAACTATGTCAAGGAAGTGGACCCCAAGGTCACACAGAAGGTCATACACAGACCAACAAAGGTCCCAGAAAAGGTCAAGGTCAAGAAAACCGTCATGAAGAAGGAGGTAGTGAAGAAGAAGAAGGAGAAGGCAAGCAAGCTCCGGAGAGCTCCCTCTGGTAAATACAATAGATATTACATGTACACTGATTTTGGAAAGCAAGTTGTTAGATTTCCATAGAGTTACCCTGACAATTACACATACTGATAGGATTGGTGATCTCAAGCTCTAAATGGTAAACCTTATAAAATGTCAATGGTTAGAAACATAGTTACTAGATTTTGAAAATAAAACATATTTACTGCAATCAAATACCATTGCACTGGATTAGGCACCAAGTTTTTAACATGTTCAATGGATCAGGACAAGTCAAACTTGTAGATACTGCCCTCTTGATCTGTAACAATTTCAAGTAAGCTCTGTAATGCTCTATACTATTAACTGTAAAGAGATGTAATGTAGTATTTTTGTTTTGGAATGGAAATTTACCCTTCCTCATGGTGTTATTTGTGTGTCGTGATACTGTCTCTGAGTATTATTGTACATGTACTTGTATAATCATAAATAAAGGTACAGTTTTAGCGGGAAGTTCAAAGTACAAACAAATATAGCAACATATGGAAATAGCAAAGCAATGTTTTTCACAGTTGAAATAGGCTATGCAAATTTTTTTTAGTTTTACAGTTTATTTTTTCCAAATGAGCATAAGGGAGTGGGAATAAAGAATAAAATCGGCAGAGTATATAGCGTTTTCGAGAACTTGTCAAACTTCCATGATGAAATAATTGCCTCGTATAATCCTAGTTTACAGACTGATTTTGACTAAATTCTGGGGTTGGTTAGATGATGATTAAATTATTTCATAGATGTTGCGAGGTTATTTAAGAAGATTACACCTACAGTCTATAAAAGATTGCAGCCAATCATCTTATCATGGTATTAATTCCTGCTAGAGTCTATAAGTATGATGATAAAGTAATCTGGTAATGTAGGATCTAAGATAAGGGAGGGAATCTGTCATAGCCCATGGCTTCCCATCTGATTATTAGTTTACAAATTTTCGCTTAAGTTCAGCTACTTAAAAAAAACCAGAGTTGGAATCAACGCATTTCAGAATAAAAATGGATTTAATAATAAACATGCATCCTGTTTATACAATCTTTTGATATGTCCTTTATACAGTATGTTGGATTTCTATGGCCCAATATAAAAAATATTGTTTGTTACCCATTTGTCTGTCTGTCTTGACATTTATTCTTGGTAGCAAGGCCTTACTTTTTGTTTGAGCCTGTGACCTTATAAGTCTACATGCTAAAGATAGGAACATAGTGTTTTGGTAACACAAAGTCTTCAAGGGAAGTTAGATTTTAGAAAATTGTTTATTATAAATGTTCTATTTTGCTGCCTTAAATTGCATCATACTTACTAATGTTTGGAGGGATCAACAGAGTTTCATTTAAAACTTGTCAATCGTAGATGTTTTCTGTCAAAGTTCCTTCATTCTCACAAATGTATGGAGCAATAACCAGAACGTCATTTCAAATTATCTGAGAAGGGACGAGTAAACAAACACACTGTATCACACTGATAATTATTGGATGTTGCAAGGTCACAGTCGTTAGGAATTGTATCGAGTAGGCGTCTACTATGAAGTATCGGTAACTTTTTGTTTTCTTTCAGTTCGTTCCAAAGCCAATCTCCATTTTGACAAAGATAATGTAGACAAAAGGCAGAAGCAAGTGAACCTAACATACAACAAATTAGTCAAATTAGCCCAGGTGAGAACACATATTATATAGGAAAGTCAATCGTCTATAGAACGCCTGTAACTCTTTGAAATGTGTGACACAGGTAAACATCCTTTGGAACTATAATATAACAGCCGGAATTAATTTTGTATGCTGGTACATACTTATCAGGAGGGTAGGGGGTTAGTAAACATTATTTATACAATAACTGTCTTTTGGAATGTGATTATACTGTGATAACCTACAATGGATATTATGTTCCATAATTCGCATTAGCTAGACTTGCATTTTAGACACTCTCAGAACCGACATCATAACTTTTGACATAATTTTCATTATGATGCCATAGATCAGTTTCAACCTTACAGTAGAAAGTTGTGTCAAATGTTGTCATGTCGGGTCTTGGCCTGCATAAAATTCAAGTCTACTGTGGTAATGTAAAAATTGTCTATTGACTTTCAATTTGATAAGGTATTTATCATTATAGAATAAGTGTTTGTATTTGTGTAAAAGAGACAGGTCAAACTAAGCCTAAAATTTGAATGTATACCTCATTCTTAAAAATTACGGTAATCATGCTATAAGATCAGCTCAACTTAACCAATGGCAAATTTATCGAACACTAATAAAATCTCATTAAGTCAGTCTATAGCTTGGTGTTCCATTATATTGTCATAATGTTGACACTGAGTTCCAATACATTGTTGTACATGTTGATATAAAATACATTAAGGAAGTGAGGCTAATTAGATAGAGTGGGCTAATTGATGTTGTAGAGTCTGACATATACATCGTTAATTGCATTTTCTGGCATGTATCTTTCCAATATAGCAATGATAAATATACTTTCTACTCCACTTCATCAAGTATTGAAGACATATTCTATTTTTATTAGTACAAACAAATGTATATCCTAGTGATTTGCATAATTAAAGGAAGTTTAAAAGTATATTGATTTTCAGCTTTAAGTTCATATGTTCAACCTTCACTTCTTATTTCTTAAGAAGAATTTAGCACCAGCATTGTTTACGGAAATTATTTTGATTTCAAGGTCAAGGGTCAACGACATGCTTAATAAATCCCTTGTGGACTAAATTTTCAGAAAACCAGTCTCCATGATGTTTAAACTTGCAAGAAATCAATAATGACAAAAAATCTTTGGATCTTAAAAGTCATGGCTGAAAAAATATCTTTCTGTTATCATTTTAGGCCAGACGTATAGCACTAGAAGATGCCGTCAGATTGTTTAAATTTTACAGAGAATGTGATGAATTTGAAGCCTGGATGAAAGAAAAGGTAAAATCATTATATAGTAATCGTAACCTGGATTTACCAATACTACAAGATACATGTATTTTGATAAATGGTATAATTAGCTTCTTATTTATCAGATGCATTTTCAGAATTATGTCTCCTCCCCTAATGGGGAGGAGAAATTGTTTTTGCCTTCGCGTGCGTCTGTCTGTCCATCCATCTCACATCGTGTCTAGGCTATGTCTCCAGTCATAATTTTCCTCTGAAATTTATTGGATTTTTGTTTTTTTTTTATACCAGAAACCGATATGTTCAACAGATTTGCGATATCTCAGTAAATTACGTTTTTCCAAGATTTGTTTCCACTTTCATATTATTGTATGATGTTGCTCATGACTTAAAGGTTTCACATCAACTTTGCTCAAGGTCAACTTGTGACCAAGGTCAAAGTAACTTAGAGGAAGGGGGAGGGGAGACATCTGGGTTTTTTTCTGAAAAACTTTTTTTTTTTCAGTAATACTTAGTTTTACTAAAGAAAATGGATTTGGATAACAGAAAAAAAAATATCTCTGTTTTACTGAAGAAAATAGAATTACTTTGAAAAATTCTCCTCTGTTTTATATAGGAGCTGATTCTGACAAATAAAGAAAGTCTGACAGACAATATGGAAGCTGTAAAGAAGAAATTTGAGGTCAGTAGATACTAATGATTTCCTACATGAAGTTCTCTTGGTATGATAGGATGTTATTTAGCATATCTGTGTACACTGAATTTTCATTTTTTGTTTTTCATATTTCTAGCTCTCAAAAAAAAAAAAAATTGTCAGCCATATTTTGGTTATATATTTGTCTGCATAGCATCCTTCTGTCATCTGGCACAAATTTTTTCTGATCTGTAAATAATGAATGGTTTTGATAAAACTGACAGTAATGAGACTGTGATGGTAAGCTTACCAAGTTTTATGCACCAAACACTGAGCTGCTGTAATAGCCATTCTTAAAACAAGCTACAAATGTGGACATTTTTGTGTGGGGCTAATTTTTGCAACTTTTGCGATTGTAATTATTATCGCGAAAATCACCCCCACATTACAATTTAGAACCAATATAAAAGACTAAAGGAAATACTCCCAATTTTGCCAAAATTATCCCTGTAATGTTGCAATTGTCATTTCACAAAAAGTATCCCCTGTGAAAATGACCATGTTTACAGCAAGCTGCCAGCACATGGAATCAGTCTTGTTACATGTACATAAATCTTCACTCAGCCCTAGTTTAATTGATAGGAATTTTCATTATTTCACAGAACTTAATGACAAGTTTGGCTGCTAACAAAGGTAGACTGGATGAGATCAACAGCCTGGCAGAGGATATAGTCAAGTCTGGAAGTGGTCAGAAAGATCAAGTCAAGAAGAGGCAAAAAGACATTAATGACAGGTGTGTATCATACATTACATGTTTGTATGACCTGCAGGGTAGGTGTGTACACATAGAGGACATGTGTGAATTAGTGTTTTAACGATAGTCACCCATGTCGCCGCTATCATCACTGAAACTTGAAAGTCGCCAACTATCGATTATGGTTTTGAAAGTCGACTGTCGCTGCTGAAGTTAATTCGATGCAAAATTATCTCAGTGGGAAACGTCTTTGATATAATTCTAAACGAAACTAGACACGCTTGCGATGGCAGAGTTAATGATGGAGGAGGAGCATATCCTGGGCGTACTAGGTCCGCCGTGTGGGACCATTTTGGCTTTAGAAAGTAAAAGGAAGGCCCTCCTTCTAAAGCAAGCCTCAAGATTTTCCTATTAAGAACAGGGAATGTTCAACATTTGATTTATTTCCATGATTTTAAATAAAATCAGATTCTTAAATCACAAGCACTGAGTATTCTCCTTCTGAAAAGATATAAAACATACAACAATTTTAAACAAGAAAAAAGTCTGATTATTCCGATAGTGAAATAGATTGTGCTTCTCCGATAGTTTCAGATAATCGATAGTAAAAATTTTCCGATTTAACAACACTAGTTTGAATGACAAAGGACAGGTGTTTTAAACATGGGTGTAAGACATAAAGACCAGTATGTAAAATTTGATTATTAGGAAGTACCAAAGAGTTCACGGGACCTTTCAAATTATCCTATAATTCATTTGCACTTGTTAAAATCCATTGAACTGTGATAAATTTATAGAATAAAGCCCCCTTCACACCTTCACGGATTGGGCCACAGATGGGTACAAATTGAGAAAAAAAATACATTCATAGCTATCCAGAGCAATCCGTAACTCGATCCGGCACCAGTCTTGACAAGTCATAGCTATCCTTGGCAATCTGTAGCTATCTGGGATGAGACAGAAAATTGTTGAACATGTTTAAATTTTTCTATGACTCCGCTACGGATAAATTTGTCCTTAGCAGAGTCTTAGCAACCCGTATTGTAATCGTAGCTCTCTGTAGGGGGGTCGTAGCAACCCGTGGCACATCCATAGCAATCAGGACAATATTTGTGATAAAAATAGCACTACGACTCTCCTACGGATTGCTATGACTCTCCTATGGATTGCTACGACTCTCCTACGGATTGCTACAACTCACCTACGGATTGCTATGGATAGCCATGGATTCTATAAGGAAAAGCTACAGATTGCCACGGATTGGACCTTTTATTAATTTCAAATCTATAAGTATTCTTTTCATTTTCCAGTCAATAAATGAGTTAATACTGATACTATTCAATTTCAGGTAATGATATAAAGACCTATATTAAACCCAAATACTGTTTTAAAACAAGTTAGACCGTCTCAACTTGAAAGTATTAGATGTTTTAGTAAATAATTATGATTATTAGATAATATTAATCTCAGTAATCTGTACTGAAGTGGTAGCTATCCATGCATGAGTTGTGGCTATCGGTACTGGAGTTTTTAGCTCTACTGGTCAAAGACCAGTCGAGCTTATGCAATCGCCCTTCGTCCGTTGTCCGTCCATCTGTCTGTCCGTCCGTCTGTCCGGCGCCCGTAAACAATTCTTGTGGACGCGACTCCTCTGAAACTATAAATGATAATTTTCACAACAATGTTTTCGTCTATATAAAAGGAATTTGACCCCACCGCTTCAACTCGTTTTTCTGCACTTACATTTGCTTTTATGTGATATGGCAGTAGGAGCATGAGGATAAATAATTAATCTTTCCATATACATCAGTAAATTCAGAAAAATAAACAAATTAGCCTGCCTAGAGGTTTCTGGTGCAAAACTCTGTGTCCGCTATTGGAAAGATCACAACAGCCGAGGAGTTCCTATTGTTGAGACCGAAATGAACACAGGATTTTGTACCATCGACGACCTGGAAGGCTACTTTCAAGTTGATTTTTCTTCTTTTATATAATATATATGGATAGATTAATGATCTATTTTCATGCTCCCATCGTCATATTGCAAAAATAGTGGATTTAAGTGCCGAAAAACGAGTTTAAACGGTGGGGGTATTTACAAAGCCCGATAATCGATTTTCAAAATTACTATCGATTGTCAACTACTTTGACATTTCAATTATGATATCAGCGATATAGGCGACAATCATTTCATCACTACAGAACAGACATCCTGATATGTAGAGCTAATGCATTTTAAGGTCTCATTTTTATGCAAAATGCAACTCATACCACTTCAATGAATATTTCATGGTTTGTTCATATATTAAGATAAATACACCCATTAGAATCTCCTATTAAGAATACTGTACCTTAAATTTGATATAACAGAAGGTGTTACAACAGGGCTGTTTCCATTCAATCTTAGGCTGTCTTTTAAAATTAATATGAGCTGTTGAAAAATTGCTCTACCAAAATGATCTTCAGGATATTAAAAAAAGTATAGCACCACCTTTTACTGCTCAAATATTGAAGACCATTTCCAAGCTACATGTAACAGTGCAAAAGTAATGAATTCATAATTTGTAGGTCAATATGTCGGGTAAAACAACTGGCTTTTTGAAGTGAGGATGATGCCCATAGTTTTACACCCACTTAAGTCTTAAGTTACAAAATTAATTTGAAATTGGAAACTCTATGTAATTATGAATCTAATGAATATTTCTATTTTACACCTTTGCAAGAAATAATGAAAATCATGATTTATTATTAATAATGACTGAATATGAAAATACGTCATCATGACTGGTAATTAATCTAATAGTCTTAATTATATATATCAACAGGTGGATGTTTAATTAAGCTTTCATGTATTCTTAGTTGCAACAGGACTCCAGTTATTATCTTATTATCGCCCTGATCATATTCTTTTCTAGGGTAGATTAAATATTTTCATTAGCCTTTGGCGGGTATGATTATTTTTTGACATATATGGAAAAATGTATCAAAAAGAAAAACCACAAAGGACAAAGAACTTTTCAGACATAGCCTTTATCGTGGCCTTATATACACTGTCATTATACATGTGCCGAGAGGGAATGTGTTCAGAATTATGTTCATTTTATTTCATGTATGTTCATAGACTCACCAAAACTTCATCCAATTCACAATTTTAAATAAGACTTGTACCAAGAACCCACATTTCAATCTGATTAAAGCAAGATCTCTACATGCTCCCGATTTTGTTATGTCGCTCTACGCAACATAACAAAATCGGGAGCATGTAGAGATCTGGTTTTAATCAGATTGCCACATTTTGACTTTTTCTGAAAAGATACAAAAATGTTTTCAGCAAATTCTTTATAAGAACTTAAATGAATTTGTTAAATTTTTCCGCTTACATCATTTACCACGTAGAGAATTCATGTTTTGTTATGGGTATGCAACACACAAGGAAGTGCATTTATCTTACATGTAATGCGTGTTAACGCATTTCATGCGATGAATGCACATGCTGCGTATTTCATACCTGTAATTCTAGGTAAAAAGGTGACGTTAAAATTTAGGTCTCCACGGGTTCAGTTTGCTGTTGCTGCATTTTTCTTTAGGTCTCATGCATTTTGATGTCACAAGAGTTTACATGCGAAATGCGACACGTTCATTCCAGTACTTTTATCTCGGGGAATTACATTGGTTGTGCATATATATATATATATATATACATGTATTTGTTTTGTTGTGCAGATGGAACAGACTAATGAAGCTGAAGATGGACAAAGAGAAGAATCTTCAGGGAGCCTCTAGGTATGATACTAATAATAGAATGTTAAAGCCCTCTCCTCTCATTCCTCTCTCCTATGGTCCTGCCATGTTTTATACTTTATTGCATGAAGGGGGGAATCTACCTGGCCTATACTGCCTTTGGACCTTTCATCGCATATCCTTATAAAAAGAAATTAGAATCCCACAAGAAATCTGAAGAAATGCAATGGAAAATATCTGCCACTAATGTATTATTAGGCTAGGCTCAGATCTGAAATATTGATATTATTGTTATGCTACATACTGCATGTTACGTCGTTTTAGGGGTAAGATGGTTTTGAAAGAAATATAGGAGGAAAGTATCAACAATCTGATCCATTCTGATCCATGCATGGTCATTTATATTAATTTACATCCTTGTTAGTGTGTATATTATGGTGCAGTCGTGAGTTATGACATACAGATTAGATCTTTCGTGGATAGACATAGAAAATCAAAATATAGACATGAGATAAGAGTAAAATATATCTTTTAGGCCAAGGTTAGTGTCAGTAGATGTAATAATTGGATGTCTAAAATCTACTGGAAGATCCCTTTGAACAGCTGCATGAATCATGTTAATCATTTCTGGGCCAACACGTAAATCCATGTGGCTAGTGGTCTATTATAAACCTTAACAATTTTCATATCACATTGTCATCATTAATGATGACCCTCGTTTTGTAATCATATCACTTATAATCATGACTTTAATGTACTCATTAGTAAAGAAAAAGCTGTTTGTTTATCATTAGAGTCAATTCAGTAGCAGTCATTCTATTTTTGTATATTTATTTGAATTTATACAAAAAGTGTTCAGTATTGAATAAGATATATGAATTTTATACAACTATTGCACAGTGACGAAGTTTATATGTTGATTTATGGGTGATAAAACCAATATCTACTGTAGCCCAAGGCTAAGGTTGATCCACTTTAACACTCTTTAAATTAACTGAATTTGCATGTGACCAACCAGAATTATACACCCAAAGTAAGACAGTAATTTCTAAAATTACCTTCTCTACTTTGCAGTATTGAATTGTTCCAGTCTACATGTGACGAGCGTGTCTCTCATTAATACCTTCTGACCTTCTATAGTATAAATTGCAGTATTGAGTTGTTCCAGTCTACATGTGACAAGTTTGTCTCTCACTAATACCTTCTGACCTTTATATGACCTTCTATACATTGCAGTATTGAGTTATTCCAGTCTACATGTGACGAGTTGGCAGATTGGATAAAGGAGAAGGACAATGCTTTAGACCTTGATGAATACGGAAAAGATGTTAAAGGCATTGAGGCTTTACAGAGAAAACATGCTGTAAGCCATATTGCATATTGAAACAATCAAAACAAATTTTGAGGACATTCAATCATTCTATATAACAACATTAAATAAACATATACAAGTATGTGGAATAGCTTTTAAGGCATAAGAGGTATTATACTCTACTTCTGGTTGTTTTGATATCAGAGAAATTTGAATACCATGAAGTTGGCTGAAGATGCACGGCTTCGGCAATGTTCAGAACCATACATTTTCATTGTGAGTTGAATGAAACAGTAATTAAATGTTTTTAAAATATCAAAAATATGCAAGATATACCAGTACATAATTTCTATTGAATCAAAGATATTGTTATAACCCTTATACCTTATCTTACAATGCATGAACATGTCTAGAATCTGATAGTCAATTGTTTTTGTCCTGATCTAAACAAGTTCACATGACGTCTAAACAGAGTGTAGCTTTTGATGAATTTCCTTTTAAATTCCAGAATCTACAAAGAGAGTTGGTACCAGTGGAGGAAAAGATGAACAGAATGAACTTCCTGGCTGATTCGTAAGTCTTGTAGTTTGTCTGTAAAATGAAAATAAATGTTGATATAATATTTGAATATTTGATGAGCTGTTTGAATTATTAGTTATGTAGTCTAATTCTCCTCTTTGAGCAGATTTAGTGATGATAGATTAAAAGTTATTTTTTAAAAGCAGAATAAATTATTTAGAAAAGCTACTTGTATTTGTTTGTGAGTAGAGTGAGTTAAAATTAATCTTAACGTTTCTCCTGTGATCAGAGTACGATCAGCTTACCCTGATGAGAAGAACTACGTTGATCAGAGACAGAAAGAACTGCAGGATTTATGGGACTCACTCAAGGTCAGTGTTAGATATACATGTACATGTATATAAGAAAAAACTGCTGTTTATAGTATTTAATATAATTGTATCAAGCACTGTTAGTACTAGTATGTAATACCACTAAAATGAGTCTTAATATTCAAGGTAATTTAAGATCTGTACCTTTACATACATGTATATGAGGGCTGTCCATAAAGTTTGTGGATTAAGGAAATTTAGCATTGAGGATATTTATTTTTGTGTCGCCTACGAAGCACAGCGACACTTAGGGATCACTTTTTAGTATATTAATTATCATATACTGTTTGCAAATTACTAAATGTAAGCAATTATCATATTTTGATATCATTATTGCAACCATGACTTCCTAATTAGACATAGGATGGTGATCCGGAGCATGGTGAATTTTTACCAAAACATGTTGTTTATCATTTTGTTCATTTCATTTACATTCTGTAAAATACAGCGTATAAAACCGATAAATTTTACATTGTGATGTTGACAATAGTAATGACATCAGTCAAGGTTTCAAGATGATAGAGAAAACCAGATCTGAAGGTAATAAGACGTGATTGTCGTTGTTCGAAAAAATGACATTTCTTCAAAAGGCGGAGCAGAGAGCAGTGATAAAATTTTGCGTAGGCTTCCGAAAATTACTGACATAGACCAATGGATTCCTTAAGCAGTTGGAAAAACATGATAAAAGTAGCTGTTTGCAAGTCTTCAAGTGGGACAGCTTAAATAAAGAACGTGGCTTGAGTCACAGAGGCGACTAACAATTCTGGAAATTGCAGGTTACTGTGAAATTTGGAAAAAAAAAACGTGCATAAGATCTTATCCTACAAAGAGTCATGTCTGTGTTGGATGGGTTCTGAAAATTTTTAGAAATTTAAATTTAGGGAGGAGAGTAGAATTGTCAAAATAATTTATAACCTATAACGTCAAGTATTCTCTAGATAGTGCTCCGGGTATGAGGATGTGTCCTTTTTATAATGTATAGAAATATAAGTACTTGTGCTTTGTTTGTGATTAAATTTGGTATGTTATTAGTATGAAACTTGAATTTAATAAAAATGATGCTTTCATTTCTTTTACCATTGTTTGTTACCTTTTATCAAGGCAGTCTACGAACTTTATGGACAACCCTCCTACATTGAGATAATACTAGCTGTGAATTTTACTTTCCATTTCAAGAGATGTCATGGAATGAATCTGATATTTGCATTTCATATATTTTGTCTCCTAGAACAAGGCAGATGAGAAGAAGAAGAGATTGGACAATTCTCATGAGCTGCAGAAATTCAACAATGATGCCAAAGACTTGGTAAGCGGTAAAATAATACCATTTGTTTTAATCAGCATTCTGTTTGACATTTTTCTGACTCCATTAGCAATAATTGATAAAATTGAGAAAAATTAGGAAAAAGGAATGATTTTCTATTCCATTTTATGCAATGATTTGCTTGAATTGTAATCCTGAAGCCTAACACTTACATGTATTTCATGTACAAATCACAAACTGAATCACATTTATAACTTTCTACAACTAGAATGCATAGACTAGAGCCATTAAGTCTATTCATTGCCATATTAATGTATCACATACATGTATGTATCTTTCCTACAATCAGAACACCTGGGCAGGAGCCACTAAGGCTAAGCTAGCCAGTACTTTATCAAAAACTTTGTCTTTTATCCGAACGCCTGGGCAGGAGCCACAAAGGCTAAGCTAGCCAGTACTTTATCGCATACATGTATTAACTTTATCTCTTATCAGAACGCCTGGGCAGGAGCCACTAAGGCTAAGCTAGCCAGTACTTTATCGCATACATGTATTAACTTTATCTTTTATCAGAACGCCTGGGCAGGCGCCACTAAGGCTAAGCTAGCCAGTACTTTATCACAAACTTTGTCTTTTATCAGAACGCCTGGGCAGGAGCCACTAAGGCTAAGCTAGCCAGTGCTGAGATTCCTCGTGATGTTCAGATGGCAGAACAAATGATGAAAGAACATGAAGACCTCAAGGACGACATCGATACTCATAAACCCAAGTCAGTACAAAATGTACCTCACTACTTATTTGGTTATAAAAGAAGTTTGGCTGGATCTTTAGCACAGAATAACTACTTGGTTAATTTATTGATGAAAAAAGTATATGTTAAGTAATATCAAAGTGTACTTAGTAAAAACCCAATATCATTACATTCTTCATGTTTACATGTATGTATATGTACTTACAATGTTTATGATACTGATTTCCATCAATTTATCATGTACTTTAAGCTATCATGTACTCTAAGCCCTACTGTTTGTAACAGTCAGTTTCATGAATACTTATTTACAGATTTGAGAACATTCGCGCCCTCGGTGCCAGCATCCTTGGTAAGGACCCTAAAGCTCAAGACGTTAAAGACATGCTCCACAAACTGGATGAGGATGAGAAGGCAATAGATGATATGTGGAAAAACAGGAACAAACAGTTACAGGACGCTTACGATCTACAGACATTCAACAGGGACGCTGATAATGTCGACTCCGTCACCAAGAGTCATGAGAAATTCCTAGAATTTGCTGATGTCGGGGTGAGTGTTGGCCTGTCCCAGCTGTAGTACTTATATTCTCCCAAATAAAATGTCTTATTGTGAAAGTGATAGAACAAATAGAATCTACTTTTGCTTTGTATTAATTGTTAGAATCTTATTGCTGTATTTAGGGATAATTTATTTAGGTGATAGAAGAAAATGTACATTTTACATGTGAATATAGCTTTATAGAAATTTTATGCTGCTTACAATTTCATCAGATAAGAAAATCATTATAAATTCTTTTAAACTTTAACATGGATATTTACTGTTTACAGAGCACAGTTGATGGAGTGGAGTCACTGTTTAAGAGACATGAGGACTTCGAGAGCACATTACATGCTCAGGATGAGAAGGTGAAAGCTCTGGATGAGCTGGCTGATAAACTTTTAGCAGATCAACATCCAGACCAAGACCAGTATGTGTTGATGCTTTGTTATTGTCCAATCATAGGTGTGATAAGTAAAGTGATTTCTAAATAACTTAAGTTCTGTTGTTAAAGCCTTGCAATTGATGAAGAAGTGTCAAATTATCAAAATCTTGCCTTTTGATGGAGAGTAATTATTCAAAATCACATGCCTGATTTTCAGTATAAATAAACGTCGTAATGAAGTACTTGAGAACAGACAGAAGGTCAAGGACAGGGCTGCAGAACGGCATAATGCTCTGTTAGCTGCTCAAGGATTCCAAGAATTCAAAAGAGATGCTGATGAGGTAATTTAGCTACATACATTTCACTTTATAAGAATGTAAAAGTTTTATATGCAACTTCGTGTTTTTATTAATTACATGTATATAGACTATTGATAACAACGATGAGTCAATTCAATAGGTTTTTTCTTTACTGACAAAAACTGCAATGATTATGTTATGTTGCTGTTTCAGCTTTCTGATTGGATGAAAGAAAAACACAAGATGGCCACCGACGAGTCATATAGAGATCTGACCAATCTACCGGAGAAGCTGAAAAAACATCAGGCCTTTGAAGCTGAGCTGAAAGCGAATAACGAACGACTTAAAGATCTCAATAACGTAAGCTTAGTTCCTCGCTACTCATTTAGTTCTTTACTTTTATTATAAGCTATGATTTCATTATTGAAAATATGTCTCCATATTCTGAATGAATGTGACATGCATATTCATACAAGTAATGCAAGTAGCCAAATAAGCAGTACATAGTTTTTGCCATGAATAACTACAATGTAATTCTTTATTTGTTTTACAGAAAGGACAGGGTATGATAGATGATGGTCACCAGGCCTCGCCGGAGGTTAAGACTATACTAGGTAACCTTAATACACAGTGGAAGGACCTTACAGAGAAGGCTGAGGATAGAGGGAACAAACTACGGCAAGCTACGGCACAGCACACCCTTAACAAGGCATTGGCTGACGCTCAGGTAGGAAATAGTATAATTCTCAATTTATCATCATGGGACCTACCAATTATACGCAAACCAATGAAGGTCCATTAGTTTTAAAGTAAAGTAACAGCAATAGTTATCATTTTACATGTTTGTTAACCATGCTCACATTTGAGTGCCTGTAGTGTATATCCTGCTTCCATACAAAAAAGACCATTGGTTTGACAGAAATTTCAGGAAACTAAGCATCATGTTTAAGATTTAATTGAATAAAAATTGTTTTGATATGTAATTTTTCAGGCTAAGTTGGATGAGATGGAGAAGTCAGTAGCCAACAAGGACCTGGGTTCTGATTTACGAGGTGTTAAAGAATTACTGAAGAAACACCAGGGTCTAGAGAGTGACCTTGTGGTCCTAGCTGACATGATACAGTCCATTGTGTCTCAGGGCCATGCACTAGCTCAATCTGGTCACTTTGACAAGGCTGGCATCCTCAGTGCTGTAGATGCATTCAATAAAAGGTAGATTTGTATTTCTGTTATACATGTTCTTGTACATTGTTTTGGCTATTGTACAGTTTTACATTGAAAAAATTTCCGTTTTTGTGAAATAACTTGGGAAATAAGCAATTCAGAGCATCATCTGTTTTCTTTATGATATGTTTTATATTTTATAGTACATCCACAAAACAATGACAAAATCACAGGAAATTACAGGCAAACTGGCACCATTCCTAAACACAGGTACATGTATATTACATTACATGTGTTAACTTAACTCCATCTGATCACAAAATAAATTTTTGCCGTTTTACAGATTTGAGAAGTTGAAGCCTGCGGTAGCCAAGAGGAAGAATGATCTACAGGACTCGTTACACTTCTATCAGTTTAAGTTTGATGCTGATGAGGAGATACAATGGATCAAAGAGCACCTGCATGCTGCCTCGTCATCAGAGTACGGCAAAAGTCTGGTTGATGCACAGAATCTACACAAAAAACACCAGGTAATGTTATCTTCATAAAAGGTATTTGTAGAAATTATTTCAAAATGGTAAATGAAAATAAATTCAAAACTGCATGTACATGTAGTTATCAACTGACACAACTCCCATGATTGTGTTTTTCAATATGTCCTTGCAGATGAAAGTTTCCCAAAATGGACTGCTGTAATCTATTGCATTATATTATTTAACAAGTATTGAAATTAAGATCTGTTGTTGCTTTATTAACTGCTTAGTAAATGAATTTAATAGAATAGAATACATGTACTGATGGTTTATCTTTCTACAGAAACTACAAATAGAGATGTCTGGTCACCAGCCTATAGTAGAGAAGGTTGTGGGTACAGGAGAGAAACTGATGGATCAGAAACACTTCAACAGTAAACAGATCAAAGACAAATGTCAGGAACTACAACTGTCGTGGGACGATCTACTCAGTAAAAGTAAAGTCAGGAAGAAAAATCTGGACATCTCTGTACAAGTTCAGAGGGTAAGTATTGTACTAGGATTCTGTATTAGTTATACAAGTCTAAAATTGTAGGACTGTTTCATTTTATATTTAATTTAATCCAGCAAGAGTCTTGAAACAAGTACAATATACATGTAATTAAGCAATAATATTTGACGGAAATGATATACATGTACATTCATGTATGCATAGCACATTTCGGAAGTGCAAGAAAAGTCTTCTGATTCATATATTTATTTGATATGATGTGATTAATTTAGATGTATTTGACTGTATAACAGAACGTATACAGAAGATAGTCATGTTTTCTTGATATTGTATGTGTGCTAATATTGTATTTTTCCTTTCCAGTATTTGAATGATGTAGAGGAATTAGAGAACTGGATAAACGACAAAATGGCTCTAGCCACCAGCGAGGATTATGGGAAGGATGAAAGCTCCGCAGACAAACTACTCACCAAAAACCAGGTTTGTCAAAATTAATGTTCCTTGAAATTATATTCATTGATACATGTTTGTATCAACGTTTGTACATTGTATGTATAAATGTACATTGAATATTTGAGAGTTATAGCTAGATATACATGTAGTTGTCAAAATTGAAATGAACAAGGAGTGTTAAATTATTTAGTACATTATTTTAATATTATAGGTATTGGAGACGGACATACAAACTTACCAAGGGATTGTAACAGGGCTTGGTAAGGAAGCCCAGAGGCTGTATAAGATAGGATGTCAAGATCCTACAACAATAAGGAAAGCTCAGGTAACTCATTTGTTCATACTGTCACATATTATTCATGTTCTCCAGATGGATAAAGTACATGTAATTTCTGAAAGCAATAGTAAAGACTGAAGGTTTATTGAACTTTAACATTAAAGTGGACATCATTGATACCTTCTAATGCAATACAGTAAATATACATGTACATGTATCTTGATCAGAACTATTTTTGTGAAAATAAAAAAAAAAATCATGTAAACTTACGACCAACTTTTAGGACAACTTTTTTGATATTATGAACAGGATAATTTACAAGACCACATGAACAAACTGAAGCGTTTAGCTGCAGACAGGACCCAGCACCTAGAGCAGTCTAAGTGGTTCCATGCTTATATACGTGAGAGTAGTGACTTTAAGGACTGGATAGCCGATCAGAATCAGATAGCCGGGTCAGAGGAGTACGGCTCTGATTACGAACATCTACTGGTATGAAGTAAACATCCATGTACTTGTATAATCTCATGTGGTATAAAGGTCTTACACATACTTATTATTATGTAATTGTTTTGACCTTGACCTCTTATTTTGTGGATGTCTTTAGCCAAGATTTTGAATTACCTTTCAAAATGTCTTGTTAAGTCTTTGATATTATATTGACTGAATTTATGAACTGTAGAACCAGGGTTAAAACAGTTATTGTAAAGTCTCATAATGTGATTATAGGTTCTACGGAATCGTTTTGACGAGTTCAGACGGACAGTTGATGCAGGAACTGAGAGATTTAATCGTTGTGAGAAACTTGCTAACTGGCTGCTTGAGGACAAAACACCTTATGAAGGTCAAGTCAAGGAGATACAAGAAGATGTCAGGTCTGTAGTGGAATTAACTTGTACATCGATTAGTATCACTTCTATCTGAAATACTTTATTTGTTGAATATCGGCTTAATTAACATCCTTTGTTCTTTTACTTCTGAAATTTACGTGTCTTTTGATATTCTTATCTTTGGTTTTTCATAACAGGGAAAAATGGAATGAGCTTTTAGAACAAATAGAAAATAGGGACCAGAAAATGTATGGTGCCGGAGAAATCCATAGGTTTAACAGGGATGTAGAGGATGCACTCACAAGGATCCAGGTATGAGGCACATACATGTAACTCAGAATTCATCTTACTTATAAATTTAGTATTTGTGTTGATAATCACAATTTGCTTGTTTTACACAAAATATATTTTCTTCTTTTAAGAATCTTTGCAGCATAACTTCTAAATATTATTTCTTTGCAGGAAAAATACTCAAGTATACCAGATGACTTAGGGCGAGATTCTTTTGCAACCCAAACCTACCTCAAAAAACATGAAGGGTTTGAAAATGAATTGGCAGCTTTAAGCGTACAGGTCAGTACAAAGGATTTTATCTCTATGAAGGATATGTGTGTTCATATGACTCATGTTTAACGGATCTTGCTGTATTGCCAGTTTGAATACTTACATTTACGTGTTTGTTTTCAGCTGGAGGTATTAATCCAGGACTCGGCAAGACTTCAGGAGACATATCCTGGTGAGAATGCAGAGCAGATAGAACAGCTACAAGCCACTGTGGTGGAGAACTGGGGTATCCTACAGGAGCGTGCCTCACAGCGTAAAGATGAGCTCCTTGCAACGGCAGATTTCCACCGATTCTCCGCAGACGTCAGGGATCTGATGAACTGGGCCAATGAGGTAGAGCGAGAGATGAAGTCGGAGAAGTCTGTAAGGGACGTACATAGTGTTGAGATGTTGAGAGCCAGGCATGAGGAACTGAAGGCTGAGTTAGACACAAGGGACGATACTTTCACGACTATAGCCCAGACTGGGGAGGAGATGATCCGTAATGATCACTATGCTAAAGAAGAGGTAGACTTTGTTATCATTGATGTTGATGAATGTTAAGCAGGCTTAGTCATGACAAGTTTATAAGGTTTATGATACATGTACCTTAACTCATTTCTTCTTACTTTCTGGAAAGTGCTTCATGTAAATGGCTTTGATGTTTTCTGGTCTGTTGAAAGAGTAAAATGTCAATGATTAATGGATTGTGTTGTACATACTTATAGATTGAGGAGAAGGTGAGGACAGTACTGGAGACACAGGAGAGGCTGAGGAAGACGTGGGATGAACAGAAGAAATATCATGATAATCTCTATGACCTTCATACATTCCTACGTGATGCCCAGCAGCTAGATACCATCAGCTCCTCACAAGAGGTAATCAGTAGTTATCTACTCTTGTTTGACGTTTTCAAGATTTTCTTTTAAAAGTATATTTGTGCAATATGCATTTGTGAAGTATTCAATGGAAAAGGGTTTGATAAAGGCTATATCTTAGCTTCTTTTTGTGATTGTATGTAAATTCATTTTGTGATAAGTATGTATTTGTTTCTACGTGTTGCAAGAATATAGTAAATGGTTGTAATTTACAATTAATACAGGCCTACTTAGGAAGCCCTGACTTTGGTAGTACAGTGGATCAAGCTGAAGCCTTACTCAGAAAACACGAAGCTTTTGAAAAAGTCCTGGACGTACAAGAAGACAAGGTGACATCATCATTTCTAAATCGTAATGACATAACAGTAATGTACATCATTATTTTAATTTTCTTGAAACATTATGACTTTTGAAAGATCTGATTAAAAACTTTAAAGATAATGAGATTGATAATAATAAAGATCCATGAACATGAAAAGTAAGTATAATTAACGTTAATTTGTTACACTAGCTTGAGGCCCTGACAGACAGTGGTACACAGATGGTACAGACATCTCACTTTGAAGCTCCTCTGGTCAAGAAAACACTCGATGAAGTCACAGCAAGGTAACATGGCATTGATACTGATGATTTTACCATTAGCACAATCTTTAAGGAATGAAAAAAATGTTACTTAGTCTTTACACTTTTACTGGTGACAAGTAATGCTATAGCTTTCTTTGCTTAGATATTCTGCTAATCAGCATATTTCCACCTTCTGATATCATATTGCTTCAATGTAAATTATTCAAACTTCCCATAAAACGCTAAATTCTCCTCCATTTTCATCTATTTTCATCTGTTTTTCAGGAGGTCACATGTGCGAGACCTGAGTACATCTAGGAAAGGCAAACTAGACGATTCTGTATTATACACATTGTTCAAGAGAGATGTTATAGAGGTATAAATACTTTAACAAATACAGTGTAGAAAAAATAAGCTTGAAAAAACATAAGACAATGACAAGGCATGTGGATAATCAGTCTTCATGGTAGACTTATGTCATAAGAAATACACTCAGTATATTACATTATGGATTTTGATTCTGTTTCTCTACAGACAGAGGGATGGATAGACGATAAACTGAAGACGGCTAACGAGGATAACTTCCAAGTAACGACAGATCTGCAGGACAAAATGAAGAAGTTACAGAAACATCAGGCGTTTGAGGCGGAGATTGTGGCCAACTCTGATAGGATACAAAAAATAAATGAGGTAAAGTTGACATATGTTGATTTGTGTATACTTAAAGTGAAAAGAAAGGGAAAAAAGAAACATTCTTGAAATGTGTAAACTCCAGTATGTAATATACATGTATGCACTCACTATTTCAACGATAATTTTCTTAAGTTTTACAGTTGAGCACTTAAACATAAAAAAACATGTATTTCTTTTAATTTCAACGAATTGAATATTTTTGCACAGCAAGCTAAGGTTTTATTAGAGAAGAAGCACCCAGAGTCTGCTGAGGTCAAACAATGTACTGGGAGGTTAGATAATAAATGGAAAGAGCTACTGGAAGCTTCCAACAACCGTGGAAAAGGGCTGGTAGAACTCAAAGATATACTCAAATTTAACGAACAAGTTGGCAAGGTGGAAATGTGGATCAGAGAAAAGGTATGGAGAATGATAAGAGAATTTCCATATGATTTTAAGGAATGTGTACAGCTTAAAAAAAAAGAAATCTTGTACAAGGGCCTTTTATATTTAGAATATTAAAATTCACCGAGATTTTTTTTAAACAGCTATTTGATAAATTTTGTAGTTTCTAAAGTGTTTCTAGAAGAAAATCATACATGATAGAAGTTGTGTTATTGTTAACAGGAAGCCCTAGTGAATGCTGGAGATTTGGGTAGGGACTTTGAACATTGTTGTGAATTACAGAAGAAGGCCAATGATCTGGAGTCTGCTGTAAGTCAAGGACTCAATATTTTACCCTTGAAATCTTACATTCTTACATCTATTAAATCAGCAAAAACTTATATTTCTAACAAATTTTCAAATGCACTTGGGTGGATTATCAACTAATAAATCACCTGTAACACATTGATAGATTTTGTAACATATAGTCAATGTATTTCCACTGTCATGTAGTAACTATACAAGCTTTGGTTTTGTTGAATGTTGTTTTATTACGTTTTGTTGGTATGATTTTACAGGATGCCACTATCAAATTTTGTGTAAGATTGGTTTGATTTTACCATTTCATCGTTTTAGATTGCTTCAGATTTTATTTCAGTACACCTACATGTAAATTTACTGACAAAACTTTCAGTTTGATGTGCCAATGATTTTTTTTTCTTTTTTTTTTTTTGGAAAATTCATAAAGTAAGAAAAAAAAACCCAAAAATTTTTAGACTTCCATTTAAAATGTGTAGCATGAGATGGTAGATATTTTAAAATTCTCTTGATAATATTTTTTGATCAATGACCCTTGAGAATTTTGAAAGTTTTGTCATCACTTGGCAATGATAGATCATCTCTCATAAATTTTCTCAAAATACGCCTGAACCTAAAGTTACGTGTATAAAAATCCCATTTCTTTCTCCTTCAAATCATCCTTCGCCCATCTCTTTTACATAAGATCACACCCAGTTTCAACCAATCAAATCAACCAATCCTCAGAAATGAGAATGAAATTTCATTTCTTCTTTTGGAAAATATGTATGAGATCCCAGCATGCTTTGCATGTAGGCACTTGTCCAGTATACTTCAGTGATGTCTGGCATTTACCCATCTCTGATTCTTTCACACTACTTTGTACAGTGTACATGTTTATTGTATGTATTTACCTCCTTTAAAATATCCATTTCATTTATGCATACAACTCAAGTATATTCTATCCTTTTATATCTGATATTAATCATTTGAATACGTGTACATTCATTTTCTTTCTTTCTTTTTTTTTACATTTTAAAGTTTTGTCACATACCTCACAATATACAATCATGTATTAACCTCCATAACTGTTTAATAAAATGTAATCGGAAATCCTACTTTCACTCTGAAATTATCTTTACGGTTTTATCATACTTAACCAAAGGGATATCTCTATGCAGAACACTGAGCATATTGTGCATGTTTATAGGGTATCACTGTTGATGACAGGAGAATTAAGGAGATAAACGACTTAGCGGAGAAGCTGATATCTCAGGGACGTACAGATACTGAAGCCGTCAAAGATAAAAGAGATGGTGTCAATCAAAGGTAATGGCCCTTGAAAATAGCATTGTCCTCCTCTTTTAAAGAAGCAACTTTTGTTTGGATTGAAAGGTACATGTACCACAAAATGTTTTGCTAATAAATCTAAAGTATGCACTAGAAATAATGTTCTATATGTCTACCTGTACGTATGTAAAAGCCAGTTCATTCTTAAATGTACATATCACATATAATTCAGATGGAAAGACATCAAGGGAGAGCTAGAGGGTTATAAAGTAAAACTGTCAGGTGCCAAGGAAATCCACGCCTTCAACAGAGATGTGGATGATATAAACGACAGAATAGCTGAAAAGGCGGCTCTGCTATCCAGCAAGGATCTGGGAAAAGATTTGCCGAGTGTAGAGGCATTACAGCGTAAACAAGAGGAAGTGGAAAGAGACATGACAGCATTACAAAACCAATTAGAGGCAAGGCTTTTATTGAAATTTTAACTTAATCAGAAATAAAACGTCTAAATGTTCCTAAGGAGTCTGATATCTACTTGTTTGCAAATGCAGAACAAATGTAGATAAGATATCACACTTATATTTTTGTACAGAAATAATCAATATCAATAGATGAAGGATTTTAATGGTAAAGCAATTTAAAAAATGTACATGACACTAATTTGGAGATACATGTACATGTATGTATATATACATAAATATTAACTCCATGTATGAATATGAATATTAACTGATAATTACAGAAAATGGAGACCTTAGCGGGTAAGTTGTGTAGGAAGTACCCAGACATGAGGGAGGCTATATCACATAAACAACAAGAGGCCCAGGATAACTGGGAGAAACTGGAGGAGCTGGCTGATAGCAGGAAGAGACAGCTCACAGACTCGTACCAACTACAGAAATGCTTATACGATGCCAGGGAACTGGTAAGCATATGTTATTGTTCTGCACTACATTCTTCCTCGGATTGAAAAAAAAAATTGGTGCATGCATATTCAATAAATCCTTTTGTGAAACCTGGTGAAAACAGCTGTATTATTTCTGTTCTTGAACTATTCACATACAAATGTATATGGGAGATGAAAGAAGAACATTGTTTACAAGCCAGGTTAATTTATGTGTCCTTTATCTTTTTGAAAAGTCAGTTTTTACGGAGAACATAGAAACTTTGGGTTAACATGCTTTAAACAATACCAAATTATTTACGTGTGTTTTTGTGTTAAGTTTCCATACTACTTCATGTTTCCTTGTAGATTTCCTGGTCCACAGACATGATACAGAGGATGAATGCAGCAGAGCTTGCTAAAGATGTACCAGAGGCAGAAAGTCTCCTACAAATGCATCATGAACGAAAGGTATGTTTATATCAGTCTCAGCATACATTATAAGTTATCAGGTTTGTTACTGACTGTCTACAGAGATTTGTCGGGTTGATCAAGCCCATAGAGGGCGAGGCAAAGCCAAATCTCTGTGGACGGTCAGTAACAAACCTAATAACTGTTTTATTTTGTCAGGACCAAAATTTCCAATTTTTTGTTGCTGAAAATTGCTGTTTCACGCGACCCCTTTTACAATATGAATTCATTTATACGGCAATTGTGGAATTGCTTACGATCTACATAAATTTAGACAGCGTAAATGTGACAAGATTTACGCACTCTAAACTAGTCCGACGCAAAATAATTATATTTGTCTGTTTACACCT
Source organism: Pinctada fucata (assembly GCA_028142955.1). Classification (NCBI taxonomy): domain Eukaryota; kingdom Metazoa; phylum Mollusca; class Bivalvia; order Pterioida; family Pteriidae; genus Pinctada; species Pinctada fucata. The sequence continues at coordinate 61,312,981 of AP027107.1, read as the reverse complement.
TTTTATTCCTTACTCAAGTTTATATTTTTTGCTCATTCAGCTAAAAATTGATTATCATCAAACTTCAGTTCATTTAGATTTCATTTTTGCATATTTAGTACACAAACTATATTTACAATGTAAATTTATACAGGCTGAGATAGATGGCAGGAAGTCTCACTTTGCAGCAGTTAGGGAACACGGGAACGGTCTAGTCAGTAATAAGCACTATGCTTCAGAAGAAATCCAGAAAACTATCGGTCAGCTTGACCACACCAAACTGTCTCTCAATGGGGCATGGGACAAACGTCATCATGTTCTCAAACAGTGCCATGACCTACAGGTAAAATTATGATGTGTACTGATGAAGAAATTCTGACAATGTTATCTGCTAAACCAAAATCAAACTTAGAAATATTTTCTATAAAAAAGATTTGTAGAGATAAAGCATACAGGATTATTTCAAGTTTGTATCCATAGGGTCAAAAAAGGACTTGTACAGATTTTATGATGAAATTAACAAATTAAGTAAATTTAGCCAGTTCTCAGATTGAATAAGATACATTTACTACACACAAGTGGCCTGAGCATCATTTACTTGGACTGACTTGATGTTTGTTATCGTGATATTTTAGGTGTTCAAAGAGACGGCTGAACAGGCAGATGCCTGGATATCCTCTAAGGAAGCTTTCCTTGCCAATGAAGACCTCGGGGTTAGTATTATCATAGTATATCCTGATTCCTAGCCTCATTTAGATTCTGTGATAGTGCTAGATTATGTAGTAATGTAATATGTAGATTAGCTAGTAGCAGATCATTGTAGTTTCAGATGAACAGGAGATATGTTATAAATGTATTTAAATTGATGCACTCAATACTAGTTCTGTATTGTATGATTTATGTTCAGTAAATTGTATAAAAGGTAAATTCACAGAAGTAAAAGTTGTAAGGTGACTCGACATCAAGATTTCAAATAAATTACAAAAAAACAAGCCATATATTTAATGAAGATAACTTTTTAAATTCATTATTTCTAAAAAAAAAAAAAAACTGAAACAGATGAAATATTTTGTCTTTGCATGAGCCACATACTATACTGTAAGAATTGAAACAGGTACATAATTATGACTACAAAACGGCAATACAAATGATGGTAAATGACATTGACACATGCATGATTATGTTTCCTTTTCAAAGAGGGTAATGGGGATCGGTATTACTTTATGGGTACGTCAAAACGCATGTGATGTATTTTTGTACCTATACGTACAAATCATTATGTCAATTAAATATACTGTGTATTTGGCTTTTCTGTATGACTAAGGATATCTCAGCCAAATTAATTATGTTCTCTGCTTTCAACTACATCTATCTTCAAACGTACTGTGTATATGATATTCCTTTGGGTAAAATTATACATGTGATTGTCTTTATTTCTATCTTTAAACCCATATCGTATATTGTTCTATATTCCTATTGGATCATTTTATTTCATAAAATTTATCAAATTTATTGAAAATGTAACACTTTAAAAAATATTTAGTAGTTACATGTATATATCTAAAATATTGTAAAAAAAAACCATCTTAATGTATATATAACATCATACTGCATGTAATTCACTTACTGTCTGTGTACATGTACTTATTTTAGTGATAGCCATATTTGTCATATTTTGATAGAGTGCTGATAAGAGTGCACTTACTCAAGACTATCCTTAATAATCTGTATAGGTATTTGATGAGAATTTTAAAAGTTTTATGTTTTATTTCATGATTATTCAATTTCATGAGTATTTCAATATGTTCAATCTTCTATTAACCCTATGATGTGGTTGTGCTAAAAATAAGTACAGGTTCAGAACATGTAAAAATGTATGTGTAGCATCATATTGAAAAAAGGCAGTCTTTTAGAAATGGAAATGACATCTTCATTTGTTTCGGTGCTTTATGGAATTGTTTATTGTTCAAATAACAGGCCAGTTACTAACAGATGATAAAATTATTTTTATTGTTTTCATTATAGAAGTATCATCACTTGCACATTTAATTGAAGCAAAGATCAATATCCTAGGTCTTCATTTCTTGTTCTTTCCTTCCAGAACAATTTATACAGTGTAGAAGCACTACAAAAGAAACATGACAGCTTTACAAAGACAACTCGTGCTCAGTTAGAGCGTATCGAGGACTTAAAGCAGTTTGCGAATGACTTGACTAGTCAAGAACATTATGCTACTGATGAAATAAACAGTCGATGTGAGGAAGTGGTCAAACGGTGTAATGTATTCTTAGAACACTGTGAAGGAAGAGGAAAGAAACTCCAAGACTCTAAAAATTACCAACTCTTCTTACGTAACCTTTATGAGGTGGGTTATTTCCTTAAAAATCTTAATTTTTCCTCGTAATCCGTTGATTTCATTTTGAAATTTTATAATTGTATGAATGTAAGGGAAGAACTCCAACAATACACCAAATTGAAGGCAATCTTCACAGCAGCCATACACACAGACAAAATACACAAAAATACTGAACAAATATCATGACAAACAAGTTTGCACCCCATTGGAGTTCAAATATACATGTAAATGACAACATGTAAAAATATGACTGTATGAGTATTGAACCAAGTTTAGAACATTGAAGTATTGAAGTTACTCTATATAAACAAGGCTACATTGCTATTTTGTGCAGCTGTCCACATGATTGGTTATATTACCATTCACATTACTAGAGAAGCTAACTGAGCAATCAAACTTTTTTCTGACCAGGTGACGAGTTGGATAAACGGCAAACTACAGATAGCACTAGACGAGTCTTACAGAGACCCTACAAACCTACAGGCCAAGTTACAGAAACATCAGGCGTTTGAACTGGAGGTCACAGCCAATAGGAACAGAGTTGACTCTGTTGTTGAGGTACTGTCACATATGATGTAGTAATTTTAATAATTACCAAATTCACCCAGAGAAAGGATATGTGCTTGGTTGGCAGAAAACTTTCATATTTTCTAAGTTTAATTGAGTGATAGATGCAGGTTAAGGTGTAAAGATTGGTTTTCTTTGAAATTAAAAAAAAACAAAATAAACAAAAACAAAATTGTCACCATGAATTTTGATAAACTCATACATTTACCAATTAAAAAAATTGAAAAAATGAACCATGTGTCATTCATATTGTCAGAATTTAGTAACAACTTTTGATCTGCTTCATTGTAGTACACAATGTATTATTCATCTAGTATTTTCATCTTGAAGATTCAGATATTTTCGAAACCAGAGTATTAACGGCTTATTGTATTTTTGTCATCAGGAGGGAACGGGTCTGTGTAGTGAAGGTCACTATGCTGAAGCAGACATCAAGAAGCGTTTAGAGGAACTAGAGCTCAGCTGGCAGGCTCTGATAGCAGCTAGTGCTGAGAAAAAGGACAGATTACAAGATGCTTATCAGGTATGTATTTACACAATTTCGTAAAAGTATCTCAAAATTCAAAATGTTTTAAAGTTAGAAGGACCTTTTCCCTTCATATATGTAAATTAGTATTTGCTTACAATTTTTTTTTTGACCGATTTTTAATGATTTGCCTTGGTCTATCAATTCACACAAAAAGTTCCTTTTTTAAACTGCAAAAAGTAATTCCAATGCCTTTGGTTTTGAGCTAGATCTACATATACATGTCCTCAATATGTTATTTGACATCGAGTGTTGTCGGGCATGTTAATAAGCTATTATAATTTTTCAGGCGTTAATGTTTAACCGTGTGGTAGATGATCTGGTTGGATGGATGGAGGACATTGAATCACAGCTCATGTCAGAGGATCATGGGAAGGATTTATACTCCGTCAACAATCTACTGAAGAAACATCAGGTCAGTCATACAGTACATGTACATGACATGTTATAATGCTCAACAAAGTAATGAAATTTGTCTGAGATGAAATGCATTGTAAATGAAACTACATGTGGATTACCTTTATGATGATTTACATCAATTCTGCTACTGTTGCTATAATGTGATTTATATTGCATTGATTCTGATTGTAATTCTTATATGTACAGCTGTTGGAGCAGGACATTGGGAACCATCAGGAGAAAGTACAAGATGTTCAGGATGCAGCTCAGGTGTTCAAGGAGGCCAAGCATTTCATGAACAAGGAACTACAAGCTAGAGCTAAAGAAACTGCTGATAGGCAAGTCAATTATTTCTTCAATGTACCATAAAAACTTAATTTTCTACAATGTACGCATGCATAGCATATTGCTTAAAGGTTCTAGAATTGAAGTTTTGTTAATTCTTTTGCATTTATCATGTAGATGTTTCTGAATTCTGTTTTATTTATACAGACCAGATATTTTTACGATTTTAGCATAATTTTTACAACTTCCAACCTTTGTTGATTACACCCTAAGCTTTTGCTATTCCATTTTTGTCTAAATTTACTTCTGAGCAAATTGATGTTTTCATAATAAAAATTTGGGTTTTTTTCCTTCAATATCATGTAGGAAAGTGCATAAATTCTTAAAAGTTTGTAATGATTGTCGTACAAAAGACGATGTTTTTTTTTCTCAAAATTGCGTAAGTGGTTTATATTACACTTTAGTCCCCAAAATTACATATTCTTGAACAAAATATTACACTTATGGTGAGAAACAGATAGGCAGGACTGGTTTTAAGTTAATAATAGTAATGTTATGGAGATTGCCATTGTAGGTATGCATCTCTGAGTGAGCCAGCTCAGATCAGACGAGACAACTTGGAGGACGCTTCACACATGTACCAGTTCTACAGGGACGTAGAGGACGAGTTAACATGGATACAAGAAAAACAACCGGCAGCTTCATCAACGGACCTCGGAAACTCACTCAGTGCCGTCCAAAATCTCATCAAGAAACATCAGGTACCGGCAATACACTTTGAATGTGCATGTATTTATAAATGTTTCAGGAGCTTTTTCCCTATGCACTCTAAGTAAAATGATAATCTAATGAAGAGAATCAGTGAACTGTGGTCCAGCTTATTTTGAAAGCAAAACAACTTTGAGGCTATCAATATCTTTATTTTGATATAATTTACCAACTTTTAAATCCTAAACTTGATCATCATAATCTTTCAGGCATTGGAGTCAGAAATCATTGCCCATGATCCCCTTATTGACAATGTATCAGCATGTGCTGAGAGAATGATTAAAGCCAAGCACTTTGCCAGTGATGATATCAAACAGAGGCTGGATAAACTACATGGGGAATTACAGACCCTGACAGAACAGTCTTCTGCCAGGAAAGCCAAACTACAGGCATCACTGGAAGCTCAGAAGGTTGTATATCTATACATGTACTATATTGTTTGGATCGACATGTACATGTATTTTCTGAAATTTTGCCAAAAGTGTTCATGGATTCTTTGATTAATTTTATTGAGAAAATGATTGTATGGATACATGTACGTGTACATTGTAAAGTATTTCAGTTTTCCTTATGCTGGTTTACTTATGAAGAAAAAAAATATGTCTTGCTCACTATACTTGAAATTGTCTTAAAAGTCAAATAGCAAATTTTGCATAATAAAACAGTTTATAATCTTGTCCTTTGTATTTACAGTTCTACACTGAGATTGCGGAGGCAGAGTTTTGGATGGAGGAGAAGGTACCTGTTCTATCTAGTGCTGATTATGGCAAAGATCAGGACACTGTACAGGCATTTATAAAGAAACTTGACACCCTTGAAAGAGACATTGAAAATTTCAGTAGTAACATTGGTGAATTAGCTGCATTAAGTAGAGTGTTGATAGAAAAGGACCATTACGACACAGAGAACATTAAACAGCAGCAGGCATCTGTAGAGAAGAAATACAGTCAGCTACAGGACTCCGCTAGTCAGCGGAGAGCCAAACTAAATGACGCCAAGAAAATGTATGAATTCTATAGAGAGGCTGATGAAGTTGCAGAATGGATACAAGAAAAAGTCACGGTAGCTTCGTCAGAGGATTACGGACAAGATCTTGAACATGTAGAGGTAATTAGCCAGGAGTCCTCATCAATAGGGATCAAAATATTACAATTGCTAAGTATACATGTATGACTCCAGATGTATTGTAGTATTAGTCCGTGAGCCAGACCCTCAAATTCGGGGTAATTGGTACCATCCGAGGTGAATAAACGAGACCCATATAATTTGATAGATGGACATCTCTAGTATTTGAAAATGTATGATAGCAACGAATAATAGGTAGCTAAGACAGTTTTTTGTGGAAAAACATTGTTTTTAGTCGAAAATCAATGAAAATAGGAAAAAAGTATAACGTTTTATATGGTTGATGATTTAAAAATTGAAAAGTGTAAATATGCAGTATTTTAAGTGTTCTTTCAGATGAAATAAGTTTCAATTTCCCATTCCTATTTTTACTGTGTGTTTTGGGTAAAAAAAGTCGAATTTTGCAAAATTTAAAAGAAATTCGAGAAAATTTTCAGTTATTCCTGCTACTCAGTACCTCAATATTGCATATAATCGTCCAATGATGATTTCAAAAACAGCTTTGAAGTTTCCTCTTTCAAATGACATATATTTTATATTTTTATTTTTTTGCAAAATCTTCGAAATTGAGTTTTTATACAGAAAACTGTATTTTCAATTAGAAATCTGCAATTCTGTATATTGATTTAAAGAACCCTATCTAATTCTGTAAGCAATGATTGAAAGCTATTTTCTAATTTAACTTTTCAGATTATATATGTCTTACTGATATTTCATTCAAAATTAAAGTGTTTTGGTTAAAAAAAACGTATTTTTCATCCAATAATTGCTGATTTCTGGAGAATATTTATTGAATCTAAAGAATTTCTTGAAATGAAAGCAGGAATGTATTTTCAACAGTAATTATTTTAGGTTCATCCCTGAACTACATATTTGAAAAATAAAAGGTATATTTTCTACTTAATTTTGGGGCAAAATGCCTGTTTTTTGTCTAAAAATAAAAGATTTCTGGTAACATTCTATAAATTCATTTTCTTAGCTAAAATTATAGATTTAAAGCTTTTGTCGTTTAGAAAGTAATCATCTTGTCAGATGATTGTGAACGTAAATGTTATTATTCTTTAAAACCAACATTTTTAAAATATGTATTTTTTATGCAAAAACCACTTATTTTGAGAAAACAAGTACTAGCTCTTTTAATTTGCCTAAATTGATATATTTTAGCTTTGATATTATACTGTTTCTTATCATAAATGGATAGGAATGTCATTTGATAACTGAAAATTAATTTACATCTTATTTTGGGGCAAAAAACCTAATTAATGTGCAAAAATCACTTATTTCTGTGAACATTTTTTGAAATATATGTTTTTTATTTCAACAAAGCAGGAGAGGTTTCATATAATTTGATGGCATAAAAGTTATCAAGTTTAATGAGTTAGAGGAAATTTCTTTGATTATCTTGCTATTTTGGGGGGAAAATCTCAATTTTTATTTAAAAATCGCTGATTTCTGGAAAATCTTTATTACTATGAAATGTGTCATAATTATTTATATTCAAAAGTGTTCCCGGGTATATCATAGTTTGTCCTTGTAAGTCATATGCATTTAAAGTATCCTCTGTTAATTTAATTGGTATTTTGGGGCAAAAGATTTTTTTATATAAATATATGGCCTAAATCAAGAAAATTACTATAGAAAGTCTCATATTTCAAACTATGACTATTATCTTCTGTATTTACTATTTAACTGTTTATTCTTTCTAAACTTATTTATCATTTCTCTTCAATTTTGTGTAATATTGTTATATTTGGGGTAAAATACATATTATTAAATATAAGGTCATGTTATTCTAAAAAATCTAGCAATATTTAACCTGTTTGTTTATCAAGTGCTTGCTTTTCATTTATTTCTTATCCCAATGTACTAATAGTAACATTTCAAAAGATACGAATAAAATGATGAGTAATATTAAACGTCTTCAAATTCAATAGCATCATTTAACTAAACAGTTAAATAGGAAATACAGTAAATTAGTCATAGTTTGAAATATGAGACATCATTTTCTTGATTTAGGCTATATATTTATATAAAACATATTTTTGCCCCAAAATACGAATTAAATTAACAGAGGATACTTGAAATGCATATGACTTACAAGGACAAACCATGATATACGCAGGAACACTTTTGAATATAAACAATAATGGCACACTTCATAGTAATAAAGATTTTCCAGAAATAAGCGATTTTTAAATTAAAAAAATGAGACCCCCCCAAATAGCAAGATAATAAAAGAAATCTCCTCTTACTCATTAAACTTGATCACTTTTATGCCATCAAATTATATGAAACCTCTCCTGCTTTGATAAAATAAAAAATATAAATTTTAAAAAATATTCACAGAAATAAGTGATTTTTGCTCATTTTTAATTAGGTTTTTTGCCCCAAAATACGATGTAAATCAAATGTCAGTTATCAAATGACATTCCTATCCATTTAAAATAAGAAACAGCATCATATCAAAGCTAAAATATATCAATTTAGGCAGATTAAAAGAGCTAGTACTTATTTGCTCAAAATATGCTCAAAACACATTTTATTAAACAATGTCGGTTCTAATGAATTATTACATTTCATTCCACAATCATCTGACAGGATGATTACTTTCTAAATGATAAAAGCTTTAAATCTATAGTTTTAGCAAAGATAATGATTTAATAGAATTTTCCCAGAAATCTGTTATTTTTAGATCAAAAACAGGCATTTTGCCCCAAAATTAAGTAGAAAATATACCTTTTATGTTTCAAACATGTCATTCATGAGTGAAACTAAATAATTACAGTTGAAAAAGCATTCCCGCTATCATTTTAAGAAGTTCTATCGATTCAATAAATATTCTCCAATAATCAGCGATTTTTAAATGAAAAAATACGTTTGTTTCACAGATACACTTTGATTTTAAATGAAATGTTAGTAAAACATATATAATTTGAAAGACTGTGAAAAGTTACACTAGAAAATAGCTTTCAATCATTGCTTTCATAATTAATCAGGGTTCTTTAAATTAATATACAGAAATCTGAGATTTCTAATTGAAAATCAGTTTTCTGTATAAAAATATCAATTTCGAGGATTTTGCAAATAAATAAGAATATAAAATATATGTTATTTGAAAGAGGATACTTTAAATATGTTTTCAAATCATCATTGGACGATGATATGAAATATTGAGGAACTGAGAAGCAGGAATAAATTAAAATTCCTCGAATTTCTGTGAAATTTTGCAAAAACTCGACGTTTTTACCCCGAAAGACAAAATAAAAATAGGAATTGGAACATGCAACTTATTTCATCTGAAAGAGAACAAAAAATACTACACATTTACACTTTTCAGGCTTTAAAATCACCATCCATATTTAAGTTATATTTTTTCCAGAAAAAAATCATTATTTCGCAAGTACGCAAGGGCAATAACTCTTGTTTACCCCTTAAGCTACCTTTGATCCAATGCTATCATGCATTTTCTGAAACCTCTTGGGTATATCTATCATAATATCAACATCAGATTTATTCACCCCAGATGGTACCAACCAACCCCTCTGGCTCACGGACTATATCTTCACCATAAACATCAAGTAAATTGCAAAGAATAATATGGTCTGTAATATCATCATGCAATTTAAATACTAATGATACATACAGATTTAAATGCTTAAGAAAACTGAAGGACAAATTTTAAGCCCTCTTATTTTCTCCATCAGGTCTTACAGCAAAAGTTTGAAGATTTCTTACATGAGCTTGACACTAGCGAAGAACGAATCACCAATATTACTACCATGGCAAAAGCTATGACAGAAGACAGCCATTTTGAATCTGAGGCAATCAAAAAACGTTCAGAGGAGATTGTCCAGATGTGGGCAGAGCTGAGAGAAGTGGCCAAAGCAAGACAAGAGGTAAGGATTGTGGTCATTGCTTATGTGATGTGTATATTAAGTTGGTATCGGAACTGGCTATGGAATGGATCTTTCAACATTTATAATTGAGGGTTTTTTATTTCTGCAAGTTTATAAACAAACACTATTTTAAAATTGAAAAACTGAAAGAAAAGGATATTATAAATTAAAGATACTCATATTGATTTTTTGGTTAATTTTGAACTGCATTTTATGAACAGGCCCTGGCAGCAGCTAAGCAGGTTCACATGTACGGTAGAGATGCTGACGACACATTAGAATGGATCCAGGAGAAGGACGGTGTAGTCAGCTCCGAGGATTACGGTCATGACCTGGAGAGTGTCAGAGCTCTACTCAGTAAACATGACGCTCTAGAAAGGGACCTGGCTGCTATTAGTGAACAGGTAAGGCATGCTAGGTCACACAAAAAAAACAAAAAAGACATTTACATGTATGGGCTGTATCACTGTACATTGATGAGGACCTCGAGAATTATCGATTTGATGAAGAAAAAAAAACAGTATCCAACTCTGCTGAGAGTATAGAAGTTTCTCACTGTAGTGCACCAGACATGCATATTTGAGGTAATAAATCCTTATCAAAGATACTTCTATCTAAATTGATTCAAAGTTGATAAAATGATTTATTGTCGTGCCCCCTCGTTTAATTTGGAAATTTCTTATATCTATTTTGTAAAGAGTGCTTTATCTACATGTGTTCATAAATAATTCTGTTATAACAGGTTGAAGCCATCACCAAGGAAGCTGAGCGTTTGATTGGTTTATTCCCCGATGCCCAGGAACACATTGCAGCTAAACATGAGGAAATGGTACAAGCCTGGAACAATCTGGTAGAGAAAGCTACGCTACGAAAGAAAAAACTACAACAGGCTGATCAACTACAACTTTACTTTAATGACTATAGGGAGCTTACGTACGTTCAACGTTTAATTGTAATTCTGATAAGTAATACATGTACGTACATGTATGATGCCATAAATGCAAGTCAGTGTGTTATATTAATCAGGTCAAATTGAAGTACTTTCTTTTTACATGTATGTAGTACCTTACTCTTAGTGAAAACATTATTTAAGAATTCTTGAAATCAATGCGTATTACATGATTTGTGAAGCTTTGTATATGTTTGATTGTACATGTATAAATGAATCATTGTGATATTATTTGTATACAGTGCATGGATCAGTGAGATGATGGCAATAATTACTGCTGAGGAGCTGGCACGAGACTTACCGGGAGCGGAAGCCATGATGACAAGATGTAAGGAGCATAAAGCCGCTATCGACAGTCATGAGGAAGCCGTCAGCAAGTTCTTACAGCGAGGTCAAATCATGATAGATAACGGACATTTCCTGTCTGAGGAGGTAAGTGTATGGTGAAATGATAGTAGGAACTGGTGGACAAATGAATGAAATGTGATCTTTCACTATAGAAAATTGTTTTATATCTGGTCTCTTTTTCAGTAATTTTGATGGTGTAGATTTTATTGCATAGAAGTACAACTTTACGTACATGTACATACAGTACATGTATATTGAATAAAAAATCATTATGATATGTTTATTTGGTATTCATGAACAATGTATACTGTTTGCAGATTCAAGAGAAAGTAACAGATCTGAAGTCTGCATGGGATGCCCTTACAAATACGTTTGGACAATACAAGATTTTATGTGAACAGAATATGGAGGCTCAGGTAGGAATAACTTGTATATTACAAAGGGTAATACTTAAATACATGTATATACAAATACAATGTATAAGGAGCTTTTTACCAAAAGAATTAAATAACAATTAAATACAAAATACAGTTTAATAAAACAAACTTCATGATGCGATTCCAATACATCTTATTAGAGAAATGCAGTGTATGAAGAATAAGCATTTAAAAATTTGCGTCAGGGAAATTTTGTCATGATCTTATCGAGTATACATTGTAATCACCAGTATCCTGTATGTGTGTTATAGTTACTGAAGCATGAGATGGAACAGCTCGAGGCATGGATGAACACACGGGAGCCAATGCTGAGGGAAAAACAGTTTGGAGAGAATATCCAGGCCGTAGAAGAACTGTTACGAAGACAAGATGACTTTGAGAAGACTGTGGATGCTCAGTCTGAGAAGTTCAAGGACATTATAAGGAGAACACAGGTATGTAGAATCCTTAGTAATTGTGGTGAGGTACATATAGAGGTTATTTTGAAGCTCTTGTAGAGGTGATTGTGAAGCTCGTCTGAAATAGTTTCGAGTAAATGGATATGGAATAACAGGTAGACAACCAATAGAGATGCTTTTTTTTAACAGCAACATTTATGTCACTATTTTATTTTACTTTGTTTTTTTTAACATTAAATTTCTTCTTTTTTATTTTGATAAATTAACATATGCATGCAACTTTTTTAACTGAATATTAACGAATGAATTTTCATACTGTACTGGTTGTCTGTACACAGTACTAAGCAGTGTTTCGCATGGTGAAAATGGATGGTGTTTATTTGTATTTAAGTGTGGTACACATTTATATACATGTATGATCCTCATAATTGCTTTAGGAAAAGTTTGAAGTGGTAACTAACAGATATAACATATAACATCATACTGCATGATTTAAATGATAACATAATTACATGTATGTGCATGTATGGTCAATTGTACGTGCATGTTACAACCATATCCAGGCAAATCTAGCTGCCTTTGTTTCTTTCTTTTCAGTCTCATATTGTACTGTATTTATATACAAAGAATTCTGATTCAAAGACATGATTTATTTGCATGTATAAAAAATATGATTGTTATTTTCTTTTAGTCCTTTAGAGTTATCTTCTTATCTCAATATTTTTCTCTTTCCATTATAATCTCATCTCTCTCTCTCATTCAAACAGATGACTTACTTTTTACTGTATTAATCAGTTTTACCTTATATTATTGCATCATAATGCATGCACGTCAGATACTGTATTAAATGGGAGGTAACTTTGTACATTGTAAATAATTGTCTGACCTAGCTCTTGTTACCTTCATATGTCGCAGAGGTCAGGGATCATTTGTGAAGCATTGGGTGTTATGTATTTAGTAATTCAACCTAGAATTCAACATCTTAGAAGTGATCTTTAGTAACCATGCCCAACATGCACTTTTCAACGTATACAAGAAATTTTAAGTGAGCTGTTATTGTGTAGGTAAACTTTCAATCTTTTTTCTTTACTGTCTTTATTATAGCTTGAACAGTCTGTTATGGACCAGAAACAACGTCAGGCAGCCTCAGAGAATGCTCGTAAGGAAATAGAGCGTCTGGAGGACATAAAGAGAAGAGAACAGGAAAGAATACTGGAGGTCAGTGTTTATATGTACATGTTATACAAGCCTTATATATACCTCCTATACTCCATCATGACAGGGAATTATGGGATATGTATCATCAGATTTATCGTAGGAAGACAGGCTGCTGTTGTAGCTGCTGTGTGTGAATTTGGCTATATTCCCACTATATATGAAATTTGGCTTAAGGGATTATTTAGCTTTGCCTGATGTTGACCAGAGAATAGGGGGCCGGATCTCTACATTTTGCCTAGAACATGCTATTTGTAGATTTTGATAAATGTTGTCATTCCCTGTTTGCTTTCTATAGCTGTCTTTCAGAAATAGAATAGAAGCAATTTGGAAAACTCAGTTTTTACAAAACAATAGAAAGTCTACTTTTTAAAAATTGGGACTCTTTTTTGTTTTCTTTCATAAACTGTATTTCTTACAATTCTTGTATAGATTTAAGCTTCCAAAGCTTTACCAATAGATGAATTAGTGTGTACAGCTAACATTCGTTAAGAGTATCACAGCAGAGCTACCACCTTATGTAGAATGCACCAATATGTTCCATCCCACAGTATTATACTGAAGTAGCTTATTATAATTTACCTTCCCTATAATCCTCCTAGCCGGTATCACAACGCAAGGCATTTATATCTTAGGTTTCTAACATCAAAGTAAATACAATGTAGTTAGAATTATCTAATTTTAACCATAAATTTATAGCAAATATTGAAATATAAACGATAAAATGCTATTAAGAGTGTCACATGTATCTCTCAGTATTTGTATAATGGTAATAAGTAAATTGTCAACTGGCAAACACATTATAGACATTTGATGATTTTTTTTTTGTAAGAGGTGTCCCAAGAATTAAGAATAGATATGTTTGTACAGTAGACAATTTACTTTGATATTATAGTGTGAAACAAGTTAATCATATCAGTAAATCTTATTCTCTTGCAGACTCAAAGAGATGTATGTTTGGGTTTAGAACAATACTATCCTAACTAAACTGTTGCTATTGTAACTTAATATAAACAAGCTTGTGAAAATTCTATACTCGTTTCTCTCTACTCAAATTTAAAATGAAAATTTTAGAGGGTTTCCTTGTATAATTTCCTTTTAAAGAATGTAGAATTTTCACAAGTTTGGAACATGTAGAAGTTAAAATCAGTAGTTATTGCCTCCTGCTTCCTGCTTATGTTGATTTGACCGTTTGATTTATTATGTCGTTTTGTGTTGTGCTTCTGCGTTGATGCATACTGATTTGTAGAACATGCTCCGAGAAATCTTTTACAACTTTATGTACATTGTGCTAGCATGTTATTTGGAAATTCATGTTGCTTTTAATCTAGGCTTTCTTTTCTGAATTACAATTTTTTTTCAGACATTTGAAATGTTTAACACTTTGGCATATTTTTGGGGTCATATTACTTAGGCTTTGTAAGAATAACAAAGTTGTTCTAGTAGGGCATCAATTGAAATCTCATGTAATTTTCTACTCAATGCAAAAATCAATTTTATTATCATTCCTGAATATAGCTACAAATCAGTTGCAAAATTTACGGCTTCTTTTATTTTGAATTGTTTTATTACAGCACAGTTTTAAAGAGTTTAGAGTTTTTGTTTCGAGGGAAAATATTTGCAGCAGACTTTCTCTGTCTTAGATATGTATTTGCGGTACTTTTCACATGTTTATATCTTTATTGTGTTTTTTGCAGAATGAAAACTGCACTTGGATCACTTTGTGTGGTATCCATCTGTCAGACTGTCTGTCTAGATGTCATGCTTTACAATGACTGGTTTATAATGTAAATATGAGAGTATGTAATCCTTTAAGTAAACAGGGATTGAGAGTCAATTTCCACATCTAAATTCAAAGTCTCAATTAAATTAAAGGTCACTCTTTTATTAAGTCATATCTATACTCAAGGTCACATCGAAATTCAAGGTCTCTTATAAATTCAAGGTCAATTATCTAAGTCAAGGTCACATCTGAACTCTAGGTCACTTGCTTTAGTCGACATCACATATAAATCCGAGATCATCTTGAATCAAACAGTATGTCAGGCAGCATATGTGTTCTCACACATAGGTTTCCAGTTCAGATTCACCTTTTGTGTTTAAATTGAGGAAGAGGGAAAATATCACAAATTGATTAATTAACAACAATATTGAAAATAAAATATCAGAAATATAGTTTTATGATCAATTCACGCTGTTTTCAAAATTATCTTGAAAGTTTTCACCAAGTGCATGGATTATTTTTCTCTGATATGTGCACTGCTGGCCATTTTGTTTTTGTTTTTTTTCACTAAAAAATAGTTATGAATGATTTAGGTAGATTATTGTGTATGTGCTGTGTTATGTTATTCGTACTGAAGGCAGATTTGAACACTATTTTTCATGTACCAAAAAGGATTTAGGCCTATAAACTACTCATACCATATATTGTTAAGACAGCAGACATTTTGCTTTGAGCTCTGAAGCTGTTACCTATTCTTGATGCCAAAGGTCATTAAGGAAAAGTTATGCAAAATAAGGTTATTATACCCCATGGAGATGAAGACAAACCACTTTTTCTTTTATGCCAAATATCACTTTCAAATTCAGATTATTACTTTCGAAGGATGTATTCATTTTTAGAGATCAGTTAGAAATGGTTTTATATGGCTTCAAAACTTTCAAAGAGCTTTACTAGAGGTAATGATGTACATAAAAGTCATAAAAGTCATGCTGGTTCAGGGACACTGAATTTTGATAAGTTCGAAATAGTCAGTCTGACATCTTGATTAAACTACATTATTTAGTTACGATACATTTTTTGAAATAGGATGAAAAAGAGATTTAATTTTTTCTTGATTTAGAATCTAGGAGTACAATGACAATCCAATTGAAATTTTCAGCAATATTTTTTTTTTCACTTTATGTAAAATAAAATTTTTATGGCACTTTTAAAGTGCAAGTTTATAAAGTCATATTTAACTCATTGTTTATCATTTGGAATTTTCATTCACATGTTATTCTAAACATTATTATGACCTCTTAATCATTTTTTAAAATTTTTTTCTAGGAAAGGAAGAGAGAAGAAGAACAGAGAAAGGCTAGAGAGGTGCTACTGAGAAGACAGAAGAAAGGAGCAGAGTCAGATAGTGATAATGAAAAGTAAGATTTACACTATGTAATAAACAATTAAGTATACCACAAATTATCATAACTTCATAAAAATGTTGAGTGTGTATTAGAAATGAATAAGACGATATGTTTAAATGTTTGATTCCTCCATATACGTGTGCATGTGTTTTTAGAAATGAATGTAAAAAATAGAGGAGGGATACAGATATTGCTTGTTTGAAAATAGTTTACTTGATTTCCTGTATGTGATTCTACGACACTGTTAGGTAATTTTATAACATTATTTATCAAATCTGTTATAGGGATGATCGCCTAGATAGTGACCAAGTAAAGAACCTGATTGGTCGATCTCAGAGCATCAAGATGAAGAAATCAGATGGTGCAGATAAAAAGGATATTAGACGTGCAATAAGTTTCAAGTCACGGGGTGATGGTGCTACTTCACCACCCCCTGTACTTCCCAAGGCTCTAGAATTCAGACAGGGGGAGGGTATAGTGAACAATGAGCCGACGCCCACAGATGAGGAGGCTCCTAACTTACCTGATGCCCCGCCCCCTGAGATGCAAATGGAGCATGACGCAGAGGACAAACATAACTTAAAGAAAAAGGACAAATTATCATCACCGACAGCTAGTCCCAAACATAAACATGTAGAACATCTTAAAGACGACGACAAAAAGAAAAAGAGGACTCCTAGTTTTAATTTACGTAGAAGAACTAGAAGTTTTAAGGATAAATATAAGTTACCTGATAACCTTCCCCCTGTGGATGTAGAGGGAATGTTAGATAGGAAACAAGAACTACAAGCTGGTGGTAAAAAAGCTACAATTCGGTCGTGGAAAAACTTTTATACTGTGTTATACGGTCAGATAATGGCATTCTATAAGGACAAGGAAGGTGAGCAAAAATATTACAATAATTACTAGTTTTGTTCACATGGGATGCAAATTCAATACTACAGTTTCAACTTTTTACATGAAAAAAAACTTTTATACGATATGTACAGAAAGATCAATTTAAATGCCTTGGAAAATCTAAACTTTCACAAATTTTTTTTCTTCAAAAAGCAGAACCTGGTGCACTAAATGTTTGTTTGTTTTATGTGAGAAAAGTAATTGCGTCTGTGAGATCATTTAGTGATGAAAATCTTCCCTTTATCTGCAGATTTTTGCGTTTGTAAGGTAAAATGCTGTGCATGTAACTCATTAAAATTTCACATATCAACAATTGATTCTCCTTCATGTCCAACCTATCTTACAGTTTGTTTTCATCTAACTTGTACATGTAGATACTGTAAAGGTGGAAATTTTCGTGTGGAGTTTATTTTTGTGATTTTTGCGAACAGAGAGATTTCAAGAAAATTCCCCCCACACGAAAATATCCCCATTGCATTCTTACAATGGGAAAGACATTTTTATCGCAAATATTCCCCCACGCGAAAAGTCTTGATGTTATTATTGCGAAATTTAGTTACTCATTTTCAAAATTTGAATGTAAATGTTGAAGCATAATGTAAACTTTTTATGATCCTGATATATAGGGGCAGCAGAGAAACAGCCAGTATCACCCTGTATCTTCCTACATAATGCCACTTGTGAGATTGCCAAGGATTATACCAAAAAGAAACATGTGTTCCGTCTAAAGCTAGGGGATGGTGCAGACTTCCTACTCGAAGCTTCCAGTGAGGCTAGCATGCAAGATTGGCTGGCCAAAATCAACCACTATGCTGGTAGGTATCTGATACTGAGTTATATTAAGGAATTCTGGGTAAAAGAAGGTCATCTTCAGGTTGTAACATCACAGAATAGGTTATATATACTATTGCTCACATATTTTTGCAACATACTGAGTATTTGAAACAAATATGGCATTTAATATGTACATTTTTGCACACAACTTGAAGATGATACATATATATATAGTTCAAGTATCTTGCTATTAAAATGTGTGGCGTACACTGTGTTTTATTTCACTGCTAATTTTTACTGCTCACACACGTATGTATAATATGTATATTTTTAATTTTGTGTACCGTATAGAATTGAAATTATGATATAATATCCCTGCTTTTTGACAAGATATGCTGATCAAAACTATTGAAAAACGTCTATTACTTTCTGAGGAATTTGTGCGAAGCAGAAAGTTCAAAATCAATTTGAAATCACTATTGATTTAAAAAAGAATTGCATGAACCTGCATGAAAGTACAGTTGTACATATGTATATTATATGTATGACATGATAGAGTTTGTAACCCCATAATTATTTGTAGACCTAGTCATATATACATTGTTAATCTTAAATTCAAACATTTATGACTCTGAAATGTGAAAATAAAATTCATAGTCACATAGATTTTGGTTTGTCTGTCTGTTTGTGGCATAAATTAACTTGTAATTGTTGAATGAGGGGACATTTCTACCTTTACATTTCATGTGGCAAGACAGAGCTTTCATGTTCTCCTTGTGACAAAGTTTTTCTATTGCTACCAACATTTTTGACTTGTGAAATTGACCTTGTTATTGACCTACTTTTGAAAAGTGATAATTTGAAAATATCTCCTACTTGTAATTGATATGACTTCAATATTACACTTTTTTCTCACAACAAGAAGACAATAAATACATGGAATACTGCTATCGGTACCAGCACTTTGACCTTGGTATTTGACCTATTCATGATAGAAGCCCTTTAAGCTCATCTTCAATGAAAGAGCTTTCGTTTTCCCATTTTATTCCTAGTGTGATCAAGACCTATGTATGGGTGACCCAATATATTAATTTCATACCTTGAACTGACAGAGATCAAACTGTATCTGTTATGTGTTGGTCAATACCATCAGTGTGTCACAAACACATCTTTTTGAAATAAAAGTTATAATACTTGTATATAACACTTCCTGAAAACTAATATAATCCCTTTGCGAAATTCATCTTTTGAAAATATCCTTAATTTTCTAGGGGAAAAAGTGTAGATTTTGCATGCAGTATTTATATATGTACATAATGTATTTTAACCGTTAATAAACTGATCTACCTTTATGTAACTGTAACTATTGGTTATTTGTGTTGGCTGATTTCAGTACAAACTCCCAATCCTGCAGACACGGAATTTTTTCATAGTTCCAACCAGTCAGAGGAAACTCAGGGTGACTCCGGAGGTGACTTGCCGTTTCACACTTTAGCGTCTTGCCTTTTTAATGTGCTTTTTCAAACACTTGGCAGTAAAAAGTAAAATTTTAACAGCCAGTCATTGACTACAATAGAAATGAGTGATGACGTGTGAGCTAATTTTCTCCATTAATATAATAACTCTTTACTAGGCAATTTTTTTACAACATTAGAATCATGGGTTACAATTTGTCTCATCTCTTGGTTGCGGAGTTTTATAATCTTATTGTTCATATTTTTTCTGCTTTATAGAGTTTCCTAATACATTTTGATTCCTATTGATACTATAAGACTCTTTCATGGTCTTCTATGAAAGATACATCGGTTCCACCCGAGGGGTCTCAAAATCATGTAAAACCCGAGGCTTGCCGAGGGTTTTGCAAAATTTTGAGACCCCGAGGGTGGAAACGATGTATCTTTCATAGAAGAACATGAAAGAGTATTTTTCTCTCATATCTAAGGGTCAAAACAAAACTGAAAGAAAAGGGACGAAATTTGAAAAAATGTCAAGTTGATCTAATCGCAAAAAAATTGCGATATTCGAATTCAGCGCCCCCGAAAATGGTTTATTCTATAAGAATAAACAACGAATATTAGGCTTTTCAAAATAAAACGCAAGAGTACATTGAAAAACGATCTTAAAATCGAAGTTTTATGGCGACGTCGCCGCTAGCTTGTTTGTTTTGCGGGCTGAAATCATGACGTCACAATAGCGTAAACAATCGAAACAATAGCGTCACGTGATATGTGATACAGCTGTCACATGATATGTGATACAGAAGTAGCTCACGTAGCTGTATTTCATGGGCCTACTCTGTAACACATACGCGGGTATGAGAGAATAATTAGATCTCAATGTGCCTTCCAAATAAATGATTAGAAATCATAATACATACCTTAAACTTTAATGCTGAAAGATTTGCTCAGCCATCACTTACTTACCAATTGTAAACTTGTAAAATTTGTCAGTGCAATTCAAACCAGAGCTATATATAGAGTTTTCAAACCAGGCCAGAGCTAATTGATATTTTGGATCAATTAGCTTAATTCTTTAATCAAAATGGCTGTTAAGATTTTAATATTATTTTTAAAACAAGGATGCAGCTGCCTGAAGCACTTGAAAAATCACATGGGAGGATATTTGAATGCCTGCCTTTATCTACCACGTGCATTGTGTCTTAGGAACGCAGATTTTTTTCTCTGTTGATTGTGCTACCTTTTACTAACATGTTTTTTTTTGGCTTATAATTAGTAGACCTTCCATCCTTTAGTTAGGGTCATCCTCACAGATTAATTTTTTGTCTCAGTATTATCACTTCAAAGCCTGTGCCCCACCCCCTTTCCCCTCCTTTCATTATTTGAAATAAGTTTGTGAAGTTCAAATGATCAAGTATAAAGAAATGCGTATCCCCACTACTCAATGTAAAAGAATTACATGTACTCATTTTAAAGCACAGGGGAACTAATTAAAACATGCAGACTATATTACATTACAAAAATGTTCAAGGATGACCCTAATTCTGGTAGAATTAATGAAATTCAAAGCTTATTTTGCAGCTTCAGTAAGTATATCACACACATTCCTGGACACGGAGACATGAGCATGTCATTGATATGCTCTCATTATAACAGATTGTGTACTTATGTCTGATTATGTATATCTTGTAATTATTAAAAAAGAATATTATATATTTTATATGAATAGAAGAAAGTTTTTGCATACTTTATCTGGACTGAGAGATGAATTAAAGTTCTGATACTTATAATCAAGAAATCTGCACTTAATTTAATTGGAAGATGATATGTTGGAAATGTTTAATCAACTTTACATCGTATTTTTTTCTGAAAGAGATATTTTGTTTTTCACACACATCCCTTGCCTGGTTTATGGTATCACGTTTAATGTTCAGTAAACCTCTTATATAATTCACACATTTACTGTTGTTTTAGTTTACAAGTTGTTCACACTCAGACATCCCCTCATTTCCTCACAACAATGTTGGAAGATCCATCTTTTGAACATGGCATTCTGTTTAAACTCTGTTTTCTGCTCTGCTAGAAATATCTTATTAGAGACTTTGAAGAAATATTTAACTGAAACTACTTGAGCTCTTCTAAATATTAGTTTAGATGCTGAAGAACTTATTGCAATATATATACATATATTCTTATCGTACACAAGTCTTCTTTGTTGATATTAATAGGATTATGATATGAGGATTTTGTGTTTCTAAGTTTGTTAAGTTAATTACTTAGTATTCAACAAATGCTCACTTTGATATACAGGTCAGGTTCCCGACGAGCAGCATGCGATGGCAATGCAGCGCTCATCAAGTCCAGAAGGAGGTCGTGGTCGCAGTGTGTCCCCCCTGGCAGCCCACAGAGAATCTCAGGAATTTAAGGAAGAGGAGGTGGCCAAAATAAGGGAGGCCATAGACAAAGGGATCCCTCCTCCTGTAGCCGGGTCGATAAATGACTCCTCTCCCAAACCCTCACCGCGGAGAGAGAGGAGAAACGAGAGCTTTAAGGAAGCATTAGAGTCTGACCTACATGATCACTCATTCCAGAGCAGTCAAGACTCGGGTAAATAAATATGACTTATTGTAGGATGAAATATATAGTATCACACATTCCAGAATAGTCAAGACTTGGGTAGAAAAAGAAGTTCATGACTACTGTTTCTTTGGAAAAAAGTCAAAAGGGGTCTTTGTAATGTCACTTGCACTGACTGAATAAAGTTTGACCAAGATCTGTTGATAAATAACACCTTTAGGGTGTATTCAAGGGAATTTATCAATTCCAATCTGTAACCTTGACCTTTGTCCTAGTTCAGTCAAGATCCAATTAAAACGATGTCCCTTCTGCTCTATACAAGGATTTTAAACATTTCCTATTTGCGACCTTGACCATTGGCCTATGACCTTGAAAATCAATAGTGCTCTTTGTCTCGTCATGAGCAATAAGTGTATGAAGTTTGTTGAGATCCAATCAAAACTATGCCCTCATGTAGGCTGTGTGCTAGGATTATGAAAATTTCCAATCTGCGACCTTTACCTTTGACCTTGAAAATAAATAGGGTTCTTCCTCTTGTTATAAGCAATCGGTGCAAGATGTTTGGTCAATATCCAATCAAAACTGCCCTGTAGGCTCTATACAAGGATTAGAAACATTTCCAATCTATGACCTTGACCTTGTTATAAGCAATAAGTGTAGGAAGTTTGGTCAAGATAAAATTGAAACTGCACCCCAGGCTGTACACAAATGTGTGATGCACACACATACACACAAACGGTGGCATTACTCTATTCATCTGTTAAAAAGGGATAATAAAAAAGCCCATTAGCTAAAATAATGTCATGTGATGTTGTAGGTGAGGAAGAAGCAGGTCAGAAGCCGAGAGAGGATGTGTTTACCCAGCCCCCTGTCAATGGTGGTATGAATGGAGATGGAGGTAATCACAAATAACTATAACCCCTTCTGTATTGATTCTAAGTATATACGTATTATAGAATTTAAATCCTTGAAAGAAAATTATATACATAATGTGAATTGTATGATAAAAAAGTTTGATACAAGTTAGCACCTAAATTGTATATCATATTTATACAATAGCTGTTTTTTGGAATATGATTTCCAGTATACTGTGATAACCTACAATTGCTATGGCTCTGTTGCTATGTGACGTCACAGTTCAAATCAAGCCAACGTGGTTATACTCCTATAATCACAATGTAAATTAAATCCTACACAAATGAATGGGCATTTTTAAATATTACATGATAGCATACATTTTCCCTGAACTGTTTATACATACATGTAATTATTATCTTCTTATCATTTCAAACTTTATATTGCAGATCACATCACAGATGAAGTGAAGGTGCGTATTATATACTGTAAAATTTATTTTGTTTTCTGACAGATTGGGAGCTTGTTATGAGTTTTAAAAAATGACTTGAGAGCTTGTTATGAGTTTAAAAAAATGACTTGCACATTTTTAGCTCACCTCGACAAAGTTGAGTGAGCTTATGCTATATCCATGTCCGCATCCAGTTAAGAAGTTTGTGGTAGCTCAGTATTTGGCAAAGTACTGATGCTACAGTAACCAAACTTGCACATGTGATTCATCTTTGGATGCTGTGGTGAACCCATGCATCAGATGCTGCATCTGACCTACATTTTCCGCTTGAGTGACTTGGTTAAGAAGTTTGGGGTAGCACAGAGTGGCTTGGTTGAGAAGTTTGGGGTAGCTCAGTATCTGATAAAGTACTGATGCTACAGTAACCAAACTTGCACAAGTGATTCATCTTTGAATGCGGAGTTGGACCCATGCATCAGATGCAGCATCTGACCTACATTTTCCACGTGAGTGACTTGGTTAAGAAGTTTGGGGTAGCTCAGAGTGGCTTGGTTAAGAAGTTTGGGGTAGCTCAGTATCTGATAAAGTACTGATGCTACAGTAACCAAACTTGCACAAGTGATTCATCTTGGGATGCCAAGATGGACCCATGCAGCATCTGATTTACTTTTTCCAATTGAGTGATTTTTCTTTTAAAAGCCAATATTGAGCAAAGTATAAGTGCTACATGTATCAAACTTGCATATTGGATGTATCTTTGATCAAACTTTCATAAAATGACCTTGACCTACTTTTTCCGCTTGAGTGATTTTGCCTTTAAAAGCCAATACTGAGCAAAGAATAAGTGCTACATGTACCAAACTTGCATATGGGATGTATCTTTGATCAAACTTTCATAAAATGACCTTGACCTACTTTTTCTGCTTGAGTGATTTTGCCTTTAAAAGCCAATATTGAGCAAAGTATAAGTGCTACATGTACCAAACTTGTATATTGGATGTATCTTTGATCAGACTTTCATAAAATGACCTTGACCTACTTTTTCTGCTTGAGTGATTTTGCCTTTAAAAGCCAATATTGAGCAAAGTATAAGTGCTACATGTACCAAACTTGTATATTGGATGTATCTTTGATCAGACTTTCATAAAATGACCTCGACCTACTTTTTCCGCTTGAATAATTTTGCCTTTAAAAGCCAATATACATGTACTAAGAAATATGTTTGAATTGAATTTTGCTGCCATGAGGTGAGCTTCGTAATCTGTGTTTTAAATATTGGTCTGTGTCAGAAATTTTTCATGATGATATTTTACGTTTATAATATTCCAGGTGCGTCCCAAGCCCTCACCCCGTTCACCACGCCCTATCTCTGAGCCGCCTACAGCTGTACCGCATGTAGAAGGACATGATTCAGCTGATCACAAAGAGAAAAAACATAAAAGTATGTTTGGTTTTCTTAAAAAGAAAAAAGACAAGGATCATGATGAGCATAAAGATCACAAGAAGCACAAAAAAGACAAAAAGGCCGAGGCATCCGCTCAGTAATAATGTCATTCAACTAGGTATATAGTGCAAAAAAGTCATTCAGAATCCTCGCTACCTTATTTATAATCAGCCATGTGCCATAGAGTGTGACGTTATACAAGCTTCGTTAAATATGCCAGTGAACACTATGATGAACTTCTCGTGACATTTAACGGTACATCTTAATGATGTATAGAAGTTACCAGAGCAGAAGCCAAAACATAATGTCACATAACATGCGAGTCTGACACTCGGATCTACCATGAGTTCTACATCTATGTCATCTACAAAACAACAAAGAATCTACAAGTTTATACCAGTGATACAGATTGTCTTAATAGTTTTATGTAATACAATTGTTACAGGAGAATATACATTCCTCAGGTAATTTGATGTACAGATTGTACAATGTGAGGTTCTTGTAGTTGTACAACACTGGTACAATGTACTTATGTATTTTGTTTAATATTATACACTTTGACTATATTTGTAAAACATTCCTCAATTGTTCCTCATATTTTGTTATTTCTCATGCCCACAGGAAACAAATTTTAGCTATATATTCTTCCACTGAACAAACATATCTACATATATAACATTCCAAGTGTATATTTTTTTGTACTGGATCTTACTGATATGTATTATATATAGTTTACACATTTTCCGCATTCTGCTGAATTTGTTGTACATCATAAATGTGTACTTTTTATATATAGCTTAATTTTATGGTTTACGAGATTTTTGTAAATGGCAAAATGATAACATATCATGGAATCTGGTTGTATGTGGTAAATATTAAAATCTATTAATAGATGACATGGTTTATTGGTTATGACACGATCTTTATTGTGTAATACATGTAATAGGGTTATTTTATATGTATTTTGTAGTGTTTTTGTTGTGTTTTATACATGATTAATTAGGCACGGAACATTGTCTAATATTTATATAAACATGTATCTTTGTTACTCTAGTATATTATAATTTATGATTTTGTTACCTTGGAAATGTGATAGTTTAAAGTCTCAAATAGTGCCTGTGTATGATATCAAGTTAATGAGTGACGTTATATTACTGTGTGTAAACCTGTCTTAGAATGGTAAGTTATATATACAACAAAAATTATGGAGTAGAACAAATTATCATCATCAGGAGGAGGAGGGGGTGTTGCTTATGTTGATAAATTACCAATCAAGAGGTCTTTTGAAAAATTAAATCGAATGGAAATGAAGACTTTTAAGTAGATGTTAACACTGTAAGAAGGTATAATTGTATTTCATTATGAAAAGTGCCGTATTGGCTACAAATATTATATACTGTGCTGTAATTCAAAGTGCTGAAAGCTGTGCAAGTGCAATTCTCATAAGATCTGAAGTATTATAAACAGATTTGCTATAGCTACTTTGTGATACTCAAATTTTGTACCTGTCCAGGATTTATGAAGAGATTCCGTTTATTTTTTATTATCCGCTATTTTTGTTTGGCTATATTCTGCTTGTTCATGTATATTTCATTAGATGGCGAGTTAATATTCATCAAAGTATTCAGGAAGCTTCTTGACGTTTATATTTTATATTGTGTATACAAAAATGTATGTACTTGGCATCGAATAATTTCCATTTATACTATTTAGATCATATCTATTACATATTTCCTTTATATTCAAAAGTTCAAATTCAGACAAAAAATTGTCAAAAGTCCAAAATTTTACATTGTAAGGAAGCCTTGCATGACTATTGTTTTAGAATTTGAATATTCATTTATGTATGACATGAGAGGATTAAAGTGTGAACAGAACAAAAAATAAAAATCAAACTTAGTGGTGTTCAAAAGTTGAAGATTTTGTTGAATTAGTTTACTTGCTTAGCTGTGTATACATTAATTTTCATGTTATACATGTATATTTCTATAATTCCTAGCAATAGTTATATGTTTGTTGCCAAATATCCATTGTATCATTATGTAGGTTGGTATGATCAGGTATTTCATGGTGGAGAGGTACACAGCATGTCTTTGTCAATATTCCTCTCTGTTACGATAATACTTGGTTAAAAAGTAAAAAGATTCATAGATGCTTAAAAACTTTTGTTGGGTAACCATGGTAACTGGGTAGAAACTATATTCTTCCCTGTATGAAAGTAATTTGTTTTTCTGTTATCAAACAAATTGATTCAAAGCTAATATCATTGTATTTTTTTACTGTAAGACAAAGAACAAACTTGTCAAAGAATTTGAATAAGAATGATATTGCAATTATTGAACAAAAATACCTCCGTAGTAATGTTGTTTATGTAACAGTGTTACATTGACAGATATATGCTGCATCTCCTACTGTGAAGTATCGGGTCACATGACATATCTACCAGTATTCCGCTTCATTACGTTACATATCAACTAATGATTCATTTTATTACAATAAAAATTATTAAATATAAAATAAATTGATCAATTGTTTTTGTTTATTCAGGTCAAATCATTGTGACGTGTATAAAAAAAAAATTGTAATAATGTTGAATGAGCTAAATCAGTTTTGAAGTAGAGGTTGCTTACCCAACTTTAGTTGTTGCTCATACCATTTATCTAATTATTGACTTGTACAGCGAGATAAAACTTTCTGTAGACCCTTTCATATTATCTGCTGTACCAAATTAAGCTCAGTTCAAGGGGACAAACATTAGATTATGCATGCAGCAGTGATGCCATTTGATTGTTACAAAACATTTTGAGCAGAATGTGTTTCGTTTGTTCAGCGCAAACCATCTTTTAAAACACTCCAATTACGTCAATGGTGCATGCAGAATCTAGTGTTTGTCCCCTGGAAAGGAGCTTCAAATTAAGTACATAAATTGCAGATAATGTGAATGGGTCTATTGAGTTGTGAATCTATATAATGCATTTAGGTGTATACATCATATTGCATACAGAGAGTAAGGATTTCTTTCTTTCTGTAGAAAACATTGATTCAAGGTAGCATGCTGAATGAGTAAGGATCACATTTAATGTCCAGAGTCAGGACGTGTAAGGGAAAGATAACAAATAGTCCTTCATCAGGTTGGGTAGGGGTAGTTTCTGTACATCCCCTTGTTTGGTTTCACATAAAATCTTATATTTACACAAGTACTTTAAGTTTAGTATTTTTGGTAACTGCCACACTGACATAACCCCCGTCCACGTGCCCACAACGGCCACCTGACCGTCCATGCTAACATCCATTGTCACTATAGATGGACAGTAAGGGGACAGGGGTGGCTTGTTAAGGTTGTCCACGCTCTCCTTCATTCTGATGTCACACAATAATGATAGACTCTCACCATCATACACCTGTATGACAAAGTTACTGAGGGCCACGATAAGCCTACAATCATCATAACGATACGCCAGGATATCCACAGTGGCTTCTCCTCCCAGCTCTATCTTGCCTATGACTTTATAATCCTCGCAGTCCACTTTATAGATACGCCCATCACTAGTACCAACTGATAGTACTCCCCTGAAAGAAGTCCTGTCAAAGTCGTAAGCTTTTACAGAGCTTAGAGCGCAGTCCGGGAGAATGTCCTCAAACACACTACAAACCCCTGTCTCTCTTCTCCAATCAAAGACCACCAAATGTCCACAACCAAAACCCACGCCCACGTACGCGGTATCTGTTGACCATCTGAGACAGGTGAAGTCGTGCTGGTGTCCGTTCGGTACATTACATCCTTTGTATGATTTGGTGACATTAGTGGTTGATATAGGACGGGTGACCATTGACGACGAGTAGATATAAAGTATATACTGACGGTTGGTAGATCTGCCTAATATTGCAAAGAAGTCGCCATTATACGATACGGCAAAGTTCCTGTATCTACCAAAATTTATACTCTGTGCTCGCTGTAGTGTCTGAGTACCATAGTTATTATATTTCACCATGCTGGTCACGTGAATAGAGTCTGGTGCCAAAGTGGCGAGTTTCATTCCATCGGGCGTGGCGTAAGTGACGGGAAACGTCATCCCTCCGCGGGTACAGATCTGCATATACTCTGTAAAAGGAAACAAAATGTACCGAATATTGCATTATGTTCTTCTAATGGGTGCCTGCTACGCCCGCATCATGATTACATGTATGTGGAGGCAGGGACGTATATAAATTTTATAATGGTGGAGGTGATGAATGTGCAACAAGGCCCATGCAAATGACACTGGTGTATAAATACAAATACAATCTTGATCTTGAACCATTTACCATTTTTCTCTAGGTTTTCTGGTTTAATAAATAGTAGAAATGAAAATAAAGAATACAAGCATGTACACAATTCATCTTGTGTAAGCATTATTTCATTATTCTACATAGCAGTTGATAGATTATAACCAGATAAAGATAATGAAGTAAGACAAACCTGGTTGTTCGTTGTTGAGATCTACCTTGAAGATTTTCCTAGATGCCAGGTTTTTGACCGGTGACCAAGCGGCGTTAGGGCGTGGGTAATACATGGTGCTGGTCATCACGTACAGACTGTCATTACAAGGTAAAAACTGACCACTCACCATCCAGTATTCGTCTCCTGTTATATGATATAGAATTGAAACATAATTAAGGATTCCGACTATTCCGTCGGAATCCTTTCTGTTATTGCAATGTCTTTTCTTTATTCTTATTATTATTCTTATTATTATTATTATTTTTATTCTTACCCCCTCATCATTTCCAGAGACTTTATTCAAAGGTCTTTTAACACAGAGCAAAAGGGATGGTGCCATCAGAAAGAGCATACCAAGATCTTCTTTAACTATTTTTTGTTTGTCGATAAGCTCCCCAATGCCCCCGCTAGAGGTCATCAAAAGTCAAATCTTTAAACACTTATAACTCCTAAACTAACCGTACGATTTGAACGAAATTTGTTTTAAAACGTTCTTTGGGAAAATTGTAAACTTTTATACGCTTACATGCTCGATAAAATATTTACGGTTTTCGCGCTATTCCGAGTTGAAAATGGAACTTTAAATTGGCACAGTGCCAATTTCTACAGTTTTTGAGATTTTGAGTTGAAACTTGGATAGTAGGTTACTTATTGGTAGTCATTTACTGTTGACCTACTTTCAAGGTCAAATTTTCATTCTCAAGGTCACAACAAACTTTTGCCTATAGAACAAAAAGTATTTGACCTTCAGAGTTCAAACTTCATTCATATTATCGTTAAACCAAGCTCTTTCACCTTGACCTTGACCCATGGTCAAATTTTAATTCTCAAGGTCAGAGCAAACTTTTGCCTATAGAACAAAGACTATAAGA
The DNA here is from genome assembly GCA_028142955.1 of Pinctada fucata. Lineage (NCBI taxonomy): Eukaryota > Metazoa > Mollusca > Bivalvia > Pterioida > Pteriidae > Pinctada > Pinctada fucata. The sequence continues at coordinate 61,282,797 of AP027107.1, read as the reverse complement.
CCTTCATAGTTTATACTTTACACATATAATGCTTGGGCCCAGCTCTTTCACCTTGACCTTGACCCAAGGTCAAATTCTCATTCTCAAGGTCACTTCAAACTTAAGTCTATAAAACAAAGACTGTTTGACCTGGGGAGTTCAAACTTTACACAAATATTCCTTGCATCAAAGCCTTTCACCATGACCTTGACCCAAGGTCATTTGGTTCATTTCAAGTTCATAACAGACTTTCTTTGATTAGATGTTGAGCTTTGCTCAGATTAAAATCAATCGTGATGAGAATAATCACAATACTTTTTTTTCATCCAAGACATCGGTTCAAGGTCAAATAATCATTCTCAATGTCATAACAATCATTAACTCTTGTAGAATTAACACTTTTTGTCCTATACTATTCATTCTTTACACAAGTAGTCCTTCTTATTTGAACTTAACATAGTGTAAGAAAGATAACTCTTTTCTTCTTGTTCTCTGTTTCTTTTTTTTTTCTAAGTAGCATTACATATCTGTACTTTCATGTTGTTGTCATTTTCTATTAATAGAAATTATCTCATTGCAAAATCATTGTGCAATTCTGTTTTGAGAAAGTAATTGTAAAGGATCTGATATTGATAGAGCATGGAATTTAAAGTTTTCGTAAAAATAAAAGGTATTTACTATTGTTTTCTTCTATTTTGTTGATAAATATAATAAGAGTCCCAAATTAGACATAAGCTCTTTCGACTCATTTGCTGAAGTGAATAAGGTACTAAAGCAACTATTTTTTCCCATCTTCTTTTTTTTTGGATTTTAACATTTCAGTTCCGAGGAAGGTCTTATAAAGGAGGAATCCGTCTGTTGCTTGCAACAGTAGCCATCTAGTTCCTTTTACATTTCAGTGGACTAATTTGAACTACCTGCTTTTATTTTGTTTTGTTTTGATTTTTTTTAACTTTTATGTAGACTTTTACTTTACCTGATTCCGGCATGGTAGGTAATGCATTGAACGTTGTGATGAGCTCCCCCGACGCTTTGTTTCTGTCTGGAGACAAGGGTCGATAGTGGAGTGGGGGAGACTCCTTGGTCACCCCAGGGTGCAGCAGACTCTTCAATCTGACCCCCTCAATCTGACTGGGAATTTGACCCATATCTTGTAATCGGGCTCAGGACACTACGATGTCATCATTTATTATATGAAGATCCAAATTCGTGCGCTCTTGGAAACTCCCAAGTTGAGTAACCTGTCAAAATTGAAATAGGTTGATTTTATTAGCATCAGTATGGAAATGACTATATACACATTTATAAATCTATGTTTATACATTTTCTGACATACCTTTCCTTCAATTCCTCATAATTTCGCAATCATCTTCTTGGGTGCTATAGTGTTTACTTTATTGGTCACTGTACGCGCCAGCTTATTGCAACTCCCGTTTTGGTTTTATATTCCTTCCAATGTATGTGCAAATGAATCTGTTATAAACATAATTGATCTGTCCTCCATAGAACTACCTATTCCATTTAACAATACAAATCGATCAATAATATACACATGAATAATCGATGCCGTGTCTGTACATGATCTACTTTTACTAACCAACAAGCATTACGCATTTAAAGTCTACATATATGATTACATGTACATCTACTAAAGGCTTTCTACTGACTTCGATCTCTACAGGCAGTGGCGGATTCAGCCGGGGGGGCACGGGGGCACGTGCCCCCCCCCCCCCCCGGCAGTGCCCAAAGAAGGGGCACTTATGACATGCTTTTCGAAGCATTAAACTACTGTTTCCGTAATAAATCTGTGAAACTAGTCAGAAATAGCCCCAAAACACCTCAGAAACAACCGATTTGAGTAAATTTTCCAAAAATTTCTCGGGGATAGATAGTCATGTCCATTGTCTGTTCGTGGACGTACGCACGTTTCGGAAACAACCTACATTGAATCATGTTCATATCGAATTTTCTTTATCTGAGGGATGAATCGGGAGCTTTATATCCTATGCAAGGCATATTTAACACACATATTTCTTGACCAAATGTTCGATACAACCTCCTATAAAACTTACATTTTTTAACTCTAAATTTGAGGTCGTGATCAATCGTTTTAAAATGAACAATTGAAATTGTTTCGGCCAGATTTAAACCGGCTACCTCCAAGAATTTTGAAAAGATAAAAATGCATGTTTTTCTTTATTTTTAGAATCGAAGTTATCATGATTACATTTTTGGTTAAGCCCCTAGGTAAATCAAAAATATAATCATGATAGAACTGCCAAGAAATAATTAAACCTTTCAATCTGGGCGATGCAGGGAATTGGGCACCCGTGATCTCTAGTTTGTCAAGGAAATTTATCATTTACAAGTGAATTTTTTAGGGTCTGTATGGGGCCGAAATTCGGTAAAAAGAGGTATTTTCCCCCAATTTTAGACCTAAAAATTCCCAATTCAATCTTTTCTAATTTCCAATTTACGTATCATTAGCTGAAAGGAAAACGAAAGCAGAACAAACATGCTCTAGGAGGGATTCAAAATATAGACAATTGATATGATAAGGGATAATTTGCATGAATATATCTTTTTGTTGTTTGAAATTCATTTCCCAATTTAGGTTAAAATGTTGCAAAATTCCCAATTCCATCGGCCCAGGCCCTGACATCAGGGGCTAGTTAAAAAAAACATGTAATTACTTATTTTCTTTACCTTTATACAAATATTAACAAACAAGCGCGGATCTAGAGTGGTTAGGGGGGTCAAGTCCTGCCTGGAATTTGCATATTAAAAATGCTGATTTTTCCTAGTTTTACGAGAATTTATGGCTGGACATCCCTCCTTCCCATGGGCTGACCTCTCTGCCCTTTCAAAACATCTCCTGATCCGCCCTTTTCTTTAGGAAATCCTGATTATGTTGACTAACAACTGCATGCCGTACAAGAACAGTATAGCATCAGAAAATTTCGAAAATTTTCAAATATATTCCATATAAATAATAATTATTGTTACTGACGCTGACTGAATCATGCGCGCCAAATCCCTTCTAAACTCAGTTCAAATACGCTTCAGATGCCACCAAATTGCTTCATTTTTTCAAAATTTTCTCGGGGGAGGCCCCCCGAACCCCCACCAATGGGAGGGGGAAACCCCCTCCCATACCCTCCCCCACTCGGCCCTTCGGGCCTCGCAATTGATTTCCACAAAAATTGTATGTGCCCCCCCGGCAATTGGGGTTCTGGATCCGCCCCTGACAGGGCATTTATAAATATTTTTGTCTTTTAATTTGCTTCTCTGGGCTGTTGGTGTCATTCAGTGCCGTCCATCGTTTTAGACTTCGTCGGAATCAATGAAGGGATTTTAATGAAACTTTTTTTGGAATGAAGTAGTGTTAGATCCGTCGACAGATAGCGCCCCTACTAATACAAGTAGGTCACGAGAGATACCCATCAACTTGTCCCTTCTTTGACAAGCCTAGGACTTCTATTCACCGAGAACACCATGATCGTCTAGAGGATTGTCTTTTTAGTTCCAAATTTTGACTAATGGTGTCTTTCCGCACTATATAAGAAATTCTTATTATTGTGACATTGATGTTTATTTTCTGTTTCCAGAAATACTTACAAAAAACCCATGATTTTATGCACTCATTTACGAAAGCCGATTGGGTTCATTTTAAGTGGTAGTGGGAAAAATATTTTCTCGTAATTACGAGAAAAAAAGTCGTAATAACGAGAATTTTTCTCGTAATTACGAGAAAAAAAGTCGTTATTACGAGAAACTTTCTCGTAATTATGAGAAAAAAAGTCGTTATTACGAGAAAAAAAGTCGTAATAACGAGAAACTTTCTCGTAATTACGAGAAAAAAAGTCGTTATTACGAGAAAAAAAGTCGTAATAACGAGGAAATTTTCTCGTAATTACGAGAAAAAAACGCGTAATAACGAGAAACTTTCTCGTAATTACGAGAAAAAAAAGTCGTAATAACGAGAAACTTTCTCGTAATTACGAGAAAAAAAGTCGTAATAACGAGAAACTTAAAAATAGATTTCTCGTAATTACGAGAAAAAAAGTCGTAATAACGAGAAACTTTCTGATGAGACAGAAGCAATTCTTATTGCTTTTGGTTATTATAACAGGACTATTGGTGGGGATAACTTCATATTTATTTTGTATAATGTATCAGTTGCACAATAAAACCATATATTGTCTCTCTGTTCACAAGATTATACAGATCGTGTTTCACCATACATGTATACATAGGCACAATGACCACATCCATTTTATGACCTCGTACGTAGGGGTTTAAACAAAATAGGTTCATAAGTAGACCATAGACCCATTATCATCTCATTAGTCTCCTGCCGGTGAAGCCGGAGAGGGCAATAGGTTTCCTCTTTATCTGCCTGCCTGTCGGTCTGACCTGGGGCGGACCCAGCTTTTGAGTTGAAAGGGGGGGGGGGGGGTGGCGATGGTTCTGGGAACCTCCTGAATTTCAACCTTTTCATGACCCATATTTTCAAGACTCTTCTTCTTCTTCCTTCTAAGTGCAGCACCACTGAAGTATTATCGCACTTTAATAAGGTATTAAATTAGTATTAGTATTTGACAATTAAATTAAGTGACAGATTTTATTTGAAAATCAAATCAAGAGGTCAAATATTTAATCTTCATGTAGATGGAATATGATCGACTGTTACCTATGACCTGCAAATTTCAGGGAGGGGGGTTACGCCCCCCCCCCTCCTCCCTCCTTAAATTTGCCAATGCAGACTTATCTTGGCAGGGACGTAACTTTTCACCGCCTGCATGGATTTACATATTTCACAAAATTGTTACCCGCAGAACCCTAGGGTGTGCATGCCCTTATAACAAGGTCATAAGTCAAGATACAAGGTCAAAGTACTTGGGGTTAAAAAATCTGACAAAAACTTTTCACTGCTTGGATTGGTTTCAATATGTCATAGACTTAATGAGGACAAAAGGTTGACATTGAACCAAGGTCGAAGTTCAAGGCAAAGTGCAAATGATTTATAAGATTAGGAGATGTAACAGAGATCAAGTTTATGTTCAATTTTTTTTAAGTATTCTAGGTACAGTTGCTGGACTTAGATTTCTGTCGATGTTATGTTGTAGTCTTTCTTTCCATCCATCCCCTTCTCCCCGAAAAATGACTACATAGCGGTTCCCCGGAAAATGCTCTGTCCAGTCGCTTTCCCCCGAATTGAAATTCTGCTATATAGTGGACTTTCTCCCATAATTTAGTAATTTCCCCCGTGGAAAATACATTGGCTCTTTTTCATCCAAACTTATTGATTCAGAATACTCTTTTTATCTCTTTACTTGTAGAAAAACTTTCTGTGAACAATTTTCTTTGAAACTGGACTCCCCCCCCCCCCCCCTCTTAAAATCCTAGATCCGCCACTGAAAACTGCTATGTAGTCGCCCACCCTCTAGAGAGGATTCCGGAATTGAACTCTAAGCTTCGGATCCATGATGCAAAAATACCAATATAATCCTCAAATCACAAACACCCTTTTCATAGTCCTATGATAAATACCGTATGCTTTATTTCGATAAGATATTCATCCTCCCACGCCGTCATTTGTTTCCGTCAAAAAGACAGACAGACCTACTCACAGAGAAACAGACATACACATACAGACGCAATCACAAGCAGACAAAGAGAGACACACTGACATTAAGACAATACTATAGTTTTCAGCATTTCCCCATTTTAATCAGCAAGCCAGACAGAGACTGACTGAGAGACAAAATGACAGATAGCCCATATCATAACAAATCGAAAATCATTTATAAAAAGTATCCAAGATAAAATCCAAACATACGGAAGCCCATTGGCTTCACAGAAAAAAAAATAAATTTATTGCGTATATTCGCAATACTATTGCGTACATTCGCAATTAGTATTGCGTATATTCGCAATAATTACTAGTATTCTACATATTGTTATTAGGGACATTCTTGGGGTCAACATGAGTGGATCTATAATTTTGTAAGGGTAATCAAAGCAAGCGGATGGGGGGAAGGGGGGGAGTGGTGTGTGTGTCAGTCTGTGGTTTTGAATTGAAACAACACATGTAATAAAAATGTAATGATCGCTGTGCGATATAAGTCCCCTACCGGCGGCATAAATTTATGTCCTGTAACACTGTTCTTTAGTTCATTATCTGCAACAACAGCCAAGAAAAGTCTGGGAAACCGAATTCACGAAATTTGCCAAGTCCAAGGGCCATAACTCTTGTGAAAGTAAGTCAATCTAAATTAAACTCGAATTTGATCTGCATCACACTATAATGTTTTCGCATACATAAAAATCAGTTCATTATCTACAATAACAGGCATGAAAAAGTCCGGAAAACTGAAAATTTCATGAAATTTGCTAAGTTCAAGGGCCATAACTCTTGTAAAAATGGGCCAATGGAAACCAAACTCAAACTTGGTCTGTATCACACTGAGATGTATTCACATACCAAAAATCAGTGCATTATTTGCAATATAACCCAAGAAAAGTCCGGAAAACTGAAATTTTCAAAAAATTTGTCAAGTCCAAGGGCCATAACTCTTGTAAAAATATGTCAATCTAAAGCAAAGTCAAACATGATCTGTACCACATTAAAATATATCCACATACCAAAAATGAGTTCAATTTATGCAACAACAGCGAAAAAAAGTCCGGAAAACTGAAAATTGGACAGACGGACAGACAAACAGACGGACAGACGGACGTTGCCGGTAGGGGACTAAATATCAAGATATTTACAAAATCATTCGTAAAAACGGGAGAAAATTACGGAAGTATTTCTGGCATTAAGTAAATTGTGACCAAAATAAACAATCATCTATATCAAACATCATTGTGAAACATCAATCAGAAATGCTTATGACCACTCAGATGTACAAATGTATTTCAAAGATTGGTAGCCTCTGATGCCTACATTTGTCCCGCCCAGGATCCATCCCTGAAGGCATTCCTAGTAATCAGGTTGAAACAAGAATAATTAGTAAAGAGCCATAAGATTTTTTTTTTCATGTATATTTTCATAAAGATCCTCCAAAAGATCAAAATTTTACGGATAGATGGAAGATGACATGATCCCCTTTCCCTCTACCATCACGGATGTTCATAGATAGGCTTATTTTGACCTACAAACATATTTTTGTATCAAAGTACATTGTACTTCAGTAGACGATAATATGATATTTTTTAAACAGAGAATTCACACAATGATCATTAAGAGCCGCGAAGAACATTCAATTTATTGCGTATATACGCAAAAATTATTGTGAATATACGCAATAATTATTGCGAATATACGCAATAGATACTGCGAATGTACGCAAAAATTATTGCGAATACTCGCAATACTATTGCGAATATACGCAATTCTATTGCGAATATACGCAATACTATTGCGAATATATGCAATTCTATTGCGAATATACGCAATAAATTGAATGTTCTTCGCGGCTCTATCATTTGTTTAAAAAAGCTGCCCTCATAAGAATCGTTTCAAGGACAGGTGGACAGACATACGGACGGATACCGCACAACATGGTATCGCTTAAACTCGACTGGTCACTACCGAGAAAATAAAGTCGTAATTACGAGAAAATTTCTCGTTATTACGACTTTTTTTCTCGTAATAACGCCTTTTTTTCTCGTAATTACGAGAAAATTTCTCGTTATTACGACTTTTTTCTCGTAATAACGACTTTTTTTCTCGTAATTACGACTTTTTTTCTCGTAATAACGACTTTTTTTCTCGTAATTACGACTTTTTTTCTCGTAATAACGACTTTTTTTCTCGTAATTACGAGAAAGTTTCTCGTTATTACGACATTTTTTTCTCGTAATAACGACTTTTTTCTCATAATTACGAGAAAGTTTCTCGTAATAACGACTTTTTTTCTCGTAATTACGAGAAAGTTTCTCGTTATTACGACTTTTTTTCTCGTAATTACGAGAAAATTTCTCGTTATTACGACTTTTTTCTCGTAATAACGCCTTTTTTTCTCGTAATTACGAGAAAGTTTCTCGTTATTACGACTTTTTTTCTCGTAATAACGAATTTTTTTCTCGTAATTACGACTTTTTTTTCTCGTAATAACGACTTTTTTTCTTGTAATTACGAGAAAGTTTCTCGTTATTACGACTTTTTTTCTCGTAATAACGAATTTTTTTCTCGTAATAACGACTTTTTTTCTCATAATTACGAGAAAGTTTCTCGTAATAACGACTTTTTTTCTTGTAATAACGACTTTTTTTCTCATAATTACGAGAAAGTTTCTCGTAATAACGACTTTTTTCTCGTAATTACGAGAAAGTTTCTCGTTATTACGACTTTTTTTCTCGTAATAACGCCTTTTTTCTCATAATTACGAGAAAGTTTCTCGTAATAACGACTTTTTTTTCTCGTAATAACGCCTTTTTTCTCATAATTACGAGAAAGTTTCTCGTAATAACGACTTTTTTTCTCGTAATTACGAGAAAGTTTCTCGTTATTACGACTTTTTTCTCGTAATAACGACTTTTTTCTCGTAATTACGAGAAAGTTTCTCGTAATAACGACTTTTTTCTCGTAATTACGAGAAAGTTTCTCGTAATTACGAGAAAGTTTCTCGTAATAACGACTTTTTTCTCGTAATAACGACTTTTTTCTCGTAATTACGAGAAAGTTTCTCGTTATTACGACTTTTTTTCTCGTAATTACGAGAAAAATTCTCGTTATTACGACTTTTTTTCTCGTAATTACGAGTAAAGTTTCTCGTAATTACGAGAAAATATTTTTCCCACTACCACTTAAAATGAGCCCAATCGGCTTTCGTACTCATTCTTTCAATGCATTAATATAATTATACATATATTTCTTTGCTTAAAAAACAACCACGGATGTTGCTTTGTCCGACGTCCGTCTGTTTGGCAGTCGCTTTTTCATATCCATGACTACTCGGTATAACTTACTTGGTATGCATAATATTTTCATCAAATTTACAAAAATAATGATAACAGTCGAGCTAACACCTAGATGTTAAGGTTACCTTCAATGTCGGGGTCGAACATGAATCTGTTTAATCAGCATCAATAAACACTCGAAAGACTAGGGGGAAATGCAAAATATATTTATAAGCATAATATACACTCTGATCATGATGATATTTGTTTATTGAACAAAATAGATAACAAGTTTTAAATTCCATTGACATTTTTTAATTTATTCTAGTTTAAACATATTTATTTTTCAAATGTCACAAGCTTTTATGAATGTGTACATACAATATAATGAATAGGATTGGAAAAGAAGCTTAAAGCTTATGTTAATTCCGCTCCTTAATTTATTCTGATCCTTAATCAAAGTCCTCCTGTAAACATGTTGGTGACCTCGTCTCTCCGGCATTTGTCCCAAACTGAAACACATCCATTCATTGCTATGTATACCCCATTTCTCTGAAGTGTCTGTAGAGCACCGATCCCCGTGCCAATATTAAAGTCCGCGTCCGACTCCTTAAATGTTTCCGGGAGGAATGCGCCGGTAAGTACGACCACCTTGTTGGACAGATGCCTGGTCAGATATTCGGCCGTTTGGATCATGGTGTCCGTGCCGTGGGTCACTAAGATTTTCGTCTCTTGTGCTTCTTGGCATGCTTCTACGATATTTTTTCTGTGAAAAAAATCACTTCCTATATTTTGTAATTGCTTATGTACTTGTCATAATTTTTTCCATTACTATTATATTCTGAATGAGGATGGATCTTTGTAATACTTACCCGTTAGATTGCTTACTGCAAGCACACGTGTCGTCTGTCTGTCCGTTTGTCAAAACTTAACATTGACCACAACTTTTTTATTGTAAGAGGAAGAGCTCACATATTTTTTTTAGTATTCCTTGTTTCAAGACCTTTCAGTATGTACTATATTTTTATCAGGTGACCTCGACCATGACCTTTGACCTGCATATGAAAAATGTTGACGTTGGTCGTAACTGCTGTACCATAGGAGATATGCGACTCTCATGAATCTCTTGTGAGATTTATGCTGGTACTAAAATATCTTCTAATCTCCGACCTTGATCATGATCTACCATCAACGTTTGGAAAATTTTAGCATAGGTCATAACTATTTCAGCATCGAGGATGTGTAAACTTTCATATTTTTCTACCTTAATGGGACAAAAAAAAAGTCCAATGTTACAATATGTTCTGACGACGACTAAAATGTCATATATTTAGGTATGAAGGTTCCTGACGGGGCCCTTTTTGATTTGATCGATTTTTCTAGCACAGTTAGTGAGTGGTCCTAAAGTCTTATTATGTTTCGTACCCAGTGCCCTTATTCATGTTTTAAATATTTACCTATCCGAGTCTGTGATATCCTGACTGTCCTTCTGACAAATCGTTATTACTCGGCACTTTACGGAAGGCTTGATTCTCGTCAGAATCTTGTCCACAGCAGGTCCACAGATCTCGAAGGCATAGCCACCAATGGTCCGGGGATAAGCCTTGTCTATTGTACCTGAATTCATATAATATAGTATAAAGAGCTGAACTTAAGATTTCTAAATATGAATTTTATATGATGTATTCATAAATATATATCGTATACTAGTATTTGAATAATTCTGTGATCGTGTGGTTTTCAACTTAGGAATTTCTCTGTTACTGCCCAATGAGCGCAAGAAACTCTAATTTGTCATGTGAACAGTTTTATTCAGATTTTGAAAGACCTCGTCTCGCATAAGATATAACCCATTCCCTGATACAAGGCAGCACCAAGACCTTGATCTGAAGTATACGTATGTAATTCAAAAGCAAGAGTGTAACCGGGGTAGCTAAAATGGGTACTGATGTTGACTGAATTTTTTAAGTCCAGAAATGCTTTCTCTTGAATTCTACCTACTAAAAAATTTTGCCTAGTAGAGACATTAGTCTTTCGCATAGACGTTTTTGAAGGAGTATGTAAGAGATTTGTGAGTAGTTTGGCACTTTCATTAAACGTCCTAACAAAATTGTGATGCGTTTAACATTCAGCCGATTTGACATTAGCAAACACGTTTATGGTTATGTGCAAGTTCCTTTTCACGCAAAGAAATATAAATGTACATCGAAATTGTATATCGAACTGCTAAATATACAGGTTTTGTGAGCTGAGCATTTGCAAAGATTTAGCACCGTAAGTGTTTTTCGTCATTTCTTTGAGAATGTCAAAGATATTTGTACCAATGGGCAAAGGAACATTCGTATGAAAATGTCTAGAGCATCTTTAAATTTGGCAATGCGAAATCCTAACCACTCACAATCAAAACAGAAAGTATGGCAGCAAGGTTCGGACTGCTACGGTACGTTCTAGTCAAAATTGTAGCTTTCGATGGAAGACATGAAATCGCAAATACTAGCAAGTGACATTTACCTAAACTTTAGTAAAGTCATAAGTTTCTGAGAATCTGATGATCAACCCGCATTTTTGTCCACTATATGTTAATAATTTATGTTAGAAGACAGAAATATAATGAAATGTGTAATAAAATTACATGTAGTTTGTTGTTCATAATTATTTCTCAAGATTGATTTTACGTGGATAGGATGTAAACACTCTGAACTTTTCTTCCCGGTTTTATCAAGGAGACTTTTGTCTTTGAGATTTTCCATTTCGAATGACGTGGGCTTTGTTTCTGAAAAGGAGGGTGGGGGAGGTGGTTTTATAGTATGGTTGATTTCTCTTATTTATACCTTATCTCTCCTTTAACTATTTTTACCATGATCTCTTTAAAATTACTAATAAGTTAGTGCTTGTGGCCGCTAAGCATTCAAAATTGCTTTATTTTTAGTATATTTTTATTTCTATTATTTTTTTATTTATTTATTTATTTTTTTTTTGTTGTTGAAATTTTAGTATTTTTGATAATTTAACGAAGTCACATCAGACGTTAATAATGTAGTTACTGTTCAATGACCGAAACTCATGAAAATTGGTATGTTTGTATTTTTGATTTGTACTTGTAAATGCCATGTTATTGTAGGTTCTTCAAATCATCAAGCCCGTATCAGGATCATCTTTCGTTCAATCATTAATGTTAGATGACAATCTTAAAGTGAGTACTAAAATTTGTTTGTTGTGCATAATTATTGTCTGATCATTATTTCCCAGGATTTATTCTATATGCATAGGATGCAAACACTTTGAACTTTTCCTCCCGGTTTTATACGGGAGAATTTTGTCTTTCTATTTCGAAAGACAAGGGTGTCGTTTCTGAAAAAAGGGGGTTATTTTATAGTATGGTTTTCAACTTCGTTTTTATTCACCGGTTGATTTCTCTTATTTATACCTTATGTCTCCTTTAACTAGTTTTTCCATGATCTCTTACCCTTATGATTACCCTCCTCTCCCCTAAAAGTTATGTCATTTTGCGATAGATACAGAAACTTTGATACATTAAACTTCTTAGTGTAATTTACCTCCTGTCTGGATGCAAAGAATTCCTGAATCAACACAAGTGTCCATTTTCAGTTTTATTTGAAATCCGAGTCTCTATTTGCTAAAATACAGAAAACTTTGATTTAGCGAAAACGAATTCATAGTCATAGCTTTCAAAAAAATTGAATACAAGAATTTCGATATTAAAAGAACAGTAAATAGAAGAACCACGAATAGACATGAACAATGTATTTATTTTAAACGAATATGACCATAACAAAGACTTATAAACATACGGCCTTGTGACAAATCATCCGCATTCCAGTTTGAACGTTTTCGGTTTGAATTTTATAATTTAGGATAACATCCGCAGAGAATTCACATTTTGTCTGTATTTTGTTTACATTATGGTTTGCGAAAAATGTAAGGTTTTATTTTACTTAAAATCTTCGCTTTTCATTAAGAAATAAATAAGAAATATAGACGAATAGATTATATAGCCAAAATTTGACCGATAGCTCGGAAACGATCTTTTTTTTCTGTCGAGTCTGTGACGGTCTCCCTTTTCCATTCTGTCTATATATTTCAAGGTTTTCCAGACTTGATGATCTGTATTTGCCTGTTTTACTTATTGATATTTTATACATTATAACAAACCTTTAACAATTCTGTTCTCTTTTGTTCAAGCTTTAAGTTTACAGGTTGTTTTATCTTATCTTGCTGTCCATCAGACAAGTCGACTGTTAACATTTCAATCTTTGACAAGGTGACAGATCATGAAGCTACATGTATATGTTGATTTATTGAATGATACATCCGTTTTAAAGCCATTTCATAATATGAATGTTATGATATCATTTTGGACAAATTGTCATTGAAGATAGTTGTGCATGACGTCACAATAAAAACGGTAATGTAACATTGTATTCTCAAATGATGTTATTATTTCAAACAGTATTTATGAAACTCTTTGTGTGATTTTTATCTCCTTGTCTTCATGTAAAAATCCCACCATTGCACAACTTGTTTAATATTAGCGTATGAAATAGATAATGATTGAAGATCCTATTTGTATGTGAAAGTAGGGAGGGGATCTCCTACAGGAATTGGTTTCAGCACCTGCTGCAAAACGATCTGAAACACCCAAATGTAAAAATGCAGAGTACTGGTAGACACTAGCAGTAAATACAGAGAACTACTGTCTACCAGTACTCTGTATTCACTGCTAGTGTCTACCAGTAATACTCTGCATTTTCACATTTGGGTGTTTCAGGGTGTTTCGTAGTGACCACCGTCAAAAATGGGTATTTTATACTAGGCTGCCTTATGAACCCAATTGGACCATACTTCATTTGAGAACTACTTTAAACTTGCTCAGAAGGCTTTTCTGGTGAAAATAAACTGATCTTGAAATACGAAACTGCTCCTGATTTTATGTGTAGCTAGCTGACTTCTTGTATACACTCAAATGACATGTGGGGGAAATGGGCAGAATTGAAGTGTGAGTATACATATGTTTGACACAGCTGCTGAAATTGTGGAAAATTGAATCTATGAATGTACATTGAATGTGGTATCATGGAAAAAAAACAAGATTTGTGCAAGAAATTGACAGATTCAAAATTTCTGAAAAAATGGTTATTTTTTAGGTCAGAGGGGTCAGAAATGAGATTACTTTGGGGATTTTTTACTCATTTTTAGTGATATTTGATGCTGAGCTTATTGATTATTATGTCAAAGGTAAGTAAGCTGTATATATGATATAGCATTATTATGATACATTGCAGTCTTGGTGGTAATAAAGCACAGAAAAAATAATTGTAAAACTGTAGCCATAACAACCATTTACAGAAAACCCAAACTGGCCCACTAATTTCATGCAATTCTTGTGATGGGGTTTGTTGCGAGACCGAAGACAGGGTTTTGATTTATCCTGAAGAATCAAGCACTCAATTTATAACTTAAGGTCAGGGATTTTTTTTGCCCCTTTTTGGGGCCGTTATTCGGCCCCATTCCCAATGAAAAATAGCATCTTTTTTTCCCAATTGTGGCTCTAAAATTTCCCAATCATATTTAGGTGGAATTTTCACCGAAATTAGTGAAATTTTCTGGCTCAAAAGTAGCAAATTTACTAATAATTTGCCATATTGTTGTAAGCATAAGAAATTAAATTATATTGAAAAGAAAATTATTTGATGGGACGTTTAATTCTGAATTTTTTGAATGTATAAACTGTCATGTTACTTTTTATATTAGTACTTCCCAAAATATTCCCAAATGTCGTTATTTTTCCCAATTGCACAGGCCCCGACCCCATTCCCAAATTACTGAAAAAAATCACTGAAGGTATGCCACATTTCAACATGACCTTAAAAATAAGTTGCATTGTACCTTTCCTTCTCGAAAACATTTATGCGTTTTTTGATGGGCAAGTGATTTTTTGGGTCGGGCAAGTTAATTCTATGTCATGAGTTGCCCATGGCAAGTACAATGTAGGTTTTGAAATAAATTCTAGACCCCTGTACTTGAAGACACTAGCAGTAAATACAGAGTACTGGTAGACATGGTAGACACTAGCAGTAAATACAGAGTACTGGTAGATATGGTAGACACTAGCAGTAAATACAGAGTACAGGTAGACACTAGCAGTAAATACAGAGTACTGGTAGACACTAGCAGTAAATACAGAGTACTGGTAGACATGGTAGACACTAGCAGTAAATACAGAGTACAGGTAGACACTAGCAGTAAATACAGAGTACTGGTAGACATGGTAGACACTGGCAGTAAATACAGAGTACTGGTAGACATGGTAGACACTAGCAGTAAATACAGAGTACAGGTAGACACTGGCAGTAAATACAGAGTACTGGTAAACATGGTAGACACTAGCAGTAAATACAGAGTACTGGTAGACACGGTAGACACTAGCAGTAAATACAGAGTACTGGTAGACATGGTAGACACCAGCAGTAAATACAGAGTACTGGTAAACACTGGCAGTAAAAACGACAGACAAGCATCAAAGACGCCATCAAATCACATACATGTAACACAATAGATTACACATCAATCAACATGACAAATGGATAATCCATAAAACTAACCAATCTCTGTAAAATTAATTTGTGTTTGTATCAAAAAATTCACCTTGAGCAATCCATTTCAGGCCAAAAGAAATTGGGAAAAGTTATTACCCCTGATCCTTGGAAATCAGGAGCTCGCAACACCACAGGTATATCATTTTGTTTCATCTACTACATTGTAATTATTTGCACTTCAGAAATCAGAATATTGTGTTATTTCATCAACTACATGTACATTTTCAAAATTTGTTAATAAAATGAACACTTTCTTAGATCCCATATAAAGGTCTGGAGAGTATACATGTTCATGCATCTTTTGACCTTGATCTTTCATGTAATGTCTGTTTGGTTCACTTTTGTCTCTTCATAGGGCAATTTTGAACAATCAAATGAAATCATCCTTGACAGTTTATGCCACTATTTAGAGCGGAATGACATCATTTGATTGTTTTAGTTGGCAAAATCGTTCTGCAAAAAGGTGAAAGTGAACTGAATGAACATCAGTCTGAAAGGGTCTATTGGGAATACTTGTAGGGCTTGGATATTTCACATGTAGACTCCCCTATACCCATGGCCTTTATTTGGGGTACCATGACCTAGTGACCTTGGCTTTGAACCTTGACCCTCTAAACTTTCAAATAAATTTGGCCTAGATCATAACAGGTAGGGCTTTGATATTTCACATGTGAATTGACTATGACCACATTGGCCAGAGCTTTCACGTAGACCTAATGACTTAAACCTTGGACTTCAACATACTTGACTTCTTGAAAATTTAACTTGTTTCTCGTGAACTATAGGTTTGGTTTTGATATTCCACATGAAGATTATGAAAAATTTTCATTAGTTACTATGACTTTTAACCTAGTGGCCTTGACCTTGGACTCTGGCTTTCCATAACGGAATATATAACTGCTGTGCAAAAAATGCCACCTTCTGTGTTATTTAATGAGTTGTTAAATTTTTGTAATATTGATTTTTGTTTTCAGAGGGTGGAGGAAGATCTATAAATGAAAACAAAGCATTGACTTCCAAAAAGAACAGGTAACAGTACAGATACATGTAATCATAATGTAATATCATCATTCTTTTACTGATTTTATTTTATGCTCATTGAATTGTACAAAAATATGTATGAACACTGTGAGTAACATTCTAGGCAAACTCTGTCACTCTTAAGTGGCTTGCTTAAACAGGCTGTGTCTCCAGCATGCTACTGTAATCTCCTAGAAGTCCTACAATGAAAGTTTTACTTCTCATCACATGCAACCAAATAACTTTTATGCAAGATAACCACTGGCTTATAAAAAATTTTTGGAATGACTCGATTTTTGCCATGAGAATTTATAGAGAAGTTAAATTTATTCATTAACTTTCAATTTTATCTTCAGCGACTTTAAAATTCACTTTTTTTTTAACTTTTGGAAAAGAAATTTATATACATGAATTATAATTAAGTGTCTTCAACTTTCTTTCATAAAGTTATTGTTCAAAGTTTACTATCAAGAGTTGTGATACATAAAGTATATACAAGTTTTAAAGAAAAATTAAACATCTGAATGTACTTTGTTATATATTACAGATTTGCTCCCTACCAGTCCTTTTCAAAATGTAGGATATGTAAATCATCAGTACATCAGTCTGGGTCACATTATTGTCAAGGTAAGTCACTGAACAAAATAGAATTAAATTATTGTTATTAAAACAAAAAAATGTTTTTTAGATTGCTATTGAGCATAATAAAGATCACTAATTCTCAAGATTTTCAATATTCAACTTGAAATACTTTAAAGGTGTCAGTCTTCATTAGTTATGTGATAATTATATAACTTATACTGTATGCTGATCAGACCTATTCTCTTTTGCAGGATGTGCATACAAGAAAGGTAAGAAAAAATTTCATCAGAGCTTTTTTTTATTAACTTTCAGATTACTATTAAAGTGTTTGTGAATTCTTTTCTACGTGCCAACTGTATACATGTAGTTTGATAGACAATTTCTACCAGCCTGGCAAAATTACATGTAGTAGTAGCGTTGGGCATCTGACTATTAAGTTTTTACTTTTACTGCAATTACTATAGTGGAATTTTAAGGCATACACAAATGTATATATTATATATACAATGTGCATGTATCTACATGCACATAAAAATGGAAAATGAAAACTTCAGGGATTTTTCATGTTCTATATTAAATCATTGTAAAATATCATACCTGTATAATTGAAGGCTAACATTTACACAACTTGAGCCTACTTCAATATTTTGTTGAAAAAAAAGTCATTTCATGCAAATACTTTTAAAAGAATTGACTGTCTTACTTTTGGTGTTCATAGGTGAATTTGCACTTTTCCAACCAGATTCACCAAAAGTAAGACAGTCATTACATATATTTACATTTATTCTTTATATCAGTAATCTTTATTTGCATGAAACATCGCACATTGTGCGTGTAAAAGTGTCAAGTGTATTTTAATGTTGGTAAATTCTCCCTAAATTCAAATCTTGAATGTGACGTCACAATAGGCGACCCGAGTTATTGGAATATAATTCTAGTTGCCTAATGGGCATTTAACACGGGTAATCTACTAGTAATGTAAATATTAAGTAAGTAATTTCTTTTTGTCATTCATAAACAGGTATATGTGCTATGTGTGGGAAGAAGATAATAGAAACAAAGGACTACAGACAGACTTCAGTGTGAAGGGTGTGACATGTCAGTATGTGTATAAATTATCACTTGTAGACATCGGTGTGAGATGTGTGTACTTTCAGAATGTTAAGTGAGATGTGTGTACTGTCATTGTTTGGTTTATCACGTATTTTTTGTGTCGCCAGCAAAGCATAGCGACACTTAGGGATTACTTTGTCGGTTGTCTGTCTGTCTGTCCATCTGTCTGTCACACTTGGATGTCACACCCTATACAAAAGATTCCTGAGTGTCGCTATGTTTCGCAGGTGACAGTTGCATTCCTTGGAATGATTTTTTGTACATTTCATGCTGATCAAAGGATACTGAAAATGATTCTCTATGTGTTGTAGATATATTTATTCTTGTATAAATCTTGTATTATTTTAAAATATTTCTGTTGTATAGGTAGTATGTTGAGTTACATTTATCATTACATTTGTATACCAGTGTCAAGTATTAAAAGCCATCTCTGAAATATTGAGGGAGACACTTTTTCGAAGGATTGTAGGATTTTATACTACATGAATAGAGTAGATCTCAGATGTTGTCAGATTTATAAAACTTGTAATAGTATGAGTATGCTGCATACACTTGGATGCTTAAGCCGCTACTAGCAAAGTAATTCTTTCTTAATTGTACAAGTTTCCTGAGATATGTTTGAAACTTTGAAAGATAAATCTCACATTTTGAATATGCAAAAATCTCATTATCATCATATCTTTTTTTTATCATGACATTGTGGTTTTAATTGTGATACATACATAATTCAAATTGATTTTTGTGTCGCCTGCGAAGCATAGCGACACTTAGGGATCACTTTGTCTGTTGTCCGTCTGTCTGTCTGTCACACTTGGATGTCACACCCTATAAAAGTGATTCCTGAGTGTCGCTATGTTTCATGCATTCCTTGGAATTTTTTTTTTATCAGGAAACATATAATTATGACATACATGTAGTGTTAATATGTAACCATATAAAGAGACATAGTGTGATGGATATACACTAAAGCTTTTCATATTTGAATCAGTTTAACAAATATGTTCATTATCAGGAAACATTTTCTCTTTAAAAAGACTAAAAATGAAAGGATGTCTAACATCATAGCCAAATCATAACCTGTCAATAATCCATTTTGACTGTATCAGGCTTTTCACATTGTTTTAACAAAGAATTGCTTTAAAACTTTTAAAATTGAATGATTTTAATCAAAACAATAAAATATGAATGTAAACACCTTTAAAATTAAAAGGTGTTTACAAATGTAACATTAAGATACATATTTTATTGTTTTGATTAAAATCATTCAATTTTATAGCAAAACTTCATACTATGTAATACATGTATATATTTCATGCAGGTAGTGTTAACATTAATTTTCATTTTTGTTCCAAAAGGAGTAGGGCCACGAAGCCCGATATTGGCCCTAATTTTGAACATTGTACTTCATAGAATTTTTAACTGTGATTTGACATTTTGAAACATTCTCTACTGAATCATGAATCTATCTTTTGTAAACATTGACTTTATCAATAGTTTTTAGCCCTTTGAAAACAACAAAATTGGTTGTATTCTGAGAAATTGATGCAAAAACTACATATTTCTGTAAAATTTGCTATGGCCGCATGCATTAACTAAGGTGAAAAAATTATATATGAAAGATTATCATTATAATTTTCCTTTTGTCATAAATGTTTTATCTCAGTTAACGCATGCGGCCACATTAAATTATTCCACAAAAGACAAAATTCCTTGCAATTTTCGCCATATTTTGTTAATAATGTACAAAATTACTGTTAATTGGCACTTTGTTTAGTGATATTTTTATTTTCATTAAAAGCGGTAAACATCCCTGTATTTTCATGAGAGATATCAAGTATTACTCATGAAATTTATTTCTAGAGAAAAATCATGGCCCTACCCCTTTGAATTCCTTACAAAAATACATATTTATATAATTTCCAACAGATTGTATGAATCTAGTTTAGTTGTCTATGTTTTTCAAAAGTACATGAATAAAAAACTTCATTGTAATGATTTAAGGGTAATTTTCTCTTTCAGAAACAGCCACAGACATTATTATTTTAGTGATGTATTTTATTTTTAGTATATTACATGTTGATTGAAATTTCTGGGGGTTTTTTCCTCAAAAACAGGATGTTTGTATCTTTTTAATGTCTCTTTTAAAATTTATTACATGTATTTGATAATACATTGTATAAAAAATTGTTGAATTTGAATAAAATATGCATCATAACACTTGTAGCTTGGAGTCGTTATATTACATTTTGATGGTTGGCTTTCATTTGCAGATCATATGACATTCAGTTCATCATTACTAACTTGTTATTAGATGCAGCTTTGTGTCAAGCTTGACTATTGAGTCTGAAATGTGTAAAGATGATTCTTGATGAAAATGATGTTACACAAGTGAGTTTCAAGAGATAAAAGACAAAGTTTTGGTGCTCAATATGCTCATCGTTAGAATCCTATTGTCCTACGATTATAATGCCGTGGGTTTCCAACGATGAATATGCTTAGAGTGTTCTTTGTATAGGTGACAGATCACAGTAAGACATTGACAATTTCATCAATCCAATATATCCTTGTTTATATTCTGAAGTTTACTGATTGAATCGTGCTGGTGTGAAACAGATGAGGGATAACATCAGGATAAATTCAGTATATTAGTCTCAAGTTTGGTACATTTATCTGGTATAATGTAAAATCCTTTGAAGGGAATGTTATATTTGTCAGTCTTTGTCTGTGTATAATGCCTCAGAAACTAGGGCTGAAGTCTGGGAAAATCCATGGAATCCTGTGCTCACTATGTAGCTATTGGACAGAAAAGTGTTACAGAATAAACAAGAGGCCCAGGGGCCACATTGCTCACCTGAGAACGTTGGAAGTCCTACCCTAGCGGGATTTGAATGTGATTTATACTTATACAATTCTAACCATAAGCTAAGCTTTATGCAGTAATCAGTAAGTGCATAAAGCCATTCTTTGATTTGTTAATGAGAGAAATATTATATTAGGTATCAAAAGACATACTACTTCACAAAAACATTTGTTCATAAAATTCTACTATAATGCCACTAAAAGTGTATCGATATTAACTTTTAAAATATGGAAAAAAAGTGCAAAAACATGTAACAGAATAACAGGCGCCATCTGTTGACAAATCCAGACAAAAAACAACAACACAGTTGGGGACCATGAGTACTTCAATCTTGCCAAGTTTCATCAAAATCCCCATCAGTGGTACTGGAAATGAAATCCAATTTGTATAAAAATATACCACCCCCCTCTCTTTCTAAAATGAGAAAGATTAAAATCACGGAAAAATCGGAAATATAAAATTTTCACTTCTTAACACAACCTTCTACAAAATGTATGTATCATCCGGATGCTTTCAGTTTGTCGATAT
Source organism: Pinctada fucata (assembly GCA_028142955.1). Lineage (NCBI taxonomy): Eukaryota > Metazoa > Mollusca > Bivalvia > Pterioida > Pteriidae > Pinctada > Pinctada fucata. The sequence goes on along the minus strand of AP027107.1, from coordinate 61,261,188 downwards.
GTGCTTTGGTTCTGTAGAAGTTTGTCAAAGGAGGGTACCCTTTGGCATCCACTTTTGCCTCTGATAGCGCCACCTGTTGACGGATCCAGACGAAAAACAGCAACACTTGTAAGGGACCACGAGTACTTCTTTCATACCTAGTTTCATCAAAATCCCGTAAGTAGTTCTAGAGAAGAAGTCGAAAATACAAAAAAAAATAATAATAATTACGGACGGACAACAGACGGTGGGATACGACAACAGCTCCTTTTGAGCATTTGGCTCAGGTGAGCTAAAATGTCGATATGCTTGATAATGTTACGAGCCAGCAATAGGAATTGGTTTTTTCAGTGTCCGTATGTAATTCTGTATGATAGTCACACTACCGTGTAGTTTGATTGTAGCTTACATGATGATCAAGGATGCCGAGACTGGACACCCAATGCATAGGATCAAGGTCAAATAATTCATGGTCAAGTCATATGTTTCAGGTCAAACTCGTGACATATACCTTTTGGTGATCAATATAATATATAGTTTCAAAGCCTGGTCTATCATGAATAGTGCACTAAAATCTAAAGATTTAAATTATGCTTGTACATCTCTGTATTCATGAGGTTTGTATCAGAAAGGTGGTATGGTTTTCTTATTTAGAGAAAATATAAGCTGTTCTGTGACCATATGATCCTGGAGGGTATTAGGATTGTAAATTATCATCAAAATACTGTGTATACCATGTATGGATATCGGACTGAGACACTAGTAAGGACACAACAAGTTTTTTCCTTGTTAAATGGGTTTTAATGGTATTATTTGCCAAAAAAAAAAAAAAAAAAAAAAAAAAAAAAAAAACAGTACCTTTCCATCCTTTTCCATCACTATTCGCTTATTCAAGGGTATCTCTTAACGAAGGTTAGGTTAAACTTGACTAAAACGACACAAAAGGATAATTTTGTTCCACTTTCTTTGCTTCCCTATAGGGGTGGTGGACAGAGGGGTGCCTCTCTCCCCTACCTCTCCCTGCCTGCCTGCCTCCCATCTCCTCCCCCTTTCCTCCCCTGCCTCTTTCTCCCCTCCCTTTCACCCTGTCCCCCCTATTAGCTATACTACCATGGGATCCTGCTGTCCTAGATATGAAGGGGCCCGGCTGGACAGGATGAAAGGGGGCCGGGGGAGGAAGGTGAGAAGGCGGTGGGAGGGGAGAGGTACCCCTGTCCCCCAGATATTTCTTACGATTTTTTTAGATAATCACGTGCACGACTGATAACTTGACTTTTTTAACAGAGTGGACTAATAGACATCAATGCTAATAAGTGAAAAATTTGATCAATGATTAGTGTCAACGAGATAGAAATAACATTTTTATTGTTACAACAGATAAAAAGAAAAATGTTCTTGCTGACTATTTTAAAAGAGATAAAGATCGAACAACGTTTTTGGTGTTGAAGCGGAAGTCACAGTCCCATGTGACCAAAGAACAACGTTTTATAGTTGTTAACGACGAATATGCTTTAGTTGTCCGATTTTTACTCAATGGCACAACGGCGTAGCTCTGCTTGAAAAAAAGTGGAGGGGCACAACATCCCAAAATTTCTAACAAGCAAAAAGAAAGAAAAAAAAAAAGAAAAAAAAAAAAAAAAAGGAAGAGATTTAAAAAAAAAAAATGGTGGTTTCATGTTCTGTATGCACAAATTTTAACATTTCTGGTGCAATTCTAAATTTCAAGTACGAATAAATGTCTGGCGAGCGGTAGCGAGCCAGGAAATTAATTTGGTAAAATATTGACTTATCAGAAATACTTTCTATACCCTCTATCATTAACAAGTACATGTAATAATATGCTATATAGTTTGAGTTAAATGTCTTCATGTATATTGATAAAGTAATATGTATAAAGGATGGATCAGAAATTGAATAGCTAAATTATTCAGAAAGTCTATAAAGAACCGGCGAGCGGTAGCGAGCCAAAGAAAAATTTTGAAAATTGACCGAAAAATTGTAATTTTATGGTACAAAATGTTGCTATTTTAAACAATGTTAATGCATGATAAAATTGTGTGATTGAAAAGTGAGGGGGGGGGGCACGAACATGGAAAAGGGTGCAATAGTTTTTTTTAAAAAAGGTAAATATATACGCAAGGGCGGATCCAGAGGGGGGGGGGGGTCGGGGGGGGGGGGGGGGGTCCGGACCCCCCTGGAATTTTCGAAGCATAGCTAATTTTTCATCAATATACTAGTACATATCTCATAAGATTAAGTCCCAACTCCCCTTTTGTTGTCATAATATTTGAAAAATATATTATGAGTTTGTATTAGAAATCTTTCATTTTGATAATATTTTGACGTCAGCTTTTCAAAAATTTTCTGTGGCTCGCTTCCGCTCGCCAGAATTTATTACATACATATATTGTACGTTAGTTTCAAATGATGCTGTGCTTTCCTATATACAACACATATACATTACACCTAGGTCAATAAACAAGGGCACCAAGAAAACGAATAGAAACTGAAAAAGACACGAATTGTGGATTTTATTCCAATCCTCGGAAAAAAAAATTCGTTGGCTCGCTGTCGCTCGCCATTTGTTGTATTTACATATTAGAACTCCCAATCAATAATCAAGTACATGTACTAGTATAATGTGAAAATTCAAGAATTTAAGCTTTTTGCTCACCAATACTATTCAGTTACCTGTTTTATTAATATAGAATCAGAACTTACATAAACTTTACTTTCTTGCGTTTTGCCTTTTATTTTTTGCTCTTTAAAAAATTCGGACTTTAGGACCCCCCCCCCCCTAAAAAAAATTCCTGGATCCGCCCTGTTTCAACAAAAAACACATAATTCTTTATATATATATATTCGTCTTCTTTCTTTCTCTTTTGTTTTAAATTTTTACTTAGTATCCGGAAAAAATCCCTCTCCGACCGTTACCTTTTTCAAAATGTACGCATGCGCAAAATTAAGCGCGGAAGTTCAAAAGAAGTAAATAGCGTCGCGACAGGTGCCCCTCGGTTTTATGCGTTTTTACAAAAATTAGTCATGTTTGGACGCAGAAAACGACAGACTAAAACAAAAAGTACTCATCAAAGCGTGAATACAGGTATACGACATGAAAATTGGTCTCTCAGTCTCTGTACTGTATAATGAATTGCACATTCGGACTAAATACAGTTTTAGAGGAAAAGGGAAAACTAATTACAGATCAAAATCAAGTCAGTGATATTTTTAATGAATTTTTTGTGAATGTTGCTAGGGACGCCGGATCCTCTGATGTCTCGATCAACAGCAAACACCCAAGCATAGTCCAAATTTCTGAAAATTATAATATACCGGTAGAAAAACACCTAAATTTTGAAAATATAAGTGAGGAGTTTGTTCGTAAACAGATTAATTCTATCAATGATAAAAAAGCTACTGGCAGAGACACCATCTCCCCAAAACTTCTAAAATTGTCTGCACCAGCTCTAGTCAAACCAATTACTACTTTAGTCAATAAGTCTCTAAACTCCTCTGTGTTCCCTGACAAACTAAAATCTGCACAAGTTGTCCCAATCTATAAGAAGGAAAGTATCTTAGAAAAAGGTAATTATAGACCAGTGAGTATTCTACCCACCATTTCTAAAATTTTCGAAAGAGCCATTAATATTCAGCTACTTGATCATTTCCAAAATATTTTCAATCCTTTTCTCGCAGCATTTCGACCAGGTTTTGGCTGCCAAAGTACACTACTCAGGGTTGTTGAAGACTGGAAACAGGCTCTGGACCAACACAAATTCATAGGTGCTGTCCTTATGGACCTTTCAAAAGCTTTCGATTGCCTCCCCCACAAACTTCTTTTGGAAAAGTTAAAATATTATGGAGTCACGGAACACTCCCTAAAACTCATCACAAGCTACCTTTCGGACAGACTCCAATGCGTAAAATTAAATGGATTCATTAGTAGTTACAAAAACACAATAAAAGGGGTACCTCAGGGATCCATCCTTGGTCCAGTCCTGTTCAACATCTTCATCAATGACATTTTTCTATTTGTGCAAAACGCGACTCTTTATAACTATGCAGATGATAACACTCTATCTCATAGTGATTCAGACCCTCAAAAAGTTGTTTCGGCCTTAGTCAATGATAGCTCCACTCTTATAGATTGGTTCAGCTTCAACAGAATGAAAGCTAACCCATCCAAATTCCAGGCAATTGCAGTCGGCAAAAAATCAAAAGAAAAAATCAAAGAAATCAAAATTGAATCTGCTAACATCCAATGTGAGGATGAAGTTAAACTACTTGGGGTAACTTTGGACTATAAACTGGATTTCAACAAACATATAACTAATATTTGTAAAAAAGCATCAAAACAATTAAACTGCCTGAAACGTTTTGGAAAAAACTTAAATAAACTTAGCAAATTAACGATTTATCATTCTTTTGTGTTGTCAAACTTTAACTACTGTCCTATCATTTGGCATTTTTGTAGTGAGTCAAACACTCGCAAACTTGAAAGAATCCAGTTTAGAGCCCTAAAGTTTATCTATGATGATTATCAGAGCAGTTATGAGGACCTTCTGGCAAGAAGTAAACTTCCATCTCTAAAAGTAAGAAGACTCCGTACGATAGCTTTGGAAACTTTCAAAATCTTACATAAGCAATGCCCGGAGTTTGTACATGATCTTGTTAAATTTAAATCATCTAACTATAACTTCAGGCACCATAATTCAGCAGAAGTACCTAGGACCAACACTACCAGGTATGGTTTACAATCTTTTAGGTATGCAGCTGCTTCGCTCTGGAACTCCCTCCCAGAGGAAGCAAGATCTTTAACCACACAAACTCAATTTCGACAATATATTGAATCATGGGAAGGGCCAAACTGTAAATGTAATGCTTGCAGAAGGGGCTGCATCACCTGAATTTTGTTCACTTTGAATATTTTGCTCAATTTTTTTTTTTTTTTTTTTTTTTTCTCTCCTTTGCAGTCATCTCAGATACCCCTGAGGGGAGCCCTACTCACTACTGGAGTAACATCCTATGATGGCAGTGGTGAGTGGAGTCTTCTCTCAGAAATGCTTTTCTGTCTTCCTGGATGTAACTTTAATCCCGACCCAAGTTAATTATACGCCCCCTTGATCCTGATCCTTTTCACTTTGATATCCTTTGTAGTTATCCCAGCTACCCTTGAAGGGAGCTCTACTCACTGCTGGAGTAACATCCTATGATGGCAGTGGTGAGTGGAGTCTTCTCTCAGATATGCTTTTCTGTCCTCCTGGATGCAACCCCTCTTTCCCCTTCCATGTAGATCCCCAGCCTTTCTGTCTTTCTGGTGTGTATATATCATGTGGTATTTATTCATTTCATTGTTCGTGTGATTTTTGTATGGTTTACAAATATGTGATATATTTGTTCTATAGGTTATTTTTAGTGTAATCTTCCTAGTCTCTCATCCAATCTCTTATTTCCTGTGATACTTCAAGTGTCTTTCTCCTTTATTTTTTTTAGCTTTTAGTGCTGATTACCTTGCTGTTTCATTTGATTTCTTAATTAGCTTTGTTTGCATGATTTTATTTTGTATAAGCTTTTAGCTCTTATATGCCTTGTTTATAGCTTTCAGTCAGTGTTTGCCATGTACATTTTATTTCCAGTGCTTGATTTAATTTTGTTTTTATTTTTTGCATGTTTATTTGTTCTTTTTCTTATGTACATGTTTTAGTATTATGTCCATGTCGGTTGTAAAAGCTCTACAGAGCTTATGTTCTTTGTTATTTATGTACACAGTGCCGACTTTAAATAAATATTACTTACTTACTTACTTTAAAAGAACAGATGAACTTCTTTGGTTGCCGCACTAACAAATTTACCAGTTAAAAACCGTCTCCCGCAAAGAGAGACAACTCATACGTTTTTTCGTCTTCTCTCAAAAAAATTGATAAATCATACGCTTGAATTCTCCAATAATACGTGGCTATCACAAATCCACACATTTTGGAATGTTTCCGACGTGTAAATATGTGTTATTTGCCTTGATATTTTTAGGAGCGCATACGCATATCCAGATCTTTCCACCAATGTTATTAGCCTATTAATTATTTAGAAGTCATACTGGTAATGTGAAAAACTTTAACTTGCACAACATATGAATTAATGATACAGAGATGAATTTATATTTTGTAGATGGGTCATCATCCAGTGAATCTGAGTACTCCAAGACCTTGAACATCATCACCAGATTATCACAGAAATACCTGGTAAAGCCAAAATAATACAAAATGATATATATCAACTCTAATAATCTATCATCAGCTGTGAGAGAACTTCAAGTTAAAGTACATTGCAGAGGTCATAAAAGTTTCGGTTTTATCGAATTTGCTCATAAAAATTGTTTGGTTTCAATGACAAAAACTCACGTTATATCTATTATTTGGACCGATAAAAATCCCCTAATGTCCTACATTTCACTGGAAGATTTCAAGAACTCTGCATTGTATATCTTATATGATATGCTTTTTACATAGATTTTGATTGATTGCAAGTTACATGGCATTTTATAAAATTTTTTTTTACAAATGTATATGTAGTTTTCAGTAAGTTTTACCTTCTGATTACAGGGGCCTTCCAAGAAGGAGAAGAAAAAGAAACCAAAGGTAAGTGTATGTAAAAATAAAGTAAACGTATCAGTGTAACAGTGAATATTATCAGGTTAGAATTTATAAAAATCAACATGTCAGTCTGTTCTCTTTACATATGTATGTTAAATTTCTTAGAATACTAATGATTTGATGTCTGATCTAATTTTCAACTGAATATTTGATTTTCATTCTAGAAGATTGATGTATTTATGTTCTAAATACACTTCTACGTATCAGGGATTTCAATAAGGGGTGGCACCTGACTTAATATAGCCGCATCACAAGAAAGAAAACACCAGTTGAAATATTTCTTCTTATTATGATTTTTAGCTCGCCTCATGAAGTGAGAGGGAGCTTATGCTATCACCCTGTCGTCGGTGTCTGCGTCGGCATCCGCAATAGTATGTTAAGAAGTTTTATTTCTCAAACTTGCACAGATGATGCCTCTTTAAGAGTAGATCACCAATCTACGTTCAAATATAGGTCATGACCTATATTTTCCGCTTTAGTGCACATGTTAGGAAGATTTGGGTATTAATTTTAAGAAGTTTTATTTCTCTATAATAAGTGCTAGGAAGTTCAAACTTGCACAGATAATGCGTCTTTAACGGTAGGTCAAGAATCTACGTTCAAATGTAGGTCATGACCTATATATTCCGCTTGAGTGCACATGTTAGGAAGATTTGGGTATCGGTGTTAAGAAGTTTCATTTCTCTATTATAAGTGCTAGGAAGTTCAAACTTGCACAGATGATGCGTCTTTAACAATAGGTCACGAATCTACGTTCAAATGTAGGTCATGACCTATATTTTCCGCTTGAGTGCACATGTTAGGAAGATTTGGGTATCAATGTTAAGAAGTTTTATTTCTCTATTATAAGTGCTAGGAAGTTCGAACTTGCACAGATGATGCGTCTTTAACAGTAGGTCATGAATCTACTTTCAAATGTAGGTCATGACCTACTTGTATTTTCCGCTTGAGTGCACATTTTAGGAAGATTTGGGTATCAATGTTAAGAAGTTTTATTCCTTTATTGTAAGTGCTGGGAAGTCCAAACTTGCACAGTTTATGCATCTTTATGAGTAGATCACAAATCTACATTCAAATGTAGGTCATGACCTACATTTTCTGCTTGAGTGCATATGTTAGGGAGATTTGGGTATCAATAGAGTACACCCATTCAGACAAAATTTGGGTCAATAAATGAAATACTCTACTTCCCTTTTCTATTTTGTTTTTGTGTGGTATCATTTTTTGTTCGTTCTCAGTAGGACAGGTTTTCAAATTCCAAACTGTGTATTCTTTGACTCCTGATATGATAGAATGCTGCCATGAGGTGAGCTTTGTAATCTTTGATTACACTATGTTTTACTTATAGTTTGCAATTTAATAAAAAGCTAAAAGGATCTGCCTCAAATTTCTGAATTACCGATTCAGATAGTTCTTGTTGTAAAGATTTACGGTAATTGTGATTTCAGTCTCCTGACATTGATTATGACGGAGATGTTGAAAATTCTACGGGAAATTCTGACAGTGGCAGTACCTCCTCACAGAAGAGTTCTATAAGCATGTTTGATTTTGATGAAGATGATCCGCTAGAAATGGAGTTATCCCCCATGAAAAGTAAGAAACCCTCAAGTGCAAATGTTGGACAGAAAAAGAAAACAAAGTCAAAGTGTACATCTGAAAGCAAAACATCCATTCAGGGAAGGAAAAATGTGTCGGACAATAAAGAGAAACCCAAAGAACAAAAGGGCAAATGTATAAAAGGAAAGAAATCCAGAATGATGGAAATATCACCAATTCCAAGCTCAGACACTTTAGTATCTAATGATGTTGATACGACAAATGAGAAAGGTTGTGTGCAAAGGAAATCTTCTAGGGACAAGAAAGGGAATAATGTGTCTTTTTCACCTATTGTAACTGATATGAATCTCTTAAATTTAAGTTCAAACAGAACGCCATTGGTGACATTAGAAAAAGTCCAGAATGTAAAGGTGCCGCCTCAGATAAATAAACTAGACTTGAGTATGAATCTAGATCAGTCAACGCCTGTAAGTGAAAAGGCTGAGCTTACAAAAGGAAAGAAACGAAAAACAGAAGCATCAACAACAAACGCCTCATCTGTAAAGGTTCTTAAGACAAGCAACGAACAAAACAAGACACAGGGTGAGAAAAACAAACCAAAACAAAAACGTAAAGATTCAGGAGTGTTTACATCTCCAAAACTAGTACAGAAAACATTACCGTTACTTATCGCAAAGGATACATCCACACCGGCCGATAACAAAGCACATGGCATGCAGTCATCAGCTGATGACTCTACTTTTGGTTTCGGCAGCATGGCATCTCCCATGGAAGTCTCTCCTGTGAAGAGGTTATCAGAGGTCACACCCCTGTCAGATTACGCCTCGATGGACTCCTCACTAACAGTGAATCAGGATGAATCTTGGCCAAAAAAATCCAAGCAGGCCGTACAGCAGAAAATAGAGCTCTTCATGGATGCTGCAGATGATGACGGTATGTAATAAGCAACTTAGTAAAAGTAAAGTAAAGTTAAATTGTAACAACAAATCATGGAAGAGAAGTGTTAATTTATGTTTAACATTTGTAAATGATCTTTATCCCCCTAATATTTCACCAATTACAATGTAGGCTTCAATAGTCACTATGTTGTTAACCTGAATCTGACCCAATTTGAGTAAAAGAGCAACAGCAGTGTAAATACTAGTGACAGGACTTTAATTTTGATTTCAAATACACACATGTACCTAAACAAATAAAGATTAAGTTGTTAATTAAATTATGATTATTTCGTTGTTTACAGAAGAAGTATCATTCACCAGAAAACTACAGAAGTCTTACAAACCAAAGAAAAAAGGACACAAGAAAAGTTCTCAAAAGGTAAAGTAATCTGACTAAAAGGTATCAGGCCAGGGACACATGGTTATCTAGTGATGTTCTTACTCTAATTCATTGTTACATGTATTTGGAATTCACACAAATTCCCTGAATTTTGTGAATATCACATTAAATTCCTGAATACACATACATGTATTTCATAGAATCTATGTATACATTCCGTATTACACAAATCTGATCACATACATGTATGTAACATTTCTGGCTTTATTTTTCAGAATGCCAGGGAAGATGATTGGATGACCAAAATGAACACGGAATTCTCAGATATTGAAAAGTTTGAACTTAGCATTGAAGGATGATCAAGTGTTACTGTTTATATAACAGTCGAAGAAATTCGTAGATTTTGAAAAAGATGAGTATTGACTTGTTGTAAAGATAAGAAAACTTAAGTATGTTGAATTTCAGATTATGTGGAATATACATGTATGATCACTTGTACATGTATTAACTTTATGAGATACCATGTATATAAAATCATGTGAGACAAGAAGAAAATTATGAATTTGATTATGATTTTCAGTGGTTGTCATTGCTGTCAATTGGTGTCAATATTATTTTTTTTCAAGATTTAATGTATTTCTTTTTTATATGCCTAATACAGTATTCTCTTTTTGCTTGAACTTGGTAGTAAAACTGATTCACCTGATATTTTACTGTAAAATACTGCAAGTATGTCTACAGGTGAAAGTTAAAGTCTCTATTTCTGTGTCCAGCTGTCTGTCTGTTAGTGTGTCTGTAAATCTGTACATTTACCTTTGGTTAATTTTTCTTGCACTTGGCAGACGAAGTGATCAAAATTAAAAGTGAAACGAGCACAAACATGAAATTTACATGAAATTTTTCACATGAAATTCATGCGAAGATTTTTACATGGATGTTATGTGAATTCATTTTCCTGTGAAGGTCACTTAGAAAAATTCATATGAAATTCATGTGAAATATTTTTCACATAAATCTTATGTGAAATTTATATGAATTTTACATGAACTTTCATGTGAAATTCACATGATGCTCATTTCATATGAATTTCGTGTGAAGCACAATTGGCTGTGTAGGGATTTCATATGTCAATTTCACTTGATTTGGCCTTACCTTGACCTAATGCTTTTAATGAATTTGAACATGTATCTTTTGAATAGTACATGTGACCAGGCTCTTATATTTAACACACACTTCTTGCAAAAAGATTCTGTTGACCCAAATAGTTTGACCCTCTAATTTTACCTTTTGGTTAAGGCCTTAAAATTATAGGTGCTGAACAGGGCAAAGCGTTTTTTACAAAGACACCTTATTTATTTTTTTCTTACCTTCTGACTTCAATGTTTTGCATTTGTGTCTGTTGTTTCATCTTGTATATTTATGTTTTAAAATACAGAATTGATTTTATTCGTCCTCTGTTTTATGACACATTCATTGCTTGTTTGGTGAATATGCATTAATAGAGTGCAAAAAATGAAAAAATATAAATATGTTGGTTATTGGAACTCAATATGATGAAATAAATTAGACATAGAAAACTTTTAGAAAATTAATATTGTCAGATAAAAATATGTTTTATATATTTTGTATTTTTCTTACCATATCCCAATTAAATATTATACAGTTCACTTGAGTTTTTGTAGAAGATAATGCAGTATAGAAAGGAGATCATCAACGTTGTTGAGATCAGGGTTATATGTCGATGCCTAGTGTAAATTTTTACAGAGATACATGTAAACTTAGAATTGTATGAAAGGAGATGAAGTTTGGTACATGTACATGAATGCTTTTAAAAAAGATAATTTTCCAATCTTATTATTGAGCTCAAAACATCCAAGTTAACATCTTTTGATGTTTTTATGTTGCCAGCAACACAAGAGCAATGTACAGGGATCGCTAGCTCTGCGACCATCAGTCTGTCTGGTAGTCACATTTCACATGAGGGAATATAAAACCTGATTGATATATATTGTACACCCATCAAACTTGCATGGATAGGCATGATGATACTCAACATCCAGAGGGTCAAGGTCACCTTCAAGGTCAAGTTAAGATTTAGGGTCAACCATGTGGCATCGTACCATTTTTATCTCATTGTTATTCATTATGGTCTTTTACTTACGATGTAATATTGCCTGAGAAGGAGTTTAAGCCTGAATTATACAGAATTGTCAATGGAAAACAAATACCGTTACCTATGTCTGTAGACCAAGATTATGGTTATTCTTCGACATGAAATAAACGTACTTTGACTAAGATCAAAGTCATTGGTGGTACCCAAATAGATGTATCTTGATAAAAAATCAGAGTCACAATGGAAAGCAAATAGAGAAAGTTTCCAGAGCTTAAGATCATTGGACAGCAAGTGGTTAATGTTATCTGACAGAATATATCTGGATCAATGTCATTTGTTGTCTGGGTCAATTTCATCTGTTATCTGGGTCAATGGTCAGATCACAGTCATAACACATCAAATTGATATACATGTACAATGTAATATGAACATGAATCGGGGACATTTATCACAATATTTGGACAACAGATAAATTTGGGTCAATTGTCTCCATCACCGGACAGAATATAGTTATATCTGGGTCAATGGTCAAGGTAATTGGATGGCAAGTAAATATACTTGGATCAATTGTCACTGTCATTAGACTGCAGGTAGAAATATTTGGGTCAAAGATCAAGGTCACTGCACAGAAAGTAAATGCAAATGGGTAAATAATTACGACTATTTGATAGCATTTATGGGTTGAAAATAGTGGTTATTTTTTTATGATTGGGATGGTTGTAGTACAGTTCATCGAAAGTGAAGCTATCATTAGCAAAGAAAATGTCTAAGTATTTTAAACTTAAGTGCACACTCTTTAAGTAGTTATTACTATTGAATTACGATTTTAAGTGGCTAAGATGCATTTGAGATAAATCAGTTTAATTTCAGGGAACAAAAACAATAGCAAAGCAAGGACTCTTTATTTGGCTAATGGGATTTCTTGTTAACTACAGATTTTTTTTCAAAACATGATAGCTGTGTAGGAACCGTCTATCTTACAGGGTTAATCAAGAAAACGAAGGATAATACACTCCTGAAAAAAGACGTATTGTGGTTCGATATCGTTTGTCTTGTTTGCATTCACATCATTGTGGACAGATACAGACAAAATTGATCGTATGTTAAACGTCTTTAAATTCAATAGCATCATTTAAAACCTGATAAATTTACAGCATGGACCAGACATGCACGTTTCGGGTACTAAACCCTCGCCAGTGATCCTCAGTCTAGACAATGTAATATGGCCAAAAAGTATGAAAATTGTTGTGTTCAAAAATGTACCAAAAGACGTAGCAGAATGGGTGGGATATGATGCTACAGGACCCACGTTTTAGAAATTTCAAGAAATTTTGTAACATAAAATTTCAAATGCGTTGAAGAGACAGACGATCAACCAAAGTTGATCGAACTTGGCTACGTTTGCCCTCGGGGACTCTTGGTCCAACAGCAGTGACACTCACCAAGTAGTTCAAATGTTAAACGTCTTTAAATTCAATAGCATCATTTAAAACCTGATAAATTTACAGCATGGACCAGACATGCACGTTTCGGGTACTAAACCCTCGTCAGTGATCCTCAGTCTAGACAATGTAATATGGCCAAAAAGTATGAAAATTGTTATGTCCAAAAATGTACCAAAAGACGTAGCAGAATGGGTGGGATATGATATGCAATCTGTAACCTTGTGTACCCGCATCATTGTGCAAGGTACATACTAGAATGTAAGCAATGCAATCTGTCACCTTGAGTACCCACATCATTGTGCAAGGTACATGTACATACTAGATTGTAAGCAATGCAATCTGTCACTTTTCGTTCCCACATCATTGTGCAAATTACATACTAGAATGTAAGCAATGCAATTTGTCACCTTGTATACCAACATAATTGTTCAAGGGACATACTAGAATATAAGTGATGCAATCTGTAACCTTGAGTACCAACATCATTGTACAAGGTACATACTAGATTGTATGCAATCTGTCACCTTGAGTACCAACATCATTGTGCAAAGTACGTACTAGAATGTAAGCAATGCAATCTCCCACATCATTGTTCAAGGTACATACTAGATTGTAAGCAATGCAATCCGTTACCTTGTGTACCCACATTATTGTTCAAGGTACATACTAGAATATAAGCGATGCAATCTGTCACCTTGAGAACCAATATCATTGTACAAGGTACATACTAGATTGTAAGCAATGCAATATGTCACCTAATGTATCCACAGTATTGTGCAATGTGCATACTAGAATATAAGCAATGCAATCTGTCACCATCTGTATCCATATTATTGTGCAAGGTACATACTAGAATAAAAGCAATGCAATCTGTCACCGTGTGTACCCAAATGATTGTTCAAGCTACATACTAGATTGTAAGCAATGCAATCTGTCACCTTATGTATCCACATTATTGTGCAATGTACATACTAGAATATAAGCCATGCAATGCAATGTCACCTTGTGTACCCACATCATTGTACAAGGTACATACTAGATTATAAGCAATGCAATCTGCCACCTTATGTACCCACATCATTGTGCAAATTACATGCTAGAATATAAGCAATGCAATCTGTTACCTTGAGTACCAACATCATTGTGCAAGGTACATACTATAATATAAGCAATGCAATCTGTCACCTTATGTACCCACATCATTGTGCAAATTAAATGCTAGAATATAAGCAATGCAAACTGTTACCATGAGTACCCACATTATTATTCAAGGTACATACTGGAATATAAGCAATGCAATCCGTCACCTTACAAACTAGAATGTTAGCAATGAAATCCGTCACCTTGTGTTCCCACATTATTGTGCAAGGTACATACTAGAATATAAGCAATGCAATCTGTTACTTTATGTATCAACATTATTGTGCAAGGTACATACTAGAATTTAAGCAATGCAATCCGTTACCTTGTGTACCCACATTATTGTTAAAGGTACATACTGGAATATAAGCAATGCAATCTGTCACCTTGTGTACCCACATTATTGTTCAAGGTACATACTATAATGTAAGCAATGCAATCTGTCACCTTGTGTACCCACATCATTGTGCAAGGTACATACTAGATTGTAAGCAATGCAATCTGTCACCTTGTATACCCACATTATTGTTCAAGGTACATACTAGAATATAAGCAATGCAATCCGTTACCATGTGTACCCACATTATTGTTCAAGGTACATACTAGAATATAAGCTATGCAATCTGTTACCTTGTGTACCCACATTATTGTTCAAAGTACATACTAGAATATAAGCTATGCAATCCGTTACCATGAGTACCCACATTATTGTTCAAGGTACATACTAGAATATAAGCTATGCAATCTGTTACCTTGAGTACCCACATTATTGTTCAAAGTACATACTAGAATATAAGCTATGCAATCCGTTACCATGAGTACCCACATTATTGTTCAAGGTACATACTAGAATATAAGCTATGCAATCTGTTACCTTGAGTACCCACATTATTGTTCAAGGTACATACTAGAATATAAGCTATGCAATCTGTTACCTTGAGTACCCACATTATTGTTCAAGGTACATACTAGAATATAAGCTATGCAATCTGTTACCTTGAGTACCCACATTATTGTTCAAGGTACATACTAGAATATAAGCTATGCAATCCGTTACCATGAGTACCCACATTATTGTTCAAGGTACATACTAGAATATAAGCTATGCAATCTGTTACCTTGAGTACCCACATTATTGTTCAAGGTACATACTAGAATATAAGCTATGCAATCTGTTACCTTGAGTACCCACATTATTGTTCAAGGTACATACTAGAATATAAGCTATGCAATCCGTTACCTTGAGTACCCACATTATTGTTCAAAGTACATACTAGAATATAAGCTATGCAATCCGTTACCATGAGTACCCACATTATTGTTCAAGGTACATACTAGAATATAAGCTATGCAATCTGTTACCTTGTGTACCCACATTATTGTTCAAAGTACATACTAGAATATAAGCTATGCAATCCGTTACCATGAGTACCCACATTATTGTTCAAGGTACATACTAGGATATACGCAATGCAAACTGTTACCATGAGTACCCACATTATTGTTCAAGTTACATACTGGAATATAAGCAATGCAATCCATTACCATGTTTACCCACATTTTTGTTCAAGGTACATACTATAATGTAAGCAATGCAATCTGTCACCTTATGTACTCACATTATTGTGCAAGGTACAAACTACATGTAGAATGTAAGCAATGCAGTCTGTCACCTTGTGTACCCACATTATTGTTCAAGGTACATACTAGAATATAAGCTATGCAATCCGTTACATTGTCTACCCACATTATTGTGCAAAGTGCATACTAGAATGTAAGCAATGCAATCTGTCACCTTATGTACCTACATCATTGTGCAAGGTACAAACTAGAAAGTAGTTTGTAGGCCGGGTTAGCGCAGTGTTAGTGCGCTCGCTTCTCACCTCCAAGGTCCCGGGTTCGAATCCCAGATTGGGCGAAGGGTCTTATGTGGGAGGGTAGGTGATCCCCCACCCAGGCCTCTGCAGGGTTTTTTTCTCCGGGTACTCCGGTTTCCTCTTGCTCCGGATAACCCCTCAAGCCAACATCTGAGCCAACGTGAGACACTAATATACATTGTAAGTTGTAAGATAAATGAAGTTTAAATTTAAACTAGACTGTAAGCAATGATATCCGTCACCTTGTGTACCCACATTATTGTGCAAGGTACATACTAGAATGTAAGCAATGCAATCTGTCGCATTGTGAACACACAATCTTTAGGTAAGTCAAACAATCTGTACCCACATAAATGTGGTTAGGATACAGACATAATCCAGTCATCCATTCGGTGTTCTTTCGATGTACAAGTCATATTCTATTTTGTTCCCAATTCTGTCATATTAAACAGTTACCTGATATAGTACATGTTTAACTTTGTGAACAGTACTTTTTGGTTCATTAGTTGATTTTTTTTATTGTGACCAAGTACATTTACTAGTATATTCTCAATTCTTTTTGTGCACACATTGTGTTTTGTTGCCAATTCCTTTATGTTCTTCGATCCTTTTGTTGCGCATGTTGTATATTGTTACCAGTTCCATGATGTTCTTCAGTTATTTTGTTACGTTGTGTTTTGTTGTCAGTTCCTTGATGTTTGGTTCTTTTGTTACGCACGTTGTCTTTTGTTGTCAGTTCCTTGGTGTTAGGCTTTTTGTCAGCACATAGTATTTTGATACCAGTTCCATGGTTCTTCGACCCTTTTTTTACGCACGGTGTATTTTGTTGCCAGTTTCTTGATGTTCTTCGATCCTTTTGTTGCGCACGGTGTATTTTGTTTCCAGTTTCTTGATTTTCTTCAGTCCTTTCGTTGAGAACGTTGTATTTTAATGCAAGTTCCTTGATGTTCTTCGGTTCTTTTCTTAAGCACTTTGCATTTTGATGCCAGTTCCTTGATGTTCTTCTGTTCTTTTCTTACGCACGCTGTATTTTGTTGCCAGTTCCTTGACGTTCTTGGATTCTTTTCTTACACAATTTTATTTTGTTTCCAGTTTCTTGACGTTCTTCGATGCTTTTGCTATACATGTTGCATTTTGTAACAAGTTCCTTAATGTTCCTCGGTCCTGTTCTTGCCAACGTTGTAATTTTTTGCCACTTCCTTTATTTTTTTATTTTCGTTTCTTGCGCACATCGTATTTTCCCCCTATCCCTTGATGCTCTTAGGTCCTTTTCTTGTTTATTTTGTTTTTGTTGCCAGTTCCATGATGTTCTTGCTCACCTTCAGTTCTTTGATTTGAGATGTGTGATTCTTTAATTCGTCAAGTGTTTTGACGATACGTGTATTGCAGTATTGACGATGTCAGAAGATTTGCAGTGATTCAAAATATTTTTTACTCTAAACCTTAAAAATACCACTTGAAACATTGATCATTTTAGAATGATGCAACGAAAGTACAGTAAAAAGACGTGATTTACCAGTGATTCAGTTTTATCATACAACCAATGGGTAAAATTGAAATTTGAGCGGTATGAATTATTAATGCATGTATATCCTTCATGCATGTAAATGTAATTAGTCATAGATCAATGCAATGTAGGTTTACAGTCAATTTGGGATGTACACTTCAATTCATGCCCACACAAGGAAGGCCATTTTATTATGATTACTGCATCATTTTAGTATTGTCTAAGAAGTATCTAATATTAAAAAATAAGGGCTCCATAGTGTAGGCAACGGTACAAGGAAGTCGAAACGAGAAATAAAATTTGCTCATTTAAAAGAACAAAGGTCCCTCTCTAATCCTGTATGGAGGAAAGGAAATTATCAATGGATTAAAAACATCACTGGCAAATTAGAAGTAAGCATTGTCAGGATCATAGTGGTTAATGTTTGGCATGACTGTCATGGAAAGATCAAAGTTGGCTCCATAATTATTCAGTCTTTTAGAGGATGCAACAAAAATTAATCACCATCTTTGATGAAGTCGACTTGATCTTTTACGTCTTTATCAAAAAGGAAAAAAATGGTACCATTAAGACCACTCTTAATGACTTGCCCTTTGTTTTAATTATACTGTTGTACTCACCTTAGTAATTATCATCAGTGATACATAGATATACCATGGAAGTATTTTCCATTAACTTTAATTGAAACAGTCCGTTTCTAAGATTTAGGTAGACTACCGAAGCAAAATTGTCATTGTGATGATTTTGTTTTGTAGGAAAACTCACACTGATCCGGAACATTCACCTGTTTTGACATTTGTGACGGGTGTCGCTATCAAACAGTAGATGTTTACTCTCCCCGAGCACCTGATCTCATCTCAATTCGGGAATCACATTTGCCTGTTTGCAGAAATGTTTAGTAATTTTATTTGATTCTGTTGTGCGGGAATAATCTTATTGTTTCTAACTATTTGTCGGTGTGTAGTTGTATATGTTAATTGTCTATTGCATTGTGCATGAGTTGTTAGTCACAAGTCTTCTGTTTTCAATGTATTCAGCTTTTATTTTCCGCCAGAAATTGTTATGTTTGACGAACTTTGAAATCACGTTGAAATTGGTACTGCATTTTAAATTATGATTTACACTTTATTTGCCCAGATAAAAAAAGTATAGAGGCATACATGTTCAGATGTGAGATTTTGAATTTATGCAGCGCCACGCAAATTCATTTAACTTCACCACGTACGGTGTTTAGTATTTCAAAACGAAATAACAATATATGTTATATAAAACATCAAAGTCATTTTTAATCCTTTCTTGTCCCAATTCTATTTTATCTCGTATTAACTAGAATTAGGGGACACATCTTGACAACATAGAGCACAAAATTTAGCTACCATACGAGGGCCGATTGATGTGTTGTGAGTCTCGTATTTAAGGATTTGAATTTTATCAGAGATTTTGCATCATTTTTCTACATAATCCCCTTCAGTATCTATACACCTTTGCCACCGGTCTTTATGGGCATCCATACCACTTTTAAAGAAATCCTTACTTTGACTAGTCAGAAAGCAATTTACTGCAAATATTACGTCATCATCCGACTGAAAGTGGGTGCCAGAAAAAGCTGCTTTCAATTTTGGGAATAGATGAAAGTCTTATGGAGGAAAATCGGATGAATAAGGCGGATGTTCAATCAAATTAAAGCCTCAATCATGAATGGTACCATGGTAGTGGCAGACTTGTAAACATGAGCACTGTCCTGATGGAATAACACAACTTTAACTAGTGAGCTTTCCTAAGTTTAATATTTCCCGTTACTGTGTCAGAAGCGAGCATAGTATGTGCCATTCATTGTAGGTTCTTTTTGGAGATAATCTATCACCAGAATACCTTCTGTAACCCAGAAAACCTAGACTCACAACATATCAATCAGCCCTCGTATTTTTGAAAATATCTTTTGTATAACATTACATTTACTGATCATCTTTGCGGCTTAATAAAAGACAAAATAACAGCTTAAATGAATTACCAGGAACTAAAACTATTATTCGATAAAGACAGTTTGTGTTTATCTTATAGTGATATATCGAAGACTAAAGCCATGCTGAGGCAAAAATATCAACGCATCTGATCGCAGATATTTTTGGTATCATAAATACTAGTAGGACACCTAAAATTACTACTCATTGCCTAACTTATTCAAACAGTGCTTACAAGAAAGAAAGAAAGCAAACGCAGCTTAATTGAGTAACTTCTTTAAAAATTCTTTTGTAGCAATAGTAGATAATAATACAGACATGGAAATCATTTCCATGGCTTGATATCAATTCACAAGGACACGATTGAGGAATTCGGTGCAGCCAACATTAATTCTAATTCACAATTAAGATCATCTTAATATGTACCTTCAGTCCAAATTCCCAATTCAGAAAACGAGCACTTATTCGCCTTGTTAAAAAAAAAAATGTCAAGACCGAAAGAAAGAATGAATATATTCGTTACAGGAAATGAGTGTAATCAAGGATTTCACGTAATTCCTGAAGTTTAGGGATTTCGTGTAATTTCTGTATTGATTAGTTATTACGTACGAGTATAATTCCTGAAATTGGCCAGAAGCATATTGCAAGTTCGGTATTTTGCATGAGTTTTTACACGTATTATACATGTACTAACCTTGTCTTCAAATTATTCTTACACAAGAGAGAAATGCTCATTCTCACATTTGAAGATTAATCAATTTTTGTTTTATATTACTAATATTTCTGTTATATGTAAATACATGTACTACATATCTTAAATAAGTGAAAACTGTTTTATATTTGGACAAACATGTACCATGCCATTTGATTTCGAGCCTGCAGATTGAAACAAAAATGGAAAACATAACAATGACATTTTTTTCGTTGCATGATAGTGTCGTGAAAGTGAAAGAAAATCAAACTTAAAACCCAAATCCCAATAGAAAAATTAATAAGAGTCCCCTTCGGTGTTGCCGGTAGGAGACTAATAAACATAAAAAACCAGTAAAAACCAAACAAACAGACAAATCACTCTACAAAGGAGCAAATCTGAATCCCCAATTGAGATGAGATCGTATGCCCGGGGAGAGTAAGCATCTCCTGTTTGCTAGTAACATCCGTTACTATTAGTTCAAAACAAGTGAATGTATCTAATACGACGTTTTTAGATGGTTCTGACTGAGAAAACGATAAGTCGGTTAAAAGTTTCGACAAAGATATAAAGGGCCCTATATTTTCATGTTTCGTTGAAACATTTCTGCTTAAAAAACTCAACGAAAAACAAAACACCACAAAAAAAAAAGGGGGGGGGGAAATAAAAAAGATTTAATGAGAAAGGGATTCATCGAAATTTCCAAAAGAGCTGCATGAAGTAGATAAGTCCGATTTTTAAAGTGTAAAGTCAAAGTGAACACCTTACCTACAACCCCAACCTCCAATGTTTGAAATCTGAAAATTCAGCGAAATATTTGATTTTATTCTGTCTGAATCATTTTCTGAAAACAAAATACATCATGACAGCCTACATATCAAAATCGATACATTATATCTTTTGTTTAATCATTCAGACAAAAATGTTTCCATCGTAGGTTTCATAGTGGTTTTCTGGTCACAGAAGTCCAATAAAGTTTCTAATTAATTGTAAACTATAAATCATGTAGGAGCGAGATTACATCATTGAGAAGGACTGTGATTTATGGATATCGCTTAACCAATAACTGATGCTGACCCTAGACAAGGCTATATACATATATGTCTGTTAATAATGGTAATTGATAAACACTATTCGTCATTTTTTTGGCTCTCTGTCTCCCTCCGCTCTCATGAAATGTTCATAAAACGATCCAAATGATAAGCACCAAATGATGCCGTATGAGAAAGAGCACGAGTACGAGTTAAGAAATTGAGTATGAAAACCGATAAACGTAGGAACATCAACATTATAAACAATAATCAAATTTCATCAAATGTGCATTTTTAAAATTGTTTTACAGTAATAACAACCTGGACAAGTGGAATCGGTTAAGTAAGATTAAGATGAAGTATTAAAGTAGTTTAAGCACAGTTCTATGAAAGAGAGTTGATACGAGTTTTTAAATATATTCACCGATTTATAGAAATAAAGCTGAATTAATTAATACTTAAAGCAGTGATTTTCTGACAACCACCGAAGAAACATGTACTTATCATATTTGATTGTTTTCCTCAACACCGATACTAGTATATCACTAAAAATGGCAGAATCATAACACTTAGAATCTCTTTTTTAGGGTATGGTATGAGGGTTGTCCGTACAGTTCGTGGACAGCTTTTGGGGGGGGGGGGGGGGATGGTAGAAGGGTTGTCCGTACAGTTCGAGTACTTTTTTAGGGTATGGTACGATGATTGTCCGTACAGTTCGTGGACAGCCTTTTTTAGATTGTCCGTGCAGTTCATTGACAGCCTTTTTTTAGGGCATGGTACGAGGATTGTCCGTGCAGTTCGTGGACAGCATTTTTTAGGGTATGGTACGAGGATTGTCCATACAGTTCGTGGACAGCCTTTCTGAGGGTATGATACGAGGGTTGTCCGTACAGTTCGTGGACAGCCTTTTTAAGGGTATGGTACGAGGGATGTCCGTACAGTTCGTGGACAGGTAAGATGATTGTCCGTACAGTTCGTGGACAGCCTTTTTTAGGGAGTGGTACGAGGATTGTCCGTACAGTTCGTGGACAGCCTTTTTTAGGGTATGGCACGAGGATTGTCCGTACAGTTCGTGGACAATCTTTTTAGGGTATGGTACGAGGATTGTCCGTACAGTTCGTGGACAGCCTTTTTTAGGGTATGGTACGAGGATTGTCCGTACAGTTCGTGGACAGCCTTTTTTAAGGAATGGTAGGAGGATTGTCCATACAGTTCGTGGACAGCCTTTTTTAGGGTATGATACGAGGGTTGTCCGTACAGTTCGTGGACAGTCTTTTTTAGGGTATGGTACGAGGATTGTCCGTACAGTTCGTGGACAGCTTTTTTTAGGGTATGGTACGAGGATTGTCCGTACAGTTCGTGGACAGCCTTTTTAGGGTATGGTACGAGGATTGTCCGTACAGTTCGTGGACAGCCTTTTTTAGGGTATGGAACGAGGACTGTCCGTAAAGTTAGTGGACAGCCTTTTCTAGAGTATGGTACGAGGATTGTCCTTACAGTTCGTGGACAGCATTTTTTAGGGTATGATACGAGGATTGTCCGTACAGTTCGTGGACAGATCTTTTTAGGATATGGTACGAGGATTGTCCGTACAGTTCGTGGACAGCCTTTTTTAAGGAATGGTAGGAGGATTGTCCCTACAGTTCGTGGACAGCCTTTTATAGGGTATGATACGAGGGTTGTCCGTACAGTTCGTGGACAGTCTTTTTTAGGGTATGGTACGAGGATTGTCCGTATAGTTCGTGGACAGCCTTTTTTAGGGTATGGAACGAGGACTGTCCGTACAGTTCGTGGACAGCCTTTTCTAGAGTATGGTACGAGGATTGTCCGTACAGTTCATGGACAGCCTTGATAAAAGCTAGCAAACAATGGTTAAATAAATGAAAGTAACATTTTTTTATCAAATTCATGTTTTATATTTTATATAATGTACCAAATCTTATCACAGACAGAGCACAAATAGTCGTATTCTATCAAATATAAAAAGAACATTCCCACATACCCGGAGCACTATTTAAAATGAGAATCCTTGACGTTTTCCGTTATAAACTGTTTTGACAATTTTACCGTAGTGTTAGAAGCCGATCACTGTTAATCACATGTCACCTACTTCATCATTACAGCACTTCTTTTTCGAAAGAAGGTCCTCCTCAGCGCATATCATCCTGTAAACTGTTCCTCACGTCCGAAAATCCTCTTTACCATGTTCTTGAAAATGTTTCTCCGACTGTTTAAGGTATGGCGGTGTTTTCCCGAAGCCTAGGCAAAACTTTATCTCTGCATTCTGTTCCACCTTTCGAGAACACGCCCTTGTCTTCGAATAATGACGATCATGTCTTATTACCTTGAGATCCGATTTTCTCTGCAATCTTGAAACTTTGAACCTTCAAATTTTGTAAGTATGATGTCATAATTTATCCGAGGGAGTTTACAAAATGCAAATGTATAGAATGAAAAACAACATATTTCAGTTAAAAATGGGTCACCATCCTTTGTCTAATTACGAAGTCATAGTTGTAATAATGAATTCAAAATATGATAATTGTTTACATTTCGTAATTCCCAAATAGTATATGATAATAAATTTGCTGAAAATAAATATATATAATGTTAATTGTGTTGAATTCAAGACTTGTCCACGAACTTTACGGAGAGTATTTATTGAGAGAATAAAACTTCAAAGGCATTTATCGTATGTGTAGGATACCAATCAAATATGATAGATACAGAAGAAAGGAGGGGATCTCCAACAACATTCAGCTATAGCACCCACAGCAAAACCCCAATTTAAAACACCCAATGCAAAATATATAGAAGACACGCACAGAAAGAGACGCAAAAGGGACAAGGAACACCAGCCTACATAATAGAAACATGAAACACAAAAGACCACGCATAAACAAACGAGACCAATGGGCAACCGGTGCTGCCACGCAAGTAGGAGACGGATTACGTGCGCATAACCCTCCCACTTTTCCGATGACCCAGAAGTCTCGAGGAACGCACACTTGTTGTGTAAAATAACCTCCTCACTGTAAGATGAACATACAAACAGACAGCATGACGTAGGGGCCCAATAGATATAAAAACAGCAGGCATGCGAATAACAGTCCGTGCTGTGCCAGCTATAGCGAGCTCATGCATGGGATCACCCGAGGAGTCAAACTGACATTCAGAGAGGACAGGCGGTCGGGACCCTGTCTTCTCTAAAGAGGTTTAGGCCCGTCATGTAATCCCGTCCTCACAGTCAGTCAGAATGCAATTATTAAGAATGCGCCGTTACAAGGCTGTAGATTGGTCCAGTATCAAACCAAGTGTCCGTATGGTGACAGAAGGATCATAGTGTGTACTGGATCGTTCCTATAGCTGTGGTATATGTTTCTGGTTGTATTTGTTTTTACACAAACAGAGTAGATTTCACTGTTTGTGTGTTTAACTGTAGAGTCTTGTTTGAGATCACCTCCATTTTATACGAAATGAAATAAGAAACAGACACTCCACATGTGATTTTTTACACGCAGGAGAGATGGAAATATACCAGGTTGATACACAACATAATTCTAGGGTAATATTGAAAGAAAATCACCGATTGAAGAGTCGAATCTTATTTTCGTATTTTGACAAAGCTGTACCATACATTTAGGGAAGACGTAAAATTGGTAAAAAATAGGTTTCTATCGCTTATGGCTAACAGATACATCGTTGGTCAATTATAAAGGTACCATTATGTAGAATTAGATTCTGTCTTAGCAAATGAATCAGGGCTGTCAATAAGATCAAGGACAAAGTCATCATGTTGAGCGACAGAGAGATAATAAGGTACAAACACTCTGAGGGAAACCAATACTGTCACTTATCTTAATTTACCTCTGGCTCTTGTCCCTCTATGTAAAACATGCTACCAGAAAATAGAATTATGCTTCATCGTCTTTATACGAATTTCCTTTAGAGTTACAACGACAGTTTTTTTTCAAGCCATTAATGAAGGTACATGATCTATTTAAAACATAGGTTCTGTCACAAAAAATACTCCGTTTTGATTACTCAGTTAAAATCCTCTCCCTGTGTCTTTTCTCAATTGGCATTATAGATCTATACAAAATTGTCAAGGAAAAGATCAATGAGGTTAAGTATCTACGTTTTGTTCACCCCAGGATAGAAATATGACCAGAATTATGATATTAAGTCCAAAAGCAAGCTCGTATCATGTGGTTTATTGACCATTAACGTTGTCGGAGTAAGGGACAATTAACCTACATTCCGACGTGACTATAAATACCGGTATCATTGTAACAGGACTTTGCTGAGTATAGTTCCATAAAAAAAACAACCTGTCATCAACACTGATTCAGCTAAGCGAAAAATCGGATTGGCTGAAAGACGAGGGATTAGACTGGGACCGAGGGGACATCATTTCTCGATAAGGTGAACGTATTGCCCTACGGCACCATCCTTTATATTAAAAGGATGTCAAACCTTCTAAACTAAATGTCTTGTAGCAGGTCTCGGCTGATAAGACTTATGATATCCTCTTTTTACGACATGCTCTCACAGATTTTTTTATCCCCTCGCAATTTTACCGTGCGTCCGGAGTTCTTGTGTTAATGTGAGGGTGTGTTGCAAAACAGGGGATGGTTACTCCTCCCGGGCATCTGGTCCCACCTCTAGCTTATTTGGGGTCAGTCGATGCTCAGTTTGGTGCTCTATTGTGAGTGTTGTTGAGATTGTCGTCAGGATCTTCTTTATCTCATTTGTGTCGCGCCCTTTGTCGCGTGGATCTCGTAGAAAACTTCCCCGCGATGGGTTTGATTGTAAGTGTTTTAATGGTTTTACCCTGATATGGTTGCCATAGCACTTTCTATATAGACATAATCTCACACAGTGAATGTTTCATGAATTTTTTTTTCATTTTCGAGCGTGAACATCGACAGCGGGTGCGGCTAGTCAAACTGGTGATGCTTCCTCCTTCCGGCATCTGGTACCACATCTAGCTTCTTAGGGGTCTGTCGATGCTCATTTAGATGCCCTATTGTGAGTGCTGTTTAGATTGTCGTCAGGATCTTCTTATCTTCTTATTTGTGTCACACTTATGCCCTTTGCCGTATGGATCTCGTAAAAAAAATCACCGCGAGGGGTTGGACAGTAAGTGTTCTTAGTGTTTTAACCTGACATGGTCGCCATAGCACTTTCTATATTGACATAACCTTAGACAGGGAATGCTTTGTAGATATTGTTTTCATTTTCGAGCGTGAATTACTGAATATCGACGGCGGATGCAGCTAGCCAAACAGGGGATGCTTATACCTGGTCCAACTTCTAAGCGGTCCGTCGATGATCAATTCGGTGCTCTATTGTGAGTGCTGTTTAGATTGTCGTCAGGATCCTCTTTATCTCATTAGCGTGTATCCGGATTCTTGTGAACAGCATAGAAGAGTAATCATGGGAACTTCAAACCCTCGACAAATGGAGGAGGGAGGGGATGAACCCTACTTATTTTCAAGGTCTCAAGGGTCAAAGGTCAAGGTCACAGTGAAATTAAGCTTAAAACCATTGTGAACAGCATAGAAGACAAACCAATCATCATAGGATCACCAAATCTACCACAAATGTTTCCCATAGGGATATGATGAACCCTATTGATTTTTAAGGTAAAGGTCACTGTGAATTTAAAATTAAAATCCTTGTGAACAGCAAAGAATCATCATAGACAACATCAAACCTTCCAAAATGTGCCCCATAGAGAGAGGATGAAGCCTATTGATTTTCAAGGTCAAGCTTACAATCCTTGTGAACGGCATAGAAGAGAAAGTGATCATCATAGAAACATCAAACCTTCCACAAATATTTCCCATGGAGAGAAAATAAACCCTATTGGTTTTCAAGGTGAACGGTCAAAGGTCAAGGTCACATCGGATCTAGGCTTTAAATCCTTGTGAACAACATAGAGGACCTAGCAATCAGGACCTAGGATCACCAAACCTTGCAAAAATGTACCCCTGGGAGTGGATAACCCTATTGATTGTCAAGGTCAAGGGTTAAAGGTCAAGGTCACCGTCGACTTTGACTTAAACAAGTTAAAAGTCATGTTTGTAAAACATTAATGCCCCCCTACCCCTTCTGTGATTAAAGTCCGTCACAACTTTATACTTGATTTTCATTTGATGTGTCTGTACACAAAATTTCATTTCAATATGTGAATCCACTCCAGAGGTATTGAACGGAAACTGATGTCGTGGACCGACGGACCGACAGACGGACCGACAGACAGAAAGTCGGACAGCGGCAAAGCAATATGTCCCCTCTTCTTCAAAGGGGGGCATAAAAATTTTTGATTTAACCCAAATATGAACTTGACCTAGATTTTTATTTGATGTGTCTGAAAACAAAATTTCATTTCAATATGTAACTCCACTCGAGAGATATTGAACAGAAACCCTGAAATTTTGGTATTTTTCGAAGTGCAAGGGGCATAACTCTGTCAAAATTTTGTTCATCGGACCTAAATATGAACTTGACCTAGTAGATTTTCATTTGATGTGTCTGTATACAAAATTTCATTTCAATATGTAACTCCACTCAAGAGATATTGAACAGAAACCCTGAAGTTTTGGTATTTTTCAAAGTGCAAGGGGCATAACTCTGTCCAAATTTTTTTGATCAGACCTAAATATGAACTTGACATAGATTTTCATTTGATGTGTCTGTATACAAAATTTCATTTCTATATGTAACTCCACTCAAGAGATATTGAACGGAAACCCTGAAATTTTGGTATTTTTCCAAGTGCAAGGGGCATTACTCTGTCAAAATTTTGTTGATTGGACCCAAATAAAAACTTGACCTAGATTGTCATTTGATGTATCCGTATACAAAATTTCATTTCAATATGTAACTCAACTCAAGAGATATTGAACAGAAACCCTGAACTTTTGTTTTTTTTTAAGTGCAAGGGGCATAACTCTGTCAAAATTTTGTTGATCGGACCCAAATAAACACTTGACCTAGATTTCCATTTGATGTGTCTGTATACAAAATTTCATTTCAATATGTAACTGCACTCAAGAGATATTGAACGGAAACCCTGAAATTTTGGTACTTTTCGAAGTGCAGGGGGCATAACTCTGTCAAAATTTTTTCGATCGGACCTTAATACGAACTTGACCTGGATTTTCATTTGATGTGTCTGTATACAAAATTTCATTTCAATATGTAACTCCATTCAAGAGATATTGAACGGAAACCCTGAAATTTTGGTATTATTCGAAGTGCAGGGGGCATAACTCTGTCAAAATTTTTCGATCGGACCTTAATATGAACTTGACCTGGATTTTCATTTGATGTGTCTGTATACAAAATTTCATTTCAATATGTAACTCCATTCAAGAGATATTGAACGGAAACCCTGAAATTTTGGTATTTTTCGAAATGCAAGGGGCATAACTCTGTCCAAAATTTTTTGATCGGACCCAAATATGAACTTGACCTAGAATTTTATTTGATGTGTCTGTATACAAAATTTCATTTCAATATGTAACTCCATTCAAGAGATATTGAACGGAAACCCTGAAATTTTGGTATTTTTCGAAATGCAAGGGGCATAACTCTGTCCAAAATTTTTTGATCGGACCCAAATATGAACTTGACCTAGATTTTTGTTTGATGTGTCTGTATACAAAATTTCATTTCAATATGTGAATCCATTCCAGAGATATTGAACGGAAACTGATGTCGCGGACCGACCGACAGACCGACAGACCGACAGACCGACCGACCGACAGCGGCAAACCTATACGTCCCCTCTTCTTCGAAGGGGGGCATAAATATGTGAAAAAATTGTAGATCACATGATTGCATACTTATTGGGAGAGTATGAAACCAATTGACTTTCAAGGTAAAATGTCAAAGTTCAAGGTCACTATGGTTTGATTTTGATATTTTTGCTAATAGCGTGGAAAATGCAGTTGCGTGGGGACACTACGCTTGCGTTGTCTTTATTAATGTTCCGATCATGTTCTAAATTAACCTTTTTTTGTATTTTTTCCTCATTTTTATTTAAGAAGAAAGAAAATATATCAAACAGAAGCAACTGCCGTAAAAGATCCCCCGAAATACGTGATAAAACAAAGCATTTAGAGTACGTGGAGAGCTATAAAATAGAACAAAGATTGATATAGACCAACCTTAATAAGTAAATAAGAATAAGCCAGAAAAGAAGTACCATTAAGTTATGGAGTCAAAGGTCGAGGGGAATTTTATATGATTATGTAAGCCAAACACAAAAGGTAAATTCAGAATAAAATAATTATATCAATTGGGTTATACAACCATAAAGAGTACAAAACAAAACACATATATGGCCCTACTGAAATAATCTGCAAAGAAACAAAAGTGAATCCCAGCTGTAAATGATGTCAGGTACCCGGCGAGAGTAAGCATCTACTGCATGTTACCAACACCCATCACTTCAAGCCGTGCACTACAAAACAAAGACGCTGGAAAGTTTTTAGTCAGTTGCTGATAATATATACCATCGTTGAGTAGTTTCTCGGTAAGTCGCCTTGCCTTCAAAACGATGTTGTCGCAGTTTGAGTTTGCTCTGGAATTTCGTATCAATTGCGATATGATTACACGATACCCAGGGGACAAAGACATGTAAGTACTTATGAAAAAGAAGTTAAGTGAACTTACGGAATTTCTGCGTTAACTGGGCTCTTTAACCTCTTTGAAACTTACCTAAGTGAAAGGTAATTAATGTAATTTCATTTAAATGTTAAACGTCTTCAAATTGAATAGCATCATTTAAGAACAGAGTTTCGTTTCTGGTTTTATAGTTGATATTTGAGCAATAAGACTTTATCGGGTAAAGGCAATAATATCGTCAAAGAAAGCACAACACAAACTGGTACTCGCTGTCTTGTCTGCCTTGACATCTAGGACCCTATGCCTGATGGTAATTTTACGGTAGATATTCTATTTCTTTAGGCCTCACAATGTCTATTGGGGCATCTGGAAGTCCAGATGAATAGGAGATGCATTATGAGTCGGTTGTGGTACGCCAGTAATTACCAAGGGTCAAATTGAAATCTTAAACACACTCAAGGTAATCATTATCTCTGGAAGAAATATTCAATCTGTTGAAAACCTTTACATTTCAAACGAGAGATTAATGCCATCACTGCACCGCCTCTTCCGTTTGTTTAGTACGGTGTTCATTAGGGGACATCGTTTCTTCACGTCTTCTTTGAAGACGCTTAACATTTGTATCCCTTGGTGAATGTCACTACTGGTGGACTAGGATTCCCCGATGGCACATGTAGCCAAGGTCTGTTATTAAAATTTCTAAAACGTGGGTCCTGTAGCATCATATTCCAACCATTCTGCTACGTCTTTCGGTACATTTTTGGACATAATAAAATTCACACTTTTTGGCGAAATCACATTGTTTATATTGAGGATCAATGACGAGAATTAAGTAGCCGAAACGTGCATATCTGGTCCATGCTGCAAATTTATCTGTTCTTCAATGAAACTATGAATTTGAAGAAGTGTAACATTAATGTTTCATTGGTACTTCTAGGTACCTAGATGATATTTTAACTATCGACAATACTGTTTTTGAAATGTATAAAAAATGTTATGTATCCACAAGAATTGACTATAAACAAGGCAAACGTTACAAACACAGAAACACCATTTTTATTTTTGGACCTGAATATCAAAATTGTAAACGGAAAGATTCATACAAGTGTGTATGACAAAAGAGATGATTTTGGATTCAACGTAGTAAATTTTCCCTGGCTTGACGGTGATGTTCCTAGAATACCGTCATACGGTCTCTACATTTCTCAGTTCATCTGGTATGCTAGATAATTTTTTTTAATTTTCATAGTAGAAATTTACAAATCACTTTATTTCAGAAACTGTTATCGCTTTCACAAACTAGTAATAACTTTCTGGAAATTTTTACAAAAATTATTGTCAACTTCTTTTGAAATTCGGATTCATACTGATGTTCCTAGATTACTACCATGCGGTATCTACATTTCACAGCTCATCCGGTATGCTAGAGCAAAGACGAATAATGACCCCCGTAGAATAATGACCTGGGGGTGACATAACTCCCTTTGAAATTATCTGCACTACAAAGTTTGGGATGGCATTCAGAATACGGCACGACCTTCCGTTTCGTACTTTTGACACTCTTTTTGTAAATGATTTGTCTCCGCAGGCGGAAATAAAGCAATAATGAAGGCGGCTTAGATAATGTCCATCACTGATGACCGAAAAATGACAACGAAAGCGGAAAACAAGAGGCCCATGTGGATCTACTTCATTCCACACGTAGACGTGTTCAAATAATAGAAAGGTTTAGTTACAAGTTTTAGCACGACGTGTACGTATGACGTCATCACTTCCTGCCATCTTTGATCAAATGACGTCATGCTGTGACGGTGACATATAGCTACACGTTATGGACGTGTAAACGACACTCTACACGAAACGACAGATAGGGTAACGTCTTTGAAAATTTCCACACTTGTCATTGATCCAACTTCCAATTTTCGGTGTTGCAAATAAGCTTTAGGAATCTAATTTTCCTTACGTCGAGGTTTTACCAATCTCGATGTACATTTATCGCAGATTAAACTGATTATAAAGAATTAACTACACGTACGCCTTCCTACATAGCTATACTTAGACCTTCTCCGGTTCGTACGTATAACTAAACGACGTCTTTGTATTGTGATGTCAAGCGATGACGTGTACATGTAAGCCATACGTACACGTTGAAAGTACCTGTAACGCTTCAACATACCCGACGAAACGCATACAACACACACTTAAAACCTAACCCCCTCAAAAAATGAAGATTACTTAGAAGACTCCAAACAGCAAGCTACGAACTTGTATGAATTAACTATTGTAAACAATGCCACCCATAGAGAGTGATAAAAATGAAAACTAAGGACGTCTTGGCCACGATACAAATAACTAGCAATGAGACTAATGCAGAAGTTGACAAAGGTGGATACTCCTGTGATCTGTTTTTGCATGTGAATGTGCCACCCGTTGGCGGATCAAATGAAAAATAACAACACTAAGTCTTGCAGGAGAATTAAGGTACTCTTTCATTCTAAAGTTTCATCTAAATCCCTTCAGAGTTTTCATTAAAATAAGTAAGCACGAACATGGAATCCGTTAGGTGGCATGAAGAATGAAATTATTGTCTCGTTATAACCATGATAATGAAAAACCGGATTTCATAATTATCGATAATAATCATATCCTAATATGCATTGTAACGTACAAAATAGATAATTCGGAAATCATAAGGCATACAAAATCGGGACAAAACGGAAACCAAAGCAAACAAACAAAAACTTCCACCATATGAAAACAAGCGAACCACATAAACCAATAGAAGGAGCAAGATCAGGTGTCTAGGAAGAGTCTGTATCTCCTGCTTGCATACAACTTCCGATGCTTTAATTCGGCAGATATGCCACATGCTTCTACGCCGGAAGAAACAAGACAGTTTGGTAATTAAAGGGTACCAATGGTCTTAAGACCGAATATCATTTACCATTCTAGATAAAGGACCTTTATATCGTATGGCATGTTCCCCTTATCCACCGTAGAACGTCTCAGTAACGATGTTGTCTGTCCCAAGCATCTCTCTGGGTGAGAAGTTTATTTGAAAGACGATTTGCCTGAAGAAAAAATCTGTATATTTGGAACTTTCTCTTGCAAATGATTTATCAATTTAGATATAGAAAAGTCATGTGTGCAAGCGATGAAGGCATATTGCTACTCAGAAAAGGAAAGTTTGTGATCATAGAGTGAAGTGTTCATGTGACAATTAGTGTCGTAGGACAGCATTACATGTATGTCCACATAGGATGCTGAATTATTTGTCTCTTTGTTTTCCTGGACTACAAGTTCAGTAGGATAGATGGTGCTGAGGTACTGTGCAAATTTTAGATTCATCTATGTATATGAATGTGAAGTTGAGGTCAAGAGCTGCGTGTCTTTTCCCCGCAGAGATCAAAGATTAAATGAATGAACCTTCGTACGAGTAAAGGAAAATATCGTCAAGGAGTTTGGTTCAATTCGTTCCCATTGGAATGCCGATAATCTGTTGGAAGACCTTTCCTCCAAACACAACAAAAATTGTTGATGTCGGATCTCTATTGAAAAGTTGTCGGATCTCTTTTGAATAGATAATAGATCTCTTTTAACGAGTTGCCGAATTGACTATGATTTTGATCTGAAATAATGACAAAAATCGTTCTCATGCTATAATGTAATTCAAGGTAGCACATACCGACTTTCTAAAAGATATTATCCCCGGGGGTCATTTTTCTACGACGAATAATGATACAGGCGTCATTATTCGTCATTACATACGCCCTCTTTTTATACCCATTCACATATCCATCTGTGTGAACGGCTTAAGATGTCCCTGAAGAAGTTCGCACATTTCTACATTTGCCTATGAATGATGATCAAGGACATTCTGTAGTACGACCTTTCACATTGACCGTCTTTTACCTATTTCGACATAACCGGAATTGACACGTTTCTATTTCGCATTCGGGGCGGATGTTTCATGCAGTTAGAGGACGCCAACTCCTCTCGGGCACCTTGTCTTGCCTCCATTCGTGGATTCGCTTATACCTTTTTAATATCGACTTACACAATTATGCTATATTTCCCTGAATCCTAAAGGCCGCTGCATTTAACTGTCTTGTTTGTGACGTCACCTTACAGTGGAAAGTTTTAAGTTTATTCA
This sequence comes from Pinctada fucata, assembly GCA_028142955.1. Lineage (NCBI taxonomy): Eukaryota > Metazoa > Mollusca > Bivalvia > Pterioida > Pteriidae > Pinctada > Pinctada fucata. Next base: position 61,227,166 of record AP027107.1, on the reverse strand, counting down.
ACTATTGTGCGTCTATGGAGACCTCTGTGTATCCGGATAAGTTGGAGATTTGTGCACACGTAATCCGGATAACCACATCATTTGCTTATAGCAGATGGCCGTCCAAAGACGGTGCCGGATGCACATTGGTCTCCTTCCTTTTATGTATTGTCATTAATGTTTGATGTTCCTGTACGACTGCTTCGATTGCTTTGTATGATGTTCTACTGTCCTGTTCACTAATTCCAGAGCACCCTGTTTTCCCGGTTTTCTCTAAAACATGATGATGCCATCTTCCAAAAAGATATCAGTTTTATAGTACTCCTTTAGTCGTAACAGAAAATACCATTGTTTTGGCTGTGCGTCAATTAAGTTAGAAATAGGACGGAAAATAAAAAGTCTACGGGGATTTTCTATAGTAAAATTGCTGAAAATGTGTGACGTCGGAGGCTTTGACGTCACTGTTTACTATTGTTGACACGGAGAACAATATGGTGGCGGCTTGAAATTAACATGGAAATTTCCCGTAGACATTTTATTTTTCATATTTCGGTTTGAAGGCAGCTGGGAGGGTAAGTTGAAGTTAATTTCCAGTTACGACTACAGGAGGTCAATTCTCAGAAACAATAATTTATAGCAAAAAGTTTCAGACGACAGAATAAATCGCCAAAACAGGGTGCTCTGGATTTAGTTAACAGGACAGTAGTGACTATTGTCGTCCATTTTTTGTGGTTTGTAGTTTTTTTCTGATGTCATTTACGTATCACTTTCTTTAGGGTTTGTTTCGCCGGGTGAGTACAGGGTGGTCATGGTGGAGATCATCCCTTTTTCTTGACTCCTGAACTTTAAGAAACAATCACAAACAAGACCATTGTTACAGTGATGGAAGCAGAACAAACACAAAATTCATAGAGAATTAACTCTCCTGATTATACATATTTTTAGTATACGAATCACATCACAAGAAAGCAATTTGGAGTAACCATACATTAATGTTCACGGTTTAACGAATAAAAGTTATTCGCATTTTTATTTTCCAAACCAATGTTGAGTCCAAATATCACATAACTACTAATTATAATCATTATCTGATAACAAATTAGAATTCTTGCGTAATAAATAAAGCGATGATAGGTCTCCGTCCGAGAATCCGATCTTTATTATGGCAATAAGAAATATTTATGGTGCATTATCATGTGGCAATCATGCGATATAACGAACTAAAATGCATCACCCTGTTTACAAGATCTGACATCTTGCCTTCCAGCCTGTATCGTGACATTCTTTTTTGACATGCTGACTTTTGATATGCCTAAATAAGATTATTGCGGACACTCGATTCGTACCTCTAATGTTTCAGTGCCAAAAATCCCTGAAATGATAGAATCATTCATAAGTCTAAAGCAAAATCCCAAAATCTGGACATATCAATCCAGATGTGTTTATTTTCATGTCAGACGTCTTCAAATTCAATAGCAGTATTTAAGGATAATTTAAGAACGGATAGATATTTGCACATTGACCAGACATGCCCGTTTCTGTTACTTTACCCTTGTCAGTGATCCTCAATCTAAACAATGTAATATGGCCAAAAAATGTGAAATTCAAAGTTATTATGTCCAAAAATGTACCGAAAGACGTAGCAGGATGAGTGGGATATGATGCTACGGGACCCACGGTTTAGAAATTTCAAAAAATTTTGATAACAGTAATTTTCGAATGCGCTGGAGAAAAGATTAACCGAAGTTGATCGAACTTGGCTACATGTGCCCTCGGGGACTCATGGTCTTATACTATCTTTGCTTGGGTTATCAGCTACTCCTATTACTGTGATTGTTGTCGTTTGTCGCATTACGTTTATTGCCGTGGTTGTTTTGTTTGGTTTTCTCACTTTTGTTGCAAATATTTCTTTCAACTTTTTCTTATAAAATATTCTCTACAGTAACAATAGTTTCATCACATATCAATACTAAGAAATTGTTCTCTAGAGGTTAGCGGAAACACTATTGATGTCTCTGAGAACAGTTGGTTCAGTCATGAGCCTGTGCAAATAAAGATACCGATGTCATAACAAAATGCGCTGTGAAAAGGATCCGATGATAAATATGATTTGTTTTTGTTTCTGTTCGCTCTCAACAAGAGGTCCTGTAAGGAAATCCCTTTTCATGGAACTGTTGCGACGGATGTTGCACACAAAAAGGAGACGCCGACTCTCCCGGGCTTCTGGTTTCATTTTCAAATATTTTTTCCGGGATTCGCAATGTTTCAATGAAAATTCGAATGATTTTGCCTTACCTTCTCGACTTTGAGACTGAATAACTGATAGATAATTCTTCGATGTTTATTTTTTACAATTTTTTTATTTATAAGACAAATGTATCACTCGATGAGTACATATATATAATTAATCCATGAACTTTTAACATCTAGTTATAACACCTAGCTATTTGAAATTAAATAAATAAAACATACAAAAACCTAATATGACCTTATAATTAGGTACCTTTGATACCTGGTGTCATTTTATGCAGTATTCATCTCGATATATTCTGCAAGTACGGAGATAAAATTGGAAATGTAAAGGCAACATGTACGTTCTTTCATTAAGAAAGTGACGTCAAACGTGCGGACGAAGCAGAGCGCAGGGAAACAATTTTGTGATTATCCAAGAAAGGTACCCATAAAGAAGGAATTCCATCTGAAGTCATTCTGTAAAACATTTCTAGTGACAGATATTGAATCAGTACTCCTTAAACAGTGTTTTACACTAGAGCTTGCTCCCACGTTTCGGACTTCCATGATTAAAATATACAAAATATAAAAAAAAACTTACCAGTCAAGGATTTAGATATCATAAAGTTGTAAAACCTTTTTGGAAATTTTACAATAGCAATACTGAACTTCTTTCAAAAGTTGGGACGACTCGAGCATCAGAGTATGTATCATAGGGAATTTCATTGCCTTCATTTTACGATAAACTAATAAACAAAATCAGAGGGATCAAAGGCAGATCAAACTTAAATCACAAATGTAAGAAAATAGTCGGTCGCCTGCTTTACCGAGGATATGATCCTAAAGTAATCACAAAAACATTGGGCATGGTACTAGACCAATGTACAGTTTTGTACCAGTGTTTCTCCCAATGTTGCACACTGGCCAACCGTGACGACGGGACTTCATGACGAATCATGTATTTTAGATATTGTTTTCATTTTCGTGCGTGAGCGCGGCAAGCCAAACAGAGGATGCTTACTACTCATGGACACCTGGTCCCACCTCTAGCTTGCTGGGGGTCCGTCAATATTCAATTTTTGTGCTCTATCGTGAGTGCTGTTACGATTAACATCAGGATCTTCTTTAACTCATTTCAAATTTCGTCAGAGAAGACTGGGTCCTGATTCTGTGTCCTATCTGAAAGTTCGTCAGACTTCTCGGGTACTTGATCTTGAACTCTATTCAACCAGCAGAGCTCAGACTGTTATACGCATGACATAGATTTTTTTAAAGATCCATTTACATAGAATCTGTGTTACAAGAGACCGTTGCCTTACAATTGTGCGTCCATGGAGACCACTGTGATAAGTGGGAGGGTTGTGCGCACGTAATCCGGATAACTACAACATTTGATAATAGCATATGACCGTCCAAAGTTGGCGCCGGGTGCACATTGGTCTCCTTCCTTTAATGTGTTGTCATTAATGTTTCTGTACGTCTGTTTCGATGTTTTTGTATGGTGTTGTAGTGAATATGTTTGTGTCTTTTGTTGTTTTGTCTGATGTCATTTATGTGTCACTTTCTTGTGGTTTCGTTTCGCTGGGTGAGTGCAGGGTTGTCAGGCTGGAGATCCTTCCCTTTTCTTTGTACGTTAACGTCACGGTTGCGCCTTGCGACAATACCACAATTCATTGTTGTTCCGAAAAAAAAAGATTTTTGGTGAACGTCTGCTTTTTACATCTACTTAAGACATTTTATCTGAATTCGACATTCTTCATTCTGAAATGTGTAACTCGATTTTTCTGGAAAACTCTCGTCGAATAAATCATTTTATGCAATTATGAATTTATCCTCGATCAAGAATCTTTTATACCTTTGATAATTACTGTAAAATCATAAATTTTCGTTGGGGATTTAATTTCGTTATTTTCGTGGGTAGTCGAAAACAACGAAATTAAATCCATGACGAAAATTTGCTTCGACTTTTATGGATATAATACCGTGTCCTACGTTATTGACACATGTTTCTTACTTTCATTGTCTGTATAAAATGTGTTCCGTTTTAGAAATGTTCATCTTTAATATATAAGTGTTTATTTGCCTTTAGAAATCTCGAATGCGTAGTAACAGTTGGAGACATCGGTCTCTTAATAAAATTTCACATACCTATATCGCATGAACATGGTACTAGAATCACAACACTTGAAAATCAAACAACTACTATTATATTCCAAAGGTAATTAGCAATGAAGCCAAACTTTCTAATTACGGTTGTAGCCAAACAAACAATTCAATGGCCAGACACACGACAAGAGGGAAACAAATCTGACAATACAAGGACAAGCTATGTTTGGGTGGGTAAGAGCTCGGGGTAACGAGTTTTATCCATTCTTACACAATACAAATTAATTTTCATATTAGATATCAACTTTCCGGAAGTATGTTTAATAGTCGCTTCGTATTCTATTAGGAGACCGCAAATTCGGCAAAGACAAATTTAATAAAGGTTATTCAATTGTGTTAAATCGGTGATTATCGTCAACAATAGGAAAGATAACATTCGTTTAAAGTAATTTACAGATGTACAGCGTTTTATTTCTTTTATTTAACGAAAAAAACATATTTTTTGAAAGACAGAGATCGACGAAATTAAATGTCAACGAAAACAGTTTCAGCGATCTAAACCACGAAATTTTAAACCCACGAAAATAAATGATTTTACAGTATGTATCAAATTTAGAATAAGCTTTGCAGCCAAAAAGAATGCAGAAATAATGTCTCACCACTGTGTCGAACAGTCGTACAGATTTTATCTGTCTTATTTCGTTTAGTCGCATCATGTTGAAATATTGCTGATAGTTCCAAAACATTAAGGGAATTGGATCTGTCACATATGCATTATACTTTATAGATCACATTTACCTATTCCTCTTGCAACATATGAAGTACACAAAAGCCATATCTATCTTTGTCAGTTGCATCAAGAGCGTCCGACATTTTTACTCTAGGGATTATACAAAGAAACATTTGCGGCTCTTATTGACAAGCTTACCAAAATGGCATTCCATCATTATCTATGTGCCTGCTTTGATATATCATGTTTAGATGGTCATTGTCGCGTTTGTATTATGTGACTGGCGGATGAATAAACAGATTTGGAAATCAGTATAACCGATGACCAAACAAAACTTGAAAAATGAATATCGTATGTGATCCATATGTTTGGGAACAGATAACAATCTCGGTTTAGAATTACCTTTCATCCTTAATACGAGCATGACGATTTCTATTTTCATACCATAAAATTATCTTTCTGAGTATCAGCATTATATCATCGCCTGTCTATGTTACAAATTATGCAAGGGTAAGCTCAAATTACAGAGAATATGTTTGTGAGCGCAGGATGCACGAAAGTTAAGTGATCTTCTGTAAAATCGTACGAGGTCCTTAGCGACATATATAGACGTAATTCTCACACCGTATACCTTCATAATACGAAACAAACAAAGACTTAATCGGGTGTTTTGGTTTTTGCTGTTGATGCTGCAACGGGGTCTTGTTGGAGATCTTCTCCCTTCTTTAATGAGACTATATGATCTGGAAATTATTCTGATTGACTAAGTTGTCTTTAATTTGTATCAAACCGAATACCCATATTGTCCTCTTCAAGGCTTGGCGTTATCGAAAATATCTGATAGATCTAAAAAGGGCTTCATGGGAAATTAAGGCCTACGGGAAGAAAGAAGTCATGTTTAATTGTTTAACCCACTTGTGACTTCAAATTACTATACACAGGGACTCAGCTACGGAATCAAACCTTCTTTTTAAGGAGGAGGAAGGAAAAGGCAATAAATATTTTTTCATTATATTTTAATGAGGCACATGTTAGAGGAATCATTTCAATTTACTAGTTTTATAAGTATAAAAACCCTTTAATAACAGCAATCATTGGTGAAAATTAGCTGGGTAATATCAAAAGGCTCAGCCGTAGGTTTGCTTCCGAACATTTCCAATGTAATTTGCTGGAAATTGTATTGTCTTTACACTCACGCGTAAAAGTAAAGAAGCTTGTAGTGATAATGAGTCACAGATATGAAGTATGTTGAAAAAGCACAGAACTGATAATGATTGGTCATGATGTATACCTAAAAAAAACCCCACAGAATTTGATATAAAAAAACATGGAAATTTTAAGACCAGCTGCAGCTTCGGACATTAGGTGAATCGTAAACAAAAATATATACTTGTTTAAATTCAAGAGGTGTCTTATTCTAAAATAAGACATTAATACCATCCCCTCAAAGAATACGAACAAAAGCAACTCAAACATCAACTATAAAGGACACACGCAGAATAAAAACGAAGATGGATAACAGTGATATAGTTAGATAAAGCTGCTTTTCATCTTTTGCTTCATCATATTATGATGCATGTTTAGTTTGAGGCAAATGTGATTTTTTCTCAAATAGATATTTATTAGATAAAAAAGTAACCGAGGAACTCCATATACCAATTTTGCTAGAATGATCGATTAGAAATAGAATTTTGTAACGTAACCCCCGTAATCAGTTACTATTTAGTGGGCCAAATAGTTATCCGATCGACGTCTGTTTGTGAAGTTTCTCTCCCTCACAAGTGATGCCGAGATGTGTTAAGACGTCAATTTCGCCTGTTTGACATTCTTTGGTACCTATTTTCCATATCAACTTAAGGTAATAGCAGGAAAGGTCGTGTGAGCTTCAGATGATATGTTACAGATAGAAGAAAGGAGGGAATCCCCAACAAGACTCAGATAAGGAACACACAACAAAACATCAAATGATTTCCATGCGAAAACTCGAAGCAGACAAGACCAAATAAGGAATTAAGAGGAACACGGAACACAGCGTCAAACACAAAAGACTAAATTAAACAGAGAAAGTTCGACTATGATTTGTTGTTGACCTACTTTCATAGGCCTTATTGTCCTCTGAAGTAAATAGGTTTTCAGGACTATTGTCTTTCACTGGTACGGCAAATAATATGGAATTAAATGGGGAGCTTCAGAATTACGAGTTACAAAATAAAGTCCGCCATATGTGTTCTTGATAATACGGAAGTGTTCCAACTCTATACCTAAAATTTCAAACCAATTTATTATGCACCAGACACTTGTTTCGGATAATAAATCCTTATCAGTGATGCTTCCAGTCAAATAATACGGAAGTGTTACAACCCAGTGATTTTCGAAAGCAGCAAAAATTTATTTTAGTAGCACCCTTTTGATTTATTTTTTCAAATTCAAATGTGTGTATTAATTTACATTAGAGAGAGCGCTTGGCTCCAAATTTCCTGTAGGGTCGAGTTACGTTTACAGGATTTCTTGCTTTTTGAAGAAAGTTCTTTTTTGCACATTTCTCTTAATTTCCTATGTTGATGTTCAGCAACCGAAACAAAAAGCCATCCTTCGGGAAAAAATCCTCTATAATCAGACCTGCCATTGATGCAAGCAACAGAGCACGGGCTCTTTGTTGTATAACTTTGATGTCTGTGATATATTAATTTTTCATTTCCCGCGACTCTTTGTATCGGACAAACTTGAAGTAATATGATATTAAACTTTGAATAATATACAGAAACTTATATAAACAGGAAGAAAAATTTAAGAGAACATTTCAAAATAGCGTAAACCTTTTCTTCGATTATAGCGATACAATTACTTTTGGTAAAAAAAGATTAAGGCAATGTGATTGCCAAATTCAAATTTTAAATCGGAAACTACTACTTCTTATACGAATCATCTAACGTGCAAATCACCCTTCCCTGTCATTAAGGGATAGCGTATAAGATTATATAAAATGACAATTTAGTAGAGAGGGGAAGGATTCTGAAATGAAGTATAACTCACAGAAATGACTTGTGTAAAACATTTATGTAAGATTTAACGACATAATGTACCGGCACATTAATGGCATTTCTGTGGTCGAAAACTGAGTACCAAGTATAAGGGATTTGTATTTAAATCTTTTAAAATTAGGCTTTTCAAATGTAAAATGTAATCGAGGTTTCCGATGATATGTGGAATATTGATGACTCTCATTATGAAAATAATATGAAACGATAAACGGAAGAGTTTCAACTCTTTACCTTCTTGAAGAAAATTTCAAACCAATTTTCATGCACCAGACACGTGTTTCGAATCGTAAAATTCTCATCAGGGATGCTTCCAGCCAATGTGATTTCTCAGTAGCGCCCTCTGGTTTTATTCTTTTTTTTAAAAAATTACTTTGCAGAGAGTGCGCGGCTCCAAATTTCCTGTACGGTCGATTCAGTTAAATAAAATCGATGATGAATAATACGGAAGTGTTCTAACTCTATACTTACTTGAAGAAAATTTCAAGCCAATTTTCATGCACCAGATACGTGTTTCGAATATCAAATTCTCATCATTGATGCTTCCAGCCAAAGTGCTTTTCACAAGCCGAAATATCATTTTTGGACCTTGATGTAGAAATTTTAATAAGCCTATTGGTTGAAATGTTTGGATTCTGATTTAGGGGTTTTACTTTTGACTTTCATTCACTTGATGAAGGAAAAGATTTGAGGTCTGAATATTCTGAGCTTCTCTAGGCTTGATATCAATATCCTCTCGAGCATACGGCATTTAGGTCTTTCAACTAAATAGATTTGACTGAGCCTGCATTGATAAATCGAACTTTCCTGGGGATAATGTACGATTTACTGAAGTATTCTCCAAATCTTGAAATAATATTTGTCGTATATCTAAGGTTTTTGATATCCATGAGTATAGAGTGTTTTTTTTATTTTGTCGCCTCCTCTTAATGTCTGTTTTTTTTTATTTCATATCAACAGTTAAAATTGTAGATAGAGAAAATTCTACAGTCATATAGTTCACACACAGAAGGACTGTTATCTAGAATTTGGAATGTAATTCTTGCTTATAGCACTTTAAACAATCTATTTGATTACTTTATTCTTCAGGCCGGAAGAGATCTATCAATCTATTGGTTATTTCTAAAGACAAATAGATGGATACTCTTTACATGGTTTTGTGCCTTTGGTCACATGGGCCACTTATAAGTAAATGATTAATCTATCAATTATCACTGCATACAGACAGTGTTATTTTAATAAGAGCAACAATTCGGATGATCAGTGAATGCAAGTCAATCACATATCCCGAAATCAGTGCAGAAAACAGAAAAAAAAATCGGACAAAAAGGAGACAATGACACAGCAACATACGAACAAGAAGACCAATATCCAGACTAAAGTGAAATTACGGAATGTAGGTGTCGGTGTAAAATATTACGCGCTGCATTAATTAGTGAAGTGCAAATAGCGTGTGAATCATGTAACATATATAATTAGGGGATAACTAGCTTCTGACGTTATGTGTGAGGACGGTAAATGCTGATTTTATGGGGTCGCAAACTGAGTTTTTCTCAGTTAGCGCAGCCAGAAAAACGGATGTTTGCACCGTAAAATCAGCATTTACCGTCGGCAAACATAACATCAGTATCTAGCTATTCCCATTCTAATGCAATCTATATTTTGTGAATATAACGCGAAATGCGACGTAAGCAACGTCAAAGCCGAGTATGTTTTCGTTTTTCAGCTGTAACTAAGGAGCAAACAACCAATGAAATTCGACCTTGTAGCGACATTGCATAAGAATGCTAGTTATAGTATCTAAGTAAGGTCTAAAAAGGAAGATTTGAGCTTATTTAAATTTCTCTCGTCGTATCAAGTGAAGGGGGTCGCACATTGGTCCCGGTATCAGAAAGACGACAAGAAAATCACCCAAAATCGTGTTAGTAACGCCACTTTACATTCAATGACGAAATAAGATGGACGCTATAATTTAGAAATATCAATTTTGATCCCAAAGCCTGTCAAACATTTTAATTACTTGTGGAATCTAACGAGATCTTCCAAGTAAAAACCCCTGATAACGAGGAAGACAGAATGACATAGGCTAATCACTTAACTGATACAGCATCAGACGCTTCCCATATTTCTCTATATTTGCTGAGGTCGCAGTGACTGGTAAATCAGGGATTTAAATTCTGAATGGTAATTTAGGTCATCCAGTCTCAGACAGTTTTAAATTAAGACGTCAAATGCAAATGAACATCACTACTTAAAGGTAATTACCGGACGTTTAGTGTCCAACAATACTGACGGCAATATCCATTAATGTTATCAGACCTGTCTTTGTGGGATGAAATCTGATTTTATTTCATTTCAGATGATTTATTTTACTTTATTATCACTTTTGAAACATTATCTTTCTTTTTCAGATATACTTTTAGAAGATACTTAATTTAGAATCATCCTTCAAATGATGTCGTTAAACAAAATCTTTTATGGTTGAACTGTATGTTACCTGGCAGTTGATATTTTAATATATATGCACAACCAATGTAATTCCCTGAGATGTTACTATTGAACGAAACGTGCTGCATATTAGTGTGTTAACACTCGTGACGTCACAATGCACAAGATCTAAAGAAACATGCCGCGACGGCTGTTCTAACCTGCAAACTGAGCCCGCGGTGACCGGAATTTTAACGTCAACCTTTTACCTAGAAAACGCGATTTCAGAAAACAAGAATGAAATAAACAACTATGGTGCATATATATAGAATAAATGTCATAATTTGTGTTTTGTTACGGGTATACAACACACAGCAAATGCATTTATCGCATGAAATGCGCTAACGCGCATTACATGTACGATAAATGCACTTGCTGTGTGTTGTATACCCGTAACAAAACACAAATTAAGACACTTATTCTCTATATATATCATCTGAAAACAATTCAAAATCAAAACAAAATCCCGTCATTTTACTGTATACAATTTCTCTTAAAAATTACGTCATATATACAAGTAAAATTATATTTTTAAACCGTTACAATTACTTAAGCAACTAGAGTTATTGGAAAAGAATGCATTTCTGTTCAATGTCAATCGAATTTAATTTCGCTACCCCTTTTTCTTTCTTTTTTTCATTATGGATATAAAACAACGGAAGCACCTATATGTATATTACCTATAATCAATATTACGGAAGTATTCCAACTCTTTACCTCCTTGAAGAAAAATTCAAACCAATTTTAATGCATCAGACACGTGTTTCGGCTTGTGAAACCACAGGCACTTGTTTAGTGCCCCTCCCACTCTATCTAGTGTAAATGTAGGTGGGGGTTCGATTGCGGGAAAAAATGCAAAATTTCGTGACGTTACAATGCTTTAACCTCGGACAAACAAGCTTCGAACTTCGGTAAAACATCGAAATTGCATTGTGACGTCATGACCTTTCTTAATTTTTCCCGCGTTCGGTAGGGTCAATTTTAAAAATTCCGAAGTGATTATCAGACACAACCAAATTCATTTCAGTAGCGGCCTCTAGCTTAATTTCTTAAATTTGGATTCATGCACTTTGAAAAAAAAGCGTTGCTCCAAATTTCGTGTAGGGTTGATTCATTTCTTCAAACGCATTTGAAAATTTCTGTTTACAAAATTTTCTCAAATTTCTAAAACCTGGGTTCTGTAGCATCATATCCCAGTCATTTTGCTATGTGTTTCGGATTATGCCCTAAATACTAAGCACTAAAACTGCCTCCAAGAAAATGCACTTGATCAAAGTAACTTATCAAGGATCCAGTATGTCTTGTTGAAGTAAAAATTTATATTTTTAGGTAATCCCAAAAGTGAAAATGGTAGACAAACGCACTATGAGTAAATTAAAAGTTAACTCAGGGCAATAAAATGTTAATAGAATGAAAATGAAGTCATCTGAGAAATGCATTTTGAGACATTCAAGTAATTGCATCCCTTACTTAACGGAGAAAAGCCATATTTGCATAAAGCTTAAGTAATGTAATGTTACACAAAGGGTTACGCTTTCCTAAAAGTCCATTGAACTCGAAATGAGCGTTAATGAAGGTTACATGATTATATTTTGTCAATTCGTTGAAAGTGAAAACAAATATATATTGTCTAATTTCGCTTGGGAAAACAAGTAAGAGGAAATCATTCAAATGTGTTCGGTGTTTGGATCTTTCAAAGAGAAGACGCAATAAAATTTGAATAATATTCTAATTCTTGGCGATCCCTCTCATTGAAATTATACGATGACATGGATTTTGAAGTGCACAATGGAATGAAAACTACCACCAATTCTCCTTCTTAATAGAAATGTACGCAGATAAAACAAGAAAACGCATGACAAATTCTACGAACCTGCAAACAACAGAAACATTTAGATTGAATGTTGCTCTAAGTCTTCCTCTATAAATAACAAATAGAAGAGAAAAAATAATCAGGTAATACAGTGAGTTGAGTGTAAGTACAGTACACCAGTCATCAATAATAGATTGACATGGAAACTACAAAGAGTAATTAGGAACAATAAAGAGGATGATACCAATGAATCATTCAACAATGATGATGATAATAATGATGATGAATTGATTTAAAAAGAAATTTTTGTTTGCTTTGATCAATGTGACATTTATTAAATCTGCAAAAATATATTGTAAATGTTAATTTGTTGAGAAAAATAAAGATCTCGATATGAAAAATGGTTTGATCTAAATGTAACTATCCTCAAAGTAGTTTAATGACAAATATGGATAGTGACCATATCCCTGTTTACAGCATAAAATCGATAATGCAGAAAATTAGAAACCGAAGGCATACAAAATCAGGATAAAACAGGAACCAAAGCAAACAAACAAAAGCCTCCACCATATGAAAAGAAGCGAACTCCCGATATGGGAGTGAGACAAGGTGCCCAGGAAGAGTAAGCATCTCCTGCTTGCATGCAACACCCGTCGCTTCAATTCGGTAGAACTGTCACATCCGGTTACTTCCATTTTGGAAGACATAGAGTACAATCTTTGGTTGGATGGGTCAAATGGTCTATGACAGAATATCATCCACCATTTTGGAGAGTGGGACATCATAGTGTATGACAAGTTCCCCATATCGACCGTAGAACTTCCTCAGTGACGATGTTAGTCGGTCACAAATATATCCCTGACTGAGAATCTTATCTGAAAGACGCCTACCTCTCAGAACAAAATCCGTAAATTTGGTACTTGCTCTGGCATAGCGTATCAACTGAGATATGAACACGCCATAAGCAGGCGATGAAGGGATGTTGCTACTCAGAAAAGGAAAATTTGTAATGCTGAAATTGAAGTCGTCACGTTTGTCATAGAGTGAGGTGTTCATGTGACCATCAGTGTCGTAGGACAACATTATGTCGAAATAGGATGCTGAATTATTTGTCTCTGTAGTTTCTTTGACTTCAAGCTCCGAAGGATAGATACTGCTCAGGTAATCCTCGAATTTTGGATTGTTAATGGACAACACATCGTCTATGTATCTGTAAGTGAAGTTGAAGTCAGAAGCTAAGTATCTTTTCCCTTCAGAGACCAAAGATTGAATGAATTCAGCTTCGTACGTAATGCTATTTTAGTGTAATTCAAATATTGCCTGTGAAAAACAGTTTGGATAATGTGTTTATACGTATTTCTATCATGTCTAGTTCCAAAATAATGCCAAAATATGTAATTCCTTCAAAAATCCAAGATTGCCGCCAAAATGGCCACCAAAAAGACGACAGGTCCCGGAAATCTTTCTTGGGAACATTGGTTTTCGTATTCCTGAAATCAAAAGGCTTCTAAAAATGTAGGTTTAAAAATTGCTTAGTTGGGTGCATTGGAGACCCCATTTCTACCCAACTATAAATCCAACCTAGAAGAACTGAGAGGGAATTTCAGAACATTCATTGTAAGTCTTTCAGTCTACGATCCCTTCATTTCATTTTCTTCAGTTTCTTGGTATTCTGTATCTTAAATTCACCTTTTCCTTCTAAACGTTATTGATCATTGTAATATTCAATATATCAGCACAATGCATACATACGATTATGAGTAATCATAGTTCTACGAAGATGTCATTTTTGCGCATTTTAATGCAAATATCAGAATTTCTTTTCTTAGTGTGGTCATACTCCTTTTCCAATCACACCAAGATGACAAGACTGAAGAAAGGTCTTTCATTTAATAAATTTTATTTGCAGTTTTAGAAACAAGGATTAAAATTTGTTCATGAATTAAAGAAGTGAACAAAGCCTGCCTAAATTGCCTAAGGGAATGAAAAGTAAGGGAATGTTTTTTTCTAAGAGTACAGATATTTATTTTGCCTAAAAATATTTTCTTTTTTTCAACATGAAACTGACGAGAACTCAACTCTTGGTTTATTCAATCAAAACATTTAAGTGCATCTTTTCTCTTTCTTAAATCAATCTTTAATTTCAAATTAATTCTCAGATTTACTTCATCTTCGGATAGGAAAAAAAACCCAACATTTCCTAAAGCTGCTAAAATCAAACCTGGCTGACATTTTTGCTTGTATCAAGTTAGACACGAAGAAAGGTGTATTCCCCATTTAGCATTTCGGAGTCACAAAATGTTATTCATTCTTTGTTGCAGCTGGAGTTTATGGCATAAATTCTGTTAACATAATACCTGTGAGACCGAAATGAAGTTTACCATTTTTCCCGTGCGAGATAATTAATGATTTAACAATTGCTTTATGGTCATATGTTTGGTTTAATCATGCTGCTGAATCGACCCTACAGAAAATTTGGACCCGCGCACTCTTTAAAGATTGATATACAAAATTCAAAAATACAAATAGAGGATGCTGCTAGGAAGAATTTTGGCTGTGTCTGAATATCACTTTGGTTTGAAGAACAACTGATGAAGATTTACAATCCGAGACACGTGTCTGGTGCATTAAAGTTGTTTGATATGTTGTCCAAGAAAGGTTACGAGTCGGACCACTTCATTTTTTTTTTTCAAAATGAAAAACTTCATCTTTTGCGTTGTGTTTTCCAAAGTGAATTCTGTATGACATTTGTCTTCTTCTTTTTATGAGTTGTTTTTGGTGTTTCAATGATGTATTTGCTTTGTGCTCGTTTTGGTCAGTTTGGTGTTGGTGTTCTCGTTTCGTCTGTCATGGTCTTCCCGGTGATACTTTTAAAATAGGATTATGGTACTGTTGCTGAAATAAAATCTTAAATAAAGCCAGACTTGAGAACATAAAATCAATTTGTTATTCATGTGATAATTTCTTGATAAGTTCTTTAATGTACAAGGTACTGTTATACAAATCCTTTGTGAAAGATATCATCTTCTTAACTCATACAAATACATGATGCATCGAAACATTGAAGTCTCATTGGCAGACATTTACTCCGAACAATGGAAATCATCATCATCCAGATTTTCTTCTTATTTGATTTGCTATTATTGCTTCAAAATGATTGTTTTCTTGAGCTTTCTCTCACATGTCTGGTCCATGCTGCAAATTTATCTGTTCTTAAATGATGCTATTGAATTTGAAGACGTTTAACATGATATATAGACTAACGAAAGTAGTAATGAAGTTATAATAAGTCGGTAACGATATCTAATTTTGTATGAGTATGAATAGGCTCTGTTTCCGACGTGCCCTTTTAAGAAAACTCTAGATCCCCATGGACAATGACATGCCATCACCTGTTTTTGTTCTTATTATGAGGAAAGTTTACAAGAAGAAGAAGCTAAATCAAATGAACTTATGACGCTAATTGATATTGGATACATGCATAAAACGTAATGCAAACCTGCATTTAGGTAATACATGGTCTGATGCAATATCCACAGTGTATGACACGAGTTTGATATTTATTACAACATAGTATAATAGACGATTGTGCCCTTGCTGGTATTTCTTTATTCTATGAAAGGAAAATCGATTACTGTTTGATATCCTCCTCACATGAAAACAAGAATGATTCCATTATCTAATCGAGTCCCTCTCTATGGATAGCAAAAGTAATTAGCTGCCGACATCTTGTCATTATCAATGACAACAGGAGCCTACCTTGCCAAAAATATCCAGATCATCTAACCATTTTATAATGCGTTTTTTAAGGTTTCTTAATTATGAAATGTATCCCAAGTCTGTTGCCATAGAGCTACCCTCTTAACAACAAATAATTGCGGGAAGCAATAAATGCTAAATTTATGTGTTTTTTTATGTGATTACTAAAATATACACGCTCTTTGAATTGGGATTAATCCAAGAGTGTTCGGCTCTCCATTACTCAGCCATCTCTCCCCCCCCCCTCTCTCTCTCTCTCTTAATACATAAAACTGACACTGACTCAGTCTGATTCTTTTGAACAAGGATAAGATTTTCTTAAGCAAGAAGGAGACAGATGCGTCATTGGGCTGGAAGGTATTTTCTTTTTGTGTCTGTTTTTTCTCTGTGTATGTTTGTGCATTTTTTTCTCATTTCCTCCATTTTTTCTCCCCCTTTTTTTTCTTTCCTTTACCCTGTATTTTTTTCCCATTTTTGTTTTGTATGTATTTGTCCATGACGTTATATATATAAAAACCACCCCAGATTTGTTGTATGCAATGTTTATATCTCTCCTAGTCATGTTTACTATAATTTATACTTAATAACATGTCGGACATTAAAAAAGGATGTATGAATTGTCGCGGTTTGAGCTCTGATCAAATAAAAAGAAGAGACTTCTTCAATAAATGCAGAAATAATATGATATCGCAATGTTAGTTGATACACATTCGGAGAGGGAAGTAGAGAAATTATGGAAAAATGAATGGGGTGGTGATTGTATTTTTAGTTCTCTGACATCCAACAGTAGAGGAGTAGCAATATTATTTAGAAATACGTTCCACTACAAAATACACAATAGCTATATATGTAGATGAAAAGGGAAACTTCGTGGTCCTCGATATCTCCATTCAAAATGTCCGTTTGTCGCTCGTTGCCTTATATGGTCCCTCCCAAGATGAACCTTCATTCTTTGAATCTATTAAACAAAAATTAGAAACTATTGGTAATTTAACTATAATTACGACAGGAGATTGAAATGTACCCCTAAACTACGAAATGAATACAAAAAATTATTTAAGGAAAAACAATACCAAATCAAATCAAGTCATATATTCCATCATGCAGTACTTTAATTTAATTATGTTTGGAGGGAACAATACCCAAACGAACGGAAATTTACTTGGTTTGGCCCTCATAAATAGCAAAGTCGTCTTGATTACTTCTTACTTTCGTCAGATTTACAGCAACACATAATAGAAACAAATATAGACTATGCGGTATGAGCGGTCTGCTTGGTATGCTGGACGAAGCCGCCGTACGGAGTTTACCGACTTTATATGTAACATCTGCACCTATTTGGGAGTCCGCTGGTTGATAAAGGACAGGGTCCACTGCCTCGGATCAGCCCAAGTGCAATCAAATTCAAACATAAAATTTATTAAACAAGAACGCGGAAAGAGTACCTGGAAATTAAACAATAGTCTTCTTAATGATCCTGATTATGTCTCCATAGTTAAAAACACAATAAATGAAGTTATAGGCGAATACAGAATAGACGATGAAAATGATATTGAAAATGCAGTTTATAGTATTGATGACCATTTACTTTGGGAGGTTATGAAATTGAAAATCAGAGGAAATACAATTAAATATTCTTTGTTTAAAAAGAAAGAAAGAGACAAAGAAGAAACTGATCTGGAAAACAAAATAACATTTCTTTTACAAGAAAACGAATTTGAAAGAGTGAAAGATGAAATACACAGAACGGAGCTGAAACTAAGGGAGATAAGAGACAAGAAAATTAGAGGAATAATCATGAGAACAAAATCTAAGTGGAAAGTTGAAGGTGAACACAGTACTGAATATTTTTGCAATTTGGAAAAGAGAAATTACATAGATAAAAGTATTCAAAAATTAGTAAAAGAAAACCATCAGCCTATCGAAACGCTACCTGAAATAATAAACGAGCAAAATGTTTTTACGAAAACTTGTACAAATCATCAAACACAGAAATAAATTAAATGAACAGTGTGATTTTTTTCGATGAGCATAATCCATTTATCAAAAAGTTAACGGACGAAGAAAATAGTTTTGACGCAAATATTTCAGAAAAAGAATGCTTAACCGCTCTAAAAATCATGGAAAATGGAAAATCGCCAGGAATTGATGGATTTACGATCGAATTTTATAAATTCTTTTGGGTAGATATAAAACGTCATATATTACGATCTTTCAAATATTCATATCAATGTGAACATATGTCAGTTAGTCAAAAACAGGGTCTCATCGCCTGCTTGCCAAAAGAGGGAAAATCAAAAATATATCTCAAAAACTGGCGACCAATTTAACTGCTCAACGTGGACTACAAATTAGCTTCGGCATGCATTGCTAACAAAATCAAACCAAAACTTTCAAAAATAATCAGCGAAACACAATTAGGATTTATGAAAGGGCGATATATTGGGGAATGTACGAGAATAATAAATGACTTATTTTAAACTTTATATTTATTTTACAACGTTTAACAAACAAGTTACAGAACTTATATTAATGTCTCACGTTGGCTCAGATGTTGGCGTGAGGGGGTCCACGGAGCAGGAGGAAACCGGAGTACCCGGAGAAAAACCCCCTGCAGAGGCCTGGGTGGGGGACCACCTACCCTCCCATATAAGACCGTTCGCCGAATCTGAGATTCGATCCCGGGACCTTAGAAATGAGAAGCGAGCGCGCTACCACTGCGCTAACCCGGCCATAAATGACTTAAATGAAATTAAAGAAAAAGAAAATATTTCAGGGCTTTTATTACTACTCGATTTTGAAGAAGCGTTTGATTGTTTGGAATGGAATTTTATAAGACACACATTGAAATTTTTGAATTTTGGGAATGAAATTTTAAGATGGTTTAATACTTTGTATTCTAGTATAAGCAGCACAGTGCAAAATAATGGACATTTATCAATTTTGTTTTTCTATCGAGCGAGGAGTTCGACAAGGGGACCCTCTTTCACCATACCTATTTATAATTTCTCTAGAATTTTTGAGCTCAGCCTTAAAATTTGATCCAGATGTTAAAGGAAGAAAAGTGAATGGTTTTGAATTTCTCCTCAATCAATATGCTGATGATTCCACACTAATTCTAAAAGATGACGAGGTTTCCCTAAATAAAGCTATAGATATACTCACTTCTTTCTCGGAATGTTCAGGTTTGCGCGCGAATTTTGACAAGACAGAAGCTGTCTGGATTGGGGGGAAAAGGGGTTGCGACGAAAAAATAAATACAAAAATACAACTTGAATGGAACAAAGAAGGGAAGTTTAAACTATTAGGTATTCTGTATAACATGAGCAAAACAAATATTTATGAAGACAATTATGGTGATAAAATAACAAAATTCAAAAACTTATTAAATGACTGGTCATTTCGGTCTCTTTCATTACTTGGAAAGATCACAGTTGTCAAAACTCTTGCCTTCCCTCTGCTCGTGCAACTTCTTACAGTCTTGCCTACCCCAGATGAAACTTTTTTCAAAACAATCGAGACATTAACATATAAATTTATTTGGGGAGGTAATATTGACAAAGTGAAGAGATCAGTTATGACCAGAGAGTATGAACATGGTGGATTAAAGGTACCAGATTTTAGAGTGTATGCTAAATCATTGAAAATAACATGGATAAAAAAAATTCTAGATGCAGAATATAATAACCTATGGAAAATACTATTCAAACAATCAATTACAAATTTCTCCGAAAACAATTTCCTTTCATTAACAAAATATGGCCTAAATAAAATGAAAATAACAAATAAATTCTGGATTGACGTTCTTGAAGCTTGGTCTTCATCTCTGGATAACCCCGTCGCAACCCCTGAAGACTTTTTGTCACAACCAATTTAGTGGAATGAAATGACATAAATAAACAATAAACCCTTCTTCTTTAAAACGTGGAACGATTCCGGTATATTCTTCGTAAATGACCTAATTGATCATTCAGGGCAATTCTCATTTACTGATTTAAATATCAGATTTAATTCAACTTTTAATTATCTAAATTACTTAAGTATAAAAACGGCAATTCCACTTGAATGGAGAAATCAATCGCAGACGCGAGGGAAAATATAAGTAATCCAAAAAAAACAGAAATATAAATTTGATTTCATCAAATAAAAAAAGTATCAAAACCGTTTTATAACTTGATTAGTTCATCCAAAAATTCAGTATCCAGCAAAATTAAAAGTAGATGGGAAGTATCCAGCAAAATTAAAAGTAGATGGGAAGCCATTTTAGAATGCCCATTACAAGACGAAGATTGGAGTTATCGATAGAAAACTAGAAACATTTGTTCTTGGATTGTCACAGTGTGAAGAACTACCTGAACTTTTCTTAATCACTTTAATAATAAAAAGATATATTTCAATATGCAGATCTAAATCAATCATTCCAATATGGGAAAACACTTTGACATTTATCAAATCATATAGAAACCTTGAATTATACTCACTATATCTTATGCCAGACAAGAAAAAATCAGCTATCAAGAAAAGATGGGAAAATATAAAACTGATTTTAGAAAACTGATCGCTCAAACCCGACTCATTCAACACGACTATATACTTTGATCTATCTGTGAGCACTTCATTCTTATTTAAATAGTTGTTATATGCATACTTGCAATGATTCTAGCATATGTATGTCTGAATAATATATGTGGTGAATAAAAACTTAAAAAAACCCAAATAATTGCTGACCAAAGAGAAGAAGAAATACAACCTGAGGCTTATCACTGGTTACCATTACTAGCTTACGTAGGAGTTTATTTTACACTGCAATTCTGCGTTCATAAAGACCTCTTGGTAACCAGAAAAATGGTACGGTTGTGCACGTGTAATCCAGATAGTGACGCCATTTGCTACTGACGTGGTAGATGGCCATCCTAAAAGAAGGGAGGGGATCTCCAACAAGACCCTGTTGCAGCACCAACAGCAAAACACCAAAACAGCCGATGCAAAAACACAAAAGACGAGAAAAGTATGAGACGGAGAGGAAAAAATGACATACGACATGTAAAACATCAAACATACGACATGTAAACATCAAACACTTAAGACTACACATAAACCGACGAGACCAATGGGCAACCGGTGCCGACATTGGACGGCCATTTGCCACACAAGTAGAATAATTTAGAATAACGTAAATATTCGAAACAAGATTCTAAAGAGGGAAGAGAGTTCTGGCATTTTCTTATGAAGATGTATCGTTTGATTAATAGAATAACTAAGTTTATTGCTTTGCTTTAAAGATAATTGTTTTGTTATTAAATAAAACATTTACGTTACATTTTCCAAAAGCTTTGCATTAATTGCAATCCAAATGTTTCTTGAATGAGGACATGTACAGAATAGATGCAAAATTGTTTCTTTTGTCTCAAAACAAAAAGTACACATCTCTGTCTCCAAAATTTTGAATTTAAACAATATTTCATCTGTATATAAAATTCTGTGTAAAATTTTGAATTAAAAAGTGATAAGTTTAGTGTTCATAGTTAAGTATGGTAATATAAAGGCTATTTCCCATTCCTCGTCTGAAATTATTTCCGATATCCTTTCCTCCCGAAGTTTCGGAGTAAAAGGACAAAAAATTTGGATAAAATATTTTGGATTCTTTTTTGGCTAATTGCAATGTTGGAATGTTTTCATTTATGATCCTATTTTGTTTCGTTACATCTTTGATTGCATTTTTCCAACATTTTGGAATTGCGGAAATTATACCGATGAATTTAAGAAAATGTGTGTTCATATAATTATAAGTGTTTCTTAATTCTTCAAAGTTCATAATATTCCCATTGTCATTCAAAAGGTCGTTTACAAAAAAATATTCCATGATTTATCCATTTAAATAGCGCGATAGGTTTCTTGTTTATCTTGATGTCACTATTTAGCCAAAAAGGTTGACTTAAGATGTTTTCTGTAGCTGTGGTTGAGTGTGAATCAAGTTCTGCCCAGATATTCAATACATTTTTCCAGAAGTCAATCAAATTATTTGCGACGACAGATAAACTTTCTTTTCGAAGATGCCAAATGTTTGAATATCCCCATTTTTCTAAATTTTCAGATAAAAGCAATTTCCAAGGTGCATTTTTATTGGGGACGAGGATTTTTTTATCCAAGCTAATTTCAGACTTTTAGAAAATGATATAACATGTGGAACACCTAATCCCCCCTTTTCGTTTGAGTTTATCGTATCCAAATAAATCTATAGGATTTTTTTTGTATTTTATTGAGTGTTTATACTTTGGGGTTTGGAAGTACCGTCAAGCATTGAAACAGTAATGGGAAAGCTAAATTCTTCACAACTGTAATTTTACCATAAATAGTAAGGTTTCTGAATGACCAATCATTTAGAAGGATTTTAATGCTTTTAACTTTTTCTGTAAAATTCTCCTCTGTAAAATTGTCCTTATCTAGATCGAACAGAATACCCAAGAGTTTGAATTTACCTTCATGGTTCCATTGAATTTTCATATCTGTTACATACTCCTCACCACAGCCCCTTTTCCCCCCAATCCATAAAGCTTGAGTATTTTTAGACCAGAACAATTTGCAAATGAGTTGATACAGTGTAGGGCAGAATTTAAACTATTGAGATCATCGGACAGAAGGAGGGTAGAATTGTCGGTATACCGACTTACGAGATATTCAGAGTCATTTACTTAAATTCTTTTTATAGATGGATTATTTTTCATTGCAGCACTCAGCAATTCAACCGCCAGAATAAAAATATAAGTGTATTTATATTATTCTAAAATGAATTATCTTTCAACACTGTGGACATTTTGTGATTTTCATTGTATTATTCATAAAGCAATCTTGCAGTGACAAAGGAATGTAAAACATTCGCTCGTAGCCTGGAAATAGAGTATTCATATCGAAATGGATACGCATTTCCAGATTAAGCTTAACTTTTAAAAACTACAACAATTTCGGTAAGGGTTTCATAAGACCTAATTAGACACTACGGAACCAAAGGTATATTTGAGAGCTACTGACTTTCTTACTTCAATTGTTTTTACTATACAGTGAAATATAACACAATTTAACATATCGTTGCCTACAAAATTAAACTATATTAAATACAACATTGGCATACTCATGGCATATGACCGTACTAAGTCGGCACCGTTTGCCCATTTGTCTAGCAGGTTTATGTGTAGTCCTACGTATTTTGTGTTTTGATGTCGTATGTAGTGTTCCTGGACCCTTTTGCGTATTTTGCTGTGTATGCCTTCTCTGTTTTTCACTTGGGTTATTTTGCTGTTTTGCTTTGGGTGCTTTGGTATCATCGTCGGTTTTGAATTTTCCCTCTTGGCCAAAATAAGGGGTTTTTTCTGGCAGGGAATTCTAAATATTAAAATATATGAAGTATTATAAAATTTCAGTGCACCAAATGCGAAATTCAACAAGTTATGTCCCATCAGTGATGCTCGAGGCCGAAAAAGAGGAAATCCAAATAATGTGAAATATTGAAGAGCAAAAATGTAAACTTGAACTATAAAATTTCTACAAAAGAACCTGCTACAGAGCTATGGTATTTGAGAAATGCCTCTTTGTTTAAGATAATTTCCTTTAAAAGCAAGGAGGGGATCTCCAACCAAACCAGATTTCAGTACCCACGGCAAAGTTTGTGACGGAGAGGAGAATTTACAAATATATTTCGAGTCTAGTGTCTAAACACTATGAAACTGGGCGAACGATATGCCTTATTTCCGGGCACTTAATTCCAAAAATTGGAACAAACAACCACAAACGCCCGGGATCTAATTAACATTCAGGAAAAGCGCTAATAAGCTAAGAGTTGAAGAACAGGCACATTCGATGATTTTGTAAAGCTGGCGCACAAAGGACTTTGTTAAAAAAAAAAAAACTGGAGTAGGTCTCTCACTCCATAGTAACAACTATATGCAAGAGGTCGAGTAAACAACAACGAATGTTAAACGTCTTCAAATTCAATAGCATCCTTTTAAAAACAACAAATAGAGGACGCTATTCATTGTATAACAAAGATGATACCACAAATTTAGAAAATAGATAAGGTTAAACCACATGATATTTTCTTTTTTAACTGAGGGAAGATAAATAATAATCTCTTAGAAAAAATATCGTAGCAAATGAAGTAAGAAATGAATAGAAAAGCCAGAAGATGAAATTTGAAAGGAGTGTAGAATGAACATTAAGGAATATTTTCCTGAGACATTTGTCAGTTTTTACCATGAAACATCGAAGCGTTAGAGCATGCTTAAACATATCTGATGTGTCAATAAATGTAAATACCATATCATTTACAACATGTTATTCAAATCGTTATTTTTAAGAAACAAAGATTCTGATTGGCAGAGAAATTTTGTCGATACATCGATAAACAAAGTTTTTCTGGAAGGAGTATACTTATAGCAGTATTTCTAGAACTGGGGAATCCCCGAAACACTAATTAGATCGTAGCAGAGAATGCAATATATTGACATTTGCTCAAAACTTTAAGAGTACCATTTATTTTCTTCTTTGTCAAAAAATAAGATTGTGCATTTCGGATTTGCTTAAACTTCTTCTTAATCCAAAGATAATAAGGACACAATTATTCGCTGTTTGAATCATGGGGGCAGCCATAACTTGTTTTTTTTTCCTGGAAGGTCGTTGTATTACTAAGCAAACATCTCGAACTAAAGAAAAATAGTGCTGGGATATCAGTAAATTCAAATTTTTTACAAGAAGACGATATGAAATGATATGAAATGAATTGTATATTTTTTCTGGTCATGCTAATATAACAAAAAAGAGTTTGACGGAAAATGTTTGCATCAACGGGTTTTGCGATTTGAGAGATTTAAGAGGTTGCCCCATTAAACATATTTTAGGGGCCTCACACCCCTAGGTATTTCAAGTTATTTATATGCAGCATAATATGTATTTTTTTAGTTTAAGGGTTTTAAAATGCTGCCCATTTAACCTGGTTTTAAAGCCAGAGCTGTATTGGATCAGTTGGCACTTGGAACCTTGGCATTTCCCCTATGTATTTTTTATTAAAAGTGCAAGCTGGATACAAAATAGTGGAACTAATATGATTTCAGTGGCGACAAAACTATTCTAGGTGATGAAAATAATTACCATTGAAGTTGGTTGACGGAAAAGTGATACTAATGACAGAGGGTAATCAAACGAGGCGATTTTAATCAATTGGTCATCGTAGAAAAAGAATAGGTGAACGATCTATAGTGTGAAGGCAATACTAGGCAACAAACGACGAAAATGACGATTGATGATAACAATATTAAAACGTTGGGTCGTGAGGAATTGTTTCACTGCACCCAAAGTACATCATGGAATAAATGAAGATAAAAGAAAATTAAAAAAGATCCATATCAACTACACGTTACAGTGGTTATAGCACAACACAAATACACGGAACCAAATAAAGCAACAGAAATAACGTAAAGCAAGCATGTCAACCAACAACCAGAGACAATGTTTTGCCGAGAATAATCACACCAAGAGGACATCAACAAAAAAGCAAAAAAGACAAACAAACACAAGTAGAAAACAAAGACGATCTTTTTATCGAAAAATATATCACACCAAAATAAGACAAATAAACAGAAACAATCAAAGACAATGTTTTTGCCGAGAAAACACTCGCCAAGAAGACAAAGAAACAGAAACAAAAACAATGTTTTTGCATAGAAAACTCACACGTGTTGACATCGAACAAACAAACAAAAACAAACACAGACACCCTAAATCAAACAACGCATATGAATCCGCTATATAAAGGTATTTTGATTATGTACTCACTACACTCCAATTAATTGTTATCAAACGCATAAGGCATACGAAAAACCATGCCTATGTCAAGATATCTCATGATCGATCACCCGAACAATTTATTCAACTTTTAGATAAAACATGGGATCTTCCGTGATTTGATATGCACCTGTCATGGATGTCCATCTTCAAGGTTTGGTACAGGAAATGTATATATTCTTCGATAACTAGGTGATATAAATGTTTCCAATTGTTTGTTTAACGATAAATGTTAAACAATCTATGAAAACAAACACATATGGCGGATATGACGATTTGACGGCGGATTTAAATGTTAAAATGGCATTTGAACCGACGAATGTACATTTTAGGAACCCTTGGATGACGAATTTACGTACTGACGAAATGGTCATTTTAAACGAATTTACGAAAATTGGTACTGACGAAAATAAAGCAATTTACAGTATAAATTATATTTGCAATACATTTTTATGCCCCCTCCCCCAAAAAGATTTTCAACTAAACTATAAATGTGTATTGATGGTGTTTTTTTTTAACACAAAGGGAATCACTCGGTCAACGTCAAACGAGGACCCTGGTAGATGATATATCATGAATTGTTACGAATGTTCAGATACTGACTGTTCACCAGTCTCTTAATTATATGTGGTACATGAATATTTTCCCTGACATGATCGCCATAGCACTTTCTATATAGAAATGGCCTCAGACGGTGCAGTTCATGTCTTTTTTTTATTGTTTTCATATTCGTACATGAACATCGACGGCGGATGCGGCTAGCCAACAGGGGATGCTTACTCCTCCCGGGCACATGGTCCCATCTCGAGCTTGCTAGGGATCCGTCGATGCTAAATTTGGTGCTCTATTGTGAGGGCTGTTGAGATTATCGTCAGGATCTTCTTTAACTCATTTATCATATGTTCTGAATTTCGTGATTTTGGCTTTGTCATAGAGAAAATGTAAATTTATGTATCAATTGAAAAAAAAATATGTTCATAACAAATTATTAGATATAGAAAGATGTTTACAAAATGAAAGCTTGTTCATATCTATAGGAAAGATATTTTGAAATAAAACCTGTGTTTGTAAATTACGAATGCCCCCGTCAGAATCTTTGTTAGTATAAACTCCATTTTCTTTAAATTTGTGAAAAGTCAAGGTCAAGGTTACAAGGTAAAAAATGTTTGTATCAATGGAAAAAGCATTTGAAATATCCAAACCCTTTCACTAACCATTCAAAACTTATGTCCAATGTTTAAGTTTTTGAAATGTAGGTCAAAGTGCAAAGTCAAGATCACGAGGTAAAAAAAAATGGTATCAATGTGAAGGTCTTGTCACAAGAAATACACATGTAAAATATGAAAGCCCTATCATTTACCATTCAAAAGTTATGCCCTATTATAAAGTCATTGCCAAGAACAAACCGACGGACAAAAGGACAGACAAACAGACGGATAGGCCAAAAACTAAATAATGTTTGATTCCGGGGTCATAAAAATACTGCACAATTTATGAGAATGTCATATACATCGGATATTTAAAGAAGTTTTGGTCAACTAATTTATAATAAAATTGTCAATCAGATGGACAAATGATCGATCCTTGTCTTAGTTAGATATCCGAAACGTGCATTTCTGGTCCATGCTGAAAATTTATCTGCTCTTAAATGATGCTATTGAATTTGAAGACCTTTAAAGGTACAATAAGTCTAACTGGGATTAAACTGTCAATAATGAAGATTTAAGTTATTTAAGATATAAGCTTTTAAGTACTACCATTTGAACATCTATATATTACTTAAATAAAATATCTCTCACATCTTTGTTTTATAGACGTTTTTACTCTCTGGTACATACGATTTTGGTAAACTTCGGAAATTGTTATTCGAATATACAGTATGTAGAAATATGTCACGTTTACCAAGGTCAAAGTGAACACGCTACCACGATCAGCAAATCGCTTGAATGATTTTCACATCGTAGGATTACTACGAAACATGTAGTAAACCACGTATTTGGGTTTTTTTGAAAATGTCTCTTAAAACTAACTCACTTATATTTCATTAATTGCAAATACAAGGTTGATAACATGTATAGATATCATGTTCCATTCAAATCACCATTTTGAACGTGGATAATCGAACACGTTTAAATGACTAACAACGTGTAATAGTGTATTAGTGTATGGCGGCTTGAATGGGAGGCAGGTGTAGTCTTCTATACACATGTGCGTTTGTTTACCAAATCCTGAATGAAAATCAGCCTTTATTTAGTTATGATTTTTTGTTCGTTTTTTAATATTTGATTTAGACTGTGAATATATATATTATATATACACATATCAAAATTACTGTGGATATATATATACGTCAAACTTATATATATACTTCTCGTGATAAAAATAAACGAGAACTATACATGTACACCGTAGATCCCTTTAGCTAATTTTCCCTCAGACTTAACAGAGTTTTAATTTCACGGTCGTCCTCTAAGCTAGGTCTCTATAACTTTCCAATACCAAATTAAGCCAATACTATTTGTTCATTATATTTCTCTTTACATATTTTGAAAACACCGATCGTCGATTCATTTTCGTCCCACGTGTTTAACGTCAGCCATGTTGTTTTGTTTTGACACAGTACTAGCCTTATGCAAATAAGTGCTTACACGTGTTCGCAATCGGTCTTCTACGGAAAAAAGTAGGTTATATTAGGTTACCCATTTTATAAGCAATAATTGATCACAGCTCGGTAGTGAGGGCATATGTGACTATTGTAACCAGCCAGTTTCTAATTTCTAATCATGGTAGACTCATTTGAGTTAAACTTTTGACAAAAATAGTTGATTCATGGTTTGATCTTGACGAGACCTTTTGTAACTTTAACATTTGAACCATTTGGTGAGTGTCACTGCTGTTAGAACAGGAGTCCCCGAGGGCCAAGTTCGATAAACTTCGGTTGATCGTCTGTTTCTTCAACGCATTCGAAAATTTCTGTTATCAAAATTTCCTGAAATTGGTAAAACGTTGGTCCTGTAGCATCATATCCCACCCATATTGCTACGTCTATCGGTAATTTTTTTGTACATAATAATTTTCACACTCTTTGGCAATATCACATTGTTTAGATTGAGGATCACTGACGAGGGTTAAATACCCGAAACGTGCATGTCTGGTCCATGATGAAAATTTATCTGCTCTTTAATGATGCTATTGAATTTGAAGACGTTTAACATGCATACAGTTTCTGTCGATTGCTTGCCACTTCCCATCAGGAATAAGTAACTTTCGTGCGGTCATTTATGAAAATGTAAACGATTTTGCATGTTGATCAAAATCACTTGGTCTCTATATCTTCCCGAAGAAATTTTAAACCAATCAATTATGCACCAGACACGTGTATCTGATATTTCTTAAAAATCCTCATGCTTCAATCAAAAGTGATTTTTAGACACAGCCAAAATTCATTTTACTAGCGCCCTCTGGTTATATCTTTTTGAAATTAAATTTTTGTGCAATTTGTAGAGAGTGCACGGCGCCAAATTTCCTGTAGGGACGATTCAGTAGCATATCCAAATAAAATTGATGTTCACCATAGCATTGGAGGGATTTTGCTAAGGCATGGTCAATTTGATATGGGGGGGGGGGGGCGCTTGGGTTTTTTGTCGAAGCAAGATTACTTTTTTTGCCTCTGTCCAGAGCAAAATTATTATTTTCTTGCAAAGTTGTGCGCAGTATATTAAGTATCTGTCTTATCAATAGATATACTTTAGTTTTACTAAAAACTCTAAAATATTACTTTATTTTCGTGCAGAAATTTAATTCACTTCTAAACAAAGAGATAAAAGAATTTTACAATATAATCCTTAATAAACAAAATTTATATAAATACAAGTAAGAGGGTTGTGAGGGCTCTTCTAGGCAAAGCAATAGGTGCGGTAACCTGCCAAAATATCTGGCTTTTTTCAAAGTTTTCATATATCCATTATATTCTAGTTTATAAAATGTCAACTGCTTGGTGAATCCAAATCAGGAAAGCTTGCGCCACTAAGATGAGAATCAAGCCAAAATATCATTTGGTGCAAAGTGCGTCGTTTATTCAGTTAAGGCGATACTAAAGGTAAATTTAGGACCGGAAGAGAAGTTCCGGGTAATACAACATAACACAATAAAACATTATGGCGCAATGTCTTTCCTTTCTTTAAAGTCTTTGAAGAAATGTGATCTCAACTTTAACAAATTCTTGAGTAAGACATGTATTAAAAAAAAATAGTTACAAAATGATGAGTAAAAATGTGTAAACATTATACAATACTTCGCTGTTGCTATTGTGCAACAAATGAAACACAAGAGGGGATTATTATGCCCCTACCACATGAACACACTGGCGTTGTTTGTTGAACGATGAACGAACACTCGTATATATGGTAAGAATGAACAGCAAAGGAACACAAACTTAATCACTAGTAGCTTTCTGCTACAAATAGAATGGGGATTATTATGCCCAAGACACAAATACACTTCTGCTACAAGTAGAATGGGGATTATGATGCCCCAGACGCAAATACACTCAATATAGCACATAATCATTGAAACGGGTTGGTTTTGAGGTATTCCGTTTAGGACGTGCGGAGCAGTCGGACGGTGAGTCTTCTGTGAAAACTTGTTCATGACGTGGGTGTTCCATAGGGACGGTTGAGTTTTGAGGCACATCTGGCGGAGAACTAATTGCAACCGGAATGTCGGGAGGTTCAGGCAATTGAGGATTCAAAGGCGGTGTATCTGTGTGTGTGCCTGAAGCAACGTCGGACAAAACTTCCTCCTCATCAGATGAATCATTATCACGATGATGTTGATTGACCGGTATCTCGGGTACTTTGTAGCACTCTGTCTTTTTGACTCTATATGAGGAATTGCGTAGTTGATCGCCTTTGAATTTGTGAACATTGCACCAATTCTGATCAGCAGAGGTAACAAGGTAACGATCGCGCGCTTGAGATTTGTTTCGGTCGCTATACAAATACACAAGATCGCCAACATCAATGCAGGAAGAATCGGTGATCACAGGGTTCG
Source organism: Pinctada fucata (assembly GCA_028142955.1). NCBI lineage: Eukaryota > Metazoa > Mollusca > Bivalvia > Pterioida > Pteriidae > Pinctada > Pinctada fucata. The sequence continues at coordinate 61,196,136 of AP027107.1, read as the reverse complement.
GTACTTTAGAGCGTTCGCTATACGGATGGTTTGTTGTGCGGTTTTGGTGTTGTTGTTCAATAAGTATGCGATCCGATATCGGAAGTTGTTCGTTTGTGAAATGATCCCTATGAGTCAGCATTTCCCTAGCTGAAAGACCTCGGTTCCTAATCTTTGAATTTAATGCAGACACAGCAAGGCTCAAAGTAACAGGAGTTACATACTTTGACAGCGGATCCATGCGGATTATTTGGTCCTCGAGCTCCTGGATGGCCCTTTCAGCGACAGGATTTTTGTTCTTATTCTTAATGCGACCAACTTCTACTGCGATACGGTGCTTTTTCAAAAGCTCATCATTCACGAGAGACTGGAACCCGGGTGCCGGGTCTGTGCGGATAACGGCAGGTGGGCCGTCTAAAGGGCGAATTTCAATGCACGACATGAGGAGCGCATCCCGAAGGGTATCTCTCTTTTCGTCATTAATGATTGTAGCTACGGTGTATGAAGTAGAGCATTCTCTATGAACAAATATCATTTGTCTTTCCCTACGAAGGACATCAGCCGCAAACGTTATACCAACTGCTTCTGGAGCATCGGAAGTAGACTGGGACACAACAGTCTTTGGGGTATTACGCAGAGCGGCACACTGAAAACAGGACGCTGAGACAGACTTAACGGCATGCTCTAAGTCGAGTGCGTAGAAGTATCTGCTGACAACTGTGTGAAGTTGGAGTGAAGACGGATGATTCAGACGTATGTGCAGGGACATCAATATACCGTGTAAGACATGCCGCGGAATAATGGTGCATTGACGGGACGGTGAAAATGGTACGTCTCTTTTCACGACCAGGAGTCCATCTGATGCTAATGATGCGACTTGTAAGTAGCGCTTTACATCCCGAATGTCTGTCGTCTTTTTAGATGGCCTTGTACCCTGTCGTAGGTGAGCACAAGTTCGCCTCAGGTCGGGACACTCTGATTGTATTGTACGCCATGCGGATCGAGTCGTGAAAGGAAGCTTTGAGGTACCATCTAAAATGTCGTCAACAGAGATAGAGGTACTGCGAACGACACATTCTTCGGTTTGGCGCACAAAGGAACAAATCTGACATGATTCATCCTTACATTCGTTCGCATTGCGACTTGAAAAGTCAGAGGGAACAGACATTTGGTAGCGGCTTACTACAGATAAAAATGTAGAGACCCGAGGGCTGACTGAGAATTCTCCTCTGCAGAGTTTCTCAAAGGCCAGGACGCACGGTCTACTGTCAGTGAGTATGCATGCGGGTTCAGTTGCCTGTACTATGTATGGGCTGAAGTGTTTAACAGATAGAGCAATAGCTAGTGCCTCGATTTCACATGGGATCCATGATGCTTGTCGTCCTCTTAGCTTCGCACTGAAAAAGCCGCCTAACAAAAGTTTATCTCCTCTACCAAGGTAAAGGGTTGCACCAATGCCATGATTTTTCACAGCGCCATCTGTGACAATCCATAAAGTATCACTTGGTCTCGGTAAGTGAATTGTGCTCGGGGATGCAATGGCACTTTGAATGCGTTTGAATGCTGAAAGTAGGTCATCGGACCAAGAGACTCCTTTCCAGCAATTGCGTTGTCTAACGGCGAAGTAAGAGATGCACAACCAGGAACGACTCGGCTGAGAACCTTTGTAGCCCCGATGAAAGAGCGTAGGCCAGAGACTTTTTCAGGAGGTGAACACGTAGAGAGAGTAGCTACCCGGTGGGGACTTGCGGTAAGAGATCCTGAGCGCCAGATCCATCCAAGAATATTAGTTTGTGTAGGAGCAATTGTTGTTTTAGATGCGGATAAACGCAGGCCACATTCCTTTAGAGCTGCTAATACGAGCTTAAAATTGTTTTTGAGTTCTTCTGGAGAGTTTCCACCGCAATATAGATCATCGGCGAGCTTTACAACGACCCCTTCCTCCAATAAATCACCGCTGCCACAACGCCACTAAGATGAGAATCAAGCCAAAATATCATTTGGTGCAAAGTGCGTCGTTTATTCAGTTAAGGCGATACTAAAGGTAAAGTTAGGGCCGGAAGAGAAGTTCCGGGTAATACAACATAACACAATAAAACATTATGGCGTTGTTTTGATTTCACAGTCCTATACTAAATAAAACGTCAAAACGTTGAATTAATTGAAAAGATCAATAAATGAGCGAAATTTCGATACAAAATTATGAAATCAAGTAGCGCTCCAGGCCTTGCCTACGAATATTTTGGTACCAATCGATGGATTTCTGATCGGCCTTTTAATTTGCATGAAAAATATCGTGGGCGAGGCCTGGAGCGTAAATGAATTTGGAAGATTTGTGTGTAAAATAAGATGATTTCCCTTTGTTTTGTGTCATTCAAGGCAAATGACGTCAGAACATGACGTCATACATCACGCGTGTGACGTTACGAAGCTCAAAATTATGACGCGGTATTTCCTCAAACATTCAACATTGCAAAGAGTGATACTTAATAGTTCGTTTATCAAAAGCACTTTTCGTCGAAATTATAGGGCCGATATGAGGAGTTAGAACACCTAGTCCTTTAGAATAGACGATTTTCACATTACCGCGGTTGACTTGTATTTTACACATCGAAAGACCCGACATGACAACATTTGACGTAACTTTTAACTGTGGCTTCATATCTGAATTATGACGTCACAATTATGAATAACATCAAAAGTAGTGATGTCGGGTCTTGAAGTGTCTAAAATGTAAGTCTAACGGTAATATGAAGACGGTCTATTGTAAATGGGTGAAAATCTGAAGTTCTCCTTCAAATCTTGTGTATAAAATTAGACTCTATGGTGATACATGTACATACTTTTATTAATAGTAATACACTACATTGATAACATTGTCTGGTCCATGCTGTAAATTTATCTGGTCTTAAATGATGCGATTGAATTAAAAGACGTTTAACAATATATAAGGCTTTAAAGAAACCCTTTTTCATGAACATGCATTCTTTTGATATTGTCAAATATGAACTGTGTCATTAAAGAAATATTGTTTTGATAGAAAACTATGGCGAGCGAAACGAGCTAAAATTGTTTATTAATATTGAAAACTGCGGCGAGCGAAGCGAGCCGGACAATTCCTAGGAATTTTATGTGAAATTCTACGATAATTCTTCAGATAACTTGTAAGGGCAAGTTTTGTTTGGACACACCACCAGCAAATTTATTTTTTTCATCAAAATTCAGAGCAAAATTATTATTTTCGAACACCCCCAGCCCTCCCCAGAATATAAAATGGACAGTGCCTAAGATATTAACCTCCTTTAATGTCGATATTTATGAACGAAATGACAAAATTTCCGAAATAGCAAAGTTATATGTATGACGTCAAATTGATCAAGTGCCAAAACAAAGCTTCTTTCAGGCGACAGAGCAGGAAAGAAGTAATTAATACACTTAAACATCCATGTCACGGGGAACGAGTTTAATTGCTCCACACTGCACCTGGAAATAAGTGTTTATTTTAATGATACAGAAGTACCTTCCCAAAGAAAATTTCAAACCAATTAATTGTGCACCAGACACGTGTTTCGGATACAAAATCCTCATCAGTGATGCTTCCACCGTAGCGATTTTAGACGCAGACAAAATTCATTTTAGTAGCGACCTCTGGTAATATTTTTGGAAATTAAATATGTACATTTACTTTGCAAAGAGTGCGGGGCTCCAATTTCCTGTAGGGTCGATTCAGTTGCGTATCAAAAATTAAATCTATGTTCAAAATAGCAACGTATTTCATCATAAAAAGCAGGTTGTGAAATACCGAAATTTATTTACTAGGTCCGAATTTGAAAAGAAGCTGTCAGTAATTTTAAAATTTCCAGAAAGTCTTATCTAGTTTATGGAAGCGAAAGTTTCCTGGTAGTTTGGAAATTTCTACAATGAAAACCCAAAACATTGGTACATGTTCTAGCGTACCGGATGAACTGGATATGTAAATGCCATATGACGGAAGACTAGGAACACCACCGTCAAGCCAAGAGAAATTTGCTATGTTGATTCCAAAACCATCTCTTTTGTCATAAACATTTGTCTGAAACTCTCCGTTAACAATTTTGACATTTAAATGTTGTGTCTGCGTTTGCAACTTTTGCCTTGTATCTCCAATTCATTGCTCACACAAATGATAGAGTTATAAAGATATAAATAAAGTATGGTACGAAAAATCCTTACCAATGGGATATTTACAGTTGAATATCTACAAATAAGGATTTATTATGTTTCTTGTCCTCCAATATGTCTGATTGGAATGTTTGATTTCTACCTTAGGAACATCTCTGTTCTTCTTAATCCCTATCATATATATATAATCATCCGCACTGAAACCTTGCATGAAATGTGTGCAAGTCTGGCTTTCTTGACATTGCCATGATAAGTGAAAAATAATTAGTCTACATTCCCTTCATATTGTCAACGAAAGGATCTGTTTTCCTGAGTTAATGGCAGCATTTACTGGCACCAGACTGCAGGACATTATCAATAGACGCTCTACATTTCGGTTTATTATGATTTATCATCATTTGATAGTTATGAGCAAGTCATCTTCTTGTATTATTGATAAAACCACAACTATCAATCCATAACAGTGTATGCTGCATCAATGAACACTGCAGAATTCTTGATAACGTGTAAGAAAAAATTGTGCCGGTTTGAAACAAATGTCCCTTAACCTGGCGACATAAAGTTCAAATTTCGAAGCGAAGCTAATGACATATAAATTTACGTTAAACAAATCACATTAATTCCTCATAATTCAATTAGTAAACAACGAGCATTAGATTATGTAATCAGTCGGTGTAATTATCTGCTCTAAAATGATGCTAATGAATTTGAAGACGTTAATTTTTTTAGACTGTTCATGGACCACTGAATCATATTGGTATATCTTCAAATACTAGCTGTAGTAATTTATATGATTCATCAAAGTCACGTGGTGCTTCTACTATTTAAAGGTAAATCCTATTGCTTACTTTAGACTCTTAGATCGAGAAGGGGCTGCAGAGGAACTGTAAAATAGTGCAAGTATGAAAAATTCATCTAATTAGAGAAGAAAATGAATCTTTAAAGCACTTACCCATTAGTCTCGTTGGTTTATGTTTATTCTTGTATTTGATGTTTCTATGCCGTATTGGGTCTCTTTTTCTTCTCTTGCTGTGCTCGTCTTTGTGTTTTCGCATCGGGTGTTTTGCTGATGGTGCTGCAACAGGGTCTGGTTGGAGATCCTCTCCCTTCTGCTACCTTTGCACTTAAGTGTACTTTTCATGTTTTGATTTGTGCATCATGCTTGTTCATTGGTGATGTCAATTAGTATGCGTGATATATTTAATTCTGGCATTGCTCTGGTTTTGCCATTGATTTTGTGTTCACTTATTATTCTTTTTCCAATACTTGTTTGACTTTTTATATAAAATGAACATACATTTAAGTAAACCTCCTGCGTTTGACATCGTCATTCTGGTTTGTTTTGATTTTTCCTCCACCCCTAATAGAAATAGGATGGTAGTTTCAAATTTCTTTTATCTTACAGAAATAAAAGGAATGTCCCACACAGTATAATGACAAAGGAGAAATTGTGCTGTTCTGATTGGATGAAAAATACATGTTACGAAAGTTGTGACTTTTTCGTACTAAGACTTTATTGCTTGTGAACAATATCATCTTATGCATGTCTAAGATAGCCGACGCTGATATAATTTATGACATTAAACTCGTTTAGTCCCCAATACATTAAAACTCTTTTAGTCCTCAATACATTTACACATTTAACATGTAAGTAAGAAGGCGGTCTAGACCGTGTTTAATACCTTAAGAGTTGATTCTGCTTTACCGTGTTTAATTAAGTTGATTCGTAAAAGGGGAAGGTGAAAATTATCCTTCTCCATAATTTTCAACAAAAATAATAAGCAAAATATTAAGGGATATAAAATTGCATATCAATAAAAATGGGAAATATACCACTGAAAGCAAACTCTGCTTCATATTTAGATCTCATGTCATCATTTAACGACAATGGTAACATAACTACGTTACTATATGAAACATGCGACGACTTCAACATCAAAGGAACAAATTTCCCTTTTCTAATTGGTAGCATTCCTTGGTCTCTTGCCTATGGTGTGTTCATATCGCAATTGATACGTTATTCCAGAGTTAGCTCAAGCTACAATAATTGTGATGTTTGGATTCTGATTTGGGGTTTTGGGTTAGACTTTCATTTACTGATTTCTTATCTATATAACATTATAGATAAACTATCATAAACATTTCCTAGACCTGTTGGAATTGTTTTACAGTCCTTTTTGTGTTACAACAGACCTTATTTGAAATATTTTTAATCATTTTTGAGTTCTCGTCTCTCCTTTACGTATATCTATAAAAAAATCCTTTAGATATTATTTTTCATTAACGCAGGGTCTACGTTATATTAAAAGTATATGAAGGTTATTCAATAGGATCTTCGTACAGTAAGACCCCATTCCTGGTTATTCATTTTCCTCAATCTTTATTCATGTCTACCGTTCTGTTGTTTGATACGTACCATGACAATGATTGATTATGTACTTAGGTAAATTAAGAATAGGCTAGTTTTTAATACCTAGGATCCAGACAGTAATCCCCCTTGATGATTCAATTCAGTAGGAAAAGTCCACTCCTGTGTACTCTAGTTAGTAGGACTTTCTCGTATTATGTTCTTCATGCGCAGATAGAATCTGGATTCCTCTTACAAAAACAATAGCTTTCCCAAGTCTTTGTTTGTATCTTATCTTAAACTGAGAAAATGACCCGATTTGAAGACATAACGAATAACAGTTACAATATGCATGGAAAAACCTAATGAACATTGTATAATTAATCAAGTTTCGAAATTTAGTATGCAGAGGATCCAAGATATCAATTTGACAAAGAAATGTTAAACGTCTTCAAATTCAATTTGATCTAACCATTTTTTTTGAAACAGTTTACATTTAGTTTTGTTTACGAACAGAAAGAAGGGGGTATCCAGGATTCGGTTGCCTTACCCACAACAAAGCACCGAAAACTGCAAAATGCGAAAACACAGATTCTAATGTAATGCCGCTAAAACGTCGAATTTCACCGGTTGTTTGCATCTTAGTTACGGCTGTAAAACGAGAACATTCTAGGCTTTGATGTTATTAACGTCACATTTCACTTCATATTTCCAAAAATATATATTGCATTAGAATGGGAATAACTAGATATTGACGTTATGTTTGCAGACGGTAAATGCTGATTTTACGGTGCAAACATAAGTTTTTCTGGCTGCGCTACTGCGTCGCCAGAAAAACTAAGTTTGTGACCGTAAAATCAGCATTTACCTTCCGCAAACATAACGTTAGAAGCTAGTTATTCCCTAAGTATACAAGAACATGAGAAAAGAGACACATATGACGAAACACCAAAGACAGAATCAAATCCTGAACACAAAAGACTACACATAAACCAACGAGACTTTGGTGCTGACCTTGGACGGCAATCTGTCAAGTTAGTAGCAAATGGTTTGTCCTCCAACTTAATAGCTTCCTCACTGTAAGATGACGACACAACAAAGACAGCAACATTAACCTCGTTTGAGAAGACAGGGCCCCGACCGCCTGTCCTCTCTGAATGTCGGTCGGACTCAAGGTTGGACTGTACGCCCTCTATTTCTATATCTATTTACATCTCCATCTGTTTGCTGCTTGGGCCCCTGCGTTATGCTGTCATGTTTATATGGTAATCTTACCAATATTTTGAGCCCTCTTGGTAACGTAGTGGGAGGGTTGTGCGCACGTAATACGGATAACCACACCATTTGCTATTGGCATGACAAATGGCCGTCCTAAGTCGTCGATTGACCATTGCTTTCGTTAGTTCATTTGTAGACTTTTGTGTTTGATATTTCTATCTTGTGCTTTCGTTTTTATTGTCCGTTTTGCATCTCCTGCTGTGTGTATCCGTTCTATTTTTTCTGGATTGTTTTGGTGTTTTTGTGGGTGCTGCAACCGAGTGCTGTTAAAGATCTTTTACAGATATCATGATCATGCCCATTGATTATTACAATGCATTTAGAACGGACGCAAAATTAGAAGATGAGTCAAGGGTAATATCCAGTATTATATTTCAAACTTAGGCATATATTTATATATGCAAAGGAAATATAAAGTTAAGATATATGAATACCGTATGAAATATTTTGAAAAAAAAGAATCATGTATTAATGGCAACTCAACAAGTACTGCATTCAATCAAATTTACGTCCATTTTATTGTAAACATTGAGTTATAAATTTGATTTGAATTCCTTCGTATTTTACGTACTCATTCAAATTACTTTATACATTCTTTAGTCCCTCGACACAGCCCTTGGAGTTCGATCACTTTGTACGATTGTCAGAATCAGCCATATAAATAATCCGACCTGAAAACCTTCATCACAGAGCCAATCCTCTCTTCTTCATAGTGTGGTTTGGACAATGCGTTTTACAACTTTCTATAACAATTCAACATGTTCTTGAGTAACATGTGACGAGATCTTTTGACTGAAATGTGATATCATATACCATGGGAAATTACTTTCACGGACTTACAGTTGATTATAAAACTAGACTTCCCGGGAGAAAATTTGGTCCTTAATTTCTATTTCCTACTGTCAGGATTTCTTATTTAATGCTGACATGAATTGTCAGAATCCTAACTAGGCAGACGGAAATGTAGACCATTCTACTGTAACTGACAAATACTGTGTTAACCCCAAACCTTGTAACGTGTAAAGAAGATATTTGTAGAGATATTTCATTAAGTTGTTTGTATTTGGGGGGGGGGGGGGTTGATGTCTTTCTGTCATCAGTGATCACGTTACAATTAGAAAGAAGAGATTATGTCAATTTCATCATGAATTTTCTTCCATGATATATACACTTTTATGTATGGAGTTGAAACATTTCCTTATATTTTTCAACAATACTAGTCTAATTTTGAGGGCACATGTAGCCAAGTTCGATCAACTTCGCTTGATCGTTTCTTCAACGCATTCTAAAATTTCTGTTATCAAAATTTGTTGAAATTTCTAAAACATGGGTCCTGTAGCATCATATCCACCAATCCTACTACATTTTTGGGCATAATAATTTTCACACTTTTTGGCCGTATTAGAGTGTTTAGATTGAGGATTACTGACGAGGGAAGAACCCGAAACGTGCATGTCTGGTCCATGCTGTAAATTTGTCTGTTCTTAAATGATGCTATCGAGTTTGAAGACGTTTAACATTTGAACCACTTGGTGAGTGTCACCGCTGGTGGACCAGGAGTCCGCAAGGGCACATGTATCCAAGTTCGACCAACTTCGGAGTGTGAAAAATATTATGTCCAAAAACGTATCGACAATTTTAAATTCATAATTTCGTCATTTTCTGTTGGTTTTGTATTGCAGTCTTATTAGAGATAAAATGCTTCGCTCCCTTATCAGATAAAAGAGAAATACTTATCCGGTTTAATAAAGCTGCCTTCAGTGAAAACCCCCTTTGTATTCAATAACAGAATTCTTTTGAGTATTATTGCAGCGTAAATTACAAGATGGTAAACATCAAAGACGTACCTATCAGTAATTCAGTCTCAAAGTCGAGAAGTCAAGGCGAAATCATTAGAATTTCCATTGGAACGGTTGCAAACCTCTGAATCAAAAACACTCCGAAATGAGACCAGGTGCCCGGGGAGAGTCAGCATCTCCTGATTGCATGCAACACCAATCAGCTCTATGAAAACTTGTCAAATTCGATGATTATCTCTATGTACGTATTGATGTACATATCAGGTAAATATTTCTTATTTGGTGGTGTTGACAGCCATTCAATCGCAATCCAGAATGTCACTGATCATTCTGGAAAGGGGGATCTGATATTCTTTTATTATATCCCCGACCGAAGAACTTCCTCAAAGATGATTTCATATTACATTGTTTAGATTTAGGATCACTGATGAGGGTTATGTACCCGAAACGTGCATGTCTGGTCCACGTTGCCAATTTATCTGTTCTTAACGAGGCCCTGGACAATAAGATAACTCAAAAACAGAAATAGAGATTTTGATTAAATTCATATCATAATGACATTTACTTATATACAAGAGTTTGGTGAAATATGAATCAATTTCACCGCTTAGTTTTTCGGGGGGACCATCTCAAAGATTTCCTTGTTTTCTCCATATGATTTCATAGAAAAACACGATTTTTTGCATTAAAATTGCAATTTATAAAAAAAATGAAATAGAGAATTTAATAGGATTATCATATGTCGAAAAGAGAAACATAAGACAAAATATATCAGGTTCTGTGGAAGTTTGACCGTCTGTGTGAGCTTCAGGGAACATCTCAAAATCATATTTAACATATTTACCCTATATTTTGAAATACAGACATCATAAAGGATGAATATGTCCGTATAGTTCTTGTTTACGGCTTATTATATTTGTAAGTATATATTTCTCTAGTAAAAGACAGCAAAATCCAATCGTGAAAATTTATCAGGGGCGATCTCAAAGCATATTTTGCAATTTTACACATAACTTGTACTCTGTCTTTATCAGTACAATTGAAATTATAAAAAAACTGAAATAGAGAATTTGATGACATGTTCATACAGTGAAAAGTGAAACATAAGCAAGAATATATCAAGTTCTGTACAACTTTGACCGCTTGTGTGAGCTTCAGGGAACATCTCAAAATCATATTTTTAGCATATTTGCCCTTTATTATGAAAGAAGGCCTTATAAAGGATGAACGTGCTCGTATATTTATTGTTTATAGCATATCATATTCGTTAGCATATATCTATCCAGAAAAAGACAGCCAAATGATATTGCCAAATATGTAAAGGACCATTTAAAAGCATATTTTTGTAATTTTACACATAACTCGTACTTGCAGATATAAAGTGAAATTTAAAAAAAATTGAAACAGAGAATTTGATGGCATATTCTTATACATTATAAAGAGAAACATAAGACAGAATATATCAAGGCCTTTCAAGTTTGATGTCCAGCCGTTTTGTGTGAGCTTCAGGGGACATCTCAAAATCATATTTTTTAACATATCTTCCCTTTATTTTGAATAAAGAACGAATAAGCTCGTATATTTATCCTTTATTAGTTATAGGGTTTGTTCCTGTCATACTTTCTACTCAAGGTACTTTGAGTAGTAAGTATGACAGGAATAAACCCTATAACGAATTTATCATACCGAGAACCATTTCGTAACGTTTTCTGTGTAATTCTTAACGTTTAAAAATTTAGTGACCTAATTCGGCGTCATGGTAGGACACAATGTGACCGTAATACTGCGACGTCATTGGCTGAAATTAGTTCGAGGCGTGATAATACGACATATCATATCCCTCTCGGGAAAGACAGCCAAATGCTATCGCCAGAATACAAAATATATGTAAGGGGCAATCTCAAATCACATTCGTGTAATCTTAAAACATATATCTTGTACTTGCAAGTCTCGAAGATAAAATGTACAAAGCGTTTTTCTTTTATTGCCTTATCTTTTGTCTAATTTGATTCAGCAATATCGATATCTACATCATTATTCTAAAATTTTAATACTTCGTATTTTGGGGGAAACGTCTGAAAAGTTACATGGACTACTCACAGATCACACATTAATCTTAAACTTTGCATGTTCCCCTTGCAGAATCGTGTACTCGACAGGTCTCGGATCTATAAGCGTTTCTATAGGCGTTTTAACTATACTATATAGGCTGCCGAATCCAAAACCATACTCTCCCGTAAACGACCCCCCTCCCAAGTATCAGTGACCCTCCCCCTTCCGAGGGAGGGGTTGATATACTTGGTCCATCACTCTCTAGACGTCCACATAGAAATCACCCTATAGCTACGCCACTGTCAAGATTAAGTATAGTATTGCATGCTCACGCGAAATTACAAAAATAATTCGAATACGATAAAAGATCATGGATGGACACCAAATGTAAAGTAAACTTCAAAAGAATAAGGAGAGTGGAAAGGGGCTACCCCCATGCGCGGGAATAGATTGGGTCGAGTTGTTTATGAGCGACTCCCATTTCCTTTTTTCCCGATTATTGCGCAAAATATTTTTGAATTCATAAAATGGACCAAATGAGTTGAAATGACCGAGCTAGACAACCTCTCCCCCTCTCTGATATATTTCTAATCCATACGATTTTATCCGACCACTGAGCTAAAATGTACGTTGAAGACAATAATTACGTCCATCTCCGTGGTCATTATCATTTATGGAATGGAGTATGCTGTAGGACAAAGTATTTTCTGGCTGAACTGCACCATATATTGGTTGGGGTTATCTCAGGGGCGGATACAAGATTAGGGTTTAGGAGGGCGTCATGAATATCAAAAAGGCAAAGGGTCTGGGGACCGCTCCCTCCCTCCCCCAGTGGGTCCGGGACGAAGTCATGTTTTGGGTTCCTTTGACCACCAGAACGGAAAATGTATAATTCATACAAAAAACGTAGAAACTATGTATTATTGAATATATCTGTCGAGCGAAGCGAACCAGCGAACTTTCTAAAATTGTTTTAGAGAGGGTTGGGGTACACAACCCAAATGGCATCCCCTTTGCTGCAAGAGTACATGTTTGTTGACTAAATCTTAGTACATTTAGTATATATGTCAGAAAAAGACCGTCCAAATAGTCACAGTAAAGTAAATGTATGGAAGGTGCATGTATACTTTATAATTCTGGCTATTTTAGCATGAAATGGCCATGCTTAGCAAATGTTGTGAAGATAATCTACATTGAGTAAGGTGGCGAGCGGCAGCGAACCAGCGAAAAGTTTCCGACATTTGACTCAAAACAGCCTGAAATTGAGTAAACACATAAAGGTTAAGCTCCCAAAATACCTTACTTTGATAATTTTAGGGGGGGGGGTTGCGCCCCTTGCGCCCCCTTCAAAATCCGCTCATGTATATATACTGAAATTAGCCCCCAAAAATGAAGAATCGGAAAATGTATATATATCTCGGAAACTTCTATAACTTATGAGTAAATGTAAATTTTTGCTCCGGCTCAATTTCAGAGAATGAAACCCTGAAAATAAAATGCATACTATATATTTATACAGCTACTTTTTTCTGATTGCTGGACCGGAGTGCCTCGTTTCAATGAATTAATGTACTTTATTTAATATTCTATATTTATAAATTGCTTGTGAAACCTTGAGAAAAAAAAATCATGTAGCGACTTTAATCTGAATACTTCCATATCGACCTCTTTTTTTCCCTGAAAAAAAAAAGAAAATGACAAATATCTATGTAAAATGCATTTGCTTACCTTCATACGTATTAAGAGGATATATCTAAAATATACTGTAAATAATTCAATGTAAAACTTTAATAATTGAATATGTTCTACTCGATTATAAGAGGTATGCAGATCCCTCTCAAAATTTTCTGGTTCAACAATGCCACCCGACCTCATGAGAAAAAAAAAAAACAAATTAAAGTAAAATGAAGATTCGTCAGCGTTGTTGATTATGAAATTTGTGAGCAAGTTGAGCCGATTTACTTGCTGCAACTTGGCCGATAGTTCTCTCGATTAGACGAAAAAGAATATCAAGCCATTTCTGAACAAAACAAAAAAAATGATGAGAAAACACGTGCTTTCGTGCCGTGCGTATGACTAGCTAGCACCCTGCCCCCCCCCCCCCCCCCCCCCCCCCCTCCAAATGCATTGGGATTATAATACGATGATTTATGATGCAAAAAAATATGTGTACATAGTATCAGGGAAGTACATGTTTTTGTTGTTGTTGTTTTTTTTTTTTACAAAATTAATGAATTAAAAATAGTTTTGATCGATGAAGTTCTATTTATTTCTCGATCTGTTTCTCGTTTTTATTTTTCCTAAAGGCCCCCGTTATAAAATAAAATAACTATTTAGTGGGAGGAGGTGCACCAAATAATTATAATAATTAAAACCTTGAGTCAACCCTAGTCTAACGATCTCATCATCTAACCATGCTTTGCATTAATATTCGTTTTTTACGAACATACACAGATTACTAGCCTATTGATTTTTAGCGCGGCGTTAAATGCTTTGTCGCGTCATTTGATTGTGACGTCATAGTATGACAGTACGTTAGGTGCGATGTAGAGATAAAAGATTGAACCGGTTACGGGAATGCGCGAAACGATGCGCACACGTTTTGTCCAGGGCCTCGTTAAATGATGCTATTCAATTTGAAGACGTTTATATTCAGCAGTTGTTTTATATAACCCTGAACAAGTATCTTACTTGCAAGGTGCCTGGCTATAACGATGAAATCGTCAGATTTGCAGCATGCCCTGGCGTACCGTATCAGCTAAGAAACAAAACACCATAAGCAGGAGAATATATCTTAGACATGTCTTAGACACAAAAAGTATTACTTATTTGAGGCACAAAGACAATATACGCAGTTGCTATACGATAGCACGTAGGATGATGAGAAGCAAACCTTAAGGAAAATTCTTCATTGGAGTCCACTTCAAAAATCTGAGGAAAGAAATGAGGGGATCTCCAACAACACCAGGTACCAACAGCAAAACCACAAAACACCCACTGCAAAAACACAAAGCAGACACGCACAGAAAGAGACGCAAATGGTACAAGGAACGCCAAATCACATAGAAACATCAAATGGGCAATCGGTGCCGACTTAGGACGACCATCTGCCACGTCAGTAGCAGACAACGTAGTTACATGTATCCGTATTACGTGAGCACAACCCTCCAACTTTTCCTATTACCCAGATATTTCTTAGAACGTACAATTTTGGTGAAAATAACCTCATCACTGTCAGATGACAATACAAACAGACAGCATGACGCAGGGGCTCAAGAAACATATAGATGGATATATAAATGGATATAAAAACATAAGAGGTACGAAATACAGTCCGTGCTCATTTGGCTGTCGCGAGCTCATGCATATTATCACCCGAAGAATCCGACTGAGATTCAGAGATGACATGTGGTCGGGGCCCTGTCATCTCTAAAGAGGTTTGGCATGGTTTTTCATGGAGTCCTGTCGTCGCATTCAGAGTGTAATTCTTAAGAAAGTGCTGGTACAAGGCTGTAGATTGGTCCAGTACCAAGCCAAGTGTCCGTCTGGTAACAGTAGGATTATATCCACGGTATAAAAGGCGTTCGGTTATTCTAATAATCGATGAACATCACCGTCAAGCCAGGGAAAATTTACTATGTTGAATCCAAAATCATCTCCTTTGTCGTACACACTTGTATGAATCTCTCCATTAACAATTTAGATATTTAGGTCCAAAAATTGTTTTTCTGTGTTTGTAACGTTTGCCTTGTTAAGAGTAAATAACATTTTTATACTTAAAAAAACCAGGATTGTCGATAGTAAGAATATCATCCAGGTACCTAGAAGTACTATTGAAACATTTCACATCATCCTGTTATTTTGAATAAATTATTTTTCATAGGTGTATAAATATAAATCTGAAATAAGAGACTAACAATTAGTTCCCATAGGGATCTCTACAACCTTCTTGTAGAGATTCTCACAAAATCTTACATAAATGGTGTACAAAAGGAAGAACAAGGCAATAAACAGGTCCCTACATGTCCATGATTTGTATTCTGTACGGAAAAGTATAGGTTTTCCCTTCTCGATAAGCGCCATTTAATGATTTTGGACAAAATTTAATGATCATTAATTTTGCTTGAGGAAGCATGGTTTACATATTTGAAAAGTCGTATGAAAAGATCATATTGGCTTGAAAATTTCTAGATTTCATTTTGCCAATCACATCCCCTGATTTTTTTATAGACGAAAATAAGTTTACATCAGTCCTGTTTTGAGCAGTTCCACAGTATTTTGCTACATATTTATCGCCGCAAGTGCTGACGTCAGATATCTAGACAAGATTGTAGTTTAGTATTTGCTAGAATTAGCAATGTATCGAAATTTGTAAGGAGACTTGTGCAGTTTTGGTATGCAGTATATTGTAGGCAGATCCAATTTAGAAATAGGGGTGTTGAATAAAGAAACTTCACTGTTATGTTTGCTCAAAATATTAGGGACACTAACACTGCTTTTGATATAAGTATTTATAGACGAAAGTTCCGAAACTAAAGATGATATGTAGTAACATTTTCAAATGATTTTAGTGTTGTTTGCTGCTTTATCTGCAGGAGCGAAGACATATTTTTCATGTAAAGTACGTGATTTGGATTTGAAATATCTTTCAGATTTAGAACGAGGACTGGAAATTTGTTCTTATCATTTTTAGGCAAACGGTTGCCCTTAACATTAAATCTGTAAAAAAAAAAACTATTTCAATTTCAAGAATATCCCTCAATTAATTGGCTTTTGAGATTCTTTTATCGAAATTCAATGGCTTCTTGATGAATTATGGAGATTAAAACAGACTCAGTGAAAAATATACGCATTGTCTTAGAAAAGCTAATGAGACAATTGGCTGGAATTTCGATACATTGCAATACCTTGTTATTCCACTTAGTTGCAATGAGGTCATGCCTACATTCATTAAAACGACGCTGTCTGGGCGAGACTCTAATTTCGCCAATTGTTCCTGCTTGATTTAATACAAACTGAAACAAACGTAACTGATCAAATAGGCAAAACATACTGTATTTGAATTTTAATGGGAACCGAAGCAATTCAGATTTAAATTGTACTTAGGAGATGCTGATTTAAGAAAATGAAAGGTTTTAAGTTTTCATTAGATACGGATGATTTAGATGTAAATTTCCAAAATAAGTTAAAGAAAGTCAAACAAAAACACAAAATAAGAATAAACAATTCAGACTCAAATTAATTCTTCAGAAATTTAAATCAAACCATGAGAAAGAGGAGAGATACCTAAGAATTGAAACAAGCGAACAACTTCTCACGAGATGAAAAAAACGCGAACAAAAAAGCCGGAGAAAACAATTCACTAAGCCACATTGGATAAACTGCTATTTTAGATACAATTATAAATTCGATCGAATTCTAAGGTGTAGAAATGCATAGAAGGTCATAAAAAACTATCTCCCTGATCTTTCTTTTATTGGCATGTGTTTTTTTCCTGCATTGAAAAGATATTGAAAGGTTTTCCAGGAAGACCTTCATCAAATCTACAATGAAATAGATGCAACTATTGGCTTTTGTTTCACTATTGATCAGACGCAAACTTGAAAATGTTATAAAAAAAAAAAAAAAACAAAAAAAAAAACAAAACAAAAAAACAAAACAAAACAAAACAAAACAAAACAAAGCATATATAATTTTCTAAGCTCAGTTTTCTGATTGTTATAATCACGTCACATACTTGTGTATTTGTTGCTGAGATCGACTGTCATTTTTACTCTGAAAGACAAGAGGATTATACAGTTTGCATGCTCGTTCATACATTGATAAGAGAAAGGAGGGAATCTCCAACAAAACTAGGTTGCAACACCCATAGGAAAACTACAAAACAGAGAATGCAAAAACACAGAGCAGACACCCACAGAGAGAGATGCAAAAAGGAAAGGAACACCAACTCACATCATTGAAAAATGAGATCAATGGGACACCGGTGCAGACTTAGCACGGCCATCTGCCACGCAAGTAGCAGACAATGTGTTTATCCGGAATAAGTGCGCACAACCCTCCCACTTATCCAAATACCCAGAGGTCTCGAAGAACGCACAATTGTGGTGTAAAATAACATCCTCACTGTAATGGTTAGGGTTTGGTCTCGTGAAGTGTTCCAACAGGGGGTGAGGGTTTGGTCTCTTGAAGTGTTCCAACAGGGGGTGAGGGTTTGGTCTCTTGGGTTAGGGTTAGTGTCTGGTCTCTTGAAGTGTTCCAACTCTATACCTTCTTGAAGAAACTTTCAAACCAATTTTTCTGCACCAGACACGTGTTTTGAATATTAAATTCTCATCAGTGATGCTTCTAGCGGAGCCGCCATAATTCATTTTAGTAGCGCCATCTTCTTTCATTTTTTTTAATTTAAATTTGTACATTTGCTTTACAGAGAGTGCACGACTTCGAATTTCCTGTAGGATCGATTCAGTAGCATATCATAATAAAGTCTATTTTCAAAATAGCACTAGAGGGATGGTGCTAAGATGTTAACCTCCTTTAATTTCGATGATATTTTTTAATAGAATAGTTTTCGAAATAGCCAAATAATAAATATGATGTCAAATCGATAAAGGGCCAAAACGAAGCTTCTTTCAGGCGACAGAGCTGGAAAGAAGTAGTTAATACACTTCTAAACATCAAGTCACGGGGAACGATTTTAACTGCTCCAAACTGCAACAAGGAATTAGTGTTTATTATAATAGTACGGAAGTGTTCCAACTCTATACCTTCTTGAAGAAAATTTCAAATCAATTTTTCTGCACCAAACACGTGTTTCGAATATTTAATTCTCATCAGTGATACTTCTAGCAGAGCCGCCATATTCCAATTAAGTATTGCCCTCTTCTTTCAATTTTTAAAAAAAATTAATTTGTACATTTGCTTTACAGAGAGTGTGCGGCTCCGAATTTCATACAAACAGACAGCATGACACAGGGCCCAAGAAATACGCAGATGTATATGTGAATGGATATAAAAAAACAGAAGGCATACGAAATACAGTCCGTGCTCTGCCAGCTGTCGCGAGCTCATGTTTTTCATCACCCGAGGAGTCCGACCGACATCGCGAGAGGACAGGTGGTCGGGACCCTGTCTTCACTAAAGAGGTTTAACAGGGTCCTTGTTGTAAAGTAGTATACTCTGTTTCTTGTATGGATCCTAATTTCATAAGACAATAATTTTTGTAAAATTCTTATAAAGTCTTTACTAGTTTGTGAAAGCGAAAGGTAAGACTACACACTAGAGGCAAAATTAAAGTCTGTGACCACACCACCTCTTCCAATGGTTACTGGTGGCAGACTGCAATTTGGTCTCTTGGTTTCTGTGTAGTTCTACATATTGCCATGACTGACTTGAAATGTATATGTACGTTCTTATACTGTTAAACGTCTTCAAATTCAATAGCATCATTTAAGAACAGATAAAATTTCCAGCATTGACCAGACATGCACGTTTCGGGTACTAAACCCTAGTCAGTTATCCTTAATCTAAACAATGTTATACACTAGATTTGATAAACTACTCTGAAACTAAGGAGTATTTCTCTCATGGCATACATGTAGTTCAGAGAATGAAAGTCAAACAAAAATTTCAATCAAAAGGCTCACATATTCTTGAAAAAATATAAAACAGAATTTCCTCACGAGAAAATTAAAATAGGACAAACAGACGGAGACATGAGCAAAGCTCCATGGAAACATGAAGAACAACCCTTTCTAATGAACAATATCCAGAGTCCAGTGCAAGTGTGGAATACACTGAAGGTAGCGCTGTGAAAACTCGACGTGCTTTTTGCAAAGTTTCATCTATTGCAAGTATTGCATCTTAGTTAGTAGGACCAAAAAGGAAGCTTAAGTTTAAACGTCTTCAAATTCAATAGCATCATTTAAGAACACACCAATTTGCAGCATGGACCAGACATGCACATTTCGGCTACTTAACCCTCGTCAGTGATCCTCACTTGACTCTAAAGCATATTTCAATTAATCTCTTTGTATTATTTAAATGAAGGGGGGGGGGGGGGCGCTCATTTACTCCGGTATGAGAAGCTAGAACAAGAACATTACCAAAATATGATTTTAGCGGCGCCATCCTGAATAAATTTGATGTAGAAATTAGATGAACACTATAACTGAAAACTTCATTTATCCCAAAGGTCAATACATAACATTTTCTTTTGGAATCTGCCCTGCCATTATATAATAGAAACATTTCCTTACATTACAAATAATACAATGATAAATAAAGATAATGACCATATCATAATACACAGTACAAAATCGATAATTCAGAAAATCATAAACCGAAGGCAAACAAAATGAGGATGATACAGGTACCAAAGCAAGTTTCTCTTCCTTTGTGGGAGTTACCGATTGTTACCTTTCTTCCGAATTGAAGTACCGGGTGTTGCATGCAAGCAGGAGATGCTCACTCTTCCTGCGCACCTGCTCTCAAAACCGTTCCTATGGAAAATCTAATGATTTTGCCTTGCCTACTCGACTTTGAGACTTGATAACTGATCGGTACTTCTTTAATGTTAATCCTCATTGGGAGATCGCTTCTTTTTATGTGGTGGAGGTTTTTGTTTGTTTGCTTTGGTTCCTGTTTTATCCTGATTTCGTATGCTTTTGTTTTATGATTTCATGAATTATCGATTTTGTACTGTGTATTGGGATATGGTCATTGTCCATATTTGTCAATGGAATATATATTCTTTCGTAATAATTTAGTACATTATTTGCGCATTTTATTCAAGTTTCAAATTGGTGATCAACTACCATTCATGGGCGTGCTTTGAATGAAACCCAAATGAACTCTAGATTAATGGAATGTTAAAGTCTGAATCCTACCTCATATATTGGATCGCTTTAATTTTAATGATAATTTTGCACGCTATGTATGATTCCTTTGAAACATTATCTAAGGGCCATCAGACTATAAAATGACAACGAATTGTCGAAACATGTCTTTGAGCAAAATAACTTTTTCACGAAAATCACCATTTTACATGTTTTATATATCTTATCCTCAAGAACATTAGCCATTATATTGTCAGTACACTATTCTTTGATTAACAGGATATGGGAGTTAGATTTAAATTAGTGTACAAAAGCAGACTGCTTTCAAGTAGAATAAACGAAAAAGCCATCTACTTATCTTGCTTTTGAGGAATCACTTTAAGCAGAACAAAACATACATTCATTCTTTTTAAAACGATTCTGTCACGAAGAAAACATATCCTCTATCACTTCCCTTAATATATTTTCATAAATTTTCATATAAACCATACACATGAGTGACATATACATACTATGTGAAAAAAGAATTTCAAATAGCATTTTGAAAATGAAGTTTGACTCTTTAAGAATCCTTTTACAAAATGATATATTCCTTCTTGCTTTTATACTATACTTGCTAAAACAGATATGTTACATGATTCATGTGATATATATAAAAAAAAAAACAAAACGACGCGTTTCACAGCACCACCTACAATACATTCTACAATGCTTTCCGCACTTGCACCGGAGATGGTTCATTTGATAAGTTGTCCTTCGTGTTTCTGAGGCGCTCTTGTCGTTTATCCTATATTCTTTTCGGGTGGGGAAGTTCTGGTTTGAATTTTTTCCCAAAATCCGTAAGCCATTTGATTGTGGTTTTTGTAAAATGGTTTCGGCTTTTGTTTTTGACTTTCATTCACTGATGCAATAATGATCGAGTTTTCATATATAAGTAAATCTTACTAATTTATTGTATTTTGTTACATTCTATAGAAACAACCAAATCGCACAAGGAAAACAATGTTAAGGTCAGGTGAGAAATAATTAATTCCGAAAGCTCAGTATCCTTCGATGGGAGTGAATAAGAACAACCGGCGTCTCTAATTTAGTCAGATTTTATTCACTATAATTGACCTTACACCTATTGTTTTCATATGCCGCGAACACAGTATATGAAAACTTTTGCTCATACGATAGCGCACGAATTCACTCGTTGTTAAGTTAGCTAATCAAAATGCAAAGATTGAGAAACAACAATCAGAAATAATGGATTACAGAAGTCAAATTCAGGGCTAGAATGTGATGCCACCAAGCTTGAAAAAATATTCTGGCACCGGAGAGGTGTGACCTTGACCAGCGAGTGTTAACACAGTAGGAAGACTTGGATGAGTTGGGGCAGTATGGACGTAGATCTACACTGTGGATATAATTGTAAATACAAAAGATACTGATAAAATCTTTTTTAACATATGTTAGAAATAAAGTTTTCTGTCCAAACAATTCAAGAATGCAAACTAAGCCAATATCGACACAACTTAGCAAATATCGACAAAAGTACGCCAATATCGAAAAACTCGGCCAATATTGAAGTCACGTGATTTATGCGAAGTTCAAGCGATGAAAAAAACATGGGGCGTTGCAAACTAAGCAAATATCGACACAACTAAGCCAATATCGACACAACTAAGCCAATATCGACAAAAGAACGCCAATATTGAAAAACTCGGCCAATTTTGAAATCACATGATTTATGCAAAGTTCAAGCGATAAAAGCAAGATGGCGACGTTGCTGGGAAAGAAAAGAGAAGAGAAAAGTATTATTGCATTATTGATAAAGGAATGCACTCATTAATAATTGTTTTCCATATTGGCCTAGTTATCTGCAGTATTGACTTAGTTCGATATCATTTTGGTCGAGTTAATTAATAATACGTTCATAAAAAAGTGTTTTCCATATTGGCCTAATTCGCCTCAGTATTATACGACAAACCTCAGCGCAATCACTAGGCAAATATGGAAAACACTAAATAACCCTATAGTAAAGCAGAACATCAGATGCATCCTGTAGGGTGCCACAGAAATTCGTTACAGGTAAGATAATTCGTATATTCCAATCATCTAAGTAGTCTAAAAAAAAAAGGAAATGCTCAGAGATTACATAATAAATGGAGGACAATTCTCGATATGAAACTTCTCTCAGCAAGACCGGAGTACTTCGTTATTCCAATGTTTGAGATAAGTAGAGTTCATCCTTTAACTGGATAAACAAGTCATTTTTCAATCAATAATTTCACTTTAAATGTTTTAAAAGATAACACCTGGAAATGTTCTTGACGTTCACTGACAAACAATTACGGATTCACTGCCAAACAAATTCAAGGCTGTTTTTCGATACCGTGATTGTACGTCATCATTAATTTGGATCCATTTAAATAATATTTTAATCGTTTAATCCTATATAAAGTGAAGAATTAAGAAAATGAAATTTGAAAACCAATTTACAAAATAAGCAAGTGACGGAATGCATCCGTTCCACACACGGCCTTGAAACAACATTATGTAATTTGTGATCCATCACGGATCCCTCATGGATCGCATTCTGTTTGTAACGTCTTATTCCAACATAGATCTAATATACTTAAGGACATCCTTGTCTTTGATTAAGGTACAATATGTCTGTTTTGTATCGAATTGTTTTTCAATAGAGAGAATAGGATAATTCGAACGTATCTAGACATTAACAAGAGGAGGTCAGGGATTGGGGCATGGGATTTGCTACAACAGGCAAAAAATTGTGTTCCCGAAGAGACATAGGATAACTGATTGACAATTTTCTCTGCACATAATCTGGGTAGTCATACGCGTATGTTATTGCAGAAAATCGTCCGAAGACGGATATGAGTGTCCATTGGCCTCCCCTATTCATGTTTCGTCTTACATATTTCTATCATGTTTGGTCTGTTTCCTAGTCTTCTTACTCTACGTGTTTTTGTTTGTGTTATTGACTCCGACTGTTTGATTTGTTATTTTTGCGTGTTATCCGGTTTTCCTTTTGGTCTTTTGTGAATGTGTGTTCCGCTGTGATTATTGAGGTGTTGTCTCGTTACAGTTATTCTCCTTATTCTTTATTATAAGTGCTTATGATATTGCTGTGAAGAAATATATAGAGTGCGAAAACTACTCCTTATCTTAAAGACATAAAATAGAACGATGTTGATGACGGCTTACACATTGTGGGTATAACAAACTTCTACTTGACGAAATGAAATATCCAATTATCACTGTATATGATGTTACCATATGGTTTATCGTTTTCCTTGCTCATTAAGGAAAGGGAACCAGATATTTGCACGTGTATGATTCAAAGAATCGAATGATACTGTAACAAGATGTATCTTCTGGATACACTCTCAGTGATATTCACACTGCGTCACTGAGTCTAAAGTAGGAATCAAGTAGCAATTATGAAATCAGAGTTCGTTATTACATTTATTGAAAATTGTGAAAAGTGTGTTAAATAGAAAATTTTCTAACTACTATCATCCTACGATATACACTATGATACTACTGAATTGAGAAGAGTGGATTGTGGAGTGGAGTGCAGAATTTGAGGAAAAATAGAAAATCATCGTAATGAAAAAATAACCCTTTATAAAACTCGATGAGCAACTTGACACACCGTCTGCTACTGACGTGGTAGATGGCCGTCCTAAGTCGGCACCGATTGCCCATTGGTCTCGTTGGTTTATGTGTAGTCATTTGTGTATTTTGTTTTTCTGTGATTTGACGTCTCTTTCTGTGTTTGTCTTCTTCGTGTTTTACAGTCTGTGTTTTGGGAGGTTGCTGTTGGTGCTGCAACTAGGCGTTGTTGGAGATCCCCTCCTTTCTTTTACACTAAAATTGTGCGTTCTTCGAGCCCTCTTGGTAACCGGAAAGTGGGAGGGATGTGCGCACGTAATCCGGATAACCAATGCCAATAACTAATGTAGCAGATGGCCGTCGTAAGTCGGCACCGATTGCCCATTGGTCTCGTTGGTTAATGTGTGGTCTTGTGTGATTGGTGTTTTGATGTCGTGTTTGCTGTTCCTTGGTGATCTTTTGTGTCTTTTGCTGTGTATGTCTTCTCTGTGTTTTCTCTTTGGGTGTTTTGATATTATGCTGTTGGCTACCGGGTCTTGTTGGAGATCCTCTCCTTTCCTTTTGATCTTAAAAAAGCACATAACATAGAAAAGATGTTGAAGTCCATAAGATTCCGTTAGTACAACAGGAGAACCTACTCTCATGGGACGAGATAAAGTGGATAAACACATCGACATCACACCATCAAAACGAACTATAAGAATAGTCCTATATTAAAACGAAATTATCACTGACTGCGCCACTCAAAAGAATGCAACAGCTTACAAATATCAAAAAAGATTCAATAAAGATTCAATAAAAAGAAAATATACAATAAGATCTGAACTTGGATAAGTATTTCGTTTGGATGTATCGTTCATCCAATCCCTAACAATACCTCCCATTCAATCTTCAAACGAAACCACACGTCACTCAGGTTAAAATATACCCTTATTTGGCGCTTCTTTGGAGTGGTTGTTACGTTGATCGAGTCTGTTAATCTCTTCATCGTGCATTTCCAATAAAAGTATGACATTTTATTACTGCGAAAAACCTGAATTGACGATTATTTAACTTTAATACACCCATGAGCATTAGATAATTGAACTTTATGATTGATGAATTTCATGCTGCGATAAATTTGGATGCAAACAGATTCCAAACAAGACTGCTTCATAAACGGATATGACGGAAAAACGAAAATTATCTGGCTATAAAATATGACCGATCGTATTTAATCTCCGCATGTCTGTATATCTATGTTATGGTCATCTCTCTTTATGTCTTTAAGTCTATAAATCCTTATTATTGTTATAACTCTATTTGGCAGTGTATGATGAAGTAACAGACAAGGTCCGAAGCTGAGATCTCATGAAAGGGAACACAATCAATATAATACATATATTACTCCATGACGCAACCGTTCAACACTTGGAGTTCCTGAAAATAGCTAGAAAGTTCAGTTTGAATTTGAGACTTTGAAGACTATTGAATCTTGCCTTATACATTAATCACACCTCCAGTTGTGTATTTTATTTCCAGTTTCGTGCATAGACCAATAAAATAAACATTGCTGTGATGCATGGTATTAAAGTGACTCGTTTCTTGTCCTCATATAACTAGATTGATTAGTGTGGTCGCGGATTGACCAGGGGTAGCACATATTTATGAAGGAGAGAAGTCAATATGTCTCGTATAGTAATTACTCTGAGGGCTCTCTGCCCATTGATATTAACTGCATGAGTGCATCTTTTGGACAGAAGGCGCCGTTTTCGTGCTTCTTATCGCTAGAATAAGTACAAAGTGCTCAAAGGGGACAATTATCTCACACTTCAACATACTGAAATTTTTCGAGGGTAACTGAACTTGAGCACGTATTGGAATGGTTTCCGCCGGAAAGATTTGAATTCCTATTCTAGTATACATAAATGTATCATAACGGTATTATTATTTGGACAAACAAGTGTAAATAGCAAGACAAAACAACATTAACAACGCTAATTCAATATTTCTATAAGTAAAACATTTATCAGAAAATAGCATAAAAAAGACAAACCAACAAAACAAAACATTTAACCAGGAAGAACCTATGTCAGAGCAATTATAAAAGAAAGCTATAAAAAGTATGTACTATTTGGATTTTCAGTGTCTCTATCTCAAAAAAAGATTTGGTAAATAATAATATTAAATGCATGTATTAATTCACAAATATTTACTGTCGTATAATGCACCTTATTGAACGTAGGAGAATAGAACGTCCAAACCTCTCCTAACGGCATAAATACAATCTAGACTCATTCTGTCAGTAAGAAAAAATACAGTAAAATGGAGCTCATAGGTTGAAATGCCACTGAACAATGACAGAAAGGAGGAGATCTCCAACAACACTCGGTTGTAGCACCCACTGCAAAACCCCAAAACATCCAATGCAAAAACACAGAGCAGACACCACAGAAATGAGATAAAGAAGATCCTGGCGACAACCTCACCAGCACTTACAATCAAGCACCAAATTGAGCATCGACGGACCTCTAGCATATTAGAGGTGATAGCAGGTACCCGGGAAAAGAAAGCATCCCCTGTTTGGCTAGCCGCACCCGCCGTCGATGTTAACGCAGGAAATAAAAACAAAATACAATATACACGAAAGATTTACTGTCTGAGGTTAGGTCTATATAGAAAGTGATCTGGCGACCATGTCAGGGAAAATGTATTTTAAAATTTTACCGTCAAACCCCTCGAGTTGAACTTTTTTACGAGCTCCACACGGTTAAGGGCATAAGTGTGACACAAATCAGATAAAGAAGATCCTGACGACAATTTCAACAGCACTCACAGCACATAATTGAGCATCGACGGACCCCTAGCAAGTAAGAGGTGGAATGAGACGCAAAAGGGACCAGGAACACCAAATCACATCGTAGAAACATCAAACACAAAATGACTACACATAAAACAAAGACCACCAATGGTCAATCGGTGCCGACTTAGGACTGTCATCTGCAAATGGTGTGGTATTCCGGATTACGTGCGCACAACCGTCCAACTTTCTTTTCCGATTACTATGAGGTCTCGAAGAATGCACAATTGTGGTGTAAAAAATCTGCTCACTGTAATATGACCATACTAAAAGACAGCATGACGCAAGGGGAAAACACACAGGTGGATATGTAAACGGATATAAAAAAGGCACACGAAATACAGTTCGTGCTCTGCCGTCTGTAGCGAGCTCATGCTTGTTATCACCCGAGGTGTCCGACTGAGATTCAGAGAGGACAGGTGGTCAGGGCCCTGTCTTCTCTAAAAACGTTTGGACAGGGCCCGTCATGGAGTCCTGTCATCGCAGTCAGTTAGAGGGAAGGAATGCAAAGTTTAAAACAAAGGATGGGATCTCCAACAACACTAGGTTGCAGCACTCACAGCAAAACTTTAAAACACCCAATGCAAAAACATAGAGCAGACACGCATAGAAAGATTTGCAAGAGGGACAAGGAATTCATAGGAACAGAATTTTTCAGTTTCATAAAAAAAAAGATGATAATAATGATAATTGAATTTTTCAATTTAAACGACTTCGCCATTTATTTGTTCCTGAATACATGCACAAACAATGTGCTTCCCTGAGATGAAAATATTGAAAGGAACATTTTATTTCTCGTGAAAGCGTCCCTGAAGTAACAATGCATTAGCTCTACATGAACCTTCAAACTAAACCCGTGATGACCTAAATTCAACCGTATCTTTTTGCCTGGAAAAACGTTAAATGCAAGTATGCACTTGCTGTGTATTGCATACTCGTAACAAAACACGAAATAGAACATGAATTTTATTATATCAGCAAATGGTTCTTAAACGAGCACATGAATCTAAAGACATTCAGAGTAAGTTTTTTCAAATAGCCATATTTAAGCATCTTATCTTAAGTGTTTCAAACTTTAAGAAATAATGCGTTTTATATCTTGGCAAGGTTACTTCTTGAGTTTCCAAATGTCATTAGAACATGACTCAGTAACAACCTTAGGAGTACTATGTAACACATTTTGCTAATTGCAAATATCTGGATCAGTTTGAAACACATGAACATAACCTATAGATATAACTATGGTCATTTGGTCCTTTTATAACCCCTGGATGGTCTGATCTATTATGAGTGAAATGGAAATACGTCACCCGACAAAGTTCGTGATAATTAATGTACAGAAAAGTGTTATCTTTCGTAACTTGTAGCATGGAATATCCGCTGTGACTCATATTGGTCACAAAAGTATGAAAAAAAAATTATAGTACAATTTAAATCAAAAATTGATAAATGCACTGCGTACTTTTATGTTTTATATTGAGTTTACTTTTAAAATATTTTAAGCTGAAGCTAGCTTTAGGCCGATGGATACTTTTGAAATTATCGTCTTTACCCTGTTTTTTTTTTATTTTTTTGGTTAGAACTGAAAGAACTTTTAAGAGGGTGAACAAATCAAACGTAAACCATATCGATGTCGTCAAGAAAACAAAATCTGAAAACTTATTGAGCTAATGGTTGAATATACCTCTAGATTAAAGAGCAATGCGTTTCGAATGACGAGCAATATATATCCTTGTTTACATCTAAAATACGCTTCTATCACGACATCGTTTTACCCTTGGCATATAGTTTACGTCATCAACAGGAGTTTAGTTGACGTCATACTGAATTGTGACGTTGTAATATTTTTCCGCGAATTATGATGAAAGCGCTTTGTGCTTGTTCTTTAAAAGTCCTGTATATTCAGTTTGTCTTATATTATTTCACGCCATGACAACTTTACGGAGCGGAATAATTTGATTGCGATTGAATTGAGTAGCAGTTTAATATTTCAAATTTATTCTTGCATAAAAAAGACACAAATAAATTCAAAAGAATAATTATATTTTATAGTTCAAGTTGACGATGCTGCGTTACTGAAAACGCAATTTACCTCAAATATTGAAAACGTGTAGAACTAATATATTTTGAAAGTACTTTTCTTTCATTTACAAAACGTATGTGTTAT
Organism: Pinctada fucata; assembly: GCA_028142955.1. Lineage (NCBI taxonomy): Eukaryota > Metazoa > Mollusca > Bivalvia > Pterioida > Pteriidae > Pinctada > Pinctada fucata. The sequence goes on along the minus strand of AP027107.1, from coordinate 61,167,056 downwards.
AATGATTTAGTCAGAATTTATATCACGAGGCCTATTGATTAGTAGTTGTAATAAGTGAGCATGACGACCGACTGTCAAAACATCAAAAGTACCAAAGGTCACGTACATCATGTACAAGTACGTTGTAAAATAAATGGATCCGAAGGACTCCGTAAACACACTTCCCATTGTACACCCTGTTGAAAAGGAAATTGTTCTGTTTCAATTTTACTAATAAAATTTTGTTTTGATAGATGAAGACTATCCTTAAAGTTACAGATGTCTTCGCAGGGATTAAACTGTCAATAAAGAAATTTTACCCTAAATGGGTTTTAGATACTACCATTTGAACATCTATATATTACTTGCATAAATTATCTCTCACATTTTTGTTTATAGGCGTTAGTATTCTCGGGTACTCACGATTTCGGTAAACTTCGGAACTTGTTATTTGCATATACAGTATGTAGAAATATGTAATGTATACTAAGGTCAGAGTGAGCACGCTACCACGATCAGCCAATCGCTTGAATGAACTTTACATCGTGGGATAACTACGAAACATGTAGTAAACCACGTGTATACATTTACTTATAAATGTATCCAATCATGATCGTTATGTGTTATGCTCAGATGGGCCCTAATTTGGAATAAATCAATTTGAATTTTGTATTTGTATTCCCTGTCTTTTTAAAATTCTCACAAAAAGAAAAAATAACAACTAATTTACTTTATTACGTACTAATATCTCATTAATTGCAAATACAAGGTTGATCTCATGCATATATGTATTATGACAAATATGGATAATGACCATATCCCTGTATACAGCACAAAATCGATAATTCAGAAAATCAGAAACCGAAGGCATACAAAATCAGGATAAAACAGGAACCAAAGCAAACATACAAAAACCTCCACCACATGAAAAGAAGCGAACTCCCGATATGGGAGTGAGACCAGGTGCCCAGGAAGAGTAAGCATCTCATTCTTGCATGAAACACCCGTCACTTCAATTCGGTAGAACTGTCACATCCGGTTACTTCCATTTCGGAAGACAGAGATCATTCTTGGCATTTGGGTGTTTTTGGTTATGCTGTGGGTGCTGCAACCGAGTGTTGTTGGAGATCCCCTCCTTTCTTTTACATGGCAGAATTTCTTAGAACGTACACTTTTGGGGTTTCTCGCCTTTTAGGAGGCTTCTAGACGTCGCAAAATAGACAAATTTGGCAAATGTCCACTTTGAACTTTGAAATCTCACCATACTTGTCTAAAACAATACCCTTTTCTGTAGAATACCACCTGATATATATCGCTTATCAGGAAACCTGCGACGCATTGTAAAATCTGAACCGGATGCGCGAAAGTTCCCATCGGCCTTAAGATATGGTCAGATAGAAAACAAAATGCTTTAAAGGATATTATCCTTTTTTCATTCAAAAAGAATGGTCCATTTGTCAAATGTATATATGCCTGTTTCGAATTGATGAAATAATGAAAATATATCCACTGAGACCACTTTGGTTCGAAAACAGTGGAATACACCCACAGGACTGTAACAAACAATGGAACAATACCAAACAACACATATAAAAAAAGGGGACTAGACATCCAACATTTCGTATTGATATTACTTTGATACAAAAATGTTGTTAAAAATAATGTGAAGTTTTAATATACCCAACAAAAAAAGAAACGCACATCATATTATAAAGTGATTTTGTTTCAATTTATCATAAATATTTAGTAAGACATTTGATTATAGTTTTCTTTTTCCAGCACTCGAATTAACGAGGATCAAAGACGTTTCGATCATTTTTTCTCAACATATCACAATGATAGTGATGAATAAAGCACGTTGTTTCTAGCTCCTGTTGCATGGCCGCAGGTTTGGTACCCTTCTGAAATTTTGTTGTTTGACCATTTTCAGCAAATTTTCAGTATGATTGTAGATGAATACATGTAGTCAAAATATTCCAATAAATCTGAAAATTGAATGTCTTAATTTCCGTATATCGGGGTATGTTTTACAATAAAGGTATCAATAATTTGCAATTTTGATTCCAAAGGAACACTAAATTTGTCTTCAGCCATTCTTATTTATCTGTTGCAGATTTATCTTTAACATCGCATTGAAATAATCAAATGAAATACCAGAAGAGCTTAAAACGAACGTCCAAAACCATCGAAAATGGACGTAAAAATGACCTGTCAAGATCGAGGTATTGTTTCTGAAAATTGTACTTGCGAAAAAATATAGAATACTAGCTGTAGTAGGGTAATTTTGTGCTTTGCGACACATTTAAGGGCGATGAATTTCAAACCACAGACTTCATTTTCAAATGAATTGATGTTTGGGATGTTTTTTCTCAAATTTAGATTTTCTGTTTGATGACGTCATTTGAAGCAAAAAAAAAAAAAAAAGAATTTGTATTCCGGGAAACATTGTTTATCATCATTAAAAAAATGGCAATGCCTGTTATATCAATTTGGATGGGTTTAACAGCTTTGATCATTTCTAAGAAGTGAAAGGAATTCTTAAAAGCCATTTTGTGACATCGTCATACACTATTATGTCCCACTCTTCAGAATGGTGGATGATATTCTGTCATAGACCATTTGAACCATCCAACCAAAGATTGTACTCTATGTCTTCCGAAATGGAAGTAACCGAATGTGACAGTTCTACCGAATTGAAGCAGCGGTTGTTGCATCCAAGCAGGAGATGCGTCTCAGTCCCATATCGGGAGTTCGCTTCTTTTCATGTGGTGGAGGTTTTTGTTTGTTTGCTTTGGTTCCTGTTTTATCCTGATTTTGTATGTCTTCGGTTTCTGATTTTCTGAATTATCGATTTTGTGCTGTATACAGGGATATGGTCATTATCCATATTTGTCATTTGAACCAAGTGTCTTTATCATGGTGCTGTGTCTGATCATGCAGACGGATTTGTTCGGCTTTTGTCAGAATAAGTCACTCGTATACCTACAATATATGATGGAAAAGAATAGAATACCTATAGATTACATAATTCATTTTATAGAATGAAGATTAAGCGGTGCGTTTCTTATTTTGTTGGGTATACATAGATAAAGCTCAACTCCCCTATAATCTTTTTTTTCGATATTTTGGCAAAAAAAAAAAAAGCTATAGAGTAAGATACCATTGATATACCTTATTGTTTCATCTCTTGGAACATGTTTAATTGAACTTCTGCTCTTGAAATGGTATTTTTCTAGAGGTCGTAAGAGAACTGTTTGTTAATTCTTGTTCGTAAGCTTGTCCTCTTTTATTATTTCATGTATAATATTCTTTTATCACTAGATAGAATAACATTAGGATTGTTGACAACACATTACTTATCTATTATCACAAGGAAATAAAATCAAAATAACGCTCTGTTCATTAAGCAATGTATTTATTGATATTGTAATAACAATTTGCGTCACTGTCATATTTATTCATTACCATATGAACTTATCACTTTCAAATAATATCATATTTCTATTTTCAGTATCATCAAGCAATCTAACTTATTAACAACCATATATATTCATTATTCTACAATATATGCAAAAACGCTGACAGACCGGATACTTCTAAGCAATTAACAGTTTTGAACTGTCAGATAGTGCAGGCAACAGCAATCAAAATCCCTACATTCCCCCTTTTCTACCTTTCCCTTTTTATTGCTGACCTTATCAACGTTTTCAGTCATCAAAAACTGCAATCCCTGCTGTTCTATTTGATTTATTTATATCTTTTGGAGAATTCATTCATGATTAATATCTTAATAATGCTATCCAGTATAACCTTTAAGTGTTTGCAGATAACTTGAACTCATTTAATCATAAAGATAAAATAATAACTTTTATCAGAATTTTCTGAAAATTATGTCAGAAAAAAGATTATTGGCAATAACATTTCAATATCCATGGCCTCATAATGATTTACTTATTTACATTACAATCCTCTCTGAAGCGTAATTGTCATTGAAAACATCTGCCTACTATAAAATATTGCGTTTCGTTGATACTTTTTGTTATAAGATACTGGCTTTCATTGATACTTTTTGTTATAAAATACTGGCTTTCATTAATACTTTTTGTCGTATGATAAATAGTGTTTCTAATTAGAATCTAAAATGTTAGAAGTTCAGGGTAAATGGGGCAATGTGACTTTTCTATCTATCCTCGTTTCTTTTGAAGATTTATTTTATACACTTATGAAGAAGAATTTATCCAAAACCTTCAAAACATGATGATTTGAATTGTTTTATTGTTACTTCTGGGTACCTGGCTGATATGTCAAACGTCTTCAAATTCATTAGCATCATTTTAAATATATATTCAAAATGATACAGCTCTTTTCGTTTGAGATGCACCTCCATTTTATAGTCCTTTAAGCCAAGTGCAATTCATGAAAATTGAGTAAATATTTTGGACTTGAATACGGTGACCAGAAACTCACTAGATTAGTTTCTACATTTTGAATTAGTCTTTTATTATTATTGTTTATGTTTGTGTGAAGGTCGAGGTGTGTGCTGCCCTCGCGAAGAGTGGATTTAGTGTCAACAGATTCCCTACACTTTTAAAAGAGGTTTTTTATTCTGGAATTTTATTCAGTACATCTATGAGATATGATATGCCTGATATTCCCTCACAGGTACTTTGTTACAACACGTCCTATTACATCTGAATGGATACAGAGGTCAATTGCCGAAACTAGTGATGAGAGCTAGAATCTTTCTCTATACCTAGAAAATATTTTTTCCGCTTTTCTTTTTCTATTTCTGATGGCCCCCGCTTGTGGGTCCCTTGTCACACCACTTTCTATTTAAACTGATGGTAATTAAGTTTCGAACCTTTGGAAGTGACGGACGTGTTTCTATTGACTAGTCCGCTTATACTTTTTAAGCAGCACGTATTGCATGAAGACAGGAGACGCTGACTCTAACTAGGCACCTGGTCTCGCCCCTCGCGGGTTCTTCTTAGGTACACGTGATTTAAAATGGTACCTAAATGCATACGAGTTATAGACTTTCGAGCTTCAGTACATTGCAGGTTCTGACTCCTATGAAAGTGTGTGTGATATATACGTGTGTTCAGGCGGAATGTCTTCCGCTGGTTTCAAACACGACTTAGTGTCGTAGTTGTTTGTACCATTTTTGTGCTGTCTGTATCTTTTCTTCCAAATGACGTGCTTTCGCCCTCTATTGGATGGATCCGACATTGTCTGAATAGTGAACGTGGTTGTTTTTTACCCTTTTTGTGCTCTTTAAAATGATATTTAAATATTCTTACTATCGTTTTTATTTTTTTTTTGAAAAATATAAAAGTGACGTACATCCACAAGAATTGACGCTAAACTAGACAAACCTTACAGACATAGAAACACCACCTTTTTTTCCCCTAAATATCAAAATTGTTAATGGAGAGATTCATACATATGTGTATGAAAAACACTGAGCAATCACTTGTCAGAGTACAATAACTGTGTAATAAACAATATCCATTCATTATGTCAAATAATGCAACATAAAGTCAAGAATAAGAATGCATGATTTAAGTCTGAAGTACTAGTATGTCAACGTGTTGTTTGAAAATCAACAGATTATAACCACCAAAGAACTTACAAAAATAATCAATGCAATATATCAGACCATTGGGCAATCGATGCAACATATCAGATCATTGGATTGGACAATCGATGCAACATATCAGACCATTGGACAATCGATGCAACATATCAGACCAATGGACAATCAATGCAACATATCAGACCATTGGGCTATCGATACAACATATCAGATCATTGGACAATCGATGCAACATATCAGACCACTGGACAATCGATGCAACATATCAGACAAATGGACAATCAATGCAACATATCAGACCATTGGGCAATCGATGAAACATATCCGACCATTGGACAATCAATGCAACATATCAGACCATTGGACAATCGATGCAATATATCAGACCACTGGGCAATCGATGAAAAATATCCGATCAATGGACAATCAATGCAACATATCAGACCATTGGACAATCAATGCAACATATCAGACCATTGGACAATCGATGCAATATATCAGACCATTGGGCAATCGATGAAACATATCCGACCAATGGACAATAAATGCAACATATCAGACCATTGGACAATCAATGCAACATATCAGACCATTGGATAATCGATGCCCTTTTGGAAGGAGATTTCATAAGATTATCAATATTGAAATAAATGTTTCTTTTTTCTATAATTTGTTTAATTTTATAAATGAAATTCCAACATTGATGCCGTAATAAGGGAACTCGTGATGAAAATATAGAGCGAAAGTCTAAACTTCCATTAAATGTATGCCAACGAACCAGCTAAAGACTGAGCTATGTCTCCTTGATATTAGAATAATTGATCAAGTTTTGTAACAATGGATTCCAAAAATATATCTGAATAAATGAATGATTTCTGTATTAAAATGCAAATCATTTGATATATTTTTAGATTAGAATTTCCTAATATTATTCATTAGACTAGTATCTTAGTATAATGAATCTTTATTAGTGGTACATCAAGCTAAATAACCTCAGAGAAGTCCAGTTGATATAGATACGCAACATCGTATTATCTTTAAAGTGAAAGTAGCTAAGTATGAAGAGTGGTAGACTCAAAATTTCATGCAGGGTTCATTAATGATTTAGTATACATAAGATAAACATACACCCAAAATATCATTGGAATGATGATACAGGGGTATTTACTAACATAATATGATCACTCAAATGGAAACGGCATACCTCGGAAAAACGGATGTCAACAAATAAAACATAGTTCACTCACGGAGGAAAAATGTTTTTGGAGTTGTTGTTCGCATAGATATCCTCTGATATTTGTAGAAGATAATTTTTAATCCCTTGTGTGTGTTCCGCTGTGCCGGTGATCTTGTTAAAGATATTTTCTAGATCCTTACTTTCTATAAATATACTTATAAACGTGGAGGATAATTTTGCGATTACAACAACAAGACGCTACTCTTAGGGTAAATATACGCGATATAAATCCTCTCTGCCTTTCTAAATACTTTCGCTTAGGAATTTTTTCGCAAAGACCCCCGATTCGCAAAAACCCCACAAGAAATTAAAAAGTAAAAGGGTCAAGGTTTACATTATAGAAAATCGAACCGTACAACCCGTCTGAGACACGGATGAAAATGCGAGTTGGAAACTGATTTTCAGCATATTAATCGTTTGTCTCAACTTTATTTTACCAAATTTTCAGGAAATTTATTTGAAATATCTGACTCCCAACTGCAATCTCAATTGATTTGAAGTAGTGAAAATTTCGATCTTACGAAATGGAAACTATTTATTTGTATGAGAATGTCCAATACCGAGTTATCCAGAACATTATTAAATCAGTTGTGAAGCATTCAGTACGAGTAATGGTAGGCCAGGGAGATCTAGTGGGACCAGATATTGCTGAAGTAATGAAAAGGAAATACATTTTGCATGCCATTGATACGAGAGTAATGTGCACGTTTTCATGGTTGAGTGGGAGCTTCTGTTCAGAAAAATTAGATTGTATCAGGGTTTGTCGATTACTTTGCATTTTGCACATTTTATATCCAGTTGCTCCCGCAAAATGTTTTCTTAAACACCTGTCAGTATCAGCATAAATCCATTACACTGCATTGGTACAAATATGTTAATAGACAAATGCCTCTGCATTATCGAAAAAATCCGTCAGCTTAAGATTGCTTTGTGTCATCAAGGTATTTTGACACATACCTCCTTTGGAAGTCGTTGATTATTTATTTCCCCCACAAGATGTTAAACTCGCATGATCTGAGTAAATTCTATTTTTGGGGGAATAGTGACCTAGCTTTCTTTACATTTCATTTGTTGTTAAGATTTCTGTTTTGTATACTTTGTATACTTGTATGCTTGATTGGCTGTCTTTGTCATGACATACTCTATATCTTATTGTCTGGATGAGAGCATGGATAAGGAATACAAAATTCATGTAGATACCAAGAGACCAAGAAATGGCTAAAATTGCTCATCTCAGAATTGCTTCATTTTGATATAAAGAATACGAAGATGGGAATCACCTGCCTGATATTCCATATTACCTGATCAAGGTATGATTTTGACCAATTAGAAGGGGAATTCAACAGATAACAAACACAAGGTCCACAGCGCCTTTAAAATTCACTTTGAAAAGAAGCAAATGTATGAGAGACAAAATGATTTTTTACATGACTCTGACCAATTTCTATATCAAGTTTAACCAAAGACATACTTTTAGGAATATGTAAAATTACTTGAAGATAAGAGTCTATGGTAGATGACATTTGATTAAAAAAATAATTGAAGAAAAAGGATAAGACTCCAACAAGACCACATAACAGTCGCAACAGCAAATCACACACACATCACAACAACTAATAAAGGATATCAAACCAATTGACTCTTCCGATTGTGGGAAAACATGCAAAGTTTCGTGACGTCCCAATGCTTTTTGCCTCGGACAAACACGCTTCGAACTTCGGTCAAACATCGAAATTGCATTGTGACGTCATGGAATTTCTCAAATTTTTCCCGCGTTCGGAAGGGTCAATTCACCAACAAATCTTTATGGCTCTCATTATCACTAAACAGGGCATATTTACCAGATATGTTCATCAATATGTACATCTAGCCAATCACCATATTTGACAAGTTTTCATGGAACTGTTGCGACAGGTGATGCAGGCAAAAAGGAGACGCTGACTTTCTCCGGGCACCTGGTCTCACTTCGGAATTTTGTTCATTCCGAGGTTCGAAACTGTTCCAAAGGAATTCTAATGATTTTGCCTTACCTTCTCGACCTTGAGACTGAATTATTGATATGAACTTTTTATGTTTGTTATTTAGGTCCTTTCTTGTTCGAGCATAGTACTAGTCGATTGAGAGCTGTGTGTTTGAGTCTTAATTTGTGATTCTTTATTTCGTTGGCACAACCTTACCAAAAATATCTTTCAACTTTGACGATAATAAGATGCCAATGGAAAGGTTTAATGTATATACATGGAGATAATATATTGTTGTTCAATACTTAAAGCGATCGTTGCTAGCAGCTTATTTGAAATTCTGTGAAGGGCATTCGTCTAGTTTAATTTGAAGAAGCAGGAAACGCATAACTTCTCCCCGTGCTCTTAGCTCACTCCCCTTGTTGGCTCTCTTAACAAGGGCGATGTAAGTGACCGATAGCAATTGTCACTTCTTACGTTCCAAGGTCAGAAAAACATCTGGTTGTCCAGAAAGACATGCTTGCTACACATACTTCGATTATCAAAGGTTCAGTTGGTCTTGACTACTGAAGGTATTGACATGAATGGATTCCAAGAGTTTGAGTTGACTGTCCCCCGGGCCATTGAACTCTCTCTCTTATTAAAGGTTTACCATTGGTTCAATATGACATTGTGTTGGCACCCTATTCTTTTAATTTTATCCTGTATTTGAACGCCCCTTGGCTTCATGTTTAAATGATTGATATTAATTGTCTTGCAGAAACGATGTAACAAACTTAATGGGACAAGTTCAGATACACCAACGATTCAAGATGTACAGAAGTGGATGATTTTGACACCAAAGTTCTGAAGGTAGCTTCTGACACTCGCCAATACCGGACAGTCTAATACACTCTGATTTGGTCTGATATCCTCGGCATATGCCTGATATATTGTAATACGATTAGGATGAAGGTATTTTCCCCTCTACTAATTGTTTACTTGGAGCAACAAAAGGAAGCTAGCAAAATCCCTATCGATCGTGCTATGATGTTCGTCTGCATATTTCTTCCTTTTTTTAATGTAAAGTGCGTGTAAAAAGTCATTAAATGGCATATCTTTTGCAAAAACATTATGGCCCTGAAATGATAATGTACATACACATAAGACATTCGGTCCTTAAAACCGGCAATTTGGATAGTTGAATATATATCGCTCTACAAATTACCTTACATCAGGTAAAGCTTGATTGCAATGGACCTTATACAAATACTTGATATATATATATATATATTACTCAACTCTAACTCTAATCAATTTTATAGTCTATCCTATCGATACACTTTGCTAAATGCAGTGCATTTCATTTATGTAAAAGGAAATTGTTATCATCATTAAGGTTTCTGTATTGTAAATATGTAAACAAATCTCCAATATTCATTTTAGCTCTCTAGCCAACAGGTTTAACTTCCTTTACATGTACCATTTCAAACAAAACATGGTATAGAGAAAATTTCCATTTCTGAACATTTAGCTCGAATTAGTTCTTTGCGTTGGCGATTCAAAGCCATGTGCTCGTTCTTTAAAATACTTCATTGTGATTTTAATAAAGGAGGGAATTTCCAATAACACCTGGTTTCAGCACCCTAAGCAAAACCCCAAAACACCCAATGCAAAAATACAAAGCAGACATGCTCAGAAAGAAACGCAAAAGGGACAAGGAAAACCAAATAACATAGAAACATCAAATACAAATGACCACACATAATCCAAAGAGACCAATGGGCAATTGGTTCCGACTTAGGACGGCCATCTGTCACGCCAGTAGCAGAAGGGAAGGGGACATCTCGTTTGAGTTATAGGCCGTTGGTAGGAGGGATTCGATTTTCAAACTTTTATAAAATAGCTGAAATTTGCTCAATTTAAATGTTCCAAGTCGTAACCGTCTTGAAAATTCAATGAACCACTAACGTTTTTCGGATAGTAAATCATCATCAGTACTGTGGGTACTGTAACCGAGTCTGCTTTGAGATCTCCCCCTTTCTTCAAGCCAAAGTGATTTTTATCACACAATGCACATTATTCAGTAACGATATCCAGTTTGATTCTTACAGTTACAATTTCAACTGACTATAATTGCTAACACATATCAAACACTGGATGGATTAAGTGATAAAAGTTCTTATTTCTAGTTTTTGCTAAAATAACGATAAACCTACATTGCTAGAAACATATCTGAAGTTTAAACAAATACGTTGACACAGATGTCATTGACATGCAAACCTCATCCAACGCAAATCTTTTTATGCTAGACTTAAGATAATATTGTGGGAACCATCAGCAGAATTCATCGATTCGTTTGTACCTCAGGGTAAGACACCTTAGCTTCAACAATTTATCACTATCAACACAAAACAAAGATACACAACTGATATGCTTTCAACCAATTACTAGTATCCATCTTAAAGATGACATATTATTCCAGTGAACAAGAGTAATATTTAAAAAAAAAGCATGATGCAGTAAAAACAGTGAAATGTTAAACGTCTTCAATTTAAGACCAGATAAATTTTCAGCATGAACCAGACATGAAACAAACACGAAAAAACAATATATTGCAAAAAAAAAAAAAAAAAATAAATAAATAAATAAAATAAATAAATAAATAAAAAAAATAAAGATCATGCGAAAAAGCAAAGTTACACATATATGGAGACAAAAGAGGACAATCACTCAAAAGGGAATTTATTCAACTAGATAAACACAGTAAAGAAAACATAAACAGGAATGTGATGACACATCAATACCAAAGGAGGGGAACCATGGTATTTACAATTTACAATAAAACAGCAACTGAAATTATGTGGTTAATTGAATGTCACGTGACCCTCCCACTTATCCAAATACCTCCTGATAGAGTACACAGTTGTTGCATGATTAAAATTATTTGAAGCAAATAAAACATACTGAGTAATAACTCGGCATTCAACTTGGATTTTATACCAGAATACGACGTCATTGACAACTTAAAGGAAGGAGGGGATCTCCAATAATACTCGGTTGCAGCACCCACAACAAAACTTCAAAACACCCAAATGTAAAAAAAACACAGATCAGACATTCATAGAAAGAGAAGGGACAAGGAACACCAACACACACCATAGAAACATGAAACATAAAAGACTACACATAAACCAAGGAGACCAAAGGGCAACCGGTGCCAACTTAGGACGGCCATCTGCCACGTAAGTAGCAGTCGATGTGGTTATCCTGGATTACGTGCGCACAACCCTCCCACTTTACGATAACCCAAAGGTCTCGAAGAACGTACAATTATGGTGTAAAACAACCACTTCACTGTAAGATGACCACACACAAACATGACCGTAAAACGCAGAGACCCCAGAAACACAGACGAATCTGTAAATGAATATAGAAAGAGGACGTGCGTATTACAGTCCGTGCTCTGTAGCAAGCTGATATATGTTATCACCCGAGGAGTCCGACTGACATTCAGAGAGGGCAGATGGTCGGGGCCCTGTCTTCTCTAAATAGGTTTGGACAGGGCCCGTCATGGAGTCCTGTCGTCACAGTCAGTAGAGTGCAAGTCTTAAGAATGCGCTCGTACAAGACTGTAAAATGTCCGTCTGGTGACATCAGGATCAGATCCACGGTATACAAGGCGTTTGATGATTCTGACGCAATTTCGATGGTTATGCTGTCTACCTTTGACCCTTCTTATTTTGTTAATCATGTCACTATAAAATGCAATCAGTGAAATACCCAAAGTAATATACTCTGTTGCTTGTATGGGTCCGAATTTCAAAAGAAATTGACCATAAATTTTGTAAAATTTCCAGAAAGTCTTTAATAGCTTGTGAAAGCGAAAACCTTGACTTAAACATTTCTTCGAAATATGTAAATTTCTATGAAAATCCAAAATATCAGTACATGCTCTAGCTCTAGATGAGATGTGAAATGTAGATACCGTATGACGGTAATCTAGGAACATCACAGTCAAGCCAGGGAAAATTTACAATGTTGAATCCAAAATCATCTCGTTTGTCATACACGCTTGTCACGGGTCACGGGAAATTTTATTACTAACTCCACACTGCAACACGAAATAAGTGTAGATATGAAAGAAATACTCATTGTGTAAACATTTCTCAATTGTGTATGACAAGAGAGATGATTTCGGAATCATAAAAGTATATTTCCCCTGTCTTGACGTGATCTTACTGGACTACCTTCATAAGGCATTTACATATCACAGATCATCCGGTATGCTAGAACATGTACAAATGTTTTGGATTTTACAAATTACCAAGAAACTTTTAGGTCAAGGTTTCCGCTTTCATAAACTTCTTATTAAGACGTTTTGGAAATTAAAAAAAAAATACTGTCAGCTTCTTTTAAATTTAGGACCTATACAAGCGACAGTGTATACTATTTTGGGTATTTCTCAACCTGTTTTTATGGTGACATAACTAACCAAATAGGAAGGATCAAAGGCAGACAGAATCACCATCGAAGTTGAGTCAAAATCATCAAACTCCTCTTTTACCGTGGATATGATCCTAATGTCACCACACGGACACTAGGCTTGGTACTTGACGAATCTACTGCCTTGTACCAGCGCATTCTTAAGAATTGCACTCTGACTGACTGTAACGAAAGGACTCCGTGACGAACCCTGCCCAAGCCTCTTTAGAGAAGACGGGTCCCGACCACCTGTCCTCTCTGAACGTCAGTCGGACTCCATGGGTGGTCACATACATGAGCTCGCTACAGCCGACAGAGCACGTACTGTAATTCGAATGCCTTTTTTATATCCATTTACATATTCACCCATGTTGCTTGGGCCCTTGCGTTTTGTGGTCTCGTTTGTGTGTGGTCATCTTATAGTGAGGAGGTTGTTTTATACCACAATTGTACGTTCTTCGAGATCTCTGGGTAATCGGAAAAGTGGGAGGGTTGTGCGCACGTAGTCCAGGATAACTACGCCGTCTACTACTGACGTGGCAGATGGCCGTCCTAAGTCGGCAGCGAATGTCCATTGGTCTCGTTGGTTTATGTGTAATCATTTATGTTTGATGTTTCTATTTGAGTTGGCGTTCATTGTACCATTTGCGTCTCATTCGGTTCACGTCTGCTTTGTGTTTTTGCAGTGTGTTTTGGTTTTGCTGTTGTTGCTACAACCGAGTGATGTTGGAGATTCCCTCCTTTCTTGTGTGACAGGTGGCCGTCCTAAGTCGGAACCGGTTGCCTATTGGTCTAATTGGTTTATTATGTGTGGTCGTTTCTGTTTCATGCTATATGATGTGAGTCGGTGTTCCTTGTCTCTTCTTGTGCGTGTCTGCCGTGTGTTTTGCATTGGGGGTTTTTTAAGGGGGGGGGGGAGGTTCTGCGGGTGCAGAATAACATAACATTCCTTTTTAAAGTAGCAAAATTCAACAAACATTTATTTATAATATGTTGGCTTCATCATTCGGTAAAACGTTATGTCGGAGCATGATTCTATTCTGAATGCAGAGCGTCTTTTATATTATGACAATTATAGTGCACTATTTGTGCTGTATCAACCAATAATGTATCATCAGTAATGCTCTAACCGAAATATAGAAAATCCAAATTATAAACACATTTGCTAAAAAAAATGCCCTGAAATACATGCTTGTTAGAGGACGAGCTTGTAGGAGAGATCCCCATTACAGATTAAAAAGAATTTGCAAATTTAATCGCAGAAAATTAAAAAATGTTTTATATAAGAAAGTACAGACGAATAATGAGCTGTGAGAATAATAGCCAACCATCAGCGATATTTAGGGAATAACTAGTTTCTGACGTTATGTTTGCGGACGGTAAATGCTGATTTTACGGTCGCAAACTGAGTTTTTCTGGCGACGCGTTAGCGGAGCCAGAAAAACGGATGTTTGCACCGTAAAATCTGCATTAATCGTCTGCAAACGTAACGTCAGAAAGTAGTTATTCCCATTCTAATGCAATCTATATTTTTGTAAATATAAGGCGAAATGTGACGTTAGCAACGTCAAAGCCTAGACTAGTATGTTCTCGTTTTACAGCCGTAACTAAGGAGCAAACAACCAATGAAAATCGACGTTATAGCAACGTTGCATTAGAATTAGTAATAATCTGATGATGATTAGTCATATAAAGCCTGGTAATATATTCATCTGTCCGTTGTTAGAAATAATCTTTTAATTCAGCATAACATTTTGAAATCCGTATTCTTGCATGTACAAGTACAAGAAGCACATACAAATGCAATCTTTGAATGACAACCATACACACAAGTGGACTAAATGATTGTGGTTTACCAAATGTGGTTTACAAAATGAGTTTGAACCAGGATATAGTGAATGGTGATTCCTAAACCATTGTTCAAAACTTGGGCACCTTTTCTGTCCAAGTAAATTGATGACGTCATAACAATGGAGAACAATCGAAGAGTGAACAAGAACATTCGTATAATCTCGGTTAGAAGTATCTGCGATCTTCCGTATTATTTAGCAAATTGCCATCCGAATAAATAGAAACCATGTTTTCATAAAGGCGCATCAAGTCATCTTATTGTGATAGAAGGGAGGGGATCTCCAACAAGACCCTGTTGCAGCATCATCAGCAAAACATCAAAACACCCGATGCAAAAGCACAAAAGACGAGCATAGTATGAGACGAAAAAGAGACATACGACATGTAAACATCAAACACAAAAGACTACACATAAACCGACGAGACCAATGGACAACCGGTGCCGACTTTTGACGGCCATTTGCCACGCGAGTAGCAAATGGTGTAGTTATCCTGGATAACGTGCACAACCCTCTCACTTCTCCAATCACCCAAAGGTCTCGAAGAACGTACAGTTGTGGTGTAAAACAACCTCCTCACTGTAAGATGACCTCACACAAACAAGACCGCAAAACGTAGAGGCCCCATCAACACAGATGGATATGTAAATGGATATAAAAGAGGGCGTGCGTAAAACAGTCCGTGCTCTGCCGGCTGTGGCGAGCTAATGTATGTAATCACCTGAGGAGTCTGACTGACATTCAGAGAGGACAGGTGGTCGGGGCCCTGTCTTCTCTAAAGAGGTTAGGACAGGGCCCGTCATGGAGTCCCGTCGTCACAGTCAGTCCGAGTGCAAGTCTCAAGGATGCGCTGGTACAAGACTGTAGATTGGTCATGACCAAGTCTAGTGTCCGTTTGGTGACATTAGGATCATATCCACGGTATAAAAGGCGTTTGATGATTCTGACGCATTTTCGATGGTTATGCTGCCTACCTTTGATCCTTCTAATTTTGTTTATCATATCACCATATGTGATGTGCGAGCTGTTTTAAGTTGAGCTGAGCATAGTGCGATTTTAATTGTGTTTTGAACTTGAGTAAAGAATGGGAGGATAATTTGTTCTTTCGCTTCGGCTGATGTGCACCTTCAGTCGACTTAGGATGCTCCAGAACTGCAATTTATGATTAGTTTTCCGGATAACATGAGTCTAGTCCCGCAAGTTCCTAAGTCTTATGGAGGCATAGTAGATTATCTAAGTATAAAAATTGTCTGGAAATTACTACATCTATTTATGCATCAATATCACCCACGTGTGGTCAAGTAAAAGTACCTGCAGTCCCATTTTATCTTTGAAATATGAGAAAAGAATCTAAAGAATGCAGAGAAAACGGAAACAAGCTCTTTTAATAATCTGCAAACCCGTAAATTCTCCCATAAATCTGACTTTATTTTACATCTCCCCCTGCAGTAATATCTGCATTTATTCTACGAGGGCTTGGCGCAATATTGGAAACGCTTCTCAAGGCAATTGTGATGTTTTCTTACATTTTCTCGAGAGCGAACTATGAAGTGAAGGAGTTTATTAGAATCCTCAAATACACAAGGAGATGATACTTCGTATTGTGCCAAGTATTTATATCAATTAGTCTCACTTGTTTAGTCTGAAATCAACTTAAAAATGACCCAGGAGTAGCAATATCTTCTTCCAGTGTAGCCACCTATCAATTTTGATGGTAAAGGTCGAGATTTCTCAAAATTATCCCCATCTATTCCTGATCAAGAAGCTTTAATCTTAAATTGAATTGTTCACCTCGTCTATTTTCTCCAAGTGAGAATGCATCAGCTGTCTATTTAAGCTTAAGTGAAAATAGTGATAAAGTGTTCCTACGGTGCCACGGCTGGGTCACCGTGATTGTAAAAACGGAATCAATATAACTGTTATTGGACGCTGAGAATGAGAGTGTTTTGCCTATTAGCTAGATGTATCGTTTCAGAAATTAATTCCATTGAATAATTGAGTAAAATAGAAGCAGTGTATTCCATTACAAGAATTTGGCATCGACTGTTAAGAAAAAAAAATATGATAAGAATGTGCACTTATCTTTAAGTATAGAATTAACCATTTTATTTTTTTAACTATTTCCTTTTTCCAGATAAAACTCTTGTTTGCTTTTTGTTATTTAAGTTTTGTTTTGTTTTTAAGTGCAGGCCAATTCTTCGTGATTATCTAGTTTGCGTTCTCCTGTTGGTCGGTTTTGAGGCTCAAAACCGTGAAAGCAACGAAAATAAAAATGATCAAAACCCTTCATATTAAATTAACTTTTTTCATAATTGTTCTAATTCTCATTTTTGTTTTTGTTTTTCACAGAGTATTAAGAATTGTGTTTCTTTCACGTTGAGACTGAATAATTGATGATTATTTCACAATAAGCAGCCTAGAAAAAGGGAATGCGACCACCACTCGAAAAATGACTCTCGGAATACACTCACATGTATAAACTGTGCTAAAACAGGTTGACTCATGTCATAAAGAGTGAATATCTTTCTAGTGGCATCAATACAACATAATGCAATAAGGAAAAGTAAAATAAAAAAGTAAAAACCGATAACCAGACACTAATCTTAATGTCCATGAAACAGCTGAATTCAGCGTACGAGATCAGTTTTCATTTAAACACAGAGCCGAAAATCAGGATTCAACAACCATAGTTAACGAACACACCAAAAAATCAGGATCCAACAACCATATTTAACGAACACACCAAAAATCAAGCAAAACAACTAAAACATTCTAAAATAAGAGCAAAGAGGAATCATTGATGGTAATGAGATCAGGTGCCCGGAGAGAGCAAGTTTATCAGCAAAACCTGTCTCTTAAGGATAGTTTCTTAACGCTGATTTTAGTCGTCATCTGTATTGAATGATATCGAAATCGTCTAAATCGCTTTCAAGTAGTTTATTTAATTCTGACACACATCTTCTCCTAATTTTGCCTATATGTCCCAGAGCATGAAGACTTGCATTTGATTAAGTAATAATTTATTTTCAAACATTCTTAAAATTGAGAACAATTAAAACAGAAGATTTTTTTCCCATGTAAATCTGTTATTTATCACCTTTCGAAAGAATTATACATGAAATGGTTGAATTTTGTTGGCACCGAAATTCGAAAAAAAAAAAAAAAAATTCTGGCGTTATAGAGCAGGTAAGTAATTTCAGCAAAAATTTCATATCACATCAGAAATATAATTTTCATCAGAATTACTGAATGCGATAATGTTTTATTACTTTTTATAATTTTGTTAGCTTTTGGAATATTTGTCAGACAATATGGGTAATGGCAATGTACACATCAACAACAAATAACGACTAGTTAACAGATTCTCCAATATACATGTAAATGTACAGTAACAATTTCTCCAATATACAGACAAGGCAATGTTTACAATGATAACCAAAGTTTTTGAGACGGATTTCAGTACTAATCATTTCTCTCACTATGGATGATTCTGTTGTTTTTATCCCCTCTTCGGGTCTGAGCTAGACTTTAGTTGCGCCAGCGGCGTGGGTCATTAGCGTCATTTCCTCTTCCTGTATATTACCATTAGCTTGGATTTTCCGGTTTCGATATTGCTTTCGTTCGATCTCTTGACCTTTGCAACATGTGGATTTCGAAAATGGGAACATACTTGAGAGAGTTTGCTTGAACTCTCCGCTCATGGAACAGTACAACAAAAAGTTCAGTGGGTAAGAAAACATTATCAAGAGATTTATAATAATCTCCGCTCCCATAAGATGATCACTGTCGGCGACTTCGTACCCCAAGTAGTAATTTGCGGCATGTAAGGATATTGTTATTCCTCCTGGAAGTTCTACCAGCAAAGTTATAGCAGCCATGCAGATAATCATAATTGTTACTCTCGTGTTTTCCTTGCAGACCGTTTGGTTGTTGTCAGGGTTGTTTTGTAGCTCGGCCTTTTTGTTTGTGATGCTTCGTAACCCCAATAACATGATTGTATTCAGGACAATGAGACATATACAAGGCACAAATTGAATGAAAATTATTCTAATAGTAAGGTAAGTTTTCAGGTAGAGTTCGCTGTCTATACCTTGTCGATACACCAGTGTACATTCGTTGCCGTCGAAGGACTTGACCATGACAAAAAATCTGCTCAAGTGGAAAAGGAAAGCTATAACATAGGTAACCACGATTATTATTGTTGTGTTTTTCAATGTACACATGGAACGAGCTTTGAAGGGATGACATACGTATAAGTAACGTTGTGCGGCTAAAACCACCGTCAGCCATATTGATGCCGTGTGCGTTATTGTGGGGAGGTACAGTGATATCCAAGCCGTTATTTCTAGTATTTCACAACTAGGTTTGTATCCTAAGGCAAACTGATAGAAATAGAATGGCGCTGGAAAGAGCATGGTCATGGTGTCCGACACGGCCACACCCACCAAACCAGCCTGGCTTGCTCCATACGTCTTCTGTCGCTTAAAGACGGCGACCACAACAGCATTGGTCATGAGTACCAGCAGAGCTATGGCAGGTACAACATATCCGTTAATGATACCTACATAGCGTTCTATGTCAGCTATACCTGTGGTATTTTCCTCATGTTCCTGGCTTACCTCTGTCACACTTGTTGTGTTCATACCTTCTGTGGCAGCCATTTGCGTTCTGTCTTTCTCACTCTCAATCAGTCATCTCAAAATCCAATCAAGTCGCTCTTCGTACTTCAGCTTAAATCATTCTTATCCAATCCTGCAAGAACAATATGGCTAATAAACACCAGGGTCGAATCTAGCATTAGAATTCAAATTAAAAATACAGATCCCCATCGACAATGGATCTAATAATGAATTAGAGAGCCTTGATAAGATTCAAGAGATATTGTATGACTATAGGGTCATGGTCACCCGATTTATCTGCAAATGATTCTATTCAAGTCTTGCCTTCTTCAAAATGACCAATGACATGACTTGAATTGGCACTGTACAGATTCCACAAAGAATGTCTCCTTCAGATATTAGGTATCTTTTTTTTACAAAATCAGAAGTTGAATAGACTTTGAGAGGAGATTTTGGACATCTTAACGTATTAAGGTGAGAGAAAGAATAGAATTATTTTGATCTTAATGCAATCATAAACCGATCGAAATCAATTTTGATTGAGATTAAATATATAATTTTTCCACTGGTTGATCTCGTTAAAGTCAGTCATGATCTCGTTACAGTCAGCCCGTGATCAATGGTATGCTGGATTAATATCTGGGGAAAAATACCAGCTTCAGAACAACTATTTTAATGAAGAACATAATTGTACATTCGCAGACTCTTCAAATAGCCATATGATTCGTCATAGCACTTACTTTTACGATTGTAAAAGGCATACATCTATAGCCCAGCAAGAGTCGACACACAATGCACAGGTGTACTTCCCGTATTCCATATATTGTTTAATTCATAAAATATCGACGGCAGACATTAAACGAATATAAACCAAATGATATACATGATTTATAGGCTTGTGTGATGGTTCAGTCATTTTAATAGCGTATAATGTTTGACCGATCAAATAAATCCGTATTTATAGAAATTCAAACACCGAAGACAGCTGTTTTGATGGAATGATTGGTCAATGTCGACCTGGGTCGTTCTTGTAGTGTTTCCTTTGGATAACCTATTGCATTATTTGCTCCAATTATAATCAGGGTGGCTAGATTAGATTTCTAGGTCTAGACTTTATAACTTGACATACTTCAAATAAAGACGTTTCCTATACTTAACAAATAAGATTACTTTGGGCAAGTTTGTTTGTATTTTTCTTTGCTTGTTGTTGTCATTTGTTATGTTTTGATTTTTCTTAATGCTTGTTCCTGTTTACACGTAATACTTTGACTGTAGAATATAAATACAAAGTGTCGATCACACTTCAGGACAACGTTAATATATATAACTTGAAAGGATTCTCAATTTTTACGCAATGTAAAGCTGACGTAATATGAAAGCAAAAATAATAATGATAATAATAAGTTTTCCTTTTAACAGATTTATGGAAAGAAAATGATAAAAATGTTTGTTTTTCAAACAGTAGTCACGAATATGATCCTTTATGGGTTTGATATAGATTTCTAATATGTATTGATCGGAGAAAAAGAGGATAAAATTAATTATTGAATTTTGTTTTTTGTTTTGTTTTTGTGGATTTTTTTTATAGTTCAAACATTGCATCCTAAAAACATTGATACTTTTCAGTAGCTCTCCGGATAAAGAGTTAAAAAATTTTAAACATTTTGAAAACTCATTCATCAATGCTTAATTTCTTACCTATCCATTAAATCTATACACCCTTTTGACATTCATATTACATTACCAGATCGAAAAAGAGGTATAAGAAGAGATAAAAAAGAACATTTTTAGTTGTTTTTGCTTTTCTTTTGTCTTGAAAACCATGAATTCAACGATAATGATTATGTAGCTTAACTTGACATGATCTGAGAATTATCTTTTTTTCTCATAAAAGGCAAAAACGCATTTGAAAAAAAAAATCAATTTGCTTCATTTCTGAAAGAATTTCTTTATTCCACAAAACAGGAAAGTTTTGCTTTACTCTTTACATTTCATCTCATTGTTTTATGTTGTTTTTATTTCATTTCAAAACACTCTTTGAGTGGTTAATTTAATTCAATCACAATTATTGTTTTAAGGTGTTTTATGCAATTTCAAAAAATCTTTGAGAAAGAAATATGAACGGAAAACTTAATTTCAATTAAGAAGAAGACTTTGAAATTTTAGCTTTAATGCAAAATTCCTTTTAGAGTGTTATGCGAAAAAGATTCATCTATATTTACCTTAAAGTTCATGTGGGTGATAATGACATCGAAATTCTCTCCATTATTAATCCTAAAGAAGAATCTAATATATCCCCCTAATGACACCGTCAAGATGTTGCTTCTTCAAAGTCCAGCGCCAGTTTGATGCTACATTACGCTATCGATAAAGTTAATAACATATAATACCACGTGCCTGTCAAATGGTGGGGATCTTATACTTACTTCCATTAGACCTGTAAAGCTTCATATAACACGCTGTATTTTCCTCTAATGCGAGGAGCACTTGTTTTCTCGTTTTATGACAGGTTTAACTATCTATCAAATAGGAGAAGCTCTGCCTAGATTTTTGAATAATTTCTTATTTGATGAGTTGTTACGTATTACGGGAAATATGGATAAGCCGTAAGTCCTGATTTGCATATTACGGAATAAAGAGGGATCCAATCTGTGCCTGAATATATTCATGAAACTAAGGGTGCGTAGATGCTAAATTGAACGAGTGATGATGGTTAAAGGAGTGATGAAGCATTTCTGAAAGCATGCTTTTCTAGTTTAAGTAAGACATGTCTTACAGATACGACAACTAGACAAAATAAATCCTTTATCATAATGTTCGTCATTGCAGACATATAGTGACACTCATGAAACAAAGAATTACAATATTATTCATTATGATGGCATTGTAAAAAAAAATGAAAAATTTAAAATTAGACATAAAAATTACCTCGTATTTCTTCTTTTTGAAATGATAGAAGATTGTTTGCTCTAGATAACTTTGATAAATCATGATATCTTGCACCAAAGTAACCATCAATAAAAATATAAATAAATTGTTCTATTGGTCAGGGAATTTAATTTTCTATGTGAAATAAACTTATTAAAGGTGATTGGGTAGTTTTTCTGAATTCATCGTCCAAGAATAGCAAATGTAAATCTTTATAATTTTCGCATATGAGATTATGGATAAAAGAATGGAAAAAAATATATATATAAGGAGGAAAAGATCGAAAGGGAGCACTTAGTCTTTAAATGAGTTTGAAAGAGCTCTGGGAACGGCTGCTGATAAACTTGAATCGATGAAATGTGTTATGAAATCAAATGGGCAGGTTCAACGAGAACATGTGGTGCTTGTAAGGGCAGTACAAGATCACATATCAAAGATATAAAAAAAAATCTTTCTTACTCTAAAATATATATGGAATTTTCACCGCGTAGCATTTCCTTCTAGGGATATGAATTGTCGATTAATGGAATTAAGTCCCATCATCGCTTCATGACCAAAATCCCAGCTGTTTCCCTCCCGTCAACCACCAATTTGTACACACCAATCAAAAGCCGTGGTCAATAAAACAATTATGGAAAGTACAATAGCCGATAAAGATTGATGGAGAAATAGGAATTACGCTGTAAGCATTAAAGTGTAATGTATTGTGTCCAAATTATTGCGTTCTCCCAAAAGAGAGAGGTTTCTTTTTAAGGATCCGGGAATGTATTGGTCTGTCGCGTTTCAGGACTGTCATCATGTAATACAACTATAATACAAAACGTTCTTTTCAGACCGCAGAGAACAATTCTATCAGACATGAATGATTAAGAAAGCGGATAAGATGTATATGACATAGTCCATCTCTTATTATGTAATAAATCTCCGTTCTATTTCCTGATACATTCAATAGAGAAAGGAACACTCATTCATTTATCGTTGCTCAGGATTGACAATTTGATAATGTATCAAACTTTTCTTCGGTTTTCCTGTGAAATCAATCGTTTATCACTGCCTGTTTTAAAGATTGTTTCGCTTCAAGATAAAGTTATCAAATAAGGGAATTGATTAAGTTAACCGGTATTATTAGTACTTGTTTGGGGGGGGGGGGGGGGGTAAAAAAAGGAAAAGAAGAAATGCCTCTGCTGTACCAATAACACACTGCGTTCTTTTTCGGATTAATTGCACAAAAAACTCAAATTTCATATATATGCACAGTCAATGTAACTCACTGAGATGTTACTATTGAAAGGAACGTGCTGCAATTCGTGTATTTTAAAACACTCGTGACGTCACAATGCATAAGATCTAAAGAAACATGCAGCGATGGCTGTTCTAACCTGCAAACTGAACCCGCGGTTACTAGATGAATTTTATCGTCGCCCTTTACCTAGAAAAAACAATTTCAGAAAACATAAATGAAATAGACAACTATGGTGCATATATATAGAATAAATGTCATAATTTGTGTTTTGTTACGGGTATGCAACACACAGCAAGTGCATTTATCGCATGAAATGCGCTAACGCGCATTACATGTACGATAAATGCACTTGCTGTGTGTTGCATACCCGTAACAAAACACAAATTAAGACATTTTTCTCTTTATAAACAAACTTTCCTCAATGTAAGGTGACATCACGATCATACAGAAAGTCACAGGAACCCTTGGCAGGTCTTGTAGCATCATATCACACCCATCCTGCTACGTCTTTCGGTACATTCTGGACATAACTTTTCACACACTTTGGTCATATTACATGGTTTAGATAGAGGATCACTGACAATGCTTTTGAATTTGAAGACGTTTAACATTTGAACCACTTGGTGAGTGTCACTGCTGGTGGACCAGGATTCCCTGAGGGCACATGTTGACAAGTCCGATCAACTTCGAACGCATTTGACAATTTCTGTTATCAAAGTTTTCTAGAAATTTCTGAAAAGTGGGTCGAGTAGCATCATATTCCATCAATCCTTTTACGTCTTTCGTTATTTTTTAAACATAACTTTCACCGCTTTTGGCCATATTTTATTGTTTTGATTGAGGAGAGTTAAGTATCCGAAACGTGCATGTCTGGTCCATGCTACAATATCTGTCTTAAATGATGCTATGGATTTGAAGACATGTTACAATTATTCTTTAATGTGTTTCATATTTTATTTTTTACTTATAGATACATAGATGACGATTTGTTAATCATTAATATCCGATCTAAGAATCACCAACATGAAATCTATCCTTATGAACTAGGTATTAAGTAAACAATCGAGAGTGACAGACACGTGTTTCGTACTTTGTCCCTGAAAGAAGCTTTGTCGCCTGAAAAAAGCTCTGTCGGCTGATTGAAGATTTGTCGCCTGAAAGAAGCTCTGTTGCACGACAGAAGCTTTAACACTTGTAAGAAGCTAAAAACGTTGTTTTGGCCCTTTATCAATCTGACATCATATGTTATTTTTCTATTTCGGAAACTTGTCAATTTATCCACAAAAAATATCGAAATTAAAGGAGTCCAACATCTTAGCACCATCCCCCCAATTCTAGTTTTGTCATATAATTCATTTAACTATGCTACTGAATCGATTCCTACATAAAATGTTGGAGCCGTATAACCTCTGTGTGTTTATGCACAAATTTTAATTTAAATTACAGGGCGCTACAGAAATACATTTGGCATGTCATTGGATGTTACACGTCTTCAAATTCATAGCATCATTTAAGAGCAGATAAATTTGCAGCATGGACCAGACATGCACGTTCCGGATACTTAACCCTCGTCAGTGATCCTCAATCGAAATAATGAAGCGCTAAAGACTGTGAAAGTTATGTTAAAAATGTACCGACAGACGTAGTAAAATGGGCAGGATATGATGCTAAAGACCCACTTTTCAGAAAGTTCTGAAACATTTTGTGAACAGAAATTTTCGAATGCGTTTGAAGATACAAATTATGAAAATGATCGGACTTGGCTACATGTGCGCTTGGGGACTCTTGATCCTCCAGAAGTGTCACTCTTTAGGTGGTACAAATGTTAAATGTCTTCAAATTCATAGCATAATGTAAGAACAGAAAAATACAAAAAAAAAAAAAAAAAAAAAAAGAACAGATAAATTAGCAGAATGGACCAGAATGCACGTTTCGGTTACTTACCAACCCGGTTCACAAGCCCCTGACCCTTTCCTACTTTATCAATGTGAAGTGTGTCCGTATTCAATAATTGTAACAGCAATCGTTGATTGCTCTGTAGCGTTCATAAAACGGATAAGAAAATAATGCAGTGCTTGATTTGTCGAATTTCATTCCTCCAACCTTTGTCGGACCATATCGACTATTTCATCTCTTAGAAAAAGAGCAGTTTTCATTTAATAAAGCCCAGTCAACCTTGGAATATTCAGTTGGAGGACTACGTCTTAGTTGCATTTACCAAATCGGAAGTTGGCCTTTAGTTATTGATCCCATATGGAATGGCATTCACTGTGTGTCTACAAGTGTAACCTTTTACATCAGGGCTCTCTCTTCATACAATGCGTTTTTATTTTCCTGTCATTTTTTTCCTTTTCATCGGGAAATCAAGACATTTTTAATCGCTTTAAATGGATGAACCTTCTTTTTGGTCCTAAATAACCAAATCAAAAATTCTCTTCTACGGCAGCAAAAAAAAAAAAAAAAAAATATGACTGTTCCAAATATTAACTTTACAAAAAAGACAGTCAAAACAATTCTAAACTGGACAAAATAAACATTGGAAGCGATTCTAAATACGTTATGCAAATATTTGGTGATAGTATTCACTGATCGTCCATCCGCATTCAAACATGATGCAGTCACGTAAAGATTTGGAATGATTGAATCGGAAGGATCACTAACCTTGTTTCCCCTGAAAAGTATTTTGTGATTTTCTTTTACCTTTGATCTTTCCTAAGAAATTAGAATCTGCATTTTCTAGCAAGGTTTGGACAGTGGTTGTCAATGGGGTTCAGTCATAATAGTTAGTCAATGGTGCAAGAATGCGAGGCTAAATTTAGAGTCTATTACACAATGGCCTTATAGTATGATTGTTGATTGATTTGTGAAAATTTACTATACGGTATCTTGAATTTTATTGTTAATTCGAACTTTGTAATAATGTAAATTATAAGGACCCGATTGATGATTGGTAAACTAAATGTATTTTAATGTTGTTATATATGATATTTCATAAAATAACATCTTTACATTATACAATCGTGCATGAGATGTTATCCCATGATCTTAACACGAGTTGTATCTGTGCTAGATGGGTTCAGAGAGTAGAATTGTAAAAACAGAACGTCAAGGATTCTCCTTCTAGTGTTCTGGGTATGAGGAAGTGACCTTTTTATATTTGTTAGAAATATAACTACCGTATATGCGCTTTGTTTGTGATGAAATTTAATATGTTGTTAATATAAAACATGAATTTAATAAAAATAAAACTTTAATTTATTAACCAATGTTTGCTGGGTTTTAATCAAGGCTGTCCACGAATTTTACGGACAGCCGTCGTATGTGTAAATTTATGCGTTATTTGGTATAGAAAAATGTCACAGATATTGCTTGACGCAAAGGACTTTGTCGATATTTCTTTGTATTTATATTTTGTTTAACTTCGATCTTCCAAATACAATCAAATTCAAAAATGAATGTGAAATCATTCGGGAGGACGAGACAGATATACGGACATACATTTGAAGCGACGGGTTGCTTGCAAGCAGGAGATGCTGACTATTCCTGGACACCTGGTCTCACTCCCATATTGGGAGTTCGCTTCTTTTCATATGGTGGAGATTTTTGTTTGTTTGCTTTGGCTCCTGTTTTATCCTGATTTTGTATGCCTTCGGTTTATAATTTTCTGAATTATCGATTTTGTGCTGTTTATAGGGATATGGTCATTATCTATATTTGTCATACAGATATACGGACATACAGAGGGATCAGGAAAACAAAGCTAATAAAGATGGCGAATTCAAATATACAATCAAAGCTGTCAAAGGTAAATAAAAAAGGAGAAAGAAAATATCAAAACAGTTGACAGTGACATGGAAGAAAAGTCCCAACAACGGATATTTGAAAGACCAATCGTGCTATTGTTATTGCTCGCATAAGCTTCTGTGGCTAAGTCAATGATCGGATCAACCTACGTGACATCTTCTATGTTCTATATGCGTTGTTGCATCACACATTTTTGACATTACAAGAAATTTACATCAACTGCTCAATTATGTACATGTCTAGTACAATGCCACCGTATGCCTCAGCGCTGAAATGAAAAGCTAATTGAAAGATATTTGATTTTCAACAATAGGGCACCACTATTTTGGATAGAAGGACCAATAATGGTGATTCATTATATGAAACATGTATGTCTAGTGTGCGGTACGTATTAAAGACAATGGAAACACAACAAGATCAACACCAAATGGACAACAACCTATCAAAGCAGACACACAGGAAGATGTAACATAAATGATAATGACATATATGGAGGTGCCGATTTTGGAACGTCATCCGCTATATAATGGGTATGCGAATTACATGCGAACAGCCCTCCGACTTATCCGAATTTATGTAGGTCCTGTTAGCTGTTATTTAAACAAATATCATTCTCATTCTGAGATTACATCACGGACAAGATAGTACTAAGAAACACATCAAAGAATGGTACATAAGGAAAACAGTATGTGCCCTGCTGGCTGAAGCGAACTCGAGATTAACCAACCGAGAAGACCGACCACATTTTAGATTAGAGAAGGGATCAGAATGCAGTGTCCTCTTGCGAAATGTGGATTACGAAAAAATAGATGTATGCATACATTTTCTTTACCTGTGTATGTATACTTTAGGTTATACCTCAAAACAGTTAGCCTTCGGTCATTCCTGTTGTCGAGTACACTTAATTTGCTATATCGCAGTCTAAGAGATTAGACGCTTATAAGGGCAAATGTCCACTCTCCCGCATTAGAATTAAGTCCAAGCTACATACTGTTTCGATTTGTTTGCTTTATTTTTCAGTTTTACTTTGTTTTGTCCTATCTTCTGTTTCTATTTTAGTCAATATTGGTGTATGGTTTCATCAATAATTTGCAGTTACTTTCATTGCTATGTCATGATTCCGAGATGATATGTTTTGTTGAATCAGGAAGTAACATGTATTTTATGGAACTCCTAGAAATGTTATATAACATTTTAAAATGAAAACAAAAACGATACAAAGTCTAGTTCTATAATTACGAAAAGCTTAATTGCCTAGAGCCTCTATCTGGGGAAGATGTATGAGTAATAGAAATAGTGTTCTATCATTTCTGAATCTATGATAAACAAATTAAACTGATACGTGATGGGCGAGAAAACAACTTAGGCTTCATCAAGGTTTCATAATTCTGAAAACTAATAAAACCTATCAAGGGTTATAGTCGTCTCGATGACGAATTAGGAGTACCAATATGTAACTCAGTCTCAAATTCGAGAAAGTAAGACAAATTATGAGAATTTCCATTGAAAATTATTCTCAACGAAGTTACATCATACTAGTAAAATTCATGAGGGTTAGAAAACGCCAGACTGAAGATTCAATTATCCAAAAACGTTGTAAGTTTGAAGGAAGCAGGATGGAGAAATAGACCCTTTCAAACAAACTCCCAACATTGGCTCGGTGGAGATTGTTCACATCGGCAATGTTGTCCTTCGTATTTTTATGTTGTGATGTCGTCGCCGTTTATTTTTTTCTCTTTTTCTCGTCTCGTAAGAGTATGTTTCCCTGTTCGTAATTTGCGTCTCATCTTAAAAATTTGTTTTGTGTTTTTCAGTGTTTTGTTTGCCCATTGACAATGATTGTTTTATGATTCTGAATTTGGGATTTGTGTTTGACGCACTGATCCCGTCCATTCTTTTCCTGAAGAAAAAGATAGAGCATAAAAATAAGACAACAACAAAAACAAATGACTCAGAGTCATTACTATTAGGACGCAGTAGTAAACAAGTAAATACCATTTCTTTGTCTATCAATAGCAAGAAGAGCACAGTGACCTTTCAAAATCCATGGAAATCATGGAGTAGTTAATATTAATTTAAGTCTTATTGAAAGGAAGGGAGATAGTGGAAATTCCTCTGACAGAAGGGATTTCACTTGAAAATAAATCGACAGGTCAAACATACCATCATGGAGGAGGTTAAACACCAAGGATTCCTCGTCAGAAGTTAAACTTTGTAGATTCCTACCTGCAACTGATTATTAATTCCACTAGATAACATTTGCAACTTGTCTGAGAGAAGTAATCAGTTCTATCAAGAAAGTAGTTTCTAATCGGAAGCAATGATTGAACCAAACAAATAGCTAATGTAATTTACAAAAAGATCAAAACAGCCATGTTCAAGGGGGATGTGCAGTAAGGAAGTCCTTTATTGAAGTAATGTGTGAGGGAAGCAGTTAAAATTACAAGTTGCATGCACGTCTTTGATATAAGGTTAAATTTTATAGTTCAAAAAGAAATAAACCTCATTGATGAATTCAATAGAGAAAGCATTGCCGATCATTTAGATCGTAATGTTAAAAAATATCGTGTCTTAAAGCGTTACTCTATACTAATGTAATTGCTACCTATTAAACATCATCAGACGTTATAAAACAGGGCATATTTGTGATGTAACTGCTGCCAGTTCAAGAAAACTATAATTCATTTACATAAAATATTAATAGCCTGTTATATCAAGGAACCGTATCAGTTGCGACTCCATTTCTGAAAAATCAAAGCTGCAGCACATATATGTGCTCTCCTTTTATCATTATCAAAGTTTCTTCAAAAGTTTTAATAAGATGTTGTTTACACAAAATTTATCCAACTGTATCTATATAGAGCGTGTGAATTTTTGTATATTCTGTTATACCGACATTTGCTTAAAGTCATATTAAGTTCTGCTTAATAACTAAACTCTATGGTCCTACTTATATCATGTGATATTTGTATATGTTTAAACTCTACTAAGTAGCACTGCACCACTTTTAGAACGCCACCTCCTTGTTTATATATAGCTGTCACTAAGCTTTCTGTTTTTCTATTTTCTTTTCTCGTGAGGAAGTTCTATTTTTCTTTTCAAGAATTTTTAAGCCTTTTGATTGTAATTTTTGGAATCCGATTTCGGCTTGTGTATTTGACTTCCATTTAGTTATAAATAGAATTGATGGTTGATATATGGTTCCAAACTTTATTGGTATATTATGTATCTAGGCTGCACAAGATGTGGATGTTTCGGATATTTATTCTTTTACAGTGTTTCGTAAAAATAATTATGGTTTCCATGTTGCATAGTTTTCCATCTTGTTACAATATTTCCATTTTCAACACTCTTTTAGTTTTTATCATTTTCAAGAGAAATATAAAAATAAATGTTACCTTTCTGTACTCATTCATGTTTTATTCTTATATAATCATACAACGCGCTCCCACTTTTCATTAAACAGAATTTAATAAAATGTCACATGAAGATTTATCTTGTCAAGACTGTGAAGACACGAACTTCCTGATGTAAGAAAGATGATAAATAGATACTCTTGGATTCTATTTGAAAAACATCATTATGATTCCGAGGTTGGTACTCCATCTTTCAGGTCTATTATATATAAAGAGTTTTATTAGAAATAGACAATTTATAGCATGCTATATTGGGACCTTGTTTACCTCTGCTAAGTCATCTTTACTTGTATGTGTGATAGAAAGATAAATAAGCACTTTTCTTTGAAGTCTCATATGATTATGCCCCTGTCTCCAAAGCCAACTCATTCTATTTTCTAAAAATTAGCCTAACAAATAAAGCGTTCATTTCTAATATTTTTTAAATAGACGAAAGCTTGTGAGCAATCCCTTTCAGATAATCTAAGAGTCCTACTTTCAGTTGAACCTTTTCTTTAGCAACTCTTAATCCTACAATAAAACATTCATCGTTTTATTGATGTCTCTTGAAAAAAAGTGATGAAGTCAGCTTCTTTTCGTCAAACACTTTTTAGATTACAAGTATGGCTAATAATCGTATAAGACAGTTTACTGCACACTTGAAATTCTCATTCCGGGACTCTTTATTGTTCTATTTTGCTGTAAATGACTGACGGCCAAACTCTTGTTAATCAATTCAGCCAGAAATTCCATTTCACATTTCTTTATAAAACACAATACGTTAAAAAGATCTAATTTAACAATCTGCTTAGTTTTCGGCCCAAATTAGAACGAACGAAATTTCGAAATGATCGCCTCATTGTAGTTCCTGTTTGCTGACAGTTATATCGTGTCTTTCTTTTCTACTCCAATAAAAAGCTCTCCTTTAGGCGTATACTGTATAACGATGTATATAATGGTAATATATTTAGTTGAATTTCTGAAAAATAATGAACTTTTTACAAATTCTGGGCTGATTTCATTCAAAAGCGTTTTAACTCGAAGTGTCAAAGAATAATGATTTCGATGAAATAGCAATTCTTTTGTCTGACAATTCAGTAAATTCGTCACCAAGGTAACAATTCTGACTGTCTTTAAATTTCAGTGATTATATTACTTTAAAGTGATGTGTACAGCGCTTTGCGAAGTCATTCAGATTTTTAGGACGATTTTTTTGAATAATAAGAAGGGGAAGTCAAACAGAGGTTCTCCTTTATATTGCCAAGCCATCTGTTTGAACGTGATGGTTATTGATGATTGAGCAATATGGATTCTATAAGGACGGAACAGCTGATAGTGATAAAATATGTCTGAAAAATATTAATTTTTTTTGTAAAGACATATCTCTTCATTCTATTCTTTTCATGTATATAGATCAATACGTTTATTCAGGGGTCCATTTACTGATTGAAAAAAAACTGCTTCCATCAGTTTATGACGGAATGACCATATTTCACTGTGTCTATTATCATGCCACAGTCGTTACCTTATTTAGAATGTATCAGAATGAACGTTTTGATTTCGTTGATTATGTGTGGTATTTTCGTGTTGACTGTAGTGTTTAGATGTCACACTTGGTGTTCCTTCTCCCATTTTGCTCTGCTTTACTTTGTCTTATCTGTGTGTTCATATAGGGGTGATTCCTTGTTTTGCTGTGGGTACTACACTTGAGTCTTGTTGGTGATCCCCTTCTTTCTTTGATATTAAAAAGTGATGTGGTACTAACCAATCGGTAAAATGTTTGGTGTTCCTTTGTCTTCTCTGTGTACTCATAAAGGGGTGCCTCGGTGATTTGCTGTGGGTGCTGTAACCGAGTTTTGTTGGGGATCCCCTCCTTTCTTTTATGTCATAAAGAATCCTATGTAATGATTTCTATTTCCTTACATTGACATAGGAAATAGGAAAACAATCACTAACAGTATAAATACTATTTTACTTGTTTACACATGCGCAAAGTTAGGTCTGACTCCAAAAAGGAACCAAAATGAAAAAAAGGAAAAATACGTATTATAACGATATAAACAATATTGATAATTATACATTCAAATTTAACAACCATATGTTGTATCAAGTGATGCTCGTATCTTCAAAAGGAACAATATGACTTGATCATACGTTTTTTTAGCTTCAATATTTCGCCCGTCTCACACGTTATTCCTGTTTGGTTATTTTTGTGTATGAGAAAAATAACGTGTGAGACGGGCCAGATATTGAAGCTAACGTTTTTTTTTTTGTAAGGTGTCGAAGACGTCGAACCGTCACAATAACAGGCCTGTTACATGCTACATATAGGTGTAGACATCTCGAGAACTTGATAAAGTGCAAGCTGACCTTCAACTGGGCCGTTTGACAAGCTTTTAGAAATGTCTCTAAGACGTTCAAAGGACCGGTCATAGAGTCCCTGTATCACAGTGTGTAAGTATACAGCCATTGAAGATGGCTGTCAATGATTACCCACTTTCAATTTCATTCCTTTTCTACGTAATAGGGAGTTCCGATGGTCGATGAAGTTTGAAATTAGATTCCATGCCTAACCGTGCTATTTATATGAATTGTTGCTAACTGAGCGAATGCGATCTATAATGTAATAGGCTAACAGCAACAATAAGTTTGACAAGATGTACAAAATGATACGCTATGCACTTGATTTTTATTTCCTTCGTCTTAAGAACATAATGTTATACAGCGTGGCATACCGAGAAAGAAAAATGAAAATAGAATTGTAATTATGATAAGATATCGGAATAAAAATTACACGCAGAACAAACAATTTTTACTGAGTCTTATAGCATTGTAATAGTTTTTACGATCTTTTTGACAAAAAATAATCATTATTTACGTAACATCTTTTTCTCGTCAGTAAAACAGATGCATACAGAATCCTTTGGATTTTGATTCATCGGCGCGATCCTTGATCATGGTCAAAATCAATCTTAGTGCTAAATACCGCTGTTCATAAAATACCTTAACAGTTGTTTTCATTATTAAGTGATCGTTTATTTCATTCATTGATGTATCGCATTAATAAAATACTGATTAATTTAAAATCTTATGTGTTGGAATCAGGTGAGGAATATATAGACTTCCTCTCAAATATGCACACAGGACCACCATGGGGGCTGTTCAAAGTATAGATATATGAAAAAATACCAAGTGTTTTTATTGCCCGTTGCAAACATTATAGTAGATGTTTGTGATATGGGTTTGTTTTAAAGGATCGTAAAGTGTTCTTGCAAGATGGTGTGCATTACAATTTCATTAGCTGAATGATTATTATGGCACATCTAAGTTAAAATTGACTTTTATAATACTCTCATATACTTAATGATACATAAAAACAAACACCGCCATGTTTGATTTATTGCTTCAGATCTTCAACAAAAACAGACCACTGAGCTATCCTCTCTATTTTGTTAATATGAAAACCTGATTAATTGCTCGCTATTTTACTATCCAAAGACGCTGCTTCTCATTGAACTCTCAATATAGTTTAACCGCTTTGTACTGAGATACCCAATAGATTTTCGCGCAACAGAACGCTTCATTTAGAATGAGAGGCTTCTCCAGAGAATGTAATCAGTATTTATAGTATTCTGGTTTGAACTTTATTTTATTCCAAGATATCGAAACTTACAATCAATTTTCTTCGACACTGCTCGTCAATCGACCGAAAAGGCAATTTAAGTACATATGTACTTTAATCATTGCCCATTTATACTTGAAGGTCACGAAACAAACCCTTCTTACAACCCAAGATTTAAGTATCGAACTTCTTGAATATGACATATGCTACATCAGTTATGTGATTTTTCAATAACATCGTTTCGATCCTAACCCCTTACTGCAAATTACTTTCTCCATTGCTTGCGATTTGGTTTGACTTACTTCAAACGAATATTTTGCTGTCAGCTATTTGGACTGTTTTATAGCTATGGACTTAATTTTCTTCTTAAAAACAAGACATTTTCATGGCATTTGCTTAACCATAAAGTGCCAGCTGACGCAACACCGTAAAATCACCTTAGATAATGATCGATTCATCATTGACGTACTGCTTATTGTTAACGGTTCAGAATGTCCTTCAGAAAGAGAGCAGCTAAAACAACTCCGACAGAATTACTCTACCTTCATAGTGCTCTAGACACTGTTCTTAGCGGAATCATCAGAGAGGTAGGTTACTCAGCCTAGTAGAACGAGTTTACTTTATTGTCGTCGATACCTGTATACACTAATGGTTTGAGATACAGTAATGTATCATTAATTTGAAACTGAATTATCCGGATATTTCTAGATGTTCTATTTTTAAACTATGCATGCGCATTATTGCCAGTGAGCTAATAAAATTTAATACAGTTTACCTCAACAGAATGCATGCAGGTACATGAATGACAATTTAAGCAAGGATCTAACACAAAATGAAAGAAAGGGATCTCCAACAAGATTCGGCTGCAGTATTCACATTAAAACACCAAAACACCCCAAGTGAAACACAGAGGAGACATACAAAACAACAGAGTACGGGACCGCATAAATTTCGAAGAAAAACCCCTATATATTTCATCGAAATATAATTCCATAACAAAGAATTTTGTGTTAGAAACCCAATCGTTCCGCAAATTCGGTCTAAAGAAATTTGATGCAAAGAGAAAGCTACGATTTAGGGAAATATTAATACCTTTAAAAATCCTCAACAGGAATACAACTGGAGTGAATATCAACAATGATTTTATTTACATTTTGGATTTAAATTCTTATCTATAAAGGATTCGATAGCGAACAAATGTTCCTTGGTAATTGTGTTAAATGGATTAATTTTGTTTTTCTCGATTCCTATACATATATGTATATTTTTATAACGAAATTACTCTGAAAAATGAAAATAATAGATTATTGTAGAAGAAAGGTGTGGATCTCCAACAAGACCCAGCTGCAGCATCCACAGCAAAATTCCAAAACACCCAATGCAAAAGCACAGAGCATACACCATTTCACCATTACAACCTGTATACCATTTATGTCGTTCTGGACAGTGCATGAACTCAATAGATGATGATATACCACAACGACTGTCCTGACCTAAAAACTGTGACCTTGGACACCAAAATTCATCTCTCTACTTCAGAAAATCAAACAGACAATTGTGAGGCATTTAAGTATAGAATTCTTTTTTTTTTCATTTATGTTTTGTTAAGTGTATTCATCACAGATCAAGTGCAATCATCGTATCAATGCACTTGGGCATAAACAGTGCCACTATCCTAGCTTATGTAGAGAAATATAACCAAGACATGTGTAGCCTAGTCCGATCAACTTCGGTTGATCGTTTCTTCAAACGCATTAGATTATTTCTGATCACAAAATTTTCGCGAAACTTCTGAAAAATGGGTCCTGTAACATCATATCCCACCCATCCGCCTACGTTTTTCGGTATTTTTGGACATAACTTTCACAGTCTTTGGCTATATTTCATTGTTTGGATTGATGATAAGTGACTATGATTAAGTACCCAAAACGTACATGTCTGGTACATGTTAGAATTTATCCGTTTTATGATAATGTTATGAATTTGAATTGCATATTTCTTTATACATAGGAGACATACGTATTATCCATCAATAACACACTCAGAAATACCTTGGCGCCATCTAACCCAGTGAACTGAAAATCAAAGAAGAAAAGGGAATGATCTCCAGCATGACCACCCTGCACTCACCCAGCGAAACAAACCCACAAGAAAGTGACACATAAATGACATCATGCAAAACTACAATTCGCAAAAAGACACAAAAATATTCAATAGAACATCATACAAAACAGACGTACAGAAACATCAAACATTAATGACAACACATAAAAAGAAGAAGACCAATGTGCACCCGGTGCCGACTTTGGACGGTCATCTGCTATTTGCAAATGGTGTGGTTATCCGGATTACGTCCGCAAAACCCTCCCACTTATCCGGATACACAGAGTTCTCCATAGACATC
Organism: Pinctada fucata; assembly: GCA_028142955.1. Classification (NCBI taxonomy): domain Eukaryota; kingdom Metazoa; phylum Mollusca; class Bivalvia; order Pterioida; family Pteriidae; genus Pinctada; species Pinctada fucata. The sequence continues at coordinate 61,129,954 of AP027107.1, read as the reverse complement.
ACAATCAAGATAGTTAAAAACTGAGAACAACACTTCAACCTCCTGCTTAGACATACTACTATCGATAAGTGACAACGGTCATTGAACGCCTCTCTTTATGACAAACTTGACGTTTTTAATTTCATCATAACAAATGAGAAAAAGATCCTGACGACAATCTCAACAACACTCTTAACAGAGCACCAAATTGAGCATCGACGGACCTATAGCAAGCTAGAGGTGGGATCAGTGCCCGTTAGGAGTAAGAATCCCCTGTTTGGCTAGCCGCACCCGCCGTCGACGTTCACGCACGAAATTGAAAACAATATCTACATAACACACACTGTGTGAGGTTATGTCTATATATAAAGTGCTATGGTGACCATGTCGGAAAAAACACCTCCTGTCAAACTCCTTTTACGAGCTCCACACGGCAACGGGCATAAGTGTGAACAACCTTCTTTTCATGTGCAACAACATTCCCTCATCGCCTGTCTATAGTGTATTCATTTCACACGTTTTAAGTACAAAAGTTCATGTTGAGGGCAAATAAGTTCACCAGTAAGCTGCTTGCTCAAGGTTATTTGGGAAACTGCTTAAGATGTCACTGTCGCTACAAAGGACATATTGCGCATAAATTTGGCATTTGCATATCAAGGATGATTGAGGCCATACTTTAGATTCTTTTACCCATTTGGACATTCCTGGATTTTACACGTTTCTATTTGGCATTCTCAGCAGGTTTTGTTTTTAATGGAGACTTACACAATTATACCAAATTCCTTTTGATCTTTGACCCCTGAACTACGATTGGTACTTCTTCTCTACTATACTTTGTGGTGTATGACAAATATGGATAATGACCATATCCCTGTAAACAGCACAAAATCGATAATTCAAAATCATAAACCGAAGGCATACAAAATCAGGATAAAACAGGAACCAAGGCAAACAAACAAAAACTTCCACCACATGAAAAGAAGCGAACTCCCGATATGGGAGTGAGACCAGGTGCCCAGGAAGAGTAAGCATCTCCTGCTTGCTTGCAACACCAGTTCAATTTGGTACAACTGTCACATCCGGTTACTTCCATTTCGGAAGACATAGAGTACAATATTTGGTTGGATGGTTCAAATGGTCTATGACAGAATAGCATCCACCATTCTAGAGAGTGGGACATCATAGCGTATGACGAGTTCCCCATATCGTCCTTAGAACTTCCTCAGTGACGATGTTAGTCGGTCACAAACATTTCCCTGACTGAGCAGCTTATCTGAAAGACGCCTAGCTCTCAGAACAAAATCCGTATATACCCATAGCAAAACAAATTAGTATAAATCCATCCATATTAAGTACAGTATTCTCTTATATACAGCAAGTTTGTCATTAGCAATGGAGTACATCTTTAATATTGTTTTCAACTATAAGTCATTCGTTTGGTACACTAGCCTTTGTTTCAGAGAAAAGCAGAAAAAACAAGGACAATGCCGTCCTTGTATGACATTATTTTAGGATTACCCTATTTCACCAAAAACAATGAATACTGATAAATGTATTAATAACAAATCAATAACTATGTCAACTTATTTTCCGATGTCAAAAACAAGCTTATTAGCTATGAAACCACAGATGGATTCTGGCTTTTTATGAAGCCGCATAGAGAATTCCTTACATTTATGTATTTTAAGGGTTCCTCTAGTTTTGCATTTATTTTAATTTTTGAATACTTGATGCGGTAAGGTGTTGGCCACATTGCATAAGTATAAAAAGACAATTAAAAAACTACTATCCATTGCACCGACTTTAAGAAATGAATTTTTAAACATATCCTCGTTTTATATATTAATGATATATTTGGATCTATGAAAGTAAATAAATCTTGATACCAAACTTTGATCTTAACACTCTACTGTTGAACATCACAGGCTAGGGAAGACAAATACAATCTTAATGGAATCAATTCGACTTCACAACCAGACAGTCACAAAAACTGTCAAACGATATGAATAAATCCATGTTTGAGCTAATGATAATATCATCGTCGTAATGAAACGCGCAAATATCCCTCATTCATGACAACGTCTATTTTATTTTCAATTATGGATACACAAACGAATGGTCGTAATCAAGATGAGAATTCATGTCTCAATATACGAAGATGGAATATTCTTGGATATCCTAGTTCATTTGCACTGTCTTTAACACTTCGAAAAATATCTACAGAATCTTATAGAATAAAAAGGGTTTATTTCCATGTTTCTGTTTCATAACTTATGTATATCAATAATGGCTCATACATTGATGATCTCAAATTCTTTTCCTTCATACATTGTAGTAATGAAACGATATGTGTTATTTTACATCCCTCGACATCATACACTAATGGCAACTCAGCATTGTACACCCGGCGCCGACTTTGGACGGACATCCGATTATCGTACAAATAGTATTTGAAGACGTTTAATATTCATAATTATCGAATGTAACAGAAACATCATTTGAGATGCCATTTATGTAAGAACTAACAACTAGCTAGTCGTGGTTTATTGTCCAGTAATTTCCCTAGTCGCATGAACCAAACAAATTATCACCGAGACGCAAAATTTATATCTTAATATATTCTGATCGTAGTAAATACGTAGATTTCAGAAAATGACGGGTCTCCAGAAAATAAATTGCAGACTATGCGTATGAGAAGGCGTTGTTTTTCTCATCATTAATAGATAAAGGGTGAGCTCTATGGCATATACAGGGGGAAAATCTCAAGTGATAGTAGAATACCAAATATTCACCTTAATTTAGAAATTGTCCCGAAGGCTGCTCCATGGCAGCATAGCGGGACACTTCGTTTTTCTGTGCAAAAAACGTCATATTGTTGAAATGAATACTGTAAACTATTATTTTCGATTGGGGAACAGTTCGCAATTATAACATCAAGACATTATATATGCTTTGGGGAAATATTTGCGGTATTAACGCCTCTGCCTTTGTAAGAAGGGGATATAATTTTCGACGAGTCCCTGCACCAAAATAATCCGCTCGTAAAAATTTCCATGTTTTCATCTTCATCATTTTGTGCAATGAAAATGGTCAAAAGTGATATTGAATGTGTGTCATAATACAATTAATATGGTGTTATGCAATAGGATGTAGGGGTATAATCGATATCATAAATCAGTTATTTTATATAAGTTGGCATGTCATGAAGGCAGTAAAACCAAAATAATATTTTGATCTAGATAGGGACCTTTTCCGTATCCTTATTTCTAAAGCAATAAATCATAGGTGATTCCAAACTTAAAAGAGAGGAGGGGATATCCAAAAACACTCGGCTGCAGCACCCATAGCAAAGCACCAATACACCCCTTGCAAAGACACAAAGCAGACTGGGACAAGGAACACCAACACACTATAGAAACATCTAACACAAAAGACTACAAAAACCCAACAAGACCAATCGCAATCAATGCCGACTAAAGACGGCCAATGATTACAACACATTTCTTAAACATGTTTGTCTTGTTCAGTGGGTCTTTATATTTTTTTGTCATGTAGATTCAAGTAGAAAGTTAGACACTTCATTTTCTTTATAAACAACGGTTAATCTGTTGTAATCATCAGTGACAGAAAGTCAAGCACAAAACCTGAAGGTAGATTGATAAGATAATGTTAAAGACTTTCTGTTGGTGAGGACTCTATTTTTATGTATTTTCAAGAAAGAAGGGGTTTTCCAACATGATTTGTTTGCAGTACCCATCGCAAATGTTCGAACTACCACTTTGCCAAAACACAGAGTAGAAAAGCACAAAAAGAAATAATATGGACGAGGAGCACAATAAACGACATCAAAACACTAAATCCGAAAGACTACACATAAACCAACGAGACAAAATGACAATCGATGTTGACTTTTGACGGTCATCTGCCACGTTTCAGCACATGGTGTAAAAGTTCGTGCGCACAATCTTCCAACTTAACCGGTTTCCCAGAGGTCTCGAAAAATGCACAATTGTTTTGTATAATTACTTCCTTACTGTAAGATAAACACACAAACAAGACACCTTAAAGCAGTTGCCATCGTAACACATACATGTAGATGGACGAGGAAATTGATATAAAAGCGTACTGTAGGGGTACAAGAAAAGTCCGTGTCCTGCCTGCTAGGAAGGAGTCCGACCGATATTTAGAGAGTGCAGGAGGATTCTCTAACGACGTTTGTACAGAACCAATCAAGAGAATTGTGAAGTACAAAGATAAAAAATGTCCTAATGAAACTGCTTTTAAACGATAAGAAATAGTTACGATTGACAAAATTCATTTTGGTTTATGTTTTGTTTCTGTCACCTAAACGAAGCTTTGTTTTTGGCACTTTATCAATTGAACATCATATACTTTATTAGGCTATTTAAGAAACTTGTCATTTCATCCAAAAATATCATCCCTCTTAGGCTATTTTGTACATAGATCTTATTTTGATATGCTACTGAATCGACCCTACAGGAAATTTGGAACCGCGTACTCTCTGTAAAGTAAATACACATTTAAATTCTAAAAATAAACCCAGATGGCGCTTATGAAATGACTTTTGGCGGATTATGAAAAGCATTTTGGCCGGAGCATCGCTGATGAGAATAATAAGAGAGAATAAAGGTTCTATCACGATCTACTGCGTGAGACATAACAATTTACACGAGTGACAGAAATTTCGTCAATCAGTTTAATCTGCGCGAAAAGTACATCGAGATTCGTAAAACCTCGAAACAAGGAAAACTAGAATCCTAGATGTGCTTTATTATACCGAGAACTGGAAGTTCGATCAATGATAAGTATGGAAATTTTCAAAGATGTTACCCGTCCAGTCGTTACATGTAGAGCGTCGTTTACACGTCCATAACGTGAAGCTAAACGTCACGTCATGACGTCATTCGATCAAAGATCGCAGGAAGTGATGACGGCATACGTACACATCGCGCTAAAACTTTTCCTCCAGAGACCAAAAATTAAATGAAGTCAGCTTCGCACGAGTAAAGAAAAATGTCGGCAAGGAGTGGGGCACAATTGGTCTCAATTGGAATTCCGACAATTAGTTGGAAGACTTTTCCAAAAAACTAGAATTTAACAAAATAGGCATACAGATTCTTGAAACATTCATAAAAAAAGAATAAAGAAAAGAGGGAGATCCCTCATAGTGAAAATAGTGGAACGTTTTATTACCAGAAAAGATAAACAGTCCAAACAGACGGAGACAATAACACAGCACCAGAGAAATACGAAGGTCAACACTTTCTAATAAACAATAATGATAGGATGGTCATATACCAATTGTTGGGTAATACGTTTCTATACTCAATAGTCTTTTTTTTTACAAAATTATTTCTTTAATTACTCTTCTGTTTGGATGATTAAGAAATTTCAAGATAACGAGGTAAAATTATCTTCCGACCATCCTTGAAATGCCCAAGCTAATCTGCAATTTAAATTGTTTCTTCAACCCCCCCCCCCCCCCTAAAAACAAAAACTGTCATCGTCATAAAGATTATAGATGATATCCAAGACAGTCAATTAAATCATAATTCATTGAATACTTGTAACCTGAGGCATTTTATCATTTAAACAACATCTATGAAACCCCGTGACATTTTTCCTGCAAGTTCAATAAGGACTGGACGTCATATTCTGATTCTTCATACCTGACAGCAGTATCCTATGCAGATGTATACGTTCTCAGTGTGAAATAGTCCTAAAACATACAATGAACTCAGTCTTAGTACATTGATCTTAACATCATTGTAATCCATCCTACTTCAAAAATTGACGAATTCTCTTTTCTTAGAACCGTATTCTATAGATATACTTTAATTATTACATCATTTCACTATTTTTAATGAGTAATTGCTTTCTGGTAGATGGCTATAGAATTGCTGTCTGATATGCGATTTTTGCAACATTTGAGTCCTACATGAATTATTTTGTCTTCGAGCATCACAAATATGGATTAAGTATCCAAAACATCCATGTCTGGTACCGCACTAAGATCCTTAAATTCAGAAGGTTACAGAGTTAAAAAACCTGTTTTCTTCTAAATATCTAATTTTGTTTCTGCTTTTTATTTCCTCGTTTTATTCTTGTTTCATGTTTTGGTCGTCCGTTTTGGTCGTTCGCAGATTTACACGTAATATCAGTTGGCCCCAAAAAGATCAAGCTGGGTGTATATTGATATTACTCAGTTTATGTTTTGACACTCTTGTTTCATGTAATTGTAAGTCTGCTTTTGTCGTTGGTACATGTATGGCCTTTCGACAGAAAAGTTGTTGTGCCTCGTTTTAAGTTGCTTTGCCTGATGGTCGTTGGTTGTAACATGCGAATGTGCTTCGTTTGGGCTTATGCAGAATAGTCTTGCTGAAACTGATTTAGACGGATGTTATATTTTATTTTTTTTATTTTTTATTCTCTTACACTGCAAATATGTCGGGAATTTTAGAAGTATCGACCCTTCTGGTAAAAGGAAAGGGCAGAAACATTTGTTAAATGTAAAGAGTGAATTTAAAGCTGATTTTTCCTTACCCTCTCGACTTTGAGACTGAATCACTCACTGGTACTTCTTTATCTTTATATTACCTATAACAGTGACTTTATTTCTCATAATGAAATTTCGATTATGAGGAAGCGTGATGAACATATTAGAGAAGTCGAATGAAGAAATGTATTTAGCTTGGAAACTTTTAGTTTTCATTTTGTCAATCACATCCCCTGAATTCTAGCAACAGCTCCACTACATTTTTGTCTAGAAATCTGAAATCAGCACTTACGGCGATAAAAGAACACGTAACATGATAATGTGAGAGTTCTAAGCAGGAACGATATAAAGAATATGGGGTAGTCTTCATCATGACGTAAGTTTCTTTCGGTCTATTAATAATTCAGGGGATGTGATTGACAAAATGAAAACTAAAATTTCCAAGCTGATACAATTTCTTCATTCAGCTTCTCTAATATGTACATCATGCTTCCTCACGACAAAATAAATGATTGATTTTCTTAACTAATTAAATAGTGTTTTGATCAAGGGGGAAAAACTTACATTTGTACTTCTGAATCAAAGGGTTTTTTTCCTCAAAAGACTACAAATTATTCAATTTATGGACATTTAGCAACCTTTGTAATGCCTTGTCCTTTCTCTTGGTTAACATTTATGTAAGTATACAATCAGCTTGTAGGGTTTCCTACGAGTACAAATTGTGCGCAGATTTATTTTTATTCACTTAGGAAAAAGAATTTATCAAAACTCTTATAAAGAAAAGAAAATTTGATGATATGAAATGCTTCAATGGTACATCTAGGTACCTGGATCCTGGATGATATTCTCAATATTGTAAATCCTGTTTTTGAAACATATAAGAATGAAATTTATCCACAAGAATTGACACCCAACGAGACAAACGTTGAAAATACAGAAACATCATCCTGGCGTGACGTTCCCAGACTACCGTCATTTCACAGCTCATCCGGTACGCTAGAGCGTGTACTAATGTTTTTGGATTTTTATAGTAGAAATTTGCATATAACTAAGAAACGTTTAGGTCAAGGTTTCCGCTTTCATAAACTAGTTAAGACTTTCTGGAAATTTTACAAGAAATACAGTCAGCTTCTTTTAAAGTTCGGACCTATACAAGCAACAGAGTATACTACTTTTGGTATTTCACAGCCTGCATATTATAGTGACATAATCACTGGTGTAAAGCAGATGCACGTACCATCGGATATCCACATCCCGTCATGGCGACAGGCGGTACCGATTCGTATGTTTACATCCTTCAATATCAATAATTAACACATTTGAAGTTTGATTTGTACACTAAACGTGAAGGTAATGTTTAGAACAAGAAACGCTACTATGCATTTGATAATTAAAAACAAGTTAAAACACTTTTTTTAAACCGAAATCAAAATGACAATGATGTAGGTAACGGGCATTCCTTGATGTAGGTACAACCTAATCATGCTCAAACACTGGTACCTACTCCCTTGTCATTTTTATGATCTTGACATAAAACGTATATTTTACAATCATCTCTATGAAATTATGCAATGTGGAACATTTAATCACATATAATGTTCGCGTTAAATGTAAAAATCAAACCTGATCTGTGTTAATTATTGTTATTGATGGATTTAAACACACGAGCCGGGATCGACTGTCGCCATGATGGAATGTGGGTACCCGATGGTACGTGCATCTGCTTTACACCAGTGATACTTAACAAAATTAGAAGGGTCAGAGTCAGGCAGCATTAAGCGCCTTTTGTAACGTGGACATGATCCTAATGTTACCAGACGGACGCTCAGCACTGGACCAATCTAAAGCCTTGCATTCTTAAGACTTGCACTCTGACTAGATGCGACGACGGGGCTTCATGACGGGCATGTCCAAACCTCTTTAGAGGACAGACAGGGCCCCATCCACCTCAAATAAAGACCATATCACATCGTTGTCAACAATTTTCAAGAATATTGTCCAAATCATCGTTTTTGACGCATACACGTAAAGTAAATTCTCTGCACGGGTATAGTGACGGGTATCGTTATGAGTTTTCAAAGTATTTTATTCTAATCGATTATAATATCGGGACTATGATTTTGGATTTTGAAAAAAAAGATAACATAGACAAATGGATGACTGACTATCAATTGAATTAGATATGACAACGTTCTTATCATTCGTCATCCTATGTAAATTCTCATGCAGTATGTGATTATGTACTGCGGAGATCGCCTCCTTTCTTTGCTGTCATCATATTGGTTAATTATTCACGGCATACATTCAAGACAAGCATCACTCTTAGGACACTAACCCGACAACTTCGTTTGGATAAATCCGGAATTGCTAGTCACCAGAGGCAAGCTTTTCATTGAAACCACAAAAATTTTAGCACAGAAGCAAAGGGAAATATTTTTTCTAAAGCTACACTATAACAGGGATTTCTTATTCCGGTTTTCATATACGACAAGTCAAAAACATGCTTATAATCCTTTTTACTGAGTTTTTGAAAATTAATTTTAATATGCATTGTCGTTCCTCTAAGCAAGACGATATTATAATTCTTTTTTTTTTTCGTAGAAACACTTTTTATTTCCAGAATTGCCTCATTGATCTAATTATCAGGAGTCATCCATTTTTGAATGAGCCTCTAGGCCTGCATTATATTCGTACCAAATTATACTCTGTTCCTTTACGTAAGTTACACGAAATCTACGATTATACGAAGGACCTCGCATATACCGATACACGTTCCCCAGAATACAGACTACAAGGAGTCATCTTGGACATTTCTACTTTTCGTTTATTTCAAGCAGTTAGATCAGATAAATCAGAGGAGAAAACAAACCGCCCTTTCATTAAAGTAAGATTTGCAAACAAAGGTATTGATAACTTGAATCTTGGTCAAATTTTGAATCACAAAACTGTTGCAGAAAAAATCCCACCATATTTCAAACGAAAAGAAACTCCTTGTATTTCCTATAGCTACACACCAACAGTTGCATCTAAAATTTACAATTACAAACGATTCCTGCAGTGTATTGATTTAAGTAATCCCTCACTACATCCACTTCCCTGCGAATGTTCTTCATCGGATTTCAACTACTCTTCTTGTGGACACGTTATTACTGGTGACCTTAGTATAGTCAAGAACGACAAGTTGAGAGAATTGTTAAAAAAGGGTCCCAAATACAGAGAAAGTATGTCCTTTACATGGAACCAAAATGTCAAAATTATCATGGACTCTTGTGAGGAATATGCAAGACGTTGGGCAAAGAAAGAGGATGTACAGCTCGACACCCTTTCCGAATGGATAAAATCAATCAGAGGGTTACTTTTATCTAGAATTAACCGATTAAAATCAACTGTGAACACCAGATTCGTGTCTATATTTAAGGTAACGCTAAACACAAATTTGGACTTACAGATTTAATCAGATTTTTTCGCTTATTTTCAAGATACATATACAATGTTATACATCAAATTGATTGTCATGAAAAGCTGCATACAATCATGGTATCAACTTCTCTCCACAGAGTCTTGGCTTGGAGTAATGTCATTTTTTTTTCACTCCTTCCATTTCACACAGTTCAGCAAGGTTAAGATAACAGCTTTCACCTAAACAATGCAGAATTATTGATGGTTAAAGTTAGGTCTAGTGCAAGCTAGATGTGAGTTTTTAATATATTCAAACAAATTGTTATAATCTGGCCTGAAATTATTGATATAAAAATCTTAAAATGTCGGCCATATTGGGGACTACTTTCATGTTGTAAAAAGTATGGTGTCCTTGCAGTGCCAACAATTTATTTGAATTTATGATCCAACAGTTAAATCATAGTTACCTGGCATTGTACATGTATATTGATAACGAGACTAGCATAAAAGTATACATGTATATACTAAAATGAATAATAATGATATTCAAATAAAAGAGAAGATGAAGGAGGGGGGGGGTCCTTAATAAAAATCACCAAGTTGAAATGAATCAGTAATCTGAACAAATGCTTTATTATGTACTGTATAGAAGGTACTATTTCAAGGAAACTCACTTTATTTAACATTTAATTTTTTCCAAGCAAATATAAAATGTAATATATGGTGACAATGTGAATTTTCTATTACTGTTTTCAGGAAACATTCATTGTACAAAAAAAAACAATAAAAAAAGATGAGCTTTTTTTATTTATCACATTCCATTTTATCATTAAAATGCAAACACACTGTACGTATATACTCATGATCAACCAACCCCCAACCCCCCCCCCCCCAAAAAAATAAAAAACAAAAAAAACAAATCACAATTTAGACACAAGCTGTTGATTACTTTGCTTTATACTTACTCATATTCTATTTTTCATCTGGAAATATCTGTAGTAAAGCTGAATGTGCAACCATTCTTCATCCCTCAGGAAAAAAAAAACTGAAACATTGATGAAATTTGTAAGCAAATGTCAAATTTTAAGAAAAGTTTACATTTCTCCTATCTTTTTGTGACATTTTATTTCAAGCTATATTATATACAAATTGATCTCCTTCATTTTAGATATATACATGTAACACTTATTAAAATCATTTCACAGTAGACTTTATCAACATTTACCTATTTACCTAGTTAAATGCATGAGTCTGAATCTATTTCCATCTAAACTACATACAACATGTACAAACAATATTTTCACTAAAATGCTAGGTTGCTAAGAAAATGTTTGTGTATAATATTTAAGAAATAACAACTAGCTAGCCGTGGTCTATTGTCCAGTAATTCCCCTCGTAGCATGAACCAATCAAATTATCACCTCGCAGCGAGGTGATAATTTGATTGGTTCATGTGACTCATGGAATTACTAGACAACAAATCACAGCTATCTAGTTGTTATTTCTATTCTTATATTGTTCTCCATAGGCTCTATAGCACGCGCACGTGCATGGGTGGAGCTTAGCGAACTGGAAGTTTGTTGGAGATTTTACATCAGGCGAGTTCTATGGTACATAAAGGGAGAAAATCTCAAGTCATGTTAGAATTTTATTTCTATATCACCACTTCTTTCTGAAGTATAAGGGGAAAAATTTTAAAGTTTTAATAGCCATTCTCTGTAAGGACCAAAATCGTTCGGCACGGCATGTCATGGATTTTGATGATTTTCGGTATAATGGGTATATATTAAGTACTGACCATGAAAATAACACTTTTTGGCCAATGTGACCTCTGGTTGCCATGGTAACGAGGTCATTCTATTTATAGCACTTTTGGGACCATGAAATAAGCCAGCTCCGGAGACTTCGTTGCCATGGATACCACTGTAACAGCTTGTTCATCTTTATATAATCTATTCTTCCTTACTTCCATTCTTACTTAGTACACTTAGATATGTGATATTAATTACAGGAAGCTTATTGTATTAAGCCAAAATAAGTCAAAATGAAGCGAAAAATAGAGGTGAAAATAAGGGCCAATTTAGTGTGTTTTTGACCATTTTCAATCTTAAATATCACAAAAGGCACCAATAGGAGACTAGTGATTTTCATCAATGGAAATGTATGTTTATTGACAAATAAAATGAACGAAAAATTGGAGTGGGTATTTAAGAATTTTACCTAAATTCTGTCGTCAAAGACCGTTGCCATGGCAACATTAGACCTTTTTGCGTATTTCATACTATCTTTGAAATTGATTTTATTCCTCTTTAGAGTTACATAAGATTGTCAAAATGTATGCATGTATAGATATGACTTATATCTTTTACATAAGAACAATTAAAATGTTCAAGGTCATTGGCTTGATGTTCAAGGTCATTTATACTTTGAGACTCAAATTTTGCATAAAATATTAAATTTTTAATTTTTTGTTACCGATTTTAGTGATTTTCTTATATAAATATTTTCATAGGTTATATATATTATGAAAGCACATGAATATAAGAAAGACAAATCTTAGAATTTATTGAATTGTAGCAATTCAATAGGAAAATATTTTTCCGTCAAAAAACAAGAAAAATACAGATTTCGTCCCTTTTTTATCAAAATATTCACCAAGAATTTAGACATTCGATGATGTGAAGAAACGTAATCAATAGTTCTAAGAAATAAGTGATACATTTATCATTTTATGGCAAATAACTGTTAAGTTCAATATTTCAAGGTTTCTAAAATATTTACACCTTCATTTTATGAAAAATCAGGATTTTTCGTCAAATCTGGTCACTTAAAGTTTAATGACCTTGAAAATTCTGTGGGTGACCTTGAAATATTTTCAAGATCATTTTTATATCAAAACGCCTCTGATTGATGTATACATGAACTTCTGTTCCAATATCATGCGTAGATCGTTTGATAGAGGTTGTGTTTAAATTCATCGTATGAAAACCTTTCAGCTGATTGTTGCCATAGCAACTAAATTTGATGCTGCTTTGCAATAAAAAGTCAAATTAGCCCAATTAATTTTTTGTATTCATGTACAGTTCAAAGATGATACTAATTGGATAACTAGAATTTGGACTTCAAAAATTGGTGCTTTTATGAAATTTTCAACCTTGCAAAACAGTAAAAACATGCAAAAAAGGGCCTTTAAGTGCCCAAAACAGAGCCATTTGATACCCTGTTTTGGCCCAATTTTTCATCTTGTATACACAAATCAACCGAGATGAATGTAAAAAACTTTACAAATATGCATAATAATAAGGATTAAAAGAAAATAATCAAAGCAATTTCAGATTAAAAAAGTACCTGTTTCCATGGTAACGAAGCCTACAAATATGCCTGGTCCTATAGATTTTCCCGATTTTTGAAACTTCAGACACGGTTACCATGGCAACGACAACCTTTTTGAAAAAACTGGGGTTGATTTACATACTAGTGCTTCATATTGAACTTCCATACCAAAAATCTCAAAAATCCATGACATGCCGTGCCAACATGTCTTGAAATTCTTTGGTTCTTACAGAGAATTGCTGTTAAACTTCTAATCACTTATAATGTAATTTATGTGAATAAATCACATACTGAATGTACGTTAGGTATTCGAGAGAAGTCCATTCAACAACCATAGCTGTTCATTCATCCTCAGAATTACACAGGAATACTGTACAGGAATCAACTGCAAAGGGAAAAAATATCATAAGTCCCTAATAACAAAAGTATTAAACATATATATGCATTTATATATAAATATGACGATATGTAAGTCGAATTGTTATAAATTCATCATCAATTTATCAATGGGTATTGACTGCTTTATATTGAATGTATGAATATTTTTATCTTTATGAAGTTCATGAATGATTGCCCTTATTGCAAAATTACACAAAACTCATAAATCATTTTGAAGTTGTAATAATTAATAATAAGAGCAAGGCAACTCTGCTTTAAATGACAGCATATTTTAGAATATATAATATTTATTGGCTCCAGACAGAAATTAAAACCAAAATCAAAACAATGTATATATTGTAAGACCATATTACCAGTCTGAAGTCGTATAAAGAACTTTCTAATACTGCATATCATGTATTAATCAATAAATTGTCTGTAAAATGCTGTTGTAAGGATTTTTTTTCTAACATTCTAACTTTCACATTTGTTAATTGAATTTTAAAATTGTTCCAAATGTATCAAAAAGTTGTTGAAAGTCTTAATACAAGATTTCAATTATAATATTGTAAGAATTACATACCACATCTCCTTGAACCACATAATGTTTGCAGGTATCCATGTCAATCTTAGACTGTATGTAGCAGTTGTACATTTGAATATTTTCGATACCAAAGGCCTTTTTGGTTCACGATTCTTTCCACTCCAAGTAGCACATATTGAATTCCTAAAAAGATAAAGCAAATTTGTATTCAAAATGCAATTCAAAATATTTCTTCAAACAATTTTATTCAATTTGGTTTTCATCATAAAAATTTTGAGACATTTTCATATTTTCGGCATAAATATGATGTATGCAAAAAAATATACAAATTATGAAGTGATGTCATATTCATTGAATTTGATGGCAATCATACCCAGTTACATCATATAATTAAAAAAAATCTGGTGTAGCAGAATGCCCGGAGCTACTGAAAATTTAGCAACGCAAATATCTGTCTTAAGGCTAGTGGTATAAAAAGTAATATATTGGAGTCAATGAATTATATGGTGTGTCAAAATGTTATGCACAATTAAAGTTTTTTTTTGTACTTTACTGTAAAAAGGCAGCAAGTGTGAACAGAAGTATTTGATGAATTTTTTCTGGTAGTTGAATTCATGTGGTATACTGTATAGAGGTGTAACAATTCCTCAAAGATTACATACTGTTTGATAATTTTGCTCGATTCCAAGGTTCATACGGAAATTCTATACCAAAATTCCATTACTTTTTCATGACTCAAAACGCATTTTCAATGACTTTGTAGACAGACAAGCGGCTAATTCATTAATTGCTATGACCATTAATTATATGAAACAAATTAAACTAAACAATTTAATCTTATCATCTTCAGAAATCATGCATTTTTTGGCATGACCGGGTGGAACTTCTTGAATCAAGCGACTGAGACGAGTCGACAAAAATTTTAGGGTAGGGCTGTCACGATACGCTAAGCTCACGATATGATGTGTATCACGATATTTACTCACGATACGATTCATATCACGATACAACATTTTTAATGTAGATATGGAGGCATTACTGTAATTCGTCAGATATTTTATTAAAACAACAAATTAAGATCATTCATAACTTGAATGATTTGAGAATATATTGTATTGACTAGAAACAAAGTACAAAACTCAGAAGTTATCTTTGACGACTCGGCGTTCAGCATCGCCATGTTGAATTTTTAAAGATAAAGCTAAATGCCGAAAACGAACCGTAAGAACAGCAGTGAATCGAGAACCGGGCGGTGAATCGAGAACCGCGGTGAATCAAGAACCGCGGTGAATCGTGACAGCCCTATATCAGGGTAGATCTATTATAGTAATTAAGTTAATACTTGTTATCTGTAATTTTGAACGGCTTATTTTTTAAATCTTTGATAACCAGGTGAAAATAAACTCGACCTGGTCAGGTACGTCACTTTGCTACGATAATAAAATAATCATACAAGAAATTTGAAGGGATATTCAAACATCGTCTGGGTGACAAGAAACCAATGATACATTGATAGTGAAATCAAAGAACTAATGCTAAATTCATAATACATGTAAATGAAACTTTTGTTGAGGAAAAGAGAAAAGACATGAAAATCAAAATGATGTCAAGCAAAATTAGATATAAACTTAAGCATTTATATGAATTTGCATTCCTAAAATGGGTTACCTCATGAGGAGTCATCTTTGTAATTTTGAGTAAAACATTGTTTTTGACTTTGTTATGCTTAACGTATGAAGAAATATAGATTTTCCCTGCTTCAACATTGTAGAAAATCTTTATAAATCACATGCTTGCCTATGTCATCGGTATAGAATAGATTCATTCAAACGCTGAAGTGACAAAGAATAAATATACCTGTACACATGTCTATTCGCTTGCTGACAAATTTGCAAAAAGTCATTTCGCATGATAATTCATTTAAGACATAAAATTTAGCAGCAAAAGAGTAGAATGTAATTTTAAGTAAATTGCAAAATAATTCAGTGATGCTGAAAAGTACCAGTCCGAAGTATTTCACCGGCAAAATTACATTCAGACTGGCAAAAAGTTTAAAGCTTTGCTACACAATACACACGTACATTGTTCGGACTAACATCATTTTCAAAATGACTGGCATGCCTTAAAAGTTTTCAACATCTCTGAAAATTACACCAAAAATGCAAAAGAAAACAGGTCTCAACTTAATATAGCTTCAAGTTTTTGCCCGTCACACACAATATTTCTTATCAGTAGATTGTGTGTGCAACTGTTAATACATGTTATGAATTTTTATGAATGGGCCATTTTCCATTCTTTTTTTTAACCATTTTAATGGGCCATTTCTTAATATAAGAAAGTACTCGGAATCAATATGTGCCATCTATAAATGGGACTATCATAGTCTATGCGCATGGTCTCTGTCCTTCCCAATCACTGTTGAGATCACAATCGGCTTGCATTAAAGCGATATATCGTATATAGGCAGGAATTGAAGCCTTCACACAAACATGAACTATACCAATAAGAAATAACATGTAAGATACTGGCGAAATATTGAAACCATTTGTTAGTAGGCATTGTAGGAAATTGCAGGAAAAGAAGGTAATGGTACAAATTGACATGCTGCTGTTCACACTTGCTGTCTTTTAACAGTTATACAATTATTAAGCAGAAAATAATTGTTTTCTATGTGAAAGAGTATACCAAAGATCCAAGAGCAAATGGGAGTACTGTTCAGGTACAAAATATCTGAGTATGAAGTATCAATGCTGTTGTAAACACTATTTACATCTAAAATACCATACACATGCGTGAATGACCATTTTTGGCTTCCATACAACACTTTGACAAAAACTTGACAGAAATGTCAATTATTTTAAAATAATTGTTGTTGCATCTTATGTCAATTGCATATATTGGATATATTTCGGTATATTTTTGTATTAATATTTTTAAAAAATAGAAATTTCTGTCGATGTTTTCACCATGTGACGTCATGACTTTTAGGCCAAATTGATCGAGTGAATTTAAGTTTTAGAAGGGCAAAATCTTGTCCGATCTCTTTCAGACGTGCGTCAATAAATTCTTATATCCACCAAATATTGTTTACAGTACCTGTCTTACGTCTGAACAAAGCAGATTTACTCTCGATTGTTTATTTTCTCTTTCGTGCCAACTGCAGACCTCCGAACGCAAAGAGGGGAAATACTTCCAACGAAAAGTAGTTCGATATAATGACGACAAACCTTTATGTATAATCTCTCTTATGTGCTTTTGTAAAATAGATATAGTAATTTATATTATGTCTACGAAGGAAAGAGACTGTTTCATCAACATTCATATAAGTTTCTCAAACGTAAAAATTCGCGCAGGAATTGACGTACTTTCATTTTGATCGAAGAGGGAAGACCGAAATTATACAGTTGAAATAGTACATTAAAATGGCTAGAAATAAACAGGTACCACATGTTTTTAAAAATATATGGGTCTCTTACATGAATACTTTCAGAAATATGGGCTGTCACCCATTAGATCATGCATTAAATTGAGATGAAATTGGCTACTCACCAAATCAAATATGGCGACCTCCATCTCGACAAAGTGCCATACAAACGGCCTCCATTCAGAACTGTACAAAAGTGGCGCGCAATTTCAAATCCCGCATGCACTAGTATCAAAACATATTTTTCTGTTGCCAAAGTTTCAATTTTTTATTTTTCAAGTATATAACAGCTGAACTGTTTGAAAAATTGGGTAGAAAAACAATAATTTTCATAAATTATATGGAGTATTGGTTAAAACATGGGCTGGTCACAAAGAGGCCATTACTGTAAATGTATAGTGTGTACTTATATGTAGTTACATGCAAAGTTTGAAAGTAATAGGCACTGAGAGAAAAAAAATATACACATTTTTATTACTTGAGCTGCCAGGCGTCCATTTTGACTTTAGCGTTACCTTAAAGACCCTGATTTTATCACAGAACTTACCTACCTCCAAGAACATTATGTCATCACACCAGCGGACAAAGCCTCAAATAATTACACATTTACTTTCAAAAAGTAATATTTCGACCGTCTAGTCAAAGAGTTGGGTTTAAATTCGACACCTGGAAATCCCACTTACACCCAAACAAACCTTTCTGCCTCTGAAATAATAGATAACCACAAATCAGCTCTTGCTTCTATTGGCTTCGACACTACCAATTTAGATTTAGATTTACCATACTTATACTGCATACCTAAAATGCATAAGAATCCGTACAAACAACGTTTCATCGCTGGTTCCTCAAAATGTTCTACCAAATCTGTATCGATCATTACTCACTAAAGTTTTATGTGAAATCAAATCTGGGCTTCAAAAATATTGTTCGACAGTATATTCTCGCAGTGGTATCAACCAGATGTGGATTTTAAAGAATTCGAAGGAACTTTTAGAACATCTGAAATCCACTCATTTTAGTAGAGTCCATTCGATCAAAGCCTTTGATTTTTCGACACTTTACACTACAATTCCACATTCTAAATTGAAAGAAAGACTCGCAAAAATTATAAGTAATTCGTTTACAAGTAAGAACGGTAATCGCAAATACAAATTTATTGCTGTTAACTATGACAAAACCTACTTTGTAAAAGAAAAGTCAGATTCTGAAAATAAGTACACTGAAACAGACATTATTCAGATGTTAAACTTTCTGATCGACAACATTTTTGTGGTGTTTGGAGGAAAGGTCTTCCAGCAAATTGTGGGAATTCCAATGGGGACCAATTGTGCCCCACTCCTTGCCGACATTTTCCTTTACTCGTACGAAGCTGAATTCATTCAATCTTTGGTCTCTGAAGGGAAAAGATACTTAGCTTCTGACTTCAACTTCACTTACAGATACATAGACGATGTGTTGTCCATCAATAATCCAAAATTCGCGGATTACCTGAGCAGTATCTATCCTTCGGAGCTTGAAGTCAAAGAAACTACAGAGACAAATAATTCAGCATCCTATTTGGACATAATGTTGTCCTACGACACAGATGGTCACATGAACACCTCACTCTATGACAAACGTGACGACTTCAATTTCAGCATTACGAACTTTCCTTTTCTGAGTAGCAACATCCCTTCATCGCCTGCTTATGGCGTGTTCATATCTCAGTTGATACGCTGTGCCAGAGCAAGTACCAAATATACGGATTTTGTTCTGAGAGCTAGGCGTCTTTCAGATAAGCTTCTCAGTCAGGGATATGTTTGTGACCGACTAACATCGTCACTGAGGAAGTTCTACGGTCGATATGGGGAACTCGTCATACACTATGATGTCCCACTATCCAGAATGGTGGATGATATTCTGTCATAGACCATTTGAACCATCCAACCAAAGATTGTACTCTATATCTTCCAAAATGGAAGCAACCGGATGTGACAGTTCTACCGAATTGAAGCGACGGGTGTTGCATGCAAGCAGGAGATGCTTACTCTTCCTGGGCACCTGGTCTCACTCTCATATCGGGAGTTCGCTTCTTTTCATATGGTGGAGGTTTTTGTTTTCGTTTGCTTTGGTTCCTGTTTTATCCTGATTTTGTATGCCTTCGGTTTCTGATTTTCTGAATTATCGATTCTGTACTGTAGACAGGGATATGGTCATTATCCATATTTTTCATTGACCGATTAGATAATATTACAGAAATGTAGTCTTGTATGAGAATAACTGTCTAACTTTCAGCTTTTCCATGATTTCATCATTTTGTGATTTTCGTTTTTCTTTTTTTTTTCACTTCTAAATCTTATATTCATGAATTCATCACTTTATAATATTCGTATCTTAAAAATTTCTTTTCACTTCTAAATCTTATATTCAATTAACTGGGAAGCGAATCTAAGCTTTCTGTTCGCCCTCTTAATAACCAGACAAAAGGAAGGGTTTTGTGCATAAAATCCAGATAACCAAAGGGGTAGGGGCAAAAGTGACCATTTTTGGCCCCAATCAAAAAAATTGAAATGGTTCTATTTTCTTATTCATTATGCTTCTGACAAATTTTATGTGATTTTTCGAAAACCCAGCCTTTTAGGGCAAAATGATTGAAAGTTGAGCAATATGTCTTTACATTAGAAATTCAGCTTTTTAGCAAGGGACACACATACCTACAGTTGTATGCCCTAGAGCAAGGACGTGTAACATGTTCATACTCATATGGGACATTCGTTTTCATATTCTGAATGTACATGGAAAGTATAACTTTGTTACATGCGCTTGCTCTATATATACTATAAACTATTATGTTAAAATCTGGTTGTTATCATTTTAGCACTAATTTCCATAGTAGTGGGCATTTGTGGCGGGAAATAACACTCATATTAGTTGATAATATCTATTTTCAATTCAGTTTCAATAAACAACAACATCTCTACTCTTATTTGAAAGGTAAAAGATAGTATGAAAACAATTTTTGAAAATAGCAAAAAATGGGGCCAAAAACGGCAAATTTTGCCACTACCCCTTTGTCCATTGGTTTCATTGGTTAATGTGTAATAATTTAATTTTGCATGAAACAAGGATTTTCATTGGCTTTAAAAAGAGAGGTCATTTTCCATAACCTAAAAAATATTAGGACACGTCCCCTTTTCTGGAACTACTCCCCAAATAAAGCAAAATGGCGGATCCCGTAAACTTGATACACGGAATTTTACCTCGAGAACGAAGACTAAATACAAGATACACGTCATTTATACTATTTTCATCTTTGGATATACAAAAATAATCGATTGTAGCAACAGGTAAACGATTAAATGAAGTACTTACCACGAGATTATCGATTCGATGAAAGGTCAAACTGTTGATAGACTGCATTTTAATCCGAATCTACCACTATCAAACATGTACCTTATTGTCAGATGCTTTGCCATCACATCCAGAGTCATTCTGTACTCATCGTTTAAAACATATGAAATGACTCGGGCTGAGATGCATGAAAACAAACGCCGGCGCCGTTCAACTACCAGCCTCCATTCTTGTACTGTCGGCTGTTGTTATAAGTTACGATAATCCCAGGAACTTTGCATTGAGCATTTTTACGATTTTCAAATATCTAAAAAGATGCACAAGTCGTACTATATAACTCAAATATTAAATTATTAGGAATGTTTCTAAAATTCTTTTTGGTTATGGGATATAACCTCAAAAAGCCGATGCACAAACGTGGTATAATTCGCTACGTGCATTGGCTTTTTGAGGATATTTCCAAAAACCAAAAAGAATTTTAGAAACATTCCTATGGAATTTGTGTTTGGTGTTTGATGTCGTGTTTGGTGTTCTTTTCCTTTTTTAAACCTCTTGCTTCCTATATACACTCTATGTTTTCGCATGGGGTATTTTAGTGCTTTGTTGAGGGTTCTGTGAGTGCTATAACCGAGTTTTGCTTGAGATCCTTTCTTTTCCAAGTAAATTCTTTTGAAATATCGTTCTATTTACATTTTGCTCTAACCAAACATTTGTTTGGAAGGAAATAAACGAGAATTTGTCTATTTCTACACCGTGTGTTTTTCGCGCCAGAAAGCTACATTAGTGGCTGAGAAGAACGAAATAAAACCGTTTCCAGATTGCAGAGTTTGCAGATTATATTGATATAATAACCTCAAAGTTAATTTCGCTAATCCGACTTTGATATTAAAAGGTAACAGAAGTATAATAAACGTAAAAATGTGTAAAACAATGCATTTTTGAGCATTTGCGATCGATATTCAACGTTTTCCGTCATCTGTACCCCTACCTTTTCAACCCGTAATCATAATATCTTTCACCAATTTTTAAAAAAATAAAATACCTACAATGAATCTTATAATACTTCATATTTTTATCATGACCAACTTTTATCTAAATTGGAAGGACAGCGCAGAAGAAATAATCAAGTGATTTCAGGACTAAATCCGGCCCTTATCTTAACAGCTGCTTTGCAAAAAAATCGATAAGTTAAATCTTGGTCGAATTTGGAATCACAGTTCTGTAAAAGAAAATATTCCACCCTAGGCCAAGGTTTTTTTTTCTGTTTTGCGTCAGGTTGTGATCTGAAAACCTACCAGCCAGCAAGGGAAAAAAACAAACAAGTTGGAAAAAAAACAAAATATCGCGTGAGCCAGAATGTCATAGATGATTGCGCTATTTCTTTACGTTTTTACATCCATGATAATCTGATTAAGGAATAACATTTATAATTAAACTTTGCATTACTATTCACAATATCCAATCACTATATCAATAATTATTTTAATATCCAAACAGCAAGTAAAATATATTTTAATCATATGAATATGTGGAATATGAGAGAGACTGACTGATATCAAGAGTGTCATTCCTTTTTTACCTATTCCAACCTGTCTGAACAATCGTTACCATTCATGACTGCCGGTATACTGTAATCAATCGTGACATACTTGCAAGGATAGAATAACTCTTGGCAATATGATTTGTGGACAACTACAAAATATGCAAATATTCGTCAAGGTTATTCAGAATCTGCATAAGATACTTTCATCAGGTCGGCTGAAGAGTCTAGATGACTTGACAAATGAAAGTCATATCGTATCAGTGCATTTTCTTCCGAAAGATACATCGAGTCTTTGCACTGATACGTCTTACAACAATCACAGATCCTCGGACATTTCCGTAGCTCGAATCAGAAATAAAAACTGAAAAGCCCGGAAATGTACGAATGGTCTAACAAGAATAAAAATCGTCTATTCGATTTTTTTCTTACTAGAATTTTACAACATTTAATGTCAGCTAAATGCCGGCAAGCTTTTTGTAAAAGCTAATACTTGTATATTAAAGCATCTACTTTTCTGAAAATGACACAAGATGGAAACACTATAATCCCCTCCTTCTCTTTCAAAGAGTTCTACCCTGTCCAAAATACCTAGAACAGATCAGTGAATAGCAGCAGAATATTTTCAATTTGAAATGTGTACAGGCAAATGAGCTAATAACAAATATGGATAATGACCATATCCCTGTTTACAGCACAAAATCGATAACCCAGAAAATCAGAAACCGAAGGCATACAAAATCAGGATAAAACAGAAACCAAAGCAAACACACAAAAACCTCCACCATATGAAAAGAAGCGAACTCCCGATATGAGAGTGAGACCAGGTGCCCAGGAAGAGTAAGCATCTCCTGCTTGCATGCAACACCCGTCGCTTCAATTCGGTAGAACTGTCACATCCGGTTCCTTCCATTTTGGAAGATATAGAGTACAATCTTTGGTTGGATGGTTCAAACGGTCTATGACAGAATATCATCCACCATTCTAGAAAGTGGGACATCATAGTGTATGACGAGTTCCCCATATCGACCGTAGAACTTCCTCAGTGACGATGTTAGTCGGTCACAAACATATCCCTGACTGAGAAGCTTATCTGAAAGACGCCTAGCTCTCAGAAAAAAATCCGTATATTTGGTACTTGCTCTGGCACAGCGTATCAACTGAGATATGAACACGCCATAAGCAGGCGATGAAGGGATGTTGCTACTCAGAAAAGGAAGTTTGTAATGCTGAAATTGAAGTCGTCACGTTTGTCATAGAGTGAGGTGTTCATGTGACCATCAGTGTCGTAGGACAACATTATGTCCAAATAGGATGCTGAATTATTTGTCTCTGTAGTTTCTTTGACTTCAAGCTCCGAAGGATAGATTCTGCTCAGGTAATCCGCGAATTTTGGATTCTTGATGGACAACACATCGTATAAGTATCTGCAAGTGAAGTTGAAGTCAGAAGCTAAGTATCTTTTCCCTTCAGAGACCAAAGATTGAATGAATTCAGCTTCGTACAAGTAAAGGAAAATGTCGGCAAGGAGTGGGGCACAATTGGTCCCCATTGGAATTCCCACAATTTGCTGGAAGACCTTTCCTCCAAACACCACAAAAATGTTGTCGATCAGAAAGTTTAATTTCTGAATAATGTCTGTTTCAGTGTACTTATTTTCAGAATCGGACTTTTCTTTTACAAAGTAGGTTTTGTCATAGTTAACAACAATAAATTTGTTTTTGCGATTACCGTTCTTACTTGTAAACGCATTACTTATAATTTTTGCGAGTCTTTCTTTCAATTTAGAATGTGGGATTGTAGTGTAAAGTGTCGAAAAATCAAAGGCTTTGATCGAATGGACTCTACTAAAATGAGTGGATTTCAGATGTTCTAAAAGTTCCTTCGAATTCTTATATCCACATCTGGTTGATACCACTGCGAGACTATACTGTCGAACAATATTTTTGAAGCCCAGATTTGATTTCAGATAAAACTTTGGTGAGTAAGATCGATACAGATTTGGTAGAACATTTTGAGGGACCAGCGATGAAACGTTGTTTGCACGGATTCTTATGCATTTTAGGTATGCAGTATAAGTATGGTAAACCTAAATCTAAATTGGTAGTGTCGAAGCCAAAGGAAGCAAGAGCTGATTTGTGGTTATCTATTATTTCAGAGGCAGAAAGGTTTGTTGGGGTGTAAGTGGGATTTCCAGGTGTCGAATTTAAACCCAACTCTTTAACTAGACTGTCGAAATAGTACTTTTTGCAAGTAAATGTGTAATTATTTGAGGCTTTGTCCGCTGGTGTGATGACATAATGTTCTTGGAGGTAGGTAAGCTCTTTGATAACATCAGGGTCTTTAAATATAGACACGAATCTGGTGTTCACAGTTGATTTTAATCGGTTAATTCTAGATAAAAGTAACCCTCTGATTGATTTTATCCATTCGGAAAGGGTGTCGAGCTGTACATCCTCTTTCTATGCCCAACGTCTTGCATATTCCTCACAAGAGTCCATGATAATTTTGACATTTTGGTTCCATGTAAAGGACATACTTTCTCTGTATTTGGGACCCTTTTTTAACAATTCTCTCAACTTGTCGTTCTTGACTATACTAAGGTCACCAGTAATAACGTGTCCACAAGAAGAGTAGTTGAAATCCGATGAAGAACATTCGCAGGGAAGTGGATGTAGTGAGGGATTACTTAAATCAATACACTGCAGGAATCGTTTGTAATTGTAAATTTTAGATGCAACTGTTGGTGTGTAGCTATAGGAAATACAAGGAGTTTCTTTTCGTTTGAAATATGGTGGGATTTTTTCTGCAACAGTTTTGTGATTCAAAATTTGACCAAGATTCAAGTTATCAATACCTTTGTTTGCAAATCTTACTTTAATGAAAGGGCGGTTTGTTTTCTCCTCTGATTTAACTGATCTAACTGCTTGAAATAAACGAAAAGTAGAAATGTCCAAGATGACTCCTTGTAGTCTGTATTCTGGGGAACGTGTATCGGTATATGCGAGGTCCTTCGTATAATCGTTGATTTCGTGTAACTTCCGTAAAGGAACAGAGTATAATTTGGTACGAATATAATGCAGGCCTAAAGGCTCATTCAAAAATCGAACCAAGCCATCGAAGGAGAAACTATGTATCTCAGGCCTATTATATTTTCGAATGCCATGACTTCGAGGTCTTATTTGCGGTCTGTTAAATAAGCTAGTCACATTTACCGATTGACAACCGGGACTTGTCAAGTTTCCTATAGTGCTGATGTTATCGTTGCACCCATAGGGCGCTGCAGTGTTAAGATTTTTTATCCAGAACTCTTCTCTGTTGCGACGGAAAGGTGTGCTCAAATTGGGATTGTTTGTGGGGTGATATATTTTCTCCAGGATTCTGACTTTCATAGATAAAACAGAATGATCCGCCAGGTCAAAATGTCGATAAAGGAGTTGACTTCCTTTATTATTTATTTTTGACCGGTGTCCTGACATTCTTTTTCGGAGCTGACCTTTGGTTTCACCCACATAAATCAATCCACAAAGTGAGCACTCTATTCCTTACACAACATTAGATGTCATGCAGTTAAGATTTTCAAAACTATGCGTGTTAAATGTTTGTTTTGTGAGATAACTTGAGAAAGAAGTGTCTGTTATTAGGGTGTTACAAGTTTTGCAGTTCTTCATGCCGCACTTAGAAATTGAGCAATCGCTTGGTGAAAATTGGTGCTCTTTTAGTATATCGACCACTTCAATCTTACAGGGCTTGATTTTAATATACCCATCTGCATGTTTATACCAAAACTCATGGTTGTTACTTACTACAAATGTTTCATGTCTAATGTCGTGTAAACTAATTCTAGGGAGACCTAAGTTACCTGTTGCGTATGTGTCCGTAGACGCAACAGGTTGGGGCCTTTTTATAGTGGGCGACGCCCCAGCCACTTTGTAGGTCTCTTGATTTCTATCCATAAATGCACTACTCTCTGGCATTATATTTATTTGAAATTCATAACAACACTTTTATCATGTTGCCAGAAACACAAGAGCGACATATAGGAATACTTCTACTTCTACTTCTTGAGTGATCGCCTTCAAGACATTGAAGATTATATCACTTGGGTTGCGCCGGCTGGATGGGAATAAATTAAAAATTTTAAAAGGTTAAAACTGTTTACAACAGGTTAGTAAATTAATGACTGAGGGTGGAGACAGCTGCCTTGAATGAATCAACTGATTTACTCATGACAGTGTCCAGTGATAGATGATTCTTTATAGTTCTGGGAAAATATTAATTTTGTCTAATTCATGTTCTACATGAAGGAATTTGGAAGGAGAGTATATGCATATTACGTGAGAATCTGAGGGGAGGAATAAGTCTGTCATCTTTTAATATGGCAACTTTGTTGTGTACAATTTTGAACATCATTGTTAGTTTTGCGTCTGTCCTACTGTCGGCTAGTTTTTTCCATTGTAAGGAAATTAACATGTCACTGACACTTGAGGTGTTATTAGTTCTGCCAGTGACGTACCTAGCAGCTCTTCTTTGGATTTTGTCTATTTTATTTATGTCCTCAGTAAAGTATGGGTCCCAAACTGAACAGGCATATTCTAATGTTGGCCTAATCAGTGATTTATATGCCTGTTCCTTTACTGAGGTGGAATTGATATTTATCACTTAACAAGGCAAACCTTTCAAATACAGAAACACCGTTTTCGGACCTAAATATCAAAATTGTAAACGGAAAGATTCATACAAGTGTATATGACAAAGGGATGATTTTGGATTCAACATAGTAAATTTCCCCTGGCTTGACGGTGATGTTCCAAGATTACATATCTCAGCTCATCCGGTACGCTAGAGCATGTACTGATATTTTGGATTTTCACAGTAGAAATTTACAAATTACCAAAAACCTTTTAGGTTAAGGTTTCCGCTTTCATAAACTAGTTAAGACTTTCTGGAAATTTTACAAACATTACAGTCAATTTCTTTTAAAATTCGGATCTATACAAGCAACAGAGTACATTACACAACCTGTCTTTTATGGTGATATGATAAACAAATTAAGAAGGATCAAAGGTAGGCAGCATAACCATCGAAAATGCGTCAGAATCATCAAACGCCTTTTATACCGTGGATATGATCTTAATGTCACCAGACGGACACTAGTCTTGGTACTTGACCGATCTACAGTCTTGTACAAGCAAATCCTTAATACTTGCACTCTGACTGACTGTGACGATGGGACTCCATGACGGGCCCTGTCCAAACCTGTTTAGAGAAGACAGGGCCCCGACCACCTGTCCTCTCTGAATGTCAGTCGGACTCCTCGGGTGATTACAAACATGAGCTCGCTACAGCCGGCAGAGCACGGACTGTTTTACCAATGCCCTCTTTTTATATCCATTTATATATTCATCTGTGTTTCTGGGGCCTCTACGTTTCGCGGTCTTGTTTGTGTGATGTCATCTTACAGTGAGGAGGTTGTTTTACTCCACAATTGTACGTTCTTCGAGACTTCTGGGTAATTGCAGAAGTGAGAGGGTTGTGCGCACGTAATCCAGGATAACCACACCATTTGCTACTTGCGTGACAAATGGCCGTCCAAAGTCGGCACCGGTTGCCCATTGGTCTGGTCGGTTTATGTGTAGTCTTTGTGTTTGATGTTTACATGTCGTGTGTCTCTTTTCCTTCTCGTGCTGTACTCGTCTTTTGTGTTTTTGCATCGGGTGTTTGGTGTTTTGCTGTTGATGATGCAACGGGGTCTTGTTGGAGTTCTTCCCTTCTTTTAAATTTCGTTTAAGGAAGCCTAAAGTCTTGTTTGCTTTTTGTGTGATGTATTTAACATGAGTGTTCCATTTAAGATCTGATTGGACAGTAACGCCTAAGCTTTGTTAACGTGTTTTAATGTTTGGCCATGTAATTTATAGTCATATTTAATCGAGTTTTTGTGTCGCCTGCGAAGCATAGCGAAACTTAGGGATCACTTTGTCCGTTGTACGTCTGTCCGTCCGTCCGTCTGTCAGTCCGTCTGTCTGTCTGTCAGACTTTGGGTGTCATAGCCCATAACTTTTAATTGGTAAGTGATAGGGCTTTGATATTTCATATGTGTATTCCTTGTGACAAGACCTTCCTACACATACCACAATTTTTGACCTAGTGACCTTGACCTACATATTTGACCTACTTTAAAAAAATTAAGAATGGATATATCTTTTAATTAATAGTGTTAGGACTTTGATATTTCATACGTGTATTCCTTGTCGCAAGGCCTTTCTACACATATCATAATTTTTTACCTTGTGACCTTGACCTAGATATTTGATCTACTTTTGGAAAAAGATAAGATTTGCTTTATCTTTTGATTGGTTTGTGATAGAGCTTTGATATTTCACATGTGTATTTCTTGTAACAATGTCTTTGTACACATGTTGACCTTGATCTACATATTTGACCTACTTTTCAAAAAAATAAAGAATGGATAAATCTTTTGATTGTTAAGTGTTAGGACTTTGATATTTAACATGTGCAATCCTTGTGGCATGGCCTTTCTACAAATACCATAATTTTTTACCTTGTGACCTTAACCTAGATATTTGACCTACTTTTGAAAAAAAGATAAGATTCGCTATATCTTTTGATTTGTAGGTGATATTGCTTTGATATTTCACATGTGTATTACTTGTAATAACGCCTTTCTACACATACCATAATTTTTGACCTATTGACCTTGACCTATATATTTGACCTACTTTTCCAAAAAAAATTAAGATTGTATATATCTTTTGATTGGTAAGTGATAGGGCTTTGATATTTCACGTGTATTTTCCTTGTAACAATGCGTTTCTATACATACCATAATTTTTTACCTTTTGACATTGACCTAGCTATTTGACCTTCTTTTCTAAGAATATTTTTAATTGGTAGGTGATAGTTCTTTAATATTTCTTATGATTAGACTTTTTTGTTACCGTTTTTTACATGGTGACCTTGACCTAGATGATTGACACTCTTTTCTGAAAATTTGAGAATGACCATATCTTTTAATTTGTAATTAAGAGGTCTGATATTTCAAATGAATTTATTTTACAAGAACTTTCTACTGACACCAATAATTTTGATCAAATTCCTAGAATAATAATCAAACCGCTTCGCAGGCGACACAATCATTCCTTGGATTGCCATTTTTAATTTAAGAGATGGAAAGGACGTTACATTTATCGGGGTGGAAGGCCATTTTCCATTTGTTCTCCCAAATGCCTAATTTATCTAAGTCATTCTGAAGGGTTTTACAGTCATGGTTTGATTTCACAACAAGATATGCGATAGTTTCATCAGCAAAGAGACGGATATAGGAGTTAAGACCAACAGGGATATCATTAATGTAAAAAAGAAACAGACTTGGGCCGCGAACGGACCCCTGGGGCACTCCAGACAAGACAGGGACATAATCGGAGATCACACCCTCAAGTATAAATGCCTGAGTACGAGAAAATAAGACGTTTTAATCCACCTATTTATTTTTCCTTTTATGCCGTAGTGGTAAAGTTTACGGAGAAGTAAATTATGACTGACTTTATCAAATAACTTTGTCCTGCACCTGTCTGTCTGTTGGTATGGAAGTCATACATGTACATGAATATAAATTGATTGATAATAATATACTTTATACATCCATCAAACTTGCAGGGTTGATCAAGCAAACAAATGAAGATCAAAGCCACTTTCAAGGTTAAGGTCACATATTTAAGGTCAGACATGAATAGGTAACACAATGTATACGTACTTATTTTAGCACAACCATGCATTATATTTTCAATGACAGGCATTAGGAGGCAAATTGACATAAAAGCAAATTCTCTCAAATCACAAACAAGTGCACGTGATTTTCCAATTATAATTCTATATATAATTACATCTTTAGCGTAGTCTTGAGTTGCTGCACTCTGCCAAAACTGATATGGAACACGCTAAAATAAGAACACATACATTACCTATTCTTGAAGACTTCTGTATTTTTGCCGTTCTTTATCTTTAACCATTGAGCCCCCCCCCCCCCCCCCCTCTAAAGAATATAGACTTGTGGATGACAACTACTTATTTGCATTGGATAAAGATCGAGCTATGACTAGAAAAATGCACTATGCACCTCTTTAACGGTAAATTTTGAACACTTTGGTTCCTTAAGATCAGAGTAACATACAAATATCTTTCATCTTCATTCGTAGCCATGTTTAATCCTTCTGATCCTTAAAAAGGGACAACATGCCACTGTCTTGATTCATATCTGGCACTCGTCGCAATTAGTTCAATGTTACTTTGACGCTTTAACAGATGCGGTATGTGTTTAAGATCGATTAAAACGCTTAGACGTCGTCATTAGGAAAAATAATTAAACGATCGAACACGGTTTTGGAATTCCGTATTCGGGAAATAAAAATTATATTTTGTTTATTTTTGGAAAAACTGGTACAAAAACCTACCAGCACGCGGACGCAAAACAGAAAAAAAAACCCAAAACTTTGGCCTTATTTGAAAAGAAAAAATCGCAATGTATTTCCTATATCTACACACAAACTGTTGCATTTAACATTAACAATTACAAACGATTTTTGCAGAGTATTGATAGAAATGAGTTAAAGAAGATCCTGACGATAATCTCAACAGCACTCACAATAGAAGTTATCCCACATAAAACCCACTAACTTACGAATGCGGTCACGTTGTTACAGGGGATATTGATATTGTTATAAATGACATGTTGAGGGATTCGCTCACGAAAGGCCCAAACTACAGAGAGAGCCATTCCTTTACATGTCGTCTGAACTTTAAAAGATTAATGGAATCTTGCGAAGAGAGTCATGGGAGTTACCGATTGTGATGTTTCTACCGAACTGAAGTGGCGGATGTTACATGCAAACAGGATATGCTCACTCTTCCTCGGCACCTGATCTCACTCCTTCGCAGAAAGTTCACTTCTCTTCATATGGTAGATTTTAAAAATTTCTGTTCCTTTGTATTAGTTATGGATCTATCCTGGTTTTGCAAGCCCTTGGTTAGATAGTTTTTCGATTAACGATTTTGTACTTCTTAGTAGAGATATGGTTTGTCCTGATTTGTCAGTGAAGAGACAAATGATCAGCTTGACCTTCAGGACGTTAATTGACCAAAATTAAGGCAAATGCTGTTTATGTCCGAAAACACGATTAAACTACAAATTGAATGCCAATAATGCTTAGGTACTTCCGATACTTTTTTTATATAAAGAATACGCCCCCCCCCCCTCCAAACACCCCCCAAAAGATTAAATAAAACACAATTATCGTTGTACTTCAAAGACGCCGAGAACAAAAAATAGAATTGATGATTGGAAATGGTGATTTATTCGTCTGTAATAACAAATCCTTGAAAATCGTATCATTCAGTGATGAATAATCAGGTGATTAAATCGAAGGCCATCCTTCCTGTATTTAACATAAACAAGATTTACTTGATGTCAAGTGTGCTTAAAATGGAGGATTTACAAGAGATAAAGCCATCACTATCAGGACAAGAATGAAAACATTCAAAGACAAAATCAGTAAAGACACCGATTTGTATCTCATCACAGCAGTTTGTTTAAATCTGAAAACATGGATGAAGATTATTTCAAAATATCTTAATATGGGTATGATACCGTTATTAGTATGACTTTTTGAATGTAAAAATAAATGACGAATTCATGAATAAGGCAAAGTACATTTGAAACATGAATGAAAATCAGATTTTACCAAAAAAAAAATAAATCAAACAATTATTCCTATTAACAGCCGACACATTTGCATATTTTGCCTCCATTGTCTACGAGAAAAGGGAAGGATCTCCAGCATGATACTCATATAACAATAATTGCACATACGTGTACTCATTATTTTTCTTGTATATTATGCTCGCTTCAGCCAGCAGAGAACAGACTGTCATACGCATGCCATATAATTTTTAGATCCTTTTGCATAGAATTTGTCCGTCGATGCTCCATTTGGTGCTCTATTGTAAGTGCTTTGAGATTGTCGTCAGGATCTTCTTTATCTCATTTCAGTCACACTTATGCCCTTTGCCGTGTTGAGCTCTTCAAAAAGTTTCCCACGAGGGGTTTGACAGTAAGTGTTTAAAATATTTTCCCTGACTTGGTTGCCATAGCACTTTCTATATAGACATTACCTCAGACAGTGCATGTTTTAGATATTGTTTTCATTTTTTGTGCATGAACCTCGACGGCGGGTGCGGCTAGCCAAACAAAGGATGCTTACTCCTCCCGGGTACCTGGTCCTACCTCTAGCTTGCTAGTGGTCCCTCGATGCTACATTCGGTGCTCTATTGTACATGTAAGTGCTGTTGAGATAGTCGTCAGGATCTTCTTTAACATATTGTGTTACAAAAGGCCGTCTTATTTGTGACGTCACCTAAAAGTGAGAAGTTTTAAGTTTATACAACTATTGTGTGTCTATGGAGACATCTGTGTATCCGGATAAGTGGGAGGGTTGTGCGCATGTAATCCGGATAGCTACACCATTTGCTTATAGCAGATGGCCGTCCAAAGTCGGCGTCGGTGCACATTGGTCTCATTCCTTTTATGTGTTGTCATTGATGTTTGATGTTTCTGTACGTCTAGTGATTTTGTCGTGTATTTTTTGTGGTTTGTAGATTTTGTCTGAGGTCATTTGCGTATTGCTTTCTTGTGGGTTTATTTCGCTGGGTGGGTGAAGGGTGGTCATGCTGGAGATCATCCCCTTTTCTCTGTATTATTGTTGTATATGAGACTGGTTTCGCGTGCACCGTTACGTGTTCTAAGCATCTTATATAAACATGAGTTAAAGAAGATCCTGACGATAATCTCATTAGCACTCACAATAGAGCACCAAATTGAGCATCGATTGACCCCCAGCAAGCTAGAGGTTGGACCAGGTGCCCGGGAGGAGTAAGCATCCCCTGTTGGCTTGCCGCACCCGCCGTCAATGTTCACGCACGAAAATGAAAAGAATATTTAAAATACATGCACTGTCATATTGCATATAAGAAATAGCTAGGAATAAAGTACGCATTTGGCAGTAAAACCTTATATCAAAAGTATGGTGGCATACTTCTGCCTCCTACATGCGAGATATTATCGGTATATGATGTCGTCATGCAACTCATGTCAATATGCAAGATAGTTATGTTGACATGCAAGATAATTATGTTGACATGCAAGAGAATTATGTTGACATGCAAGAGAATTATGTTGACATGCAAGAGAATTATGTTGCATGTTGATAAAATAAGTTGCATGTTTACATAAATGAGTTGCATGTTAACATAAATAAGTTGCATGTTAACATCAGTAAGTCGCATGTCGACATATTCTGAAGAAAAATATCTCGCATGTAGGAGGCAGTATGCCACCATACAAAAGTTGCAGGTCTATTGTCAAAATGTATACTTAGGTATCAGTAGATCAAGTTCTCGAAACACTGATTGACACAAACATCTGTAGCAAACACAACAGGTATGAAGAAAATTATAAAATGAATGCCCCAAATGAAAACTGGCAATCAGATACGAATCTTGGAGTGAAATCAGTTGTCATGTTCTCTCCAGTTAACTTTTTTTCTTTCCAACAAGCCCTAATTTGTTCATCATAATACATGAAATACCTTATATTAATGTTTCGAAGTGTGTTTCACATTGAACGTTCAATGTAGATTTGTCTTTAATTTGGTCACTTCTCCGTTACATGAATAAATGTTAACACACATAGAGAAAAACGTTGTGGCACTTTCAAAATAGAATCAATGAGGAATGAAGATACACATTTGGCATTACAAACCTTTTGTTCATAATCGGTCATTTTATTTCATAAAGACCGCGGACGATTCCAAATATTCGAAGTTTGATGAATGTTCAGTGAAGTGTGGAAGTCAATAAAAAAACAATGAGGGGCGGAGAAAAGAATATTATTTCAGTAGCGGATGTGAATTGTTTTGATTATGAGTATTTGGCCAAAGTAAAGAAAATATTGTGTTTTACGTCCACTGAGAACAGCTTTTAAGAAGAAATGTACCCAAGAAGTATCATGATTTATTTTACAATCCCTAAAGCTGAAAATGTCATTTTTAATTAATCTAGATCAATTAGCGATTCATAAAGACCAAACAATCCTACATTCTCTTCAATAAAGGGTATATTGAGAATGTTGATTGAAAAATAAGAGAACTATCCTCCACACTTGATCAGAAAACGTTCCTCATGTCTATTAGCAATAAATTCATCACAGTTTTAAACACTTTAATGAGAATGAAACTCGATGTGTATCTGTTATTTTCTTCTCTGAAGGAAGGCAGGGTACATTTCAGAAAATTATCGGGATGTAAAAGAAATCTTATTACTATGGCCTTATGATCGTCAGCATGCCTATCTCCACCAGGCAATATGCATGGTCAATTTCATTTTGAAAAGCAGGGGGTGTATGAAATATAAGGAATTTTCTTCTTAAGAAATTGAAGAAAATCTGCGGTTTGTAAGTCGGATTCGGCCTCTGTCTTTCAACACCACCCTGTTCTCTCCTTGGGCATCTAAAATTCATAGAGACTTTATCCTTTACGTAAAAACTAACAGATATCAATTTTGAAAATATTTGTTTCCTACATCCACTTAACTACTTTGGTATCTGTAGATCATTTATTTTCGAAATACTTATTGAAACAAACATCAGTAGCAAACACAATAGGCATGAAGAAAATTATAAACTAATTGTTCAATACTACCGCAAACAAATACGAATTTTGGAGTGAAATCAGTTGTCATGTTCTCTCCAATAGACCCTTTCACATTATCTGCGGTAATGAATATGAAGGCCAGTTCCGGGGGACAAACAATAGATTGCGCATGCACCAGTGACGTAATTCGATTGTTCCAAGATGTTTTCCGCGGAACAAACAAAACATGATTCCGCGCTAAACGTCCTAGAACAATCAAATGACGTCACTGGTGCATGCGCAATCTATTCGTTGTCCCCCGGAACTGGCATTCAAATTTAGTACCGCAGAGAATGTGAAAGGGTCTATTAACATTTTTTTTCAAACAAGGTCTAATCTATTCACTAAGATATATAAAAGTTCCTTTATGTTTCGAAGCGTATTTCTCATTGAACGTTCAATGCAGATTTTTTTTTTAAATTTTGTCACTTCTCCGTTATATGAATAAATGTTTAACGTCTTCAAATTCAATATGTTAACACAAATTTAGATGGCAACATTTTAGCTAAGCTAATCCAAGGCTCTCAAATTGTTCGTGTTATTTGTGAAAAATCTGACGAAACCGTCTCCATAAATCCTGCATCCTACACAAACTAAACTGTACGTCCTAAAAATTGTAGGGCGGGAACTCGAGGCCTTCAGCAAACTCTCATGCATGCTTACCGGGTGCGCTTTCCACTACGCTACCGGGGTAGTTGAAATCTAAGTCTGTCAGAATGAATTTAGAAGTTTCTACATGACTGAGAAGGGTCTTCGCTGACGCTCCGCAAACTCCTTATCCATGTAGAAGAAGGGAGGAGATCTCCAACAAAACCCCGTTGCAGCATCATTAGCAAAACACCCGATGCAAAAACACAAAAGACGAGTACAGCACGAGAAGGAAAAGAGACACACGACATGTAAACATCAAACACAAAAGACTACACATAAACCGACGAGACCAATGGGCAACCGGTGCCGAATTTGGACGGCCGTTTGGCACTCAAGTAGCAAATGGTGTGGTTATCCTGGATTTTGTGCGCACAACCCTCTCACTTCTCCAATTACCCAGAAGTCGTCTCGAAGAACGTACAATTGTGGTGTAAAACAACCTCCTCACTGTAAAATGACATCACACAAACAAGACTGCGAAACGTAGAGGCCCAAGAAACACAGAAGAATATGTAAATGGATATAAAAAGAGGGAATGCGTAATACAGTCCGAGCTCTGCCGGCTGTAGCGAGCTCATGTATGTAATCACCCGAGGAGTCCGACTGACATTCAGAGAGGACAGGTGGTCGGGGCCATGTCTTCTCTAAAGAGGTTTGGACAGGGCCCTTCATGGAGTCCCGTCGTCACAGTCAGTCAGAGTACAAGTCTCAAGGATTTGCTTGTACAAGACTGTAGATTGGTCAAGTTCCAAGCCTAGTGTCCGTCTGGTGACATTAGGATCATATCCACGGTATAAAAGGCGTTTGATGATTCTGACGCATTTTTGATGATTATGCTGCCTACCTTTGATCCTTCTTATTTTGTTTATCATATCACCTTAAAAGACAGGTTGTGTAATACCCAAAGTAATGTACTCTGTTGCGTGTATAGATCCGAATCTTAAAAGAAGTTGACTGTAATTTTTGTAAAATTTCCAGAAAGTCTTAACTAGTATATGAAAGCGGAAACCTTGACCTAAACGTTTTTTGGTAATTTGTAAATTTCTACTGTGAAAATCCAAAACATCAGTACATGCTCTAGCGTAACGAATGAGCTGTGATATGTAAATGCCGTATGACGGTAATCTTGGAACATCACCGTCAAGCCAGGGGAAATTTACTATGTTGAATCCAAAATCATCCCTTTTGTCATATACACTTGTATGAATCTTTCCGTTTACAATTTTGATATTTAGGTTCAAAAACGGTGTTTCTGTATTTGAAAGGTTTGCCTTGTTAAGTGTTAATTCTTGTTGATAAATTTCAGAACTTCAAAATACCGTCTAACCAATACAGAGAAAAATGTTGTGGCACTTTCAAAATAGAATCAAGAGTCAAGGATATCTAGATGAAACCTTAGAAGGGGAATCTATAAGTGTACAGATTTGTTTTAATTTGGATGAACGAGGAAGTAACACACAGATGTATAACACGTACCTTTTTATACGTGTTAATAACTCTTCAGGAATCAGGATAAAAGAAACCATGGAAATCTAAGATTGGATGCGAAAAAATATACATTGACGATAATTCAACAAGATTTTGATATAATGACATACATAGAAAGAGTGAAATAAGCCTAACGAAAAATAAATCTATATACACTCCTATAGACATATCTTAGTTCTATATCTTGAACAAGTATATCCATTGCGTCAAATGATTTAATTTCTTATTGTATACTCCTATGATAAGTTTATAATATGTGATCTAGTTCCTTGTCTTTGACCATAAAATCTGTATGCACGGGGGACCCTCCTTCTGGGGGAAAATAAGAGTCACTCCCTTAATTCAGCCAGAGGGCATCCTTCTAAACGACAATGTCTGAATAACCCCCCGTTTACAATATGTTCCCGGCGGCCACGGAGGGCACCGTAGACGACACGTGGTGACCGCAGGGGAAGGGGATCGACAAACGTTACTAGACGTGGTTGCCGGGGCTGACGGGGCAAATGTTTAAACTGTCAAAACATTTGTTACGGCAGCCCACGGTGCAGATGGCCTACTTTAGAAACCGTAGCAAAACGGGACGAACGCAACGCAACGTGACAGAATTTCACAGACCGTAACAAAACTTGGGACACTGTCCGAAGCGGAACGGGAAGCAAAAGTATTACTCGGCAACTTACTGTCCTAGTGAAGTTGAGTTACGGTCTGTCACGTTCATGTCCCGTTTAACTGCAGCTGTTTTAGGGCAGATGCGCGTTTTACAAGGTGTGCCACGATTTTTCACGGCGAGCCAATTAAGGAGTGTGTTAGCTCTTTCGTCACGTTGAATCACGGAACGTTCTGGCTTGTTACGGTTTATTTC
Organism: Pinctada fucata; assembly: GCA_028142955.1. Lineage (NCBI taxonomy): Eukaryota > Metazoa > Mollusca > Bivalvia > Pterioida > Pteriidae > Pinctada > Pinctada fucata. The sequence goes on along the minus strand of AP027107.1, from coordinate 61,091,748 downwards.
AAGTTCTACCATGGCCTGGCATGGTATGCACAGTCACAAAAGAAGTATAACAAGCAAAACCCTTTTATGCAGCTTTTTGTGTCTCCTTTTCCCGGAGCTCACGGTTAATCGGCCCTTGACAGAACTTGGTAGACGTGGCCAACTTGATTGGATCTTGACAAACCGTGACAGACCTTATCAGAACGTGGCAGGTCGCGAGGAAACGTTCAGAGGTCCGTAACAAGCCGTAGGTTGAAACGTAGTGCGCCGTCAGGTCTCCGGGATGCAGGAGCCGCGGCTCGTCGCGGATGCCTTGATAAACCGTGCGAAAACGTAACGAGACATAACAGAACTTGAATACGAAGATAAAAACCACCAAATATCCTACGGCGTACTACGTTTTAGGCCGTCGTGACTGCCGTGGTCGCCGGGAACATACTGTAAACCTAGGGTAAACTTACTGTTGTATTTTGTATTATGTGGTTATTTGATATTAGGCCTATTGGAGGTTATTTTTGGCTACGTTTATGAGTCTTAAATAGTAACAAGTCTTTTTTTTTTTTTTTTTGCTTTGATTTTTGATTTTCGCCGACGGAATACAAGCTTACCGTAAAAACATTTTTGGAACTCCTATTCCGTCTTATAAATTTTACGGGCCTACGTTCGATTTGTGCAGATATCTGACGTAAAAGCATTGTGACGTCATTATATTCCTTTGAAAACGTCATATTTGTAACCCTGTTTTCATGAATTGAAAGAAAGACTCGCAAAAATTATAATGCATTTACAAGCAAGAACGGCAACCGCAAATACAAATTTATTGTTGTTAACTATGACAAAACCTACTTTGTAAAAGAAAAGTCCGATTCTGAAAATAAGTACACTGACACATGTACTACGTTTTATTCAGATGTTAAACTTTCTAATCGACAACATTTTTGTGGTGTTTGAAGGAAAGGGTCTTCCAGCAAATTGTCGGAATTCCAATGGGGACCAATTTTGTCCCACACCTTGCCGACATTTTTTTCTTTACTGGCACGAAGCTGAATTCATTCAATCTTTGGTATCTGAAGGGAAAAGATACTTAGATTCTGACTTCAACTTCACTTACAGAGACATAGACTATATGTTGTCTATCAATAATCCAAAATTCGCTGATTACCTGAGCAAAATCTATCCTTCGGAGCTTGAAGTCGAAGGAACTACAGAGACAAATAATTCAGCATCCTATTTGGTCATAATGTTGTCCTATGACACTGGTGGTCACATGAACATCTCACTTTATGGCAACGTGACGACTTCAATTTCAGTATTACAAACTTTCATTTTCTGAGTAGCAACATCCCTTTAGTCTGCGATGTATCAATGGGTTGGGTACACCCCCTCCTTAATCCTCCAAAACCGACCTAACATTGTAGCATTTTTTGCGCTCTTTCAGATAAAAAATTGTCTCATGGAAATTTCTGTTGCAAAAGTGGTTTTTTTTTTGGGGGGGAGGACATGTTTTTTTAGTCAAAAATATTTGAAAATAGGAAAAAAAAAAATAAATTATATGGTTGATGTTTTTCAAAATTGAAAAGTGTTAATATATAGTATGTTTGATGCTCTTTAAGATGAAAGTTCCCATTCCTATTTTTACTGTGTGTTTTGGGGTAAAACAGTGGAAGTTTTGCCAAAATTAAGAGAAATTTGAGGAAATTTTTTTATTTATTCCTGCTTCTCAGCTCCTCAATATTGCATATGATCTTTCAATCATGATTTAAAACATCTTTAAAGTCTCTTCTTTCAAACGACATATATCTTATAATCTTATTTTTTTTGCAAAATCCTGGAAATTAATTATTTTATACAGACAACTGTATTTTCAATAAGAAATCTCAGATTTCTGTATATTTATTTAAAGAACCCTAATTAATTATGAAAGCGATGATTGAAAGCTATTTTCTAGTGTAACACACCAACAGTTGCATCTAAAATTTACAATTACAAACGATTCTTGCAGTGTATTGATTTAAGTAATCCCTAACTACATCCACTTCCTTGCGAATGTTCTTCATCGGATTTCAACTACTCTCCTTGTGGACACGTTATTACTGGTGGCCTTAGTATAGTCAAGAATGACAAGTTGAGAGAAATGTTAAAAAAGGGTCCCAAATACAGAGAAAGTATGTCCTTTACATGGAACCAAAATGTCAAAATTATCATGGACTCTTGTGAGGAATATGCACGTATAGATATATATAGACGTTAGGCAAAGTAAGAGGATGTACACCCTTTCCGAATGAATAAAATCCATCAGAGGGTTACTTTTATCAAGAATTTACCGATTAAAATCAACTGTGAACACCAGGTTCGAGTCTATATTTAAAGACCCTGATGTTATCACAGAGCTAACCTACCTCCAAGAATAGTATGTCATCACACCAGCGGACAAAGCCTCACATAATTACACATTTACTTGCAAAAAGTACTATTTCGACAGTCTAGTCTAGAGCTGGGTTTAAATTCGACACCTGGAAATCCCACTTACACCCCAATAAACCTTTCTGCCTCTGAAATAATAGATAACCACAAATCAGCTCTTTCTTCTTTTGGCTTCGACACTAAACATTTAGATTTACCATACTTGTACTGCATACCTAAAATGTATAAGAATCCGTACAAACAACGTTTCATCGCTGGTTCCTCAAAATGTTCTACCAAATCTGTATCGATCTTACTCACCAAAGTTTTATCTGAAATCAAATCTGGGCTTCAAAAATATCGTTCGACAGTATATTCTCGCAGTGGTATCAACCAGATGTGGATTTTAAAGAATTCGAAGGAACTTTTAGAACATCTGAAATCCACTCATTTTAGTAGAGTCCATTCGATCAAAGCCTTTGATTTTTCGACACTTTACACTACAATTCCACATTCTAAATTGAAAGAAAGACTCGCAAAAATTATAGGTAATGCGTTTACAAGTAAGAACGTTGTTGTTAACTGTGACATACGGAAGCGTATAAGTGCCAAATTATTTTTTTTAATTTTTTATTTTACCGACTTTTAATCTTGGAATTTCAAACTTTAATCTTGGAATTTCCAACTTTAAAGTCGGAATTTCCAACTTTAAAGTCGGAATTTCCAACTTTAATCTTGGAATTTCCAACTTTAATCTTGGAATTTCCAACTTTAATCTTGGAATTTCCAACTTTAAAGTCGGAATTTCCAACTTTAATCTTGGAATTTCCAACTTTAATCTTGGAATTTCCAACTTTAATCTTGGAATTTCCAACTTTAAAGTCGGAATTTCCAACTTTAATCTTGGAATTTCCAACTTGAAAGTCGGAATTTCCAACTTTAAAGTCGGAATTTCCAACTTTAATCTTGGAATTTCCAACTTTAAAGTCGGAATTTCCAACTTTAAAGTCGGAATTTCCAACTTTAATCTTGGAATTTCCAACTTTAATCTTGGAATTTCCAACTTTAAAGTCGGAATTTCCAACTTTAAAGTCGGAATTTCCAACTTTAAAGTCGGAATTTCCAACTTTAAAGTCGGAATTTCCAACTTTAATCTTGGTATTTCCAACTTTAATCTTGGAATTTCCAACTTTAAAGTCGGAATTTCCAACTTTAATCTTGGAATTTCCAACTTTAAAGTCGGAATTTCCAACTTTAATTTTGGAATTTCCAACTTTAATCTTGGAATTTCCAACTTTAATCTTGGAATTTCCAACTTTAAAGTCGGAATTTCCAACTTTAATCTTGGAATTTCCAACTTTAATCTTGGAATTTCCAACTTTAATCTTGGAATTTCCAACTTTAATCTTGGAATTTCCAACTTTAATCTTGGAATTTCCAACTTTAAAGTCGGAATTTCCAACTTTAAAGTCGGAATTTCCAACTTTAATCTTGGAATTTCCAACATTAATCTTGGAATTTCCAACTTTTTTTCAGAGGTTTTACTATGTGGTCAATGCTTTTATACTAAGTGTACAATGTCATTTTGTTATCGCAACTGATTAATAATTATAGTGTTTTCTATTAGAAGTACAATTGAATAGGACTTGAACGTTCTTAAATGTTTATTTTGGCGGTGAAATACATTATATGACTATTCCGCATTTATTGTCCATTACAACCATTCAACGTGTTTGTGTATTGGCACTTCAGATCTTACAGATAGATAACGACCGCTCAAGATTTTATCTGAATACAATATTAAAATAGCCAGCCCAAATCGGCAAATGTACATGCTATGACATTTAAATTCATCCAATAATAAAAGATAGATATTAAAGGATCTATTGGAAAAATATATCAACAAGTGCAACTCTAACGTAAGCTGCCAATCTTCCGACAGATCCATTTACGTTACGCGTAGGAGTCACGTTTCTTATGTTACAGCAGTAATGGCCAATAGCTAATTTCGGGAAGGTCACAGTCAAGGCAACATTGTTAAAATTTTGATACTATATGTACATTTGTACGAGAAAGATCTTGTCACAAGGAAAATACATATGTTAAAATTTTTGAATATAGTCCAAGGTCAATGTCAAGGTCATGCGATAAGAAATGTTAGTACGAACAGAGAAGCTTGTCAGGCCATCGTTATTTAATATTCTGTTTTAAGTCCTGAACTTTTTCGATAATTGATATTAGGAACCCTTAATTTTTTTTTTTATAAAAATCACTATTATCTCCTAAAATTAAAGATGGAATAGGCATTTCATATAATCAAATATCATTTACTCATTTTTAACCCAAAAAATGCATGTTTGTGAGGATGTGTGTGTGTGTTTTGTTTTGTTGTTATTTTTTTTGGTTTTGGTTTTTGTTTTTTGTCTGAGCAAAAGGTACCCGCCCGATGTAAAACAAGTTTTATTATGGCTTTACAAGGAATACACTCGCAAAAACTGCGAATGGTCTTCGCTAAAGTTTTTTTTTTAATGTAGGTCAATGGTCAGGATCGAAAGGTAAAAATAAAATAGTACCAAGAGAACACCCATACCAAATATGAGAGCCCTATCTCTTATGGTGATGTAGTTAAGGTCAAAGTTAAAGTTTCTCATATGTAGGTCAAAAGGTTATTGTCAATGTCAAATGGTAAAAAAATTGACGCCAACCGAACAGTACACGAGTCAAAAATGAGTCATATATCTTATGGTGAAAAAGTTATAGCCAATTTTATTTTTTGACGGACAGGAAAACAGGGATAGACAGTCAGCCAGCCAGCCAGACCGACCGACCGACCGACCGACAGACAGACTGACCGACAGACAGACAGACAAATAGTTATTCCTTTAGGGCAACTGCCATTTGGCGGGCCCTTTTATCTGATTAATGTTAGATTTTGACGGACAGGCAGACGAACGGACGGACAGACACAGTGATTACTAATTCTATGCGGGACCGTAGGTAATCAAACGATAGTACTAAAGACTTTGTAATTTGCTGTGCAGAAAATAGCACTTTTTTCAGGAAGGGGACAACCCCTGAAATAGAATACATGTAATAGCATTAAGTCCCCATTCAATTTTCTTCTACCTATTTGATAAACAGTGTTAACTTAAAAAAAAAACATTTCGAGTAGTCACTCATGAAATGTGATGAACGGACAAAAGAAATTAGAACGGATGTGTTAAAACATTATCTTCGGTAGTTTTGTTTTTGATATTTTTTTTTTCTTTTCAATATCTCGTAAAAGCATCATCTGCTATCCATAAGCATCTCTTATGCACAATGAAAGTATGTCTAGATTCTAAAATAAAGTTTACTGCCACCTTGACCTTTGACCCTTGACCTTAAAAACTATTAGGGTTCATCCCTGAGGGACCATTTGTGAAAGGTGGTCTCTTGATGATTACTATGCCTTCTATTCTGTTCACAAATATCTTAAGCTTAAGCCTTTGACCTTTGACCCTTGATCTTGAAAATAAATAGGTTTCTTATCTCCCCATGGAGAACATTTGTGAATGCTTTGATGTTTCTATGATAATTTCGTGGCGTCTATGCTGTTCACAAGGTCCACGCGAAGTCCACTTTGACCTTGAACTTTGACCCCTGACCTTCAAAATCAACAGGGTTTATTCTCTTTCAATTGGAAACATCTATGAAAGGTTTGATATTTCTCTGATCTTTACTTTGTCTTCTATGCTGTTCACAAGAAAATTTGGACACACGCACCCACACCCACACACGCCCTGACGCACGGCAGCAATAGTCGGCGTTGACCGGAAAAGTTGGGCAAAGTCTTATTTGAAGTCGGAGTTAGTCGTGGTTTATCGGGGTTAATTCGGGGGAATCGAAATTCTGGTTTCAACAAACAGCTTCGCATAATCTCTAACCTAATTTAATCCGTATCTATCCGTAGGAATCCGTAGCTCGATCGTCGTGGCAAGTCGTAGCTATTCTTGGCAATCCGTAGCTATCTGGGATGAGACGGAATTTTTTGAACATGTTACAAATTTTCCGTGGCTCTACTATGGATAATTTTGTCGTAGGGTGTCTTGGCAACCCGTAGTAGTGTCGTAGCTATCCGTAGGGGAGTCGTAGCAACCCGTAGCGCATCCGCAGCAATCCGGGACTATTTTTTGCGTTAAAAATAGCCATACGACTCTCCTACGGATTGCTACGACTCCCCTACGGATTGATACGACTGACCTACGGATTACTATACGGATAGCCACGGATTTTGTCTTATATTAACTTCAAATCTATCAGTACTCTATGCGTTTTTCGGTCAATATATGAGTTAAAGCCCCCTTCACACTTTCACGGATCGGGCAACGGATAGCTACGGATCGAGAAAAATATTACATCCGTAGCTATCCGTAGCAATCCGTAGCTCGATCCGGCACTAGTCGTGAAAAGTCGTAGCTATCCTTGGCAATCCGTAGCTATCCGGGATGAGACAGAAAATTTTTGAACATGTTCAAAATTTCCCACGACTCCGCTACGGATAGATTTGTCGTAGCGGAGTCGTAGGGGAGTCTGGGCAACCCGTAGTGGAGTCGTAGTTATCCGTAGGGGAGTCGTAGTAACCCGAAGCGCATCCGTAGCAATCCGGGACAATTTTTGTGATAAAAATAGCAATACGACTGTGCTACGGATAGCTACGACTCTGCTACGGATTGCTACGACTCCGCTACGGATTGCTACGACTCATCTACGGGTTGCTACGGATAGCCAAGGATTGTGTCTTATATAAACTTCAAATTTATTAGGGTTTTGTTCGTTTTTCGGTCAATATATGAGTTAATACTTCAACTATTCAATTTCAGGTCATGATATAAAGGCATGTATAAAACCTCTATACTGTTACAAAACAAGTGAGACCATCTCAATTTGAAAATATTCGGTGTTTTAGTAAATAATTATGGATAAAAAATGCATAGGAAATTCAAGCCAGTCCTACCAATCCGTACTGAGGTCGTAGCTATCCTTATGCGAATCGTGGCTATCCGTACTCGAGTCGTGGTAATCCTTAGCAATCCGTACCAATCCGTACACGTGTCGTAGCAATCCGTATCTATCCGTCCGCGTGTCGTAGCAATCTGTAGTAATGTCGGGACGATATCCGTAGCAATCCTTAGCTATCCGTAGCTATCCGTACTCGATTCGTATTAACCCGTAGCAATCCGTACTGGAGTCGTAGGTTCATGGTTCATCAAACAATTTGCGTCCCGACTCGCCACGGATAGACCTTTTTTGGAGTCGTAGCGGAGTCGTGGCTCGATCCGTGAAAGTGTGAAGGGGGCTTAATACTTCAATATGTAATGATATAAAACCTGAACACTTCTATTAAACAATTGACACTGTATCAATTTGAAAACATTGGGTGTTTTAGTAAATAATTATTGTTTAAAAGTACACAGGAATTCAAGCCAGTCCTACAAGCGCGGATCCAGAGGGGTTGGGGATCCGGACAACCCCCCCCCCCCTCCCTTTCCGTTGGAATTTTCGAAGCATATTTAAAAAAATATATGAATATACATTTTTTTACGGTGCAACATCCGTTTTACTGGCTACGCTAGAAAAACTCAGTTTGTAACCGTAAAATCAGCATTTACCGTCCGCAAACATAACGTTAGAAGCTAGTTATTCTATAAATGATGCTGCGCTTTCCTACATACACCTTGGTCAATAACCAAGGGAAACTGAAAAAAGACACGAATAGAGGATTTCATTCCAATTCTGAAAAAAAAATTGGCTGACTCGCTATCGCTCGCCATTTGTTGTATTCACACATTAGAACGGACAAGCATTGCATATGTAAGTAAGTACTATAATGTGAAAATTCAAGATTTTAAGCTGTTCGCCAGTTATCTGTTTTATTTATAATAAGAAACAGAACTGACTTACGTTAATCAAGGACTTTTTTTCATTTATGTTTTTTCTTTTATTTATTTATTATTCTTATTTATTTATTTATTTTCTCTTCAAGAAATTCTGAATTTAGGATCCCCCTGATAAAAAAATCCTGGATCCGCACATGTCCTACCAATCCGTACTGAATTCGTAGCTATCCTTGTGCGAATCGTGGCTATCCGTACTCGAGTCGTGGTAATCCGTAGCAATCCGTACCTATCCGTATCTATCCGTACGCGTGTCGTAGCAATCCGTATCTATCCGTACGCATGTCGTGGCAATGTCAGGACGATATCCATAGCAATCCTTAGCTATCCGTACTCGATTCGTACATGTATCAACCCGTAGCATTCCGTACTGGAGTTGTAGGTCCATGGTTCATCGAATATTTTGCGTCCCGACTCGCCACGGATATATCTTTTGTGGAGTTGAAGTGTGGAGGGGGCTTTAATCTTCATACTGTATGCATGAAAACTAAAACCATGGCAAATTATAGGGTATAAAAATCTGTAAGAAATTTGCAAGATAATGGGAAATTTTCATTTTTTGAAACGCGTGTTCATTGGCAATGAGCTGGCGCTCATTAAATGAGTCTATCTAATTCACTTATATATTTTGTTGATATAAATGCACTCTTTATTTCATATAAATTTTATTCCCCAAACATTTACGAAACGATGTCGTTTTCGCTATAGAATTTGCCAAATTTCTACTATTTTCCCCTTTGTCGAGCACATTTCTAATTCTTCTTCTAAGTTATCGGTATAATCTTGTGTAAGCATGATAAAGTGTTAGACTAATTCTTTTCACCATGTATATACTTTGTTAGGTTTACATTTTATGAGAGTATTATATGACGCTGGGTTTAGACTGCGCGTCAACGATGGACGTCATGAAAAAAAACAAACTGTATTTTGTAACCTATGTCCGGAGGAACGTTAATTTCGATCCCGATTCTCAAGTCTGTCAGAAAACATTTTCAGTGGTTAATTAAATGATCGTTTATTCATATGATTTTTCCTTGAAATAAATTTTTGATTATAAATTCAAAGTGAAGAAAAGCGGAACTGAAATCGGAGTCCCGGACGCATGCGTAGGAGATTGAGCTCTCATAATGCGACCAGAATAATGAATGTTATGCAATGGAAATCATGGATTCTGAGACATTATGATAATTTGTTATATAAGTTGTTAAAGTTTAATTTGATTTTAGATAAAGATTTTAATTTCTTTGTGTGTGTGTGTGTGGGGGGGGGGGGGGGGGGGGGCTTGAGAGAAGGAAAGTAACTTCACTCCGCTCGCCGGGTCGTAGAATAAAACTTCCATCGTAAAACTGTCCGACTCGTTACATGTGTGCTCTCCAGCTAAGGCACGGTCCATTTGATATTCTGGGGGGGGGGGGGGGGGGGGGGGGGGGGGGGGGGGCTTGGGTTTTTTGTCAGAGCAAGATTATTTTGTTCACCTCGGACCGGGGCAAAATTATTTTTTTCTTGCAAAGTCGGAGCAAGGAAATTTTTTTTAACAAAGTGATGTGCATATATATTAAGAATGTTTGTGTTTTATCAATAGATATTATTTACATTTTTACTCAAAACTCTAAATATTAATATGTACTTTATTTTTATGCAAGTATTCAATTCAATTCTAAATAGAGAGACAAAAGATTTCTACAATACAATTCTAAATAAACAAAATTTATATAAGGTAATTTATGAATATAAGAGGGTCTTTGGGGAAGGTCTTGTAGACAAATTTTAAATACAGAATTGTAAAATGG